>JAPUBX010001186.1:0-600000 GCA_028672205.1 Proteocephalus fallax | reverse complement strand
GAGTCTGTATTATAATATAAAAGATATGTGATGACGAATATACATGTGCTGGAACGCGAAGACTTCTTGGCCCTAAAATCAGAATGATAAGATAAATTAAGACGAAGGTCGGAAATGAATAATATTGTTAATTATTCAAACAATTACAAGAGCCAGACCTGGGCCGAAAAATACCAAAATGCACGATCCTTTCTGAGGCGCGGGGAAGATTAACTCCCTATTGACACCTCTGTTCCATCGGACAGCCCCCAAATACTCCCGTTCGTGCTTGTACCCACACCCAGTCTAAATTATTCTTTCCATTAGAATGACTGTTAATGTATGTAACGTTTTTTTGGTAGCCCGCATTCTTGCAAGATAAGCATTTTAGCCTTGGTATTGGTTATGTGAAACCCGCTTTTATTGTACACAGGTCAGGGTATACGGTGATGCCGGTCCAATTGTGTGGTTCTGACCTAAGAAATATTAGACCTTCGATGGGGGTTTTGTAACGGTTATCGTAGAACATGGATACACATTCCAGGCAGCCATAATGAGGAGACGCATTGGAATGAAAGGAATGGATATAATGAGGTAAACAATTATAAATGGTTGCCGAGGTTATATAGACTTAGGGTAAACATTAGATGGGTCTTTATAACGGGAAATCTAAGATGCTGGTTTGGAAACGGAGGAAGTTGCTCTAGTCTCGGCTACTTTGGATGAAGGCGGCTGTGTCCTTGTGAGATCCAGTGTGAGGCATCCTGTATTGGAGGGGAGAGTGTTTGGTCTCACTCTAGATGAACCAGATTGCAGTCTTCGCCGTCATAGAAAACGGCCACCCCGTCTAAAGGTGGTTGACACAGGATGGCGTCCTATTGGCGCGCAGTCGACATTGTGAACTTCTTATCCCGCACGATGTTCTAGTAAAACACCGGGGCGTTACAATACATAGCCATTATGCGTGACGTTGAATACGTGTTGGTTTCTGTTATCAAGTTAAAGTTTACGAGAATTTTTTTTTTAATTCGCTTGAATAAAAAAATCTTTGGTAGTTGTTATTGATTAAATTAAACCCTCCAATGTGCATGCTATCGATAGCCATGCTTTACACATACTAATTGTTTGCCTGTCGGTAATTGTTATTTCGACGGAGGATACAGATATCCCAGTAGTATCGTTTATCCGCGAACTTGCCCAGCATAAATAACGATACCGCCATGTCAATGCGCAAGTGAATACAGTGGTTGGAGTCCCTAAGACAGTGGTTCTCAACCTTTTTTACTTGCGACACACTTTAGTAATAAAAAAATACCCTTCGAAACTTTGATTTTCCATAGCGTCAGTTTTTCATCAAGCGATTTCAGTTTGGATTTCGATGAGATAATGTTTTCTGATGGTTCTTTGAGACTAAACGTGAGAGAATTCAGTTTTTCGAACAGATCAGAGAGAAACTGAACTTTGAGCCACCAAATCTCGTCACGAAGATCGAATCTAAAATTTGTATCCTCGACTTCGAAGAATGAAATTACTCATACTTTGAGATAAACGAGACGCTTCAAAACTTTTCATTTTGACAACCAGCGAACCTCGGTGTCGTAAAGCAGCTATTTGAAGTCGGAATCAATTGCATCACAGAGTTGTGGGAAAAGTCTTGAATTAAGCGGCCGAGACTTGATGAATTTCACTGCTTTCATAGCTTGATTCAAAACTTTCGTGACACACCTGCGAATCTCTCGCGACACACAGGTTGAGAAACACTGCCCTAAGATGTCAAGCCACCACAGAAGCAGGATTCGCGCCTACGCGCCGTGAATTCTCAAACCTTTGTTTTAAATATTATCTCTCTGTTTGAAATGGCTCCTGGTCACGAAATAGCCCGAAAAATTTGTGAAAATACTCATCATTAGGCTTGATAATAATTAAGTTAGCTGTAAAATGAATCCATTGTTTGCCTTTTATTTACCTATAACGAGGTGCGATAAGACTTTTCTATAGCACCCCTTGAAGGAACGAGGATAAATGAGCAGGAGTATTTTCATCTTCGGCTCGAACGTCTTATCTGTATTCCCTCATGGTTCGAAATATTTTGAGATTGTCCAGTCTAAAATTCACTTGACTAGCTCCGGAATTGTACTTAAGCTTCGTGAATTATATCTTTCAGCGACCCCCGAACTATATTCTTGTTGTAAATTGTAATGGTGAAAGTTGTGCTCTTCTTGACCTCAATAAAATTACTATTATTAGATGTAGTGTACAAATATCGACAGTAAAATTTATAAAACCTGGAACCCTTGCAGTCGCAGATTTAAACCCTGCTGTTATTCGGGACAAATTCACACGGCTTCGTGAATAAAGTGCGTTGCCATAAACGTGCGTGTTCACGTGTACAGCTCTCTCTCTCTCAGGATATGAAAAATTTGGTTGTGCGAATCCACAGAACGTTTCTTTTAATTGGCATTATTATTTCGAACTCTTTTGTAACTTGCTCGCATTTCAAAATAAAATGGGGGTAGGTCCCATTTTCGCCTAAACCGCCTCTTGAATTTAAATTCCTTCGTACACCCACCTACACGACGCGGTGCCTCGTCAGTAAAGAACACTCATCTCTGCAATACCTCATCTCGGTCGTGATATGACAATCTCTCTGCTGAGATACACATAACACCACGACTACCCCTTTTAAGCCGCGTAGACAGTCACGGGGTGAATTTATTTCAAAGAAACTTCGCCATACATTAATACGGATTCGAATGAAAGGAGAGATGAAGGCGGTGATTGTGTGGCTGTCGCGATCGAGATAGGGATGCCGTGGCTCGCGCGACCGGAAGCGGAGGGGGTGGCGAGACAGGGGGTCTAGTCGGCCACGCGCTCCTGGAATTGGTCGTGGCCCGTCGACTTGGCGTGCTCCTGTGCCCCTCGCTGACCCCTAAGGGGGGTGCGGCAGATGCTGCACGCGAGGTTGCAGCTGGTAAGATCGGTGTACTGGCCAGACCGTTTGACCTCGAGGGCTAGCGCCTGTGCCCCGGACAGAACCTGTGAGACAAGAGGAACGACCACACAGGTGGCGCGACTGTATGGATGCTGGTGGTGAATCCGTCCAACTAAAGACAAGTTGTTCAGCCAGCCAGAGGATTAACCGGCTTCTGGGGGTGTTGGCATGGCGATTCGCGTGAATAGGTTTAGAGCTGTCGAACCCAGATCTCTAACCAACAGAGCGCGAATGCTGACCACTGGACCATCGGGTCGACTTGTTTTGCGCTCTCTTAAGTGGTTCCCACTTATTCTGCTGATTCGGCGATATTTCGTATCTTCGCAGTTTCGTGCCCAATTCTCCGCCATGGAGAAGAGAGATAGACTTGCGTTCGACCCCCAGGTGAGTCTAACTCGGGTTGCAGTGAGGGCGGTGCCACAGATTAGTCGACCATCCCACCGCGTCAAAATCCGGCCCCAATGCCAGCTCTACTGGCTTGCCACGATTAATGATCAAGTCAGCCCACTATGAGTCATCCGAAACCATTGATTTATTGATTGGCGAGTAAAGTTAAATTGGTATATTGGCGCGGACTGCGTGCCCTATGCGACTTGAATCCCGAGATTCTGTCCTAAAGGTAATCACCGCCGTCAACGAAGTTCGTCTGGCAGTGGTTCGAGTTAATCGAGTGGGTACCCCATCTCCTTGATAAGCGGTACTGCTAGCCAGTGGTTGTGTACCTTTATGGAGGGGTTTACCCAGTCATCTGTCTAATTGGCAGAGCCGCCAATATCCTCGTTGGCGCATCAGGGCGGTAGCAGTCGTGTTCTGGGATGCGTAGACCGGGCACCAACTCTCGCCGAATGTTGGACGCCATAAGTTGCTCCACTCCATTAATTGGCGCGCCAATTTTTGTGTATACAGCGAATGCAAATCAGATGGGTTACCCCGTGGGTTACTGGTTCCAGGCAATGCTGCTCCTTCGCTAATGCTGTTCCACTAAACTTTTACCTTGGAAATCCAACAGCGCCCCACAGACCACCATTGTTTTCTACTGACCTCAGGGTTCAAATTTGAGCATCAACCGGCTTCTAGCGTCCCAGTGTCTGAACGAGGATTACGTCGATATACACATATCGAAACGCATATTCTCCAGCCAAAAACCGAAGTATTACCGTGGTCTGGGAGATGGGAAAGACGGTTTGCAGGGTGCCCGCGTCGAGATGTTTCATTGCCAGTGGGTCGTAGTGGATTCCGTCGTAGAGGAGCAGAATGCGCTCGTCGTAGGCCTTGTCCTCGCCAAATCGGTCGATTCGTCCGCTCAGCACGTCCACCACGTCGATCTCGACTTTGTGCATCGCCGAGAGAACCGCCACCTCGATGCCACCGCCCCAGCGCTCCGGCTACAGACACAAAACAACACCCTTCATTGGTTATATTTCGGCCCTTGGACCTCTCATGTCTTATTGGTTCACCCAAACTCACCGCGTAAAAGGCTTGCCATACGAATTTTCACAACACAAGCTTTTCTCTTTGTCTTATTGGGGGGTGGTTCGCTATCACGCAAAAAGTAAGCACCCCATAGCGAGATACAACCAATGGCATACCGAGGACTTGTCTCATGGGCTAGGTTTTGTGGGCAGACTGTTACATGATTGCAGGAAACAGGCATTACCGGGGTTGGGTTAGAAGGGGTAGTAATCTCTAAGCATGGGCTCTTCCGTGGAGATCTCGTGGGAATTTCTCGGTAATTCGTCTCTCCAATTGGCACCCTCAACCCTGGCCGAACGGAGATAAGCCTTCGATCCAAGGTTCGTGTCTATCACACCCCATCCTAACCTAGACACAAGGCGATTGGAATTATTCGATCACTGATGTCTGCGACGAATCCTGAAAGCGCGGCCAGATTTCCAACAACGAAATAAGGCGCCGTTGCTATGCAGACGCAGAGAAGCTGCCAACCCTTCTACGACACCGTCGGCTGCAGTTTTTTCGCCGTAACCATACCCAGGTTAGCGTCACCGGAGCGACGGACAATGTCGTCAAAGAGGACACACAAAGGGGCGCTTGAATCTGCAGACTGTTTCTGGATGCGTCACTGCAAACAGAACGTAAACCACTATCTGCTGCAACCTGGAGCCGCCTCCATTCAATCCAACTCAATGGAATGCCTCAAACGATTGGCGCGTTCGCTCCACAACTCGCTCTATCGATTTTGAAACGGGGCCTTCTTTTCCAGACACCACACCCACGCGAACACCACTAAATCAAAATAAAACGCAAGTCCATGCATCTCAGTCCCGCGCTAACAAGACCTGGGTTATATCATTGATATCATTACCTCCATAATGCTCTCAACATAGTCTTCAAGTGGCATTCCAAGAATTCCTTCGTTGAAGGTCTCCGGGTCGCTGAGCACAATGCTGGCGATGAGCATGCGCGTCTCCTGCACACCGTTCCGATTGGTCACCACGGGGGCCTCCGTCGGGAGCAGGCCATTGCCATTGGCTGTGCAAAAGGCGACGCTGGTAAACAGGCAGCAGTTATCAGAGGGCGCGATTTTTCGAATGAGCTGGGCGGCAGCCTTGCTTGTAGCAGGCGAAGAGGTTGTGCAAGCGTCAGTGGAAATGGATCCCGCGGCCGTGACGTTCTCCCCCGAGGTTATATTTAGCTTAGAGGAGAAATGGGAACACACCAATAACCACCACCACCACGACAACAAAAACATAAAAAGGATAAACGCAATTTTATTTTTTTCTTTAACACACGGAGGTGTCCAACTTAAAACCTGCATCGGTGCCGTCAAAGCTGACGTATGACGCTTGGGGCTTCAGCCGGCGACGTTGGCGGATGCTGGAACCGCGACTGGACCTCCACGCTATCTGACCTGTGCTACAATCGCCGTGGTGGCAGCGGCAACGCCTCACATCCATGAAGCGGCAGGAAAGCCGGTCGATAAAGCAAGCAAGCGTCATTTAAACACATGGGATGACACAAAACAACAGATTTCATTAAAACAGTATTCGATAGCTTGAACCATTCACGACCACATTGGGCAAAGTCGAAGAAGAGGTCAGACACATCAGATGTAAACGAAGACCAATAAGCATTCCCGTCGCCACACAACTAACGGGTTACCCAACGCAATCAAACAACTTCAAAACGACAGCGGTTAGCAAGCAAATGTTCTATGAGACTAATCTCATTGCGACCCCTGATGGGCCATCGAGGATATTGGCGGCTCTGCCAATTAGACCGATGTCTGGGTACACCCCTCCATAAAGGTACACAACCACTGGCTAGCAGTACCGCTTATCAAGGAGATGGGGTACCCACTCGATTAACTCGAACCACTGCCAGACGAACTTCGTTGACGGCGGTGATTACCTTTAGGACAGAATCTCGGGATTCAAGTCGCATAGGGCACGCAGTCCGCGCCAATATACCAATTTAACTTTACTCGCCTATCAATAAATCAATGATTCCGGATGACTCATAGTGGGCTGACTTGATCATTAATCGTGGCAAGCCAGTAGAGCTGGCATTGGGGCCGGATTTTGACGCGGTGGGATGGTCGACTAATCTGTGTCGTGAGACGTGACCGCTGCTGGCGGCCATTATTCGTTTTACTAGACAACACTCCTTAAAATTCAAATTTGTGCGTCCATCTCCTACTATAGGATAGACTGGTTTCATGGGGATTCGCCATCACGATTCTCGGGAATATGTTTATGGGTGGCGGCGCCCCCACTGCTCACCTGGGGGTCGAACGCAGGTCTCTCACAAACCGAGCGAGGATGCTCACCGCTAGAACGTCGGCGATGCGCCTCGCGGGGCCAATTGTCCTTCTAGAAAGTCCTCAGTCGTTCACATGGGAAGGGGAAAGCGTGATGTGGGGGGGGAAGCGATTTACAGCTGGCAAATGCGATTTATAGCTATCTAATCCGCACTCACCTTATAGCCGTTATATTTTTCTTCATTTTAATGCTGAAAGTTGTGGTAAAACAAGGTAGTTATGGATGGTTGCAACACATTCGGATTGCCGCTGCAATGGTTATAACCGAACACTTACAGAAGCGAGGAGCACGCCAATTATCATAATAGGACTGCATTACCATTTGTTCAGAACTATTACCTATTCACACGCCCATGCTAGCTTCTACTTGACCAGGTCTCCGGTTCACACACGCCTCTCCCTAAACAAAAAGCATGCTATTGTTCCTGTGGCGTCTTCGCTGTGGACATATTTTACTAGATTGTTTTCCAGTCCAATAGGGCTCTCCAGTGGGTGGGGTCGGTCGGTGCGAGGGGTGTCGAGGAGTCTGTCATGGCTCAGGGCAACTCTCGATCTTTGGTCTCCACTTGACACTCAACTCGCCCCTCTGGCTCCAAGTAGACAGCGGCATGCGACAGCGGCATGCGACAGCGGCTACACCACCCCGGAAAACCGCTGACCGGCCAGCCAAACATGAGGTGGGTAGTAGTTGGGAAGTATAATAATAATAATTGTAGTGGGAAGTAAATCTCCCGGTGAAAAGGCGAAGGAAACTCCCGGGAAGACCAGGAGGGCGGTTCCTCCGATTCCATCAAACGAACCCCCGCGGCCTCACAGGACGCACTCGCGCCTCGAACGAAGGCGCCTGCCGTTAGGGACGTCATCGGTTCCAAATTCCCAAGACACCTCAAGACCTTGGAAACCGCTGTCTTTAGCCACCGCCGCCACGATTAACAAAATAGCTCTGTCGGGCAGGTGGACAAATGAAAACAGCGGATTTGGAGCGTCTGGGACACTGGAACGGGATCACAATCTGTTCCAACTTGACTTCCCTCGATCGCCGTACGTGGACGGACAACAGTCGAAACATCATCCTCTCTCACCAAATATGCCACTACAAAACAACGATCCAGATGCCCCGCGAGCCGAAACGTTTAACAACGGTTTAGTGCCACTTTAACCGGACAAACCAAAGAATTTGTGGGGTATCTGATAAGCGTAACTGCCCACGTGGCGCCATTCGACGAGAAAACCACATTATTGCGCCAGCAAACCATCTCTCCACATCAACAACGTAACTACCGAGACAGGTCAATTGGGTTGCTGCTGGTTGATTAACTGCCCACCTGACGCGAGTAGACACGACAAATATGGTATTGTGAGGATCGAGGACTGCTGCATGCTCAAATTCCCCCCTGAATGTGTGATCAGACGCTATCGTTCACTATGCGACGGTGAAAACTAAAACGTTTACCGTTAACCTGGCGGTCAAACAATACTGCCGGCCTTAGGTGACCACCGAAACCGTTTTTCATCTTGGTTCCTTGAAGAGCAGCTCATCCGCGTGCGCGTTTAACAGGAAATCCACTGGCGTCATCGCCTGAACGTGGCACTAACCTCGGCCAGAGTCTTCGATCCACCCTCGGCACTCAAGTCGATTCTCTTTGGTGGATAGCCATGATGTAGACAGAGCCCCTCTCTGGAGAGGCCTGTCTGAGCGAGAACAAAGGCTGCCAAATCGTTAACTGTCGAGGTCTCGGTCAACTCAAGATTACATTGGCCGGCAGAAGATTTGCACCGAAGGACAACGCGATTCTGAGAGGCTGGTCGGTCCACGACGAGAGGACTGGTGACTGGGGACTAAAAAATGTATTAATGCCCGTAAACGCCAAGTTATAAATTGAATGAAAAACTATTATTCCGAAATAATTGTTTATTCTAAAAGTTTCGAGTAAACAAGATCGACCACATCGGGGTGTAGAAAAGCTGAAACAATCTTTTCGGTGGTAATTTTAACAGGGTTTGTGGGAACGTTTAAACGACAAGAATCTGGAAGGATTTCCACAAGATCTTGGGTTTCAAGATGTTTCCATTTTAAGCTGGATTGTTCTAAATGTTCTGTGGTAACAGAATACTGCACGACGGGTTTTGCTGCTTGACTGATAAAACCAGTAAGTTGACTAAACCAGTCTGAACTATCAGCGAATACCCTTTCACTGGCATGTAGACGACTGAGAATACTATCATCCGATGCGCACTTTGCCATTGAGAAACAAGCGAGCTGCGTTAGCGCCTCCTTGCATCGAACAGAATCGTCTAACTCGGGTTGATCAACCCACAAGTTCACAGAACAGGAGATGGGGTCGTCCACGGACTCCACGAAATGCCACCAATGCCGCGGTACATATAGGACGTCGCCAGGCTCTAGTGTGACAACATGTGCGGTGTCCACATTTAATAGAAGGGGGTATTGAATAAAATCAGGACATTGGAAGTTGATTCGACTAAATACAGAAGATTCCTCTAATGGCAGACGAGTGGGATACAGAAACGGGGTTGCGGAGGGAGGGAAGAGAATCCAGCGTTTCCTCCCAAATACTTGGGCAACGACATTTATTCCGTAGGTATCATAATGACAACCTGTATGAGACTGATCGTTCCCTAGCCAAAATGTAGAACCACCGTTTACAGGTAGACCAGGAAATATTGACGGCCAGAGAATATCGTCCATGAGATTTAAAAGCAACGGATTTTCACGCATGTGCATGTAAGCTGCATAAGCCCACCATTTGCCTGGTATAAAACCGGGAAAAGACTGCTGACGTTCGCCCCGCGTCCATGACACAAAATCTGCCACTGAAGCATTGATATACGTAGCATCGCACTCCCACTGTGGTTGGCGTGATTCATGATTTTTGCGACCCATTCGAAATTGAAGTTCGCCATTTATTCGTTCAGCCAAATAGTCGGGGTTCCAGGATTTTATACAGGGCCAATCGGAAGCAACCGCGAGAGCAACAAGAGGTTTTTCCTGAAGTAACTGTGGAATCGACTGATGAATAATATCCGCCGATGTCTATCAGTCATAAGGGAAAAATGCAACCGCTAAATATCACCCATAGCAGATCGTCCATCCAATCGGCAATTAATGGACATTCATATACTATTTGAGAAAATGCAAAAAACGCAAATATTTCATGATAAAACATCATGGTAATTTAATATATGTGCAATGCTTGATGCATATAAAACAACGGCCGTGATAATTCTATTATAACTTCACTTAAAACGTACAGTGCTCATTTTTGTATAAAATAGTGTGGCACACACGTTCAGACTGCCGGGTTATTTCGCCAATATGCGATAACTACCACTCGATGTATTGAAACAACACGAAACACAAACCAACAAATAAACCATATATTGTTCCGATATAATTGTGGATACTATCTAAAAGATCATCGATATTTCAGTCTTATGTTGGGTATTTCATCAGGATGCTTCCAGCTCTGGCTTTCTTTAATGTGCGTTCAATTCTCAACACAGTTGATGATTTTCACTCGCTGCTTACAACTGCTCTGTTTAAACCTGTCGGCGTGTTCTATCTACAAAAAACCTTTCTTCGGGACATCAATCTGTATCACATATTTATGCCAGAGAATTTCGTATGCTTTCGACAAGACAGAATGGTCGGCATTAAATCCAAAGGGGGTGGTGTCGCGAGTTGCATCAATCTAAGCTGGTCAAAATCGAACAAAAGGGTGTTCTGCTATGCTGTCAGTGCTATTGAATGTGTTGGGGTTACGTGCCATCCAAGGTCTCTTCAAACCTGTAAGTCTGTGACAGTCTTTAGCTTGTATATCCCCCTATCTTCTACCAGAGCAGACATATCTAAGTTCCATGATTCATTTATACCTTTTACGTACAAAAATGCAGAATAATTTAAGAAGAATAAAATAAGTAACATCAAGGTAAATTTGCAAGAAAGGCCAATTTAACCTACGAAGTATATAAAGTTTGGCAAACGGTAAATGGCGGCCATTTAAAGGCCCTATCCAAAACGCGCGCCAAAAAACTAAAAAAGACGTGCACCTTTATCTTAGTCTAGCCACTGCATCGTTGTTGGTCTACCGAAAATATATGCGAAGGATAAAAAAACAACCAACGTTGTCCCAAACCTAAAAAAATCGTATCCGCTCTAACTGCCTCCAGAACCAGTGCAATTTAAGAGATGCCGTTGTCACAACCGACTTCAAAGTTTACGAGGATTCCGACTTCGATAAGGAGATAGACAATATCAATAGTTATCTCCGATTGAGAACAATACGCATTGTCCACTAACGGAACTATCCCCCACCCCCCGTGTCATATCTTCTCCATTTCTGAAACGACTGGGGCGAAAAAAGGAACGATTTTGTCGCCAGGGAAGGTACCGAGAAATGAAACCAATTTCGATCAAGATCACAGCTGAGGTAAATCGCCTTAACAAGATTTTTGTAGATGAGCTGTTCAGAACATCGAAACCCGGTGACCTCTGGAAAAATCTTAACAGATTAAAAGGAACCCGTCGCCCATATCTACACAGTGGTGCCCTAGACCTTGATGCTCTGAACGATGGCTTTATCTTCAAATCCGCTGACAATTCCGCGGTACCTCTCGTTAGATCTCTTAATCACAGTGCTTTCCTGCCCGCTCACGAATCCTCTATTTCCCAAATGTTGGCTGGCCTCAAGAGCTCCACAGCGGCTGGCCCCGACAGGGTCCCCCCCGCGGTTCTTAAAATCTGTCACCGCGAGATTTCTCCGTTTGTCACCCAGCTTGTCAATCATTCGTTAGGAGAATGCTCCTTTCCTTCGGAATGGAGAGACGTCGCTATAACACCAATTCCGAAACCGGCCAATGGCTCCGCCGGACCTGTGAAGTACAGACCTATCGCCAACTCATCTGTGTGGTTAAAAGTGATTGAGAAGCACCTCCTCTCTAAATTAGATGACACGCTTAAAGCTGCCGATGACCCTCTTCAGTTTGCTTATAAATCAAATAGAAGCACTCTGGACGCCGTGGCTACGTTATCGCACACCCTCCACTCTTCAATTGATGCCGGAGCGAAAGCCGTAAAGGGGGTTTTCTTGGACTTCTCCTCTGCTTTCAACACGTGCTATTTCGCGGAATTGGAACAGGCATAATGTGGTCGTACACTGATCTTCAACAATTACAATATCATCTGACTTACGTATATTTCTTGTGTAACGCGTCAGTTTTTATGCCAAATGCTTCTTCTGTGGATTGTTGTCATTTGGTTCGTACGCGAATTCCTGCATTCTTGGGCCTTATAATTCCATATAACGATTTTAAAGCGAGAGTCTTTTATCCAAGCAAATCAAACAGAAATAATATCTATCGCACATTTTCGTCACTTCAATATATAAGGGAAGCCCAACTCATCTGTCTGGTTGAACGTGATTGAGAAGCACCTCATATCTGAATTAGAGGACACGCTGAAAACTACCGATGACCCGTTTCAGTTTGCTTGTAAATCAAATAAATGTACTCTAGACGTTGTGGCTACGTTTTCGCACACCCTTCACTATTCACCTGATGCCGGAGCGAAGCCGTCAAGGGAATTTTCTTGGACTTCACCTCTGCTTTCAATACTATCTCACGCTCCCGCATCCTTTCTCAACTATGGGAAGATGGCGTTGAAGGATGGTTGATTAATTGGCTTCAAAACTATTTTTCCAATCGACGTCAACATGCTAGAGTCGAGAATGAAGCTTCCACCTCCTTGCCAAATAACTGCGGTGTACTACAAGGCGCAGTGCTATCTCCATTCCTTTTCAACTATTACGCGTCGAGCCTTCGATCCCCTAACGATGTGAGACGTATAAAATACGCGGATGACTTGACTTTATTCCATGCACGCAAGACGGATGGGGATTCTCAACAGCTCGGGCAGGCAGTCACTGAGGTACTCGAGTGGTCTTCGGAGAATGGTCTTTTGCTAAATGCATCAAAATGCATCGCTATTACATTTTCCCTGACAGCTGCTGTTGACACTCTCGAAATCCCTTCACTCCATAATTTCGCTTCGAGCTCAAAATCTAAATTCCTCGGCGTTATTTTTAACAGTCGGTTATCATGGAGTGATCATGTCGATGCCGTCATTGGTAAATGCCGTCGCCTTTGCTTCCTAGTTCGTCGGTTCAGGAGACTTGGCTTAAGCTCCAGCCATATAAAAACCGTTGTCCATCCCCTTATTGTGTATTGTTCCCCACTAATTTTCTCTCTATTCATGTAATCATCGTTCAACGCCACTTCAATAATTGTTCACTAATCGCTGCTCGTATTTTAAGTGACCCCTCCCATCCACTCTATTCCACTTTATTATCTGAATGTAAATCTCTTCGACCAATGCGTAGGCATATCGCAATTCGGTCATTCCCTTTTTGTCCCGATTTTTAGTTTCACCAGAGCAGGTGAAACAGGAACTAAAAGAAAATTTTCACATCTTACACTTGTTATACTGCCTCTTTTAACTGCTGAAAGTTTTGCTCCTCGTGACCTCAATAAATCCACTACATTTATTATAATTCGGATGCTGATGATCGGTACGGTTATTTATGTGTGAGGCCTTCATCGTGCGTGATTAACCCCCTCCGAAAAACTGTAGACAGAACTATCAAGATTACACTACTATCTGTCGGTTTCATCGAAAATTCGCTCGACGCACATTCGGACCGTTAAAAAAGCGCTTTTCATTTAATCTTGGTTGATGTGCTAAATGGAATACTTTGTACGAACTTCCTTTTCATTTCGAAAGTTAATTTACCGTTCAAAGACGTAACTGTTCGATTGGAACCTTTGATGTTAAACAATATGATGCAACATGTTGTGAATCTTCTTCCTTGTCGCGGCTATCATGAATGTTGCGAACTATGGCAATTGGTTATTTAATCCCATAAAATCACGAATGCCGACAAATCAATTCATAGAGTAATTTAACCACAGAGAAACTCGAAAATTGCACACATTTTTGCTTGAATCCGGATTCTGGAAAATGAACTCTCTTCATCCTCCTTACAACTTCATCCAATGTCGGTATCTGTTCAACCTCCAAACCTAACGCTGACTCTGGCTTAACTGGTTGGACTGGGCCGAGACGCTTCATTTGGCAGGTTGAGCTGTATGATCGAACAGAGCAGCGTTGGAAGTTCGCTAGGCGCCTCTAGGCGATTGGAACGCCATCACAAACCCCGACGTCTAGGGTAGAATCACACATTCAAAAATCACCGAAGTGGTTCTGTATTACGATCAAATCAAAAATTAATTGCGCCGGCAGCAGGTATGTGTATTCTGGGAGCATTTTGTGCAAATCTATTTTAAGGCTTTCGTAGATTCATCAAATTTATAAATATTATTGTTTTTTTCATATGGAACTATCTAACTGCCCCTGCGGAAACTGAGAGACAATACCAATTCATATTAAAGGTCCGTTTCGAGGTTAAAATATCTCTTTGTGTCTTCCGAAATAGAGGCAGTCTGCTTCGACCCTTCTCCAGACTGCCTTACTATCCTTAAACGCCCTCGTCACAACAGCTCCTACACACTCCGGATCAAATGACACACAGATTAAAAGAGACAACCCGATCCGCCTCTCAAAGAACCCAGATCCTATTTTTTCGCTTTACCAGAAGTCGAAGAATCTGTGGTGACCTTGAAAACTCTATGTTTTGGATCACACGCACGTTGGCTTTCGGGAATCGCCGGCGACTCTGAATTAATCTCACGAATTCGTATAACGCTTTTGTTTTATCTTGCTTTTTATCTTTTACGGATAATCCTTTGGACATTTAGGTGTCTACGGATAAAGTTGATCGGCTCAAAACACGGCTACGAGGTCACAGCAAATACACCTTGAACGCGTTTCGTCGGAATAAATATGACCAATATAAAATGAACATGGTTTCTAATATTTCTAATGGTGCACAAGGACCATCGATTTGCTGAAAAAATAACAGTAGCTCAAAGACTTCTTTGGTAAATGCCGTCGCCTCTGCTTCCTAGTTCGTCGGTTCAGGCGACTCGGCTTAAGCTCTAGCCACATAAAAACCTTTGTCCATGCCTGTATAATTCCTCTTATTGTATATTGTTCTCCAGTAATTTTCCCCGGCCTTAAATGTTCTGACTTTTTAACCCTTCATAGACTTTTTAAAATAATCTCGTTTTCTAGTGGTCTGCCTATTCTCTCTATTCAAGAAATCATTGTTCAACGCCACTTCAATAATTGTTCACTAATCGCTGTTCGTATCTTAAGTGACCACTCCCATCCACTCTATCCCAGTTTATCTGAATGTAAATCTCTTCGACCAATGCGTAGGCTATACCGTTCAATACCAACAAGAACGGCGGCATGTCGCAATTCGGTGAACAAGGACCATCGATTTGCTGAAAAAATAACAGTAGCTCAAATACTTAATGTTTGTCAACGCCTTACTTGATTGGCTAACCATTTTCGAGGATACATTAATAGTTTCATCAGCAATCAGAATGAATCATACAATTGTTTGCAAGTGCCGCCCAAGGAAGTGTGACCCGGGAGTCAAACCCGGTTACCTCACCGACATAGAAATGATGCTAACAACTACACTGACGGGCGAAACTGCGCCAAGGTGCTAAGCTCGATTGGAAGTCTTGTTGTTCCTCCGTCCGATCAACTTCACAATTATGTAACGAATACTGGACGAATTATCAGACTTGTTAAGCACAAACAAATATATCGCCACACGATAGTTTATTAATATCAATTTACGAAATCACAATTGTACAAATGCTAAATGGCCTGAAATATACACAAATGCACCCAGCACGAAAGACAGAGAGGAAATCACGAGTTTAATTTTGGGACTGGGGGGTTTCGGGGGCATCCACGTGCAGATCGATAGTGGAGGAGTAGAGTGCGGAATTGGCATCGGGGTGGGCAGGCACCACAGGGAGGCTGTAGGGGGAGACGCTGAACTTTCCCTTCTGCGAACCATTTTCTTTAGCCTCCTGAAATTCCAAGTGCACACAAGAAATAAGACGAGTGCCGCCTACCAACCCAGTGGCCTTTCGCGCTTGCCCAACTTCATATACTACGGGGGGTTAATTTATTGCCTTTCTTGCTAATTTGCCTCGTTGTGATTTCGCGTATTCGTGGGAAAAAAACACAACTGAAACAAGTGGGGTATGAATCGTTTGGAAATGCACGTCTCTATTCTATACATAAAGGCTAGGACAAACTGCATTCCTTCTTGTTTGTGGCGACTATCTCCTGCGAGAGGATGAACCAGCCTAAGACATGGGAGTCGAACTCAGGTGCCTCGCCATCAAACCGGGGATGCTAACTGCTACACTGCAGGCCATCTAAATTATACCCATCCAAGTAAACCTTGTGGTGCTCCGAACCGTAAACAAGTGAATAAGATTACCATTGAGTGCGACCCCAATAAACCTGCCACGCGGAATAGACTCACCCATTGGTCACTGAGTTCGAGCATTTTCGCTCGTAACAGCCGAATGAGGCTGGTTTTGACTGAATGAGGACCCCTGGTCTGGGCGTCAAGGATAGCGCCGGAGTCGCACTTTTTGTCGGGTTTCGAGTGGGGCCCGTAGAGCACCAGGAGGTCGGCCCAGGTCGCCAGCTGCGGGTGGAGCATGGCGAGCAACTCCTGAGCGGCGTGGTGCCGACCAATACGCTTGTTGCGACACAGCACCTACACACACACACACACACACACACACACATGATGACCATCATTCAACGCAATGTTACCCCTCCAATTCCATTTATTCAAGTTTATCTAAATGTAAATCTCTTCAACGGCCAATGTGGCATACCGCAATTCGGTCATCCATTAATTGTTCCGATTTTTAGTTTCAGGCGAAAATAGATAAAGCGATAACCACAACTATAACAAACATAATGCCTGATTCGTTTACGGGATTCTAGATTCGTGGAGAACACGAACATTGTTTGCTTAACTGTGCTTGATTCATTTCACCAGCTTGGTCGCGTACCTTGGCGTTAAGGTCACCCAAACTGAGTTCAAAGCGATGGCGATTGCGTCCGAGCGGTACCATTGTTGCCTTGACCTCGCGTTCAGGAATGCAGTGACGCTTGACGTATTCGCTGAATATCGAGTAGGGCGACAGGCAGCTCAGCCGACTTGTAGTCGTCTGCTCGTATACACTCCGATCTCGCAGGGCCACCTGTTTGAATGCCGACAACTCCGTGTCGGTTGGCAGGGCGGCGGCCGACAGGCTGGGAGTCGACCCCTCCTGCTCCCCGGAGCGCGATTCTTCCAGCATTTCCTTGTACTCGGGAAGGATTTCGCACAGCGCTGTTTTAGCTAGATATGAAAAATTGGGTATGGTAGATACGGCAGCGCATGGCGGAGAAATAAGAAAACAAAAGCATTCCCTCGGACCTGACGCGCATCTTCAACACCTCTGTCCTCCCCGCTGCCGTGCCCAAGATGGCAAAGACGTCTGAGCGTCGGCAACGTCAAAACGGACGTGGAGCGCTTGGGCATCGGGTACAAACAGGGGGAACAAAGCAAGCAAGCACAGGCCGGTACCAGTGGCCAGCTCACACTGAAAACCCCGTCAGCCAACCCCCTGCTCAAAAAAGCAAAAGACATATCAGAATTCAATTACCGGCTTCTGAGCGGGCTGCCTTCTTGTTAGTGCCAGCGCCGGCCTCGTAGGTGACTCCATTGACGACAGCGGCGAAACGGAACGGCAAGGTATCACCCGCCAAGACGATTGGTTTGAAGGTCACCTGCTGATGCAGGATGTTCTGGCAGTATTCGTGAAGAACACACACGGGCGATTTGTCGAACAGGGCTCTCACTCGCTCTAGACACGGATAGACAGATGACTAATTGGTGTGAAGTCTCGTCAAACATTGGATACTAGTGGCCCAACATCCACTCTCGCCTCATCATGGGAACCTGCTAATATGATGCTCCACCAGGGACCTGGGAGGCCCGATGGGGTTCTGTTCGTGAGAAATCTGGGATCGACTCCCAAGCGAGGTCATCACGGGGAACATAAAGCCCGTTTATCGTCCAGTAGGAGATATTTGCACGAATTTAATTGACAATAAAGACAAAGGGCAAATCTTGAGGGAGTCTCTGGACAACAGTCCCAGTACATTTACAAGTAATAAAGACACGAAAAGGCACATTAACGTACCCATGGTCTTCTGGTGAACAGGAGAACCTCGCATTTCGCAAGCTGCAACTTTCTTGCTTTCACGTTTCATGCGGTAATATCGTATTCGTTCGCACCGACTTCTAATAAAAAAATTAAACGACTTCCTGATTAGTTGGAAACGAGTAGCCGAAAAGAGTCCTACAACTACTTCTATTGGCCTGGATCGATTGTTCAATTCAACACCAGAATACTGGATTTTTCTCGAGCAGCAACCGTTCATGTGTTTAATAACAGTTGAATGGAAAATGTAATTTAAAGATTTACCGAAAAACGAGGGCCTCCTCTTCCTGAACACAAAACAGTCTGCTGACATATTCACGAATTTCTTCAGACGTCAGCAGCACTGCATTGGCCATATTAACCGCGGGTTTTTCCTAGGCAAACACGTGAAACACAAAATAGACAGATATATGGGTGCACGTTAACGTCTGTGGTGTTTGTGTTTGCTACGACGGAGTTGCTCGGTTGTAGATTCCCCGATTTTCAGAGTATTCGTTTAAGGCTCGGGTGGTTATACATTGGCTTCCGGTCCACAAAACCAAATTTTCACGGCTATCTCCTACTAGAAGATAAACCGGCTTCATGGGTATCCCCATTGCAACCCGAGATGGCCTGACCTGGGAGTCGAACCCAGGTCCCTCACCAACAAAGCGAAGATACTGGCCACTATAAAATTGGGCGATTAGCAACCGAGGTCTGGAAGTGTTCTGACATTCCTGCAGGCAATTCTTAACTAGTGGGGTCCTGCCAGGCATCGGAGTGTTAGAGCAGATCCAGCTGCTGTCACAAACAGACAAATACAAACTTGGATATGCAAATACATTAATTACCTTCATCGTTGGAGTGATACCGATTGCGGCGTTCTGTGCCACGAAATCTGTCGAAGCGCCGATGGCAGCAGGTATGCCTAAAAGAGTAATGTTTTTTTCCACGAAAAATTTCAATAATTAAAATAACGATGCGTTTGCTCGCAATCCTCGAGCGATGACGCCACCTCTAAAAATATGAATACTCACTACCAAACATAAGGCGAGTCCTCTTGGCAGGAGGTTCTGGGCATGAACCGCCATCGATTTCGGTATCTTCCGTTAAATCTTCATCTGCTCCGTCGACCTCCTCCGCATCATCAGCAGAGGACAGTTCCCCCTCTTCCTTTTCTGTTGAGGTTTCGGCTTCTGTATTGTCACAACTTTCTTCGTCATCTGATGTATCATCAAGGGGTGGGCATACTTCGAGCATGTCCGAAGACGTAGGCTTATCTGAGACTATAGAGGGCTCGGAAACAGGGCCGGTTTGAGGACTCGTTGAATCTTGGCGCTAAAAATTGATCAATCATAACCATGCAAAAAGCCATACTAATACAACAGGAACATTGGAATCGAAGGTTTATGAATAATATAACTGTTAAACGGGAGCAATAACCATATAGTCCTCAAAAGAGTTTCAATAATACAGATCGACTCACCTCAACACCTAAAGAATGATTGGTGGAGGATTCCAAATTTGGATGTCGCTTGCGATAGTCGTAGCAGGGTAATGCAAAACGCGGAATTCTCTGTTGACGGATGCTTCCAGAAGTGAGTTGGAACGGACGGGAAAGGGTTGCTATTCTTGTTGGCTGGTGAAGATATATCATAATCCCAGAGTCGTGTCTAATCAGTACCCAATCTTCGGGTAGTTCATGAGGATCAATCGGGTCGTAATCTAAGCCGAAAATCGGATGATTCTTTTTCGTTTATTTTAGGTTATAGGCAGCTTACACCATTTACTGCGAATAAAATAGAGAAAACCAAAGGAGTTTCACTCATGCTAAATAACCTTTATCGGACCATGACGGAGAACACACTACAGTGATAATTCCCTCTTTATGGATGTAGTCAGCGATTAAGCTTTTTACAAACCCCTTCAAGGTTTTCCAAAAATCCGTAGCAGTGTGAATTTGGCAGAATGGAAAAAACACTGATATAAACATACCTGGAACAAAAAATCTTTTAACTCTCTGGACATACGGGACAGAATCCATTGAACCCTTTGTCAAATGTTGCATTGGTTCTACGTGTTCGTCGAGTTCTCCCAACAATGCCGGACAATTCATCGCTATTGTGATGGGCTGTGATAACCCTGAACAAATAACCATTGCGAATAAACACAATGGTTTTAAATGCTCAATGTTTACAATATAATTAGTAATATGAACTAGATTATTTACATAACACGAATTAACATTATTATAAGGTAATTTTCTTTTTAAAAATACTGCTATATTGCTCAATAACGGTACAATTGTTATATTTATTTTTTCTTAGTACGATGGAATGCCAATGCAGGGAGATTACCTGTGCCAACATCCTAACAGCCGTGAAATGCGGAAACGATTCGATTCGTATCAATTAAAAAAATAGAGCGATATAGAGGCATGGCTTTCGGTCGTGGAATCCCAGTTTGCTTCGAAAGGAATTGTCGCTGAGAAACCCAAGTTTCATCACGTCGAGGCGTCACTGACAGAGGATCTAGTTGCCCATTTACGGCACATTATCGTTGCACCACCGGCAGAGAGCCCGTACACTGTGCTTAAGACAGCTCTTATTCGGCAGTCCTTGTGGCGACTATCGAGCCCTGAACGCAGTCACAGTTCCTGGCCGCTATCCTCTGCTGCACATTCACGAATGTGTCTCGTTCCTACATGGAAAGAAGAATTTCTCCACAATAGATCTGATCCGGGCGTACCACCATATACCGATCGCCCCTGAGTACATCCCGAATACGGCAATCACCACTCCCTTTGGATCAGTCGAATTCTTACGGATGCCGTTTGGGCTCAGAAACGCTTCCCAAACCTTGCAACGCTTCATCGACTCAATTCTTCACGGTTTCGACTTCTGTTGTGCTTATATCGATGACATTCTAATCGCCAGCAAAGACGAAGCAGAGCACCTGCGACCTTTGTAAGTGGTCCTTCGGCGCCTGGATGAACACGGTCTCGTGGTGAACCGAAGTAAGTTTACTGGGTCACTTGGTAAATGATCTGGGGGTTCGACCACTGGACGCGAAGGTAGCAGCAGTTGCTGACTACCCGGAGCCCAGCACAAAGCGACAGCTTCGACAATTCCTCGGGATGCTGAATATTTACCGACGTTTCATGGCCGATTTTGCCTAGATGGCTTCGCCGTTAACCCCTCTGACCTCCAGCGGAAACGGTCGGGTTAACCTGTCACCAGAACAGAGTGCAGTTTTCCAGAATTTGAAGGCTAGTCTCGCTGCCGCGACCTTATTGGTTCATCCGCGCCCTGATGCCCAACTATCTTTGATGATGGATGCTTCGAACACTGCAGTCGGCGCTGTACTAAACCATGGGACGAGCATCGGCGACAACCACTCGCGTTTTTTTCGAAGTCTTTATCACCAACAGAACGCCGATACAGCACTTTCGGTCGTGAATTATTGGCGGCTTACCTAAGCGTAAAGCATTTTCGCCATTTTGGGGAAGGTGGCCGCATTATAATTTTCACGGACCACAAGCCGTTGATTCATACCATGGCCTCCTACTCTTCTCGCTACAACGAACGCGAGATCCGACAACTCGATTTTCTCTCCCAGTTCGACCTGGAATTCGGTCATATCCGCGGTGCAGATAATGAGGTTGCCGACGCCCTTTCGCGCATCGAGTTGAACAGTCTGCAGCTCGCTAATGGTATCGACTACGAGGAGATGTCTGACGCCCAGCAACACGAGGGTATTCGAATTGGGCCCGACGACACAGCCAGTATAAACCTAACTCTCCCGCTGTCTCAGCGTTCTCTGCTCTGCGACAACACCAAAGCTTCCGCTCGCCCGCTAGTTCCGCAATGCATGCGGCGCCAAGTTTTCGAAATGGTTCATGGTCTCTTGCACCCTGGTTTTCGCGCAACCACCCGACTAGTGGCTGAAAGGTTTTCGTGCAAAGGGACGTCCGCCTGTGGACACGGGCATGCCTTCGATGTCAGCAAGTAAAAGTCAATCGTCACACCAGGGCACCGATCGGCACGTTCGACGCACCCGACACACGGTTTAGCCACGTTCATGTGGATTTAGTCGGCCCGTTGCCTTCGTCCAGGAGTTTCCGCTACTTGCTGACTTGTGTAGATCGCTTCACCCGCTAGTGCGAAGTTATACCGCTAGCGGACATCGGCGCAGAAACAGTCGTTCTCGCCTTCCTGCATAACTGGGTGGCGCTTGGATCTCGCGTCGTTTGACAACTGACCGAGGGGCAAAATACGAATCAACGCTTTTCAAAAGATGTGCCAATTTCTTGGATGCGAGCGAATCCGCACAACTTCTTACCATCCCGCGGCCAATGGGATGGTTGAGCGCCTCCATCGAACACTGAAGTCCTCCCTCATGGCTCAGGATGACCGAGAACATTGGGTAGACAATTTGCCTCTCGTCCTGCTTGGAATTCGTGCGACTTTTAAACCCGACGTCGACTCCTGCCCGTCGGAATTGGTCTACGGTGCAACTCTCCGCTTACCGGGTGAGTTTGTTAACCCAAGAGCAGCTGAGCCGTCCCTGTTTGTCTCCGATGTTCTTCAGAGGCTACGCAGTTTTGAAACCAGACCCCAGAAGTCAGGCTCCCAGGTGAACCCACAACTGCGAAAGAGCACCCACGTTTTTCTCCGTTGTGATCGAGTCCGTCGTCCTCTTGAACCACAATATGATGGTCCTTTTCCGGTACTTTCCTGTTCGGATAAAACGTTTAAAATATCCATGAATGGACGCCATGAAACGGTTTCAATTGATCGACTCAAGAGTGCCTTCGTCGAGGAACCCTTTTTCAATACTGTTCCCATTCGCAATCCGCCCGAACTGACTGGCCAACCGAACGACGCGATTCCCCCAGGAAACTCTATTGTGTCAGCTTCTGTTGCCCCTGCCCGAATCAGTCCGGAGCCGCCTGACGCACTGACGACGTCCCGTACACGAAGCGGTCGTGTCAGCCGAACACCCCGGCATCTAACAAACTTTGCCCGTTAATTTACCGTCTATTAACCTGCAACCCCACAAGCCATCCTTATTGTATCTCTTCCCCTGACGACGAAGAGTCTAAGGGAGGAGCCATGTAGTGACCTTAAACGCCCCTTTTTGTTTTAACGAACACGAACCAAAATTGGACCCACGAACTATCTTGATTAAACTTTGGTTTGCGTTCTCTTATATAACCATTTTCGACGCGCATGTCATAAAATGGTTAAGAGCGTTAGGTTATCGTCGAACTACGAATCACGACATGTCTAATGACCGTGACCCATTGAATAACAGGGGTTATTTCTGAATTGAAACGCCCAGAGGTCCATTGAAACTTGTAATTTATTAGGTTTGACGTTTAGAAATGAAAACTTCTACTGGAGTATAGTAATAATTATAATTGCAATGGCTTTAAGAATGCGATGATTTTAACACTCGTCGTCTAAGGGCGACGTAATTAGGGCTGTATGTTGTTAAAAGTTGTGTTCGTTTTCCATGTTATAGGCATAGCCGTTTGGGGCACGATTGCCAATAGGATGAATATAAAAATATAGACGCGTATTGCCAGTTACCTCGCGTTTACGTCCAAGATATAGGAGTGAAAAATCAATGAAAAAATCAATGCAAAATCATGGGGCAATAAACGGTGCCTCGGCCTAAAGTTGCATTTCACACACGTGAGCTGTAACGGCCGTTGAATTTCAACGATTGCGTAATACAACCAATTTAAAAAACGGAGCTACATCCCCATACAGGTTCCCGTCAAACATACGCGGATAGAAGCATTTTAAATCTAACCGTGTAAAACGACATCTTACCTATTGTTTCCACGAAATGTTTCAGGTCGTGAGTTACGATTGAAATTAATGATTTATGATGGTTGTGACAATGAAAATATCATTAAACACCGGTGAAGTAATTCCACGGCAAACAAGATTGATTTAATATTTATATTTAGAATTTCGAAGATAGTAGCAATGACCTCGATTTGATTTTATTCAGGTTCCGGAGTATTTGAAGCTAAAGATTTGTCCAATCAAATTCACTTGTTGTTATCTATCACGTGTCTAGAAATGGTCAAAAGTTGTCGCAGTAATTTCACTTCGAATTCTTGATTTCGTTTGTAGAAGTTAAAAGTAAACGGGTGACATGCCACCAAAGATTCAAAATTCTTCGGAAGGTTCGTGAGCATCATCGCAAACTAAAGAAGGATCAGAAGAAGAATCCGAAAAAGTTTAAACGTAATTTATATCTTGTAAATTATTTAGTATATAGGAAAGGATCCAGGAATTCCAAACAGCTTGCCCTTTAAAGAGCAAATCTTGGAACATATTAAGGAAACAAAAAAAGTAATTTCTCGTCTGTTTGCTTTCATTTTCAAGTTTGAGTCGGAACGCCGCGTAATATTATTCCAAAATGCTCAAAAAGCAGAACCTGTCAAGAAAAAATCCAAAGAAAAATCCAGCAGACATAGCTTTGGCAAGCAGTTTGCTGAGGTGGTGAATAAAGCTGATGCTATAATCGAAGTCCTTGATGCACGGGATCCACTGGGTTCTCGGTGCTTAAATGCCGAAAATGAAATCTTATCAGCCGGAAAGAAACTTATTTTACTTTTAAATAAGATTGGTATGCCTTATATTGTGATCCTTAGTTTCTTTAGATCTTGTACCTGGGGAGGTCGTTCGGCAATGGCTGGCCTATTTCCGACAGTGGTACACTGTCATGCCATTCAAGGCCAATATCCAACAGAAGTCAACACAATTGGTTAATGTTAAGGGGAAAATCCCCAAGCATTCGGATCTTTCAATGAAGTGGTATTCCTTGATTTTTTAATGTTCACTAATCCGTAGTGGTCTGGGAACGGACGGATTAATGGCCCTCCTTGGTAACATATGTCGCCACAATGGTGGCAAGCTCACAGTAGGTCTTGTGGGGATTCCCAACACAGGAAAAAGCGCTGTTATCAACACACTTATTCGCCGAAAAGCTGCTCTAAGTAGCTGCGTGCCCGGTCTGACAAGAGATTGTCAGGTGTTTAAAATCGACAATAAAATCAGTCTTCTCGACTCGCCAGGTATTGTGCTCTCGAAGTCAGAGGATCCATGCGAACTGGCCCTCAGGAATTGCACCAGAGTAAGTTCTATTCTATTTAAATGTAACATATTTCTAATGAATTTTTTTCCTACAGTCCGATAGCATCACAGATCCCGAACCCGCCGTATCTGCAATTTTGCAGCGGTGTCCTAAACGACAGATAATGGTGTTGTATTCGATCAGCGATTACGCGAGTACGACCGATTTCCTCTGTCAGTTGGCGCAGCGAAACGGTCGTCTGCGGAAGGGAGGTGCGCCGGACCTAAGAGGTGTCGCCCGAATAATAATTTCTGATTGGCTTACGTAAGTTCATTAATTTTAATGCAGCTTTACCTTTTAATAATGCAGCACACAAACCATGGTATACTAACGCGGACACCTTGTCTAGATTCAATTTGTCTTTTTTACGAACATGTGAGGTAATCTCGCAAGATTTATTAATTTGACTATTTATATCGACTGAAAAAGCTGCGCACCTTCAATTCGTATGCGTCTAGCAGTTGCTTGGTTACCTATTTGAGTTTTTTCCAGCATATAATTAAGCAAAGTATATTCCTTACCGTTGACGAAATGTCCGTTGATTACAGGGGAAAACTCAGTCATTACACGCTCCCTCCAGAAAACAACGCCCCTATCGCCGAGCCCTCCCTACCAGCGACAATCGCAATCGATTCAAGTGATCTGCCTCTCCAGGAACTGGATGATGCCGTGTTTGCCTGTAAGTTTAGTGATTTATTATCTTTCTACAAATCTGCAATTTTTGTAATAGAACCGTGTGACCCCTAGATAAGTATACATGACAATATTTGTCGTCCAACCCGGCACGGCATGTCAAGGTAAATCTGTTTCAAAAACACTTAGTCCATTGTGTGAACTTCTTTTTTCGAAAGCTCCGGTTTGCGAGATCTCGCGCTTGACCGAAGCATCTATTGGCTAGACAATGCTTGCGTATTGGTAGCAGTTGTCCTTTCTCTATCGGAAGGGTCGCTGATGAGGTCGGGGAATAACGTGGTTCGGCATTATTCGAAGAACCCGACCTGGCTGTAAGGCCACAGCTCAGAATGCCCGTTATGGTGTGCGTCCTGAATTGCGAAATACCGTGGATATAGTTAAAAACACAACCCCACTTCCTAGACGGCATTTTTGGTTCACATTCGTCTTATATTGGATTGTTAGGATTGTAGCAGTTTCAATTGTGTGAGTGAGCTTACGTACCAGGGTTTCTGGGACTCTTGTTTTACGGTACATGCCCATCCACTCTAGGCATGCCAAAATCGAAGACGATGGACGTGGATGAAGGTGGTGGTGCCTTCTGTCCGTCTGCCGTCTTCGCACCTTCTGTGCCCTTCGTGGGCGAACTCGGCGATACTGATAACGAGGAGGACTTCGAGTGGGCAGAAAGTGACGACAATGACGATGATCAAGTCGATGACGAGGAAGTTATTGTCGATGATGAAGAGGAGAAGACTGACGACGACGACGACGAGCTGGAGGACAAGATTATGGATGCTGAATAATTTTCCTCTGACTTCTAGCCTCCCCATTTTTGTGCATATTAATAAACGCCTCCATGAGATCATGCAATAGCTTCTGTTCGGAATTCAGTGGGCCATTTGAACGTGTGCTACGAGCCATATCCTTGGGAAGCAGCACCACACGGGTGGTCTTTCTATTATCCCTTTCATTGGTGACATAGGATTTGCAATTTGTATGCCCAACCTCGTGAACGAAATAAAGCGACTACGCTTATTTTACCGGACTACCGTGTCTCGTGTCCCCTCTATGAAGCCAAGTCTCTGCGACGACTACTACGTCTTCTCGATCTACTACACTCTAGCCAGACGGCTTTGGCGACCAAATATTGACAGGTGTATTATGACAGTCGTCAGGCCGATCTGTTGAAATGATTAAACGAGTCATGGTGATTGTGGGCAATCCCGTCCGTGTTAAATAGACCGTAATATTAAAAGGGTTGCAGTGACATAAACACATTTAGTTTCCAGCAGTCGACAATAACAAGGACGCAGTGCTACAATGATCTATTAAAGGAGGGGGAATTGGGAGGCGGGAAACCCTCGCAACTGTTGCAACACCTGAAAGCCTTATCGATGAACCAAGACGTCGGCGAATCCATCATTCTGTTCCTTTTCACCAAAAAGCTGCCCCCAGTCGTCAGAGCCTGCTTGGCAACCCTCCCACCCGCGCATCTTGGCTGACGTCCCCCATACAATACTCGGTGCGAAGTTTGGCAACCTACGCCCATCCGCCAGCACGTGGTCATCCTGGAAGCCCTTACCCGGGGATATCGAGCCCCGAACGCGTTTAGGGTTCCTGACATCTATCAACTGCCGCACATCCACGATTGTGTCCCGTTCATACATAGAAAGAAGATGTTGTCAACGATATATCTAGGACGGGGTTATAACCAGATACTGATCGCCCCCGAGGACATCCCATCATTGGCTCTTCTGTGTCCTGATGCCCAAATACCATTAATTTCGCGGTCGGAAAGAGTTTATTTTTCGTTTCTGCTGAATATCCCTATTTTATTATATAATTGTTGCTAAAAATATTTAAAACATTGGAAACACGAAAAAAGACAATAATATAAAAATAAATGCCAGCATTTGTGGTAAACGCATGTCTCCTGTTCTAAGTATAATGGCTCATTCTAGTATGCATTTTATTTATCGTTGAATTTAATATCGCAATGCGCGGTCTAAGCCACCCCGATATAGTCTTGTTGTTGTTCTATTGGTTCAAGGCGGATACACTGAAAACACGCACGTATTCAATTATAGGATTTATAGTGTGTATGAAATACTGGGGGACGTATTGTAAGTATATTTTTATTGCTATTCAAGAACGATGACTATAGTTTTTGATATTTCAAATCACTTCCCGTACCCGAAAAATCCAATTTTTATATATTTTAATGCCTATATATTCTATATAAAATTAATGTTCAATCGCAAAATGTATCCAATTGCACGACGGGCCTTTTTTGAGGACAGCTATATTTCTCACACAAGAAATTCCAGAATTACTTTTAATCTTTTTCCATCTCTGCTTCATTTTGACCAATAGTGTTATTTTAAAATACATAGAACTTTAAACTCTAGCAGGTGTTAATACTCCTTAAATAGTCTCGTTGTCTAGTGGGCTGCCTATGCTCAGCATCCAAGAGAGTTCGTTCAACGCCACTTCACTATCCCCGATATTCAAGTTTATCCATGTATAAATCTCTTCGTCCAATACGTGGGCAATACCTACAAGAGCGGCGGTAGATCGCAATTAGGTCATTCCTTATTTTCAACAGACCCGGTGAAGCAGGAACTAAAAGAAAATTTTCGTATCTTGCATTGTTATACTGTTTTTTATGCTGAAAGATTTGGTCCTCGTGACTTCAATACAGCGCGTGCAATTATTATTATTCTATGAAACATATACCATTATGTATCCACTTACCCTTAGAATCCATGGTATTGTGTCCCCACCGCGCGGCCTACGTTGTTGGCCACTTTTTGAACGACCTCTGCTCAGCTGTCTGGTTCACCTATACACTAGTCTTCTTCCAGTACGTAAACCGTCTTTCTGCCGTAACTGCTGGAGGCCTTGTTTTGATTGGCCAGGTTGCCGATGGTCTGGCGACACCATTCGTTGGGTACTTTTGCGACAAGACACAGGCAGCGGCTGTTCGCAGTGGAATTGACACGCACCACCGCGGCCACGGACGACTGCGATGGCATTTGGCAGGCAGCGTTCTCGTTATTGTATCATTCGGCTTCATTTATAGCCCCGTGTATATTCCAGCTGTGCAGTCCGATTTGGGAAAATATTTTTACTACGCCTTCTTCATCGTTTTGTTCCAGGTGAGTTGTCTGACTAATTTTTACCGTTATCGCTTTATTAAGGTCACGAGAACCAAAACGTTTCGCCTTAAAATTGACATCAGCCATAAATGATACATAATGATGAGGTAATTTGGTCCGGAAGGCAAATTAAACCCTCCAAGTATATTAACTTCAGTTAACACGTAATGGCGACCATTGAAAGGCCATATCCGCAACGCGCACTCCACAAAATCAAATATATTTCGATCTGTGCGCTGTCTTAAACGAGAGTGCCGCGCCACAGCATTCGGTTCATCTTCCGCGGAGGGGTCTATTTTTGTTTCATACTTCCAATTGAATGCAACGATAATAAATGGCTTTCAGTGTAATGGACCTAATTGGTGGAGGTTTTAAGAAATACTTCAGTGGATCTCCGATAGTGACCTTCAAGAACTTTATCGGTCTTAAAGTCTCCAAGATTTTCAACTTTTGTGCTAGTAATTGTTTTTTATTTATCTCGCCGATTACCCAGAAATTCGCCGATGCACCCAACACTCAGCAACACAATATTTCTTAGATTAATACCTATTTTATTTCTAGCCAACCTCATTTGATCAATTTCCGCCTTCCCAAATAGGTCGGGTGGGCCAGTGTACAGATCTCTCACCTCGCTCTCGTCAACGATCTCACAGCGGACCCTCGCGAGCGGGTGCTCCTAATTTCGCGGCGTTACCTCTTCACAGTTTTCGCTAACCTCACCGTCTATGTGTCCATGTTTGGCCTTCTCGAGACATCATTGCCAGCCTCTCGAGACATACTTGCTGATAATAAAAATGGCCAACGTGATGATGCCAACTTCGTCAGCGTCCTGATGAGGATTATTTCCGGAACTGGGAGGGATTTTGGACCGGCCGATGCCCACATTTTTAGGGTCCTCGCCTACGTCACCCTTGGTCTCGGAGCAATCAGTACCGCTGGGTTCCACTTCGGTCTCCGTTCATCCAGACAAATGCGTGAGTATTGCCGCAACGCAATTGGCCTACCAAAGTGAAAACGGACAATACATTCAGAATTAACGTGAAGGACGAACAAATTGTTGGCGATAGTTATTTCAAATATCGCGTATCACTCCCCTATTGGTTTAAACGGTTGTCTGATCCCGGTATTCCACCAATAATAATAATAAGGGTGGTTTATTTGGCATTTGTTATTGTCGGTTTGGATGCCTCGCTCTGTTGGTGTTGGATGCCGCCTGCCAACATATTTAAGAGAAACGTGATGGCAAGCACCCATGATGTGATTTTTGGATTGACAAATTGCATGACGCCACAGAACGTCCTGGTTCCAGATCCAATTGTGTATTATTCCGGCATGCCAACAATTATATTAGTGGGGAGCGAAACAGGCGAGATCAGGCAATGCGCTTCAAAAGAAACCGTAACATGAACTCCGCACTGATTGGTTTTACTCCGATTGGTGTTTGGGGGTCAACTACGAAGTCCTCTCTTTTAGACACCACCGGCGGTGCAGTGGTCGTCGTCGTTGAGAGAACTCCTCTGCTGAACCCCTCGACGACGACATTGGTGAATGCCGCTGTGGATGTGGTAGCGGGTGATCTGGCGGACGATGGTATTTCTAACAGCGAAAGCGACCTCGGTGAATACGTCCCCGTTGTGTCGAGGCCTCTCGACTGGTTCAGGGAGCCGCTCTTTCTCATCCTCTGTCCAATCTACATGTTTGCAAGGCTCACAATCAATATCTCCCAGGTAAACATTTGACGCCTTTTGTGTGTCCACAAACAATGTGGTGGTCGGTTGCAATTCCGCGTAGAAGCACGCCTGTTCTAGTCCGATAACCGAAAGGCTATCGTCGCCTTTCGAACAGAGCCGGGTGGCGCTGGGCACGCCACCGGCACCAAATTACAAAGAATCTCCATCATCCTGTAGTAGTAGATAACTGATGCACGCGCGTATTTAACGTTTGGAACAATTTGACGCATTTCTTTCTAAATTAAAATAATTTATGTTGTTTTTACTGTACTAATGCGACTTTTGGCATCACTTGATCGTCCGAAAGACTATCAGGTGGAAACCGCCAGGGGCAGGGGACAGTACTGTCGTTTTTAGAAAGTTCACGAAAAAATTCGAATACACACGAAAATTCCACTTAGGATAAAGTTTATGGCCTGTTCGAGTTCCAGAAAGACTATCCGGAGGATGCAACCAATAGCGTGCGAGAAGGTTTTTTGTTGAGGGACCATAGTAACATCTCGGACACTATGCGACGACGTTGGTGCCTGCTTATAGAAGTCCAATTTGTATATATCGGGCCACATGTTTAGTTTCACACCAGAGCAGGCGAAACCTAAACAACAGTCTACTTCTTGTTTGGACAATTATAACACTCTTCGTTGTTGTTGTAACGTTGGGCGAGAAAGCAATTAAAATTGTAAGAAACCATTTAGAAATTTCGAACTATTCAAACAAGTTATTGTAGAGTGCAAGTGACCGCGATTCACTTGGAGTACTAGATGTTTTTTTCTCAACGATGACCTCGCACGTGACCCTCCGCCAAACAAACCACCAATCTCTTCTCGACATCCAAGTTAATCGATAATATTTACACACTATTTGTGTAAATAATTCGGCCAACAGTATCAGCTGATCGGGGGTAGTAATGCTGGATAGGCCTATTGAGAGAGACAAAACCACTTTCGGTCCAATCGCCTCGCCCCCCTCTAAATGTGTCGTGTGTGTGCGCCATCTCTTCCTCTGTGTGCTAGCTGCTCCTTGAATGGCCTTTCCAAGAAGAATCTTTAAATAGGGCTTACAGGTGACGTGTAAACGCCAGTTTTTGCACAATCAAGTGCTGCTTCTTTCAAGACAGCTGGGATCGATGTGGTACTATAGAACCACCTTTCTTTTTATCGGATCCTCCTCCACCGGTTACAAACCGCCTGTCGATTGGTTAGGCGGTTTGCTTTGTGCATATCGAGCATCTTAATGCACCTGTTGTTTGGTGAATACTTTGTAGAAGGCGTTGTGTACCTAGGCCCACTGCATCGGGATTCATTTTCTTATTTTAGATATACATTACGCTCTACCTCCTCGAATCACTTCTTATGTCCAAACAGTCAATTGCCTTGGTACCTCTTACAATCTACGCGATTAGCGCAATAACGTCAATCTTACAGAAGCTCATTTTTGACAGGATGAACCGAGAGGTAACATATTGTCAGTGTTATCGAGGGAACTTCATTAGATTGATCATGAGGAGTACAAAACCGATTGCCTATCGTTAAATCCCAATCCTCTTTATGTTATGTCGAGTTCTTAAATGAGCCCTCCACCAACATTTCAACAACCTCGTCAATAATATGTCGCATACTCTAATTGTCCTCCTCAACGTACATTGGAGTATTGCAGGTCGCTTAATTTTCCAATTGCAATAAACCTCTCTTATCCTTACTCTGTTATAGGCAACGTGCGGTCTGGGCATCGCATGTGTTTTTGTCTTTTCATTAATTTGTCTATTCCCTGGATCCCCGGAACCTTCTATGCAACTCGTGTACGTCTCCGCTTCATTTCTCGGCGTAGGGTGCACAATTCTACTCGTGAGCAGTCTCGCAATGGTCGGTGACCTCGTGGGAGGCAACCAATCAACGGGCGCCTTTGTTTACGGCCTTATGTCGTTGATGGACAAAATTGCAAACGGCATCGTTGTCCAAATAGCCCAGTCCATGCACAACAGCACGGAAATCAAGCCGGACCGAAGGGACCGCTTCTACCAGTACATCGAGTCCTATGGCATTATGGTTTTCGTCGGCATGACTGCAGTCTTGCTGCTCAATCAATGTGCGATTAGGCGATGCCAACGAAATCGTGCCAGATTTGTGTCTGGACCCACAATTGTGGAGAACGATACGGGACCGCCTCCGTATGGATCAATCACCTCTTAGCATCTTTCGCAACTTAAATTCTCACCACCTCGTGATTTCTACGCATTAATAATGTTTTCAAAAACCTTTTTTCTGCACGATGGAATGGGCTTGGGTTTGTTGTGAATTGAATTAATTATAGAAATTCACTTTAATGGTAGATTTTTGATGCTGAGGAAACAAAAAGGTGGTGCAACGCCATTTCGATAAATAACACAACCACATCAAGCATTATGCGTAGTAGTTCAGGCTAGTCTTCTTCTTCGACTGCACCTCCAAAATTGCATCCATGTAATCCTCGTGAACGACCTGGTTGGCGTTTCGTCGGAGAGCGATCATACCCTGAAGGAAATAATGCATGGCTATTTATAAGGCTAATGACCATCGAATTAGAGAATATAAAATAACGTGGTCGTTGTTGAGGTTTATTGGGATAAATGTGGAATAGTAACCTACAGCTTCGACGCAAACTGCCTTGCATTGAGCCCCATTGAAGTCATCAGTACAACGCGCAAGCTCCTCGAAATTTACTTCATCACTAAAACGTATACAGGGAAAATTATTTACCATCAAACCACCATGTTATTTTAAAGAGAATTGCGAGGATGTCTGATGAACTGCCGTAGCAAAGGAAGACTTACTTTACATTCATTTTTCTAGAATGAATTTGCATTATACGAGATCGTGCCTCTTCATTTGGAGCAGGGAACTCAATTTTACGGTCGAGACGCCCGCTACGAAGGAGGGCAGGATCTAGGATATCTACGCGATTGGTAGCAGCAATGACTTTGATGTCGTGATTGGGCTGGAATCCATCTAACTGGTTCAGCAATTCCAACATAGTACGCTGTACCTCGCGGTCACCCGCCTTTTCGCTGTCGAAACGTTTAGTGCCTGAACAGACAAAATTCATTGCATTCACATTTAAAAACCTCGAGGAAATGGTACAATAAAGCTGCACAAGTTGTCACAAGATAATATATTACTTAATAGAATATAAATAAAGCTTACCAATAGCGTCCAACTCATCAATAAAAATGATAGCAGGGGCTTTCTCTTTAGCTAATTGAAATGCATCTCGGACCAGCTTAGCTCCATCACCAATGAACATCTGCACAAGCTGCGGAGCCGCGAGCTTCAAAAAGGTAGATTTTGTTTGTGCAGCACAAGCACGAGCCAGAAGTGTTTTGCCAGTGCCCGGTGGGCCGTAAAGTAAAACGCCCTTGGGCGGCTGAATACCAATAGCTTCAAAACGGTCCTTATGCGTCATTGGAAGAACAACGGCTTCAATTAATTCTTGAATCTGTTTGTCAAGACCACCAATGTCTCCATAACGTTCGGTTGGCCTATCGTCAACTTCCATTGCCTTCACACGTGAGTCAAATTCGGCAGGTAATTTCTCCAAAATAAGGTACGAATCCTTATTGACCCCCACAAGGTCACCAGGCTTCAGATCTTCGTGGGGTACCAGACCAATGACAGGTAAGAAATAAGTCTGGCGAGTGCTGGTTTTTACAACAGCACATTTTCCTTTCCTTTGGGAATCGAGATCGACGTTCGCGCCATCCTCTTCCTCATCTTCTGGCTCAACGTCTAACAACTTCAAAATGAATCATTGTGATTGAAAACCTACTTCAACAACTGTTGCAACGAGATACGGGAGGGCCTTATTCATTTTTATTTTGCTTTTACTATCTTTAACCTTTGACTGCTTCATTTTAATTTCATGATCGACTCGGTGAAGCTCCGATTTCATAATCTACAGAAAAGGTATCAACAGACAATATGATAGCTTACCCTAATTTCTCCATCGAGAAGTCGAGTGTGGCCAACCAATTCTTCAGGGGACATTCGCATAACATCGTCAATCATTGCATCCTATTGTAAAAATAGTAGAATAAAACATAAACTACGTCTACGTCATCCCACACAGGTCGCTCGATGGTAGTCATTCTAAAAAATGAAAAATATTTGTACGCGTCGTCGTCTACAGAAATATAAATCTGCACGAAGTTAGAAAATGAAATTTATTGCATTTTGGCAAGTCTGGTTATTGCTATAGGCTAGCTATGGTTTATTTACAAATACTTTATTACCTTATTGGCTGAACAATAAAATCCTCAGCAAGGTTTTCCAACTGCGCGGTTCAGAATCTAGTACACTTTAAAGCGCTTTTGTTACGTTCATATTAGCGCAGACACAATTAGCCATGAATAACCTTCTTTTGTATGAGGTATACTATTAAAAGGTTGTAAATGGATCACTTGGGGATATCGAGGCGCCCATGAATTAAGAAAGCTCACCGTTATTAAACGTAAGGGTCAAAGTATGCAAATATCTGTGATGGATTTTCAAAAAAGGTTATAACGAGAACCAACTACAATATATAAACAATTGCCCGTTCTAAAATAAAGTATTTAAAGATTAATAAAGATTCAATTAATTATCTGATCCAAGAAATTTGCACGGTAACGTCAGATTTAATTGTGATAACTTGTGAATCGACGACAAGTGATTGTGTTTCTAAAGATGGAAACTTCCTAACATCCTATAGGAGCCTATATGATCATAATTGGAAAATAAGCCGAATGTATGGATCACGAAGGATTGTTGTCTTACTGCGTTCTCATAATGTAAGAGGTGTTCCTATGCCGCAGTTTCCGCTGCGAGGGTGTTCAACAACCTCCCCAACTCCATAACGGCGGCCCTTTCGGGGTAAGGAAATACACAACCGGGGTATTTAAGTGTCTGATTAACGGATGCGAAGTTAACATTTAGTGACGATCGCTTCAAAGCAGATTCAGTTGAAGAAACACCAGTTATTGGAAAATGTCCCTTTTCCCATCTCCGTCTACCACACCTCATCCAAGGGGTAACGCAAAACGACATCGGCAACCCAAAGAAGATGTACTTTTAACTCAACCAACCTCAACCCCTGTTCCTAACTGCCGGCCACCCGTTCAGGACATCCCATATTTTATCCCATCTCATCTTTCTCAATTTTTTGTAAGACGGTTCCTTCTCTCTGACTACGTTTCGAAGGAGGGGGCGTTGTACAGTACCGACTATTTTTGGGCAATGAATTGTTCTCGTTGTTGTTTACTAATGGGCACAATTGATACAAGATCATAACTCGCTATTAAAAAGCACTTGAACGCTTGATCTTCATCTTTACAGTTGATTCGACTAGCTACCCTTCAATGTATCGAAACACGTGGTTTGACGATGACCTATTTAATAGAATCCTGATGGGATTCCGATTATTCAAAGAGGCCCTCGACGTTTAGAAAAGCAAAACGGAACAAAATTTTGATTAACAACATCAAGAAGAAACCTGTTATGATTAAAAACAAAACAGCTTTGCTGATTATCGGGTTTCTTGGGGTCTAGAGGTGTCGGTATATTTCGGTTTTTTTTATTGAACATACGCATGCATGTTTGTACGTGACACACAAAAAGTGAAACAGGGCAGAATTATCTATTTTGGGCCATTTTAATTTTTGATTTACGAAAGAATAAACCGTGGGATACATTTTTCGCATTCGAAGAAAGACCTTCTCCGGTTACTGCGATCAACCTGTACAGCCACTTAAAGGTTTTATATTGATTGGGTTCATGAATAATAAAACAGGTAGCTGCGATAGATAAACAATATCCAGTGGTAACTAACTTGACAACGTGATCCTGCCACAGCGTAAGTTACAGGTCGGTCAAACGAAGTAAATATTTCAACCATTGGACCATTTTCGTCGGTCTAAGCAGCCGTAAACACGCCCACGCGTCTTCGAAACCGGATCATTTACTCTGGTTGGATTTTTAATAACAATCGGAAACGAAAGCAACGTGAATTTTCAGAAATACATAATAATCCTAATTTAATTATTGTGTTCACGAGTACCAAATAATCGGTCAATACAAGTCTTCCAGTCGCATGGAAACGTCATTTTCACATTCGAACGCGTCGGTCACTTCCAAGGCATCCGGAGACTTCACTTCATTACTACACGATAAACTATCGACTATATGCTTCTATATAATAGTTCCATAACTTACAAAATCGAACAGAGTAGGCAACGCGTGGACTGCCACAAATGGCCACCAAGCGTCAACGGATCCGCACGTCTGTTTATAAAATGACGACGCCCTGTAACGCTCGGTAACCACTGTGGCCAGGCTCAAGTGCGCGCCGTTTTTGTTTGTACTTGTGCCTGCTTTGCGTAATAACAGCCAACCCATTTGCAACCAAACCGAACACGCGCCACGCTCAACCACGGAATCACATCCCGGCCGTAGGAATAATAATTGTCGTGGCTTAATTCAGGTCACGAGGACCAAAGCTGTTATCACCCACCACCCAGATCCCCACCAATCGGAAGGCGGAAACATAAGACGTCGGGGGAGCTCTAGAGAATGAATTACCTGAACAGCCTCGTCTATTGATGAGTCTGATGTTGTATTTATGCTCGGTTCTTTGTCGTAATGAGCCAATAAAAAGTTACAATGACTAGAGATTAAGGAAGACACGGTTAATAGACAAAACGCCAATTTCTGGTTCAGAATCCGAGTATCGTGTCTAGAATAGGGGTAACAAACGAAGAATTAATGATTGGGAATTAATCAGATATTGGGCGAATTTCGTCGGTCTCAGCAGCCGTAAACACGCCCACGCCTCTTCGAAACGGGATCATTTACTCTGGTTGTAGTTTTAATAAGAATCGGAAACAAATGCAACGTTAATTTCCAGGAATACACAATAATCTTAATTGAATTATTGGGTTCACGAGAACCAAATAAATCGGTCAATGCAAGTCTTCCAGTTCCATGTAGACGTCATTTTCACATTCGAACGCGTCGGACACTTCCAAGGCATCCAGAGACTTGTCTACTTCATTACTACCCGAGCTTTCCGCCTTCTTATGCACATTCGGGGAAGTTTGAGGTTTCGGGGAGGGACATTGTTTGGAGAACACTGGAACAACTTTAGGCCGTGGTGGAATGGGGATCAATGGTCCTTTGTTGTTTGAGTTCGCTTTAATTGGCTGGGGGTCGTTTTCTTTTGTATGTTCAACCTCCTGTGCTTGTGTGGGAATAACATTAATCTTAATATCAACCTCCTCATCTGAATCCGTGAAAAATACAGGAAGGGAATTCGGTCTCTTTATTCTGTCCCATTTTTTGAGTCTGTCTGTGCGCAAAAACACCACAGTAGTCTTCTCCACCCTAGCCAATGACGCTTTTGGAACATCAACTGGGGTATTTGATTGAACCCGACTCAATTTTGTGCTATGCAACAAACATTCCGTCTCTTTCTTCTTCTTATTCTTGGGAGGAAGTTTCGGAGGTATCTGCTCCCTTCGTGTTGGGGTTTGAGTTGGCACAGTTGGGAGTCGCCTGATGGCAGGTGCTGGGGTTTCTGTTTCAGTTCTGGCGGCGTCTTTTGCGCTGTTGCGATCGTTACTTGGCGTTTGAGGCATGGGAAGTGGGATTACGGAGACTCGCCGTTCAGCAGGCTTCGGGGGCAACGGTTGTTTCCTGTTATTGGACCCTTGAAGGAAGTCTTGGGTTGTCCTATGCCTTGGTTTCGCTCTGTCGGGCTGCTGCTTCGTCGAATGCGATGACGAAACGGTTATCGGCTCGTCGAGGTTGGGCTTCTGTGTCGTTTTTGTGGATTTTCCAGCTCGCGACAGTCGTGCGAAAGTCAATAATCTAATTGCTTTAGCACACCGTCGAGGTAAGGTGTCTTTCTTGCAAGGCTGGGGCATGGCTGCTTGTTGAGCATTGTCAGGCACCCTTGATACTGTTTTCGTGGGCGGCGTAGGCGTTTTCGCGTGGAATGGATAAAAAAGAGGTTCGTTAAGTTCCTGTGAGGTTTTAATGACGTTATCATCTAAATCTTTCGCCACACCCACATATGGCCGTGTGGAAATAATTGCGAGCCCTTCAATGACCTTCATATACATCTGCTTCTTAGAGGTTTGTTGTTTGGGAGACGATGTTGGTTCAAACAAATCGTGCGAATCGTCACTGACCGCACAAGGACTTCGTTGGGGTGATTCCAGATTATCATAAGCATCGTCGGCGGAAATTTCAAAGTCCAAGTTACTGACGGCTCCAACATTCTTATGTTCGTTGACGTTAAATGACGGTTTTGTCGCACCCACAATTACCCTATCTGAGCTCTTTGGGATTGGTTGTGTGCGGTCCGGTAAAAACACCTCCCGTTGGTCTTTTGCGCTGTCTTTGTTCAAAGTGGCACTGCCGTCGTTTGGATCAACCTTCGTTTCGGAAATGACGGAAGATCTCTTTGAAGTCCGCTTTGATACATGGACTTTTAGTTTCGGTTTTGATGGCCTCGGGATTTTGTTCTTGGCTGCCGTTTCCGCTTTGGAATATTGACTTACTGGTGATTTTGGAGGCAATTGAGGTAATCGTGGAGCGGGTGATTGGTCCTCTTCCACGTTTTCGTAGACATCATCTAAGAGCAGGCTCTCGGTTGGACGTTGTTCAGTTTGTTTTTCTTCATTCACCGTCTGTTGTTGTCCGCCCGAGTCTCGTCGCTGTGGTTCCCGTCCCGGTGGTAACCGTCGTCGCCTACCCCCACCGGCGTCACCTGCATCTACGGAGACAGCAGAAGGACGTTTTGCCTGGTGACTTTTAGAAGCTCTGCCGCTGTCATTCCTCGCTGGGATCTGCAAAGGTTGGCTAAATTCCGCGTCCTCCTCCACATTTTCATACTCGTCCTCTAAAGGCATCGCCGCAACCCCCTGCAGGCAATTTAAAGGCGTTAATGTTTGAAATGCTTCTTCTTCTTCATCATTGTAAGCATTCGCGCATGTTTCATGTGCCTGTAGTTGGGGACTAAAGCTTGATTTAGTGGGCTCGGTAACCGTTGCCGTAGAAGCAGATCCTGCGTCATTTTTTTTCACCAGTGAGAGATAAAACGCGGTCAGTCGTACAAACCATCTTGGTTTCATCCACTCCGTCTCCTTCAACTCCGCAGAGCTTCCACCTGCCGTTTTCTTGGTTTTATTTTCAGATGGTTTCGTCTCGTCTTGTGTCATTGAATAGGCCACGCGCAATGGCAAATAATCGATTTCATCGTAAATTTCGTATATTTCGCGCTCGGTCATGGTGTCGGGCGCTGTACCACCTAAAACAATTAAAAAAACCAACTCTCAATGTGTCCATATTACAACGAGGTAGAATTTTATGCTCGATACACGCATTCGCATTTGCTAAGCAATTATTTGTCGAAATACAACGTGGATGAGTTGTGGGAGAAAGGAGGTTTAGAAGTCATTATGGTGATTGCGTGAAATTCGCAGGTTGCCGCCAATTGGCGCCTGAAACCGTCGTCAGAATCTTCAATTGATCTCGTTTGTATTTCGCAAATGCTGTAACTTATTCGGGTGATGTTCGAGATCGTCAGACAACAAGAAAACGCCTTTTCTCTAGAGAATGTTTTCCTGTGTCCTTTTCTCGTTATAATCCAGAAGGCTAGTAATCATAGTAATCAGGTAATCGCTTTATTAAGGTTACGAGGTCAGCAGAAAATATCAGTGTCTAAGTTTCTGTTTCGCGTATTTTGGTGTAACTTAAATCCGTGTTATTTTTTACGGCGCTTAACGTCTTGGTACTCTAGGCCTTGATAGTGCAATTAATTGACATGGCTTGAAACAAATATATAATAGTTCCATAACTTACAAAATCGAACAGAGTAGTCAATGCGTGGACTGCCACAAATGGCCACCAAGCGTCAACGGATCCGCACGTCTGTTTATATAATGACGACGCCCTGTAACGCTCGGTAACCACTGTGGCCAGGCTCAAGTGCGTGCCGTTTTTGTTTGTACTTGTGCCTGCTTTGCGTAATAACAGCCAACCCATTTGCAACCAAACCGAACACGCGCCACGCTCAACCATGGAATCACATCCCGGCCGTAGGAATAATAATTGTCGTGGCTTAATTCAGGTCACGAGGACCAAAGCTGTTATCACCCACCACCCAGATCCCCACCAATAGGAAGGCGAAACGATAAGACGTTGGGGGAGCTCTGGAGAACGAATTACCTGAACAGCCTCGTCTATTGATGAGTCTGATGTTGTATTTATGTTCGGTTCTTTGTCGTAATGAGCCAATAAAAAGTTACAACCGAAATGGTCCCTTAGCTCTTTTCTAGCGGATCAAATACGACCAACTACTACCTAAGTAAGACTAAAATAGGGATACACCCACTACCTACGCCACTCTGCTGCCAATGACCCGATGCAGGTCATTCTTGACCACATAGCCTAGTTTTTTATATTAATACGTCATTTATTGTTTATCTACGTAAAAACCAAAATACGCCTTTTATGCTAGTGAATTTCACGCTACAGTAGTTGTTCCATGCGAAATTCATTTATGAATTTTTTATCTCTGAATTTACGACCGAATCCTTCTACCTGAAAAAGAGACGGCAGGTATCCATAATTTCAGAAGCAAATGCAGTCAAATCCTATTATGCGGATAGTGTTTGCTCTCGTAATTTAAATAAAACAATTGTCGCCACATAACTGAATTTGCAGCACAGTTCAAGCTGGTGGCCAGAATATTAGGCAATCGAGTCGCATCATCTGTAGCGTTGGTCTCAGGGTCTTCGCTCTGCCCCGCGCGCTACATACACTGGCCGTGATGGGAACATTTTAATGTACTCTCAAGGTTATGAACAATGTTCATTCCAATTGGTCCCATTCCGATCAACCAATGACCCACTGCTCTGATCAGAGGCGTGGAATGGTCGATTTAAATCGTACGAGTTTACCCCCACCCCCTAGACACAATTCACAGGCGCAGACGACAGAAATACCGATGTTTTTCTTTGTGCATCATCAAACAGGGCTCTGAACTACTGTGGGGGTTGAAAAGAGCTGTTCCTAGGGTCAACATCGCCCTCGTTGCTCCCACCGCGAAGATCAAGACTAGACGGTCAGCCGGGCAGGTGGGAGTGCGCGGCTGAACTCGAGACAGCGACGGGTGGGAGGCTGGGACCGGCTGCTGCTGCTGCTGCAATGGAATAACCAGTCCGAGTTCATTCCACGTGTCGCAGTCCCGGGTTGTTGTTTGGGCGTTCGGTAATGACGCAGTCTCTTCCACCCCATCTTCGGACAGCACTGCGGGGGAATCCACCACTGGAGCAGCAATGAAGCCGGCACATCCAAAGAACTCACACGCATCAGGCAGCCATGGCCTCGTGCATTTGTAAGAGGGCGTCTCGTCATCTTACCTTATGTTTGGGTCGGTGAGTAGCGACAGCGACGCTAACCCCTGTGAAATGATGGGCCGGACACATTCTGAGTCAGAGATAAGGTTTTTTAAGGCAGATTTTTCCAGGTCGTAATATAATGCAATTTGAAAACCAAGCATTTCTTCAGTAACTTTGGCTTACATTTCGTAAGTTAGAATTGAGGTTTCAAAAAAATGGGGAAATTTTTTAACGACGCACCCTTCATTAACTGATGAATAGTCAGTCACCACGTCTGCCAGACACACGTCTGTCGAACGCCCCGATCAGCCAACCAGAACGACGTCAGAGACTTGTGACACCAACCGCCCCACGGCGTATACCCATTGGTCAACAAACCACTTAGGTTTTTAACGGTGCCCCAAGAGCGCATTTGTCCAACTTCGTCTGTTTATGGTGAAAGCGGTCCCTACCATTCGATTTTTGTTCTAAAGCGTTATGTATTTTCAGACATGAAACAATCCGCCAAATTCATTGTCCGTTTAGTTTAGTTTTCCGGCCAATCGACAAATTATACAGCTACAGATTACAAATTGCAGTCCGCTGTATTTTCGGTGAATTTTTAATGCGGATAGTGTTTGCTCTCGTAGTTTAAATAAAGAAATTATAGACACATAGCTGAATTTTCAAAACAGTTTAACCTGGTGAATGCAAACGGAATTTATTTTTCTACGACCCAATGACCACGAGACTGCATTCAACCCAAAACTGTGACCATCTTAAGAATTACGCCATACTGCAAAATATCTCTATGGTTCGATCACCTCGAATTAAGCCTTACCCTGAGGGTCGTTCACATCAGAAGAAGTCCGTGATTGAAAATTTCTTAATTTCACACAAGATTTCAGATTTTCGTTGGGATATTCATGGCTCGCATATCATAGTTAGTGGAGCTTTCTCATTACATCTTGTTTGAGTGCGAATAACGGACGTCGGTCAATTAAAATCTTTTAATTAGTGTGAATTTGTGGGTTTTGTCAAGAAGAATCTCGGAAATTTGTTTATTGGTGGCGTCCCCAGTGCCTAACGGGATTCGAACCCAGGTGGATCGAGGGCCCGATCGAGGATGCTGTCTGCTGCTCCGATGGCACCACTTTTGTGCCACGTCCAATTCTAAGACAATCTCTGCCCGCTTATTCAGTGTTTCCTGGAAACCTCGCTGATCGATACTATCGTCATAATTTCCCGCTAGTTACGTCAGCATGGCACCTGATTGACAGACTGAAATGAGTGCTCGATTTAAAAAAGTACAGGAAAAACGATGATATTTAAACAATGGATAAAATTTAATATTATAATCGATAATGCATTGCCATTATTGTAGTCGCGATCAAATTTAGTAGGTTTAATAGTTTAAAATTCTCTCCATCGCTTTGTTCAATTGTCGGGGTGGGAGATTCTACACTTCAAAAAAAATCTTTAAGCGACGTTCATTTTACCAATTATGACGGCGTTCAAAGCAAAACCAACAGCAAAGGTCTGGCTTAGAGCTGTGGTCAAAATCTTCCCACCAGAAGAGCGCGTGGTTTTATATCATTGGGCAGTTTACTGGGCAAAGAGTGGTCACCGTGTATCGATTGGTTTGACTTCCGCGTCACCCGTGGGGTTCACGTGGCGGAGCAACCAAAAGGTCGCGCGGCGTCGCCCCCCTCACCGAAATGGCGAGTTTGTTGGGAGACCCCAAATTCAAGCCGAAGGAGCCGCGTGCCGTTCGATTCAATGTGGACCTCCCCCCCTTCACGGCTCCTCGCACCATCTCAACCTGCAAGCACCGCAAACGCGTGTCTCCTCACAGATTCTGCCACGAGGTTTTTGAAAAGGCCGACGTCTCCGACGTCCTCCGGAAGTCGACTTGCGAGGATGTGACGGCTAAAAACAAAAACGCCATAAAGACCGTCCTTACGGCGGCCCTAGGGGCACCGCGCATCTACTTCGACCAGACGGAGCTCAGCATCATTCTGCACATGTATCTCCAGCTAACCGGGTTGGAGATGCGCGAGATTTTGTCGGAAGAAATGAAGGGCTTCCTCTACAGCACGCTGGAGATAACGAATCCCTTTTCTCTGGATGGTCTATGCCGGGCCTCCGCCATCATGGACTCCTCACCTGCCACCGGAATCAAGCGGAACATCTCGCCACTGGCCTTTGTTAGAACCCTCTCGATTCTCCTGCGCGGAACGATCGAAGATCGAGCCGAACTATCCTTCCACGTAATCGATATTGACTCCGACGGATTGCTCCGGAAAACAGTGGAGTTTAGGCGGCTTCTGCATAACTCCTTTGACATTAATATATCCGCACAGAATCCAGAGATCGACCCAGATGAGCCAACACGGGACACGGTGAACTACCTATGCGACAAGCTAAACTGTAACCTCACCTCGCATGTGACCTTGGCGAGTTTCGTAAGCCTCTGCCGTTCGGAGCCGTGGATTGTGGAATGCCTTCTCCCCTGTATTCCAGGGGAGGTTACGAATATTATCTTCCAGAGCCTATTTACAACCTGCGTGAAAGTTCCCTCTCTTGAACATCCTCCAACATACGCTCAACCCCGGAAGCAAAAGTTTTCCGGAAAACCATAAATCACAATTGGCACCCAGCGAGCAGCGGGGATTGTGGCCGGAGCGCATTGACAAGACAAATGGCACTGACAAGACATTTTAGAGAACTGTAGCCAAATGTTTTCGTGCTAAATGTTTCCGCTTGACTCGCAAACAACCGTTCGCACGATTGGGATTTCGCCAATATTACTCTTGGCTCATCATAGAAGTCAATAAAGGTGGCTTTGTAAAGAATCAGTTTATTATTTACCATAATGCCCGTGGAATGATATGATTTGCATAATTTTGGAAGTAGTTTCATTTTCCCCAAATAAACACAGTGTGCTACTCATTTTGTAACGTGATACGTCATTAAGACCAATACTGGGTTTTTTCGCTTTTTAATAAGATTAGTTTGTGTTCAATCCTTATACCCAGCCTTGATACTCAACCTTTTTGCAGCCTTCAAGCTGTAATCGATTCTTAACTTAACTCGTGGCCAGTGCGCGTCGAAGGTTCTGGAAGCGGTCGGAAGTTTTCGAAAGCAGCCTGCTCATTTCCTAACAACATTTGTCGAACATTACCGCCAATCAGACGCTAATAAGGTGGAGGGAAGTGCCGTAGTGGAAATTGGATCGATATGATCCGATGCATTTATTACTGCACGCATCGCTACTGTATATGTATACATGTATCGTTTTCTCCGCAAACTTCGAAATGGTCTTTGCCGTGTTTATTTGTCGTCTTTTGATTTGCCACTCTTGTTTCCGCCGGAACGCTGCATTGGTGGAAGGCCACCCGACTCTGCTTTCGTTATGTCCTGGGAGACGAATGCGGCCAAATCTTCAGGGGATTTGTTCTGGCCCAATTTCCGGTACTTTGTGAGAAGGCCACCAATGTAATCGATCTTGTTGGGTAACTCCGATCTAAAACGTATTCAAAATAACCGTCTGCTTACTGTCTACTAACAGTAATATCATGAATAGATGTCAAAACCGTACTTTGAGTTCAGAACCCGGGCGATGTAAATCAGTTGTGTGTTATATAAATCTCTCCATGTAGTCAGGGTTTCACAGTGGTCTTTCAGCAAACTACAAAAACACGTTAGATTGTTACATAAACGTGTCAGTAAACTCTGTATCAAAGAATCTGGGGTTCAAACTGACCTATATCGACTGGCGCCACTCTCGAGCTCATCGTTTAAGGCGTCTACTTCTTTTGCTTTCAGGTTCAATTTATCAACAACCTCTTCATAGACCTTAAGGTCAACTTTCTCATTATAGTCTGCATCACGATCACGGAGCTTTATGTTCTGCATCTTTATATGTTGCATCAGTTGTCTGAAAATAGAATGCGTAGATATTTCGGCAGCATAGTTCAGGGTTATCAGATAGGTGGAAATCTGTTTGCAATCGTCTTAAACCATATTAAACTATAGTTAGATATGTAAATGCTTCAAGAATAGCGATAATACATAATGCGAGATTTAAGATATCCAAAGAATGTAAAATCATAGCAAAATAACAATAATAATAATTGTAGGTGCTAATAAATGTAGCGTGCACGCGAATTTTCCAGAAAAATATTTGTTTCGGCGAATTCAGGTTTCAGATACGGTTTCAAGAACTCTTGCATGCCAGAACAAATACATTTGGCAAACAGAAGGCAAGCAATTGAAAATTCAATTCGTTTATGCAAAATGCCCCTTAATGGTCATTCTAGATTTTCAGATAAAACGCTTTTATCAATTTTATTGGCACAGTAGGGTGTAAGGTTCCTGTTAACCAAAGTTAAGTCTTATCGTACATTGTTCTAGGTAAACAGAAGGCAGTGAACAGCTACCTTCAAAACAAGACAAACATGGAATAGGCGAATTGCAATTAACTTTCGTTCTTGTGGAAATTAGGCGGTTTTGAGACCTGTGCATAGAGACGGACTTGTTGGGGGGGGTCAACTAATGTGAGTACATAAATTATTCACTAGAAATTAGTTCCAACGGTCTTCGGAGGGTCCAAAGGGTAAGCAAATCGAAGGCCGTGGAAAAATATCTGATATTTACTTAGAGCTAGCGCTAAAACGGCCAAAATAGGGCACCATTGTGTCACGCCGATTTGAAACGATTCTCGAAAGATGGAGCGTAGACCTCAAATAACCGTGGAAATGCCAAACGCAAACGCTTACTCGATTTGGATCTTGAGCTTGATAGGGTCATCGGTGTTTCGATCCTTGTCGGCGCGTGCGAGGATTTCCATTTCGTGCAACCGCGAATTCAAGTCGTTGACGTCCCCAACGAGCATCTTCCGCCCGTCCGATTCAACCCGACAAATATCGTTGCGGACGTCCAATTTATCCGTCAACTTATCCACCTACACGACCAATAAAGCGGCGTGAGCCTGTGCGGACGTTACATCAACACTGTTTCCCAATGTCACTTAAACACGCTGGCTGCCTTTAGCGTGCGGCTGGAGGATGAATCGGCTCTCATGGAACCGGAAGAGGCCGCTGCACAATCATCATCATCATCATCATCCAACAATCATCCCACAACACTTACGCAATGCGTGGGTAAGCCTGCTTTCGCCACACAGTCTTTAAGTCGCAACCAAACCCCGTTTATTTGGTGGCTCAACCTGAGGGTCGAACCCAGGGTGTCTGACGTACAAAAGGAGGACGCTGAAAGCTAAACCGTAGGGTTATTTATGTTGGTCTAATGGGTATCTAGGGTAGGTTTGTCCCAATGGGTATTATATTGTTAGCATAAAACCGTTTTGTTTCAATAAAGGTGGAAAGTAACTCGGAAATCTTCATCCAATCAGGGGAGGAGGAAGCAAGGTCTTTGGGAACCAATTTTGCGGCCAAGAGAAATCGATTCTAGAGGATGTTCCGTGTCGTAAAAGATTAATTTAGTTTCCAAAGTTCGATGTTTCTTAACAAAAGATGTTTGAATTTACTTTTCAAGATTTCACCTCTCACTGTAAATGTCATTAATGATTACTAAACTAAACAGTCTACATGTGTATCTGTGTGTGAATTTGGGAAATTCCGAATTTTCCCGGTCTTAATCACCTTGTAAAGAACTGTGAGATATATCAATTTATTTATCCTTATTTATTTGTAAACATCAAACGATCTCAAACACGGCCCCTATTAATCGGCCCGTTTCTCATATTTCTATATAAAAATATTTGCTAATTTCGTTTTTTTATGGTGTTGGGGGCCGTCATGGATCAATGGGCCGTCAATCAATGGTCGCCTTTACGCGTTTAATTTTTCCTTTCTGGCGAATTCGCATTGTTGTTATTTCGTTTATTTCAGATTTTTACATGTAAAATCGCCAATTCCTGTATCATTATTGTTTTTTGTAGCTTTTAATGCTGAACGTATGGATCCTCATGACCTTGATAAAGCGAATACCACCATCATCATTATTATTATTATTATTATTACTGTGCCCGATGGGACACCAGAGGGACTACGTACCGCGACCTGCAGTTCAACGCATTCTTGCTTCATGTTTTCCAGTTTTGCTGTGTCGCGTTGTCGTTCGGATTTCAAAAAAGCGATTTCTACCACGCGAAGTGAACAGGTTACCAAATTTCCAAAATTACCAACGTTTTCCTTCTTCTGAAACTGGTCCACGCGTTGCTCGGCTTCGAGAGACACGGTCCAAAGAAGTTCCTTGGGAATTAGAATCGGAATTAGAATTCAATTTAAACAACAATCCGGGAGAATCTCTACGCAACGGGTAGATGTGGTAAAATTAAATTAAAATTCTGCCGAAGGTTGCGCGATTTAATGGGCGGCTTGTAACCAAATGACGAATAGGGAAGTCAGCAAATGGTGCCTTCGACAGCGGAAGGACAGATAGTGAGATCCAATTTGGGATTACGGTTTACGTAGTACGACAAGGATTCGTTATCCATGAACCCTGTGGTATTTAATAGCCAGAAAGTAGAGCATTCCAAAGGATAGACATAAAGGTGAGAAACATCACTTCAGACAAACCTTTATTGGGTGGATATCCCTTATTTGTTTTTTCAGGTGCTCTATAAATCCTTCATATTGGTCTTTGATTTCTGCAAGCAATGGGCCATAGTAAGCGCATTCATTTATAAAACGCTCGAATATTTCTCCGTAAAGCTAAAGAAAAATGACATATTCATTTGTTTCATCCGAATTTTAAAATGCATATAATGGCCTACTTGAAGTCGAAGCGTGCTTGCTCTGTCGTTCGGAATATTGAACCTCTTTATTTGCTTCCTGATTCTGTTCTCCAGAACCAATAGGAGCCTGGGTTTCGGCGGTGGTTTAAGCTCTGATGAGAAGTGAGTAAGTTATAAATTGGGAGTTATTGAAAATGATGTAAAAAATAGATGTTCAAACAGCTTACTTGATTCATCTTGGTTCTGCACAAAGAGTCTGTTGCCCACGGTCAATACCTGGGAGTCTGTGTTGATCCTCTCAGTGGCATAGGCAGGCCATGGGTCAATAGCGAGCACTTTGTTGTCGATGGCTCCACAGACGTTGGTCTGATAAATGGAAATATAAGTATGTGAACTGTACTAGTTGGAAGGTACGCTTACCCCCGGCAGATTAGGCATCGGAAAGTAGAAGAGTTCACCTTGACCAGGAAAAAGCTTGTAAATGGGATCCAATTGAACCTATGTTGTAGAAAGTAAACACGTGTTGAGAAACAAACCCGAGAATTAAGAATCCGCTGCTTTGATTTACTCGAAATGGCATACCGGCACTTGTATTGGGGAAACTGAAATAAAAAGAATTAGCAAAAGTTAAGATTATGTTCATGTGTAGAAGACGTTCACTAAAACGGGGAAGTAAACATCTGAAATTATCCGTGTATGTCTGAGTGAGTTTGATTTTTCGATTGAATAGTGGTTAATTTGTTTACTGTTCAGTTTGTTTTTGGTGTTTAAGATCTTGGAACAGCGTACTCGGGACAAAATTCAATTTGCTTTCAATGCTTGGTCTGTGTGACCTGAATAAAGCGATTAATGTTATTATTATATATGCGAAACATCGCCAAATTCGGCTCACGGTTATCAATTCCTTAAAAATGCTCCGTTTGCAAACTATCATGCGTCACTAAGGTAGCCGACAGTAAGCGGTAACAGGAGATACACAACGGAAGTAAAAGTTGATCAGGTGTGATAGATAACTGATTTGGCATATTATGTTTTGCGATAGAACAAAGACGCTTATTGATAAGCAGTATGTTGGTGAATGATTAATGGAGATTTAAAATATCTTATAACTTGGTAAAACGACCTTCATGAAAGATCGCACCGCAAAACAACATTAAGCTTGTCACAAGACCAGGCAAATTATATAATGCGGGAACGCCAGGTGGTAGTCAAGTAAACTTCTGAGATAAATATGAACACCAACATAAGCTTTTCCTTATTTGTAATCGAAAATTTTAATAAGGCATGAAACATAGCCGCTGACAATAAATAAAAAGGCAAACAATCGCAAGTGTGTAACATACAAGTAAACGCAAACAGCACAACCAAGGTACCAACTATCTAGATGTTTAGAATTCGCGTTCAATTACAACTGCTTTCTGCTATATTGTAAGATTAATTTTCGGTTTATTTGCTAAATGGACATAGTAGAAAACCCAAAAACTACGACGTTGTACAATTGCGAAACCGTTAATGCATTATAATTCGATAGAACTTCTATACACGGCTAAAAATACCCTGGAGCGGGAATCCAAACGTCAACGATGGGTCCAAACACTTGAAATAGGAAATCACGCAAACACATCACCAAGCTCCTTCGCCAACATAATGCAAAAAATGTAATATATATATCCGTTTAAGGAAGAAACAGAAAGAATGACCTGGTCATAGTCCATAGTATCCATTATCGCGCGCAGCGACGACATACAATAAACGCGGGGTTGTTTCGAGAATTGAAAGGATTGCCTCTAAAAGTGTTAGTCATATTAAATTTATTATAAAGGAATGTTACTTTGACGTATTCGCATATTTTAATCCAAAACAGAACGTGCATAAATACTGTCGTAAGTGTCCTATCTATTTGTTTCATTTGCTAAAATTGAAAAACTATTGGGCATTTTAATGGCTGCCTCTACGCGTTAGCAAAATTTTATCAACTTCTTGGGTTTAATTTGCCTTTCTTGATAAATAAACCTCGTGATTTCGTTTATTCCTGAATATCTCCTATATTTTTCTATATATTTTCACCACTACATTTATCAATTTTGTTTGATGTAAACATGTTGTTTCTCCAACATAAATCTGACTAAAAACCGCGTATTCAGTGATGAATCGCCGCGCGTTTGCCGGGTTATCAGGCAAAGACAACATTTTTTTCTATTAACTTTTATAAACCGAAATATGTTATCGTTAACAATCCTGCAATTTAAATTGTGACCAATAAAGATACTGTTAATGGTTTTTTTCTTAATGAGGACCAAAACATAATTGATGTAACTTGCTTTGTACAAAACCGGACTTTTACTTTCTGCCTCACTTGTTCAAGTAAACGTAAACATCGGAAACAATAACGAATAACTGACTTGCGTCTTTCGTTTCCGCATATGGTGAAGAGTTGAAGGCGTCTGGAGACTAGTCACTGCGCAATGATCAAATTTTCCTCGACGTGTTTAACTGCATAAAAAATAATATCAAAATGTTTGAGTTATATTTGTTGCTTACTCATTGGAAAATTAAGGTCCTACATGCAACGGCTAGAAGAAGGACATATTTAAAACCGTACCTCAAATGCATTTCTTCAGCACACTTATCTTAAGGAAACTGGGGTTTTTGACGTACCGCAATATTATGTGGTATGTAAACGGTGGCGTTTATTGCAGAAGATAGAGAAACGGCATAAGTGGCAGAGGATCGAATTGTAACTGAATCGATCGGGTTAGGTCGAGGGGAATTAACAGGGGAGTAAGGCGTCGGCTCTTGTTCAAGAGCAGGGGTAACGGGCATCGGCTCTGTTTCCTTAGCCGAGGTAGAAATCACTGACGACTGGTCCTTATTCTGTATCTCGTTCCGAAGTACTGACACAGAAATTGCCAGTTAGGAACCGACTTCAAAGAGTTGGTCCATCTTTGACAGGGTTTTGTCATCGTCCTCGTTGACGGTCGGGGGGTGAGACGGTCGACGTTCACTAGTCGACATTCTAGATGAAACGGCCCATCTGGGCTGGATCCTTTGCGGCGTCTGCTTGATTTTTTTCACCATTTTTCCTCGATAGAAAGATAATTAAAACGGAGTATCAATGGTTTCACAAAGCTCACGATAGCGTGATCGACGATCCCAAAAAGTCCGCCATTCAGCACGGCTGCGGTTCTATTTAAAACAAAACTCTTAATCGAGACAAGAATTACAAAAGCTATTGGCAGGTATGTAAACGCTTACTAAAAACGTTCGTTATAATTAAATATGATAGTTTCCTTCTACACCACCTCCCCCTCAGACAAGACCCCCCTCCTCACCTTCGCCGATCAATGTTCTTCGAGGCATTCCTCATAGAGGGTATCCTCATCTCCCGAGGCTTCAACCTAGAGGTTCGCTGGTCCTGTAGTGGAAAGTATGGATTATATGTATACACAAAATAAAATTTCCCATTTGAATGTTTATGGTAATGGCCCGACGAATGGCCCTGACGTCGGGCGACCACGCAGTGCATTTATCACTTTCCACGACGTTCTCCTGGTACATGTCAATTTGTTCCCTGTACTCTGTCTCGGAATGCGCTTGACCTGTTAAGGTGGATGCTTCCTCAAGCTCCTTACCAGAGGTTTCGACTTGAGGTCCGTCGAATCAAACCTTAACCATCCCGATTTGTATAATAATAGGATCTGTTAGTCTAGGTCCTAGACTCTAGGACCTACATGATAAACAGGTATAGGAGAACGAGGAAACTCACACGGTATCGGTTCAGGTCTCACTAGGCAGTATTGCTGGTCGTGGCCCACTTTGTTGCTTTCCACTGCGACCGTCTGGTCTCTCCGAGGTCTTTCCTGGAGAAAAATTGGCTTAGTTCGATCTGTGCGACGGGGAATCGGGTGAGCGGCAGTAGTCATAGGTCCCTTAGCCGCATCGGGAAACTAAGTTGCCTCCGTGGGACCCAATAGTGCGAAAAAAGATCTCTTAAGGGAAAGGCCCATCTCTAGGACGCCGTCCCATTGAAGGAAAAGGGCTGACTCCATCTTGCTAGCGATTGATTTCTTTATCTGCGCTTCGCCAAAGCGCCGGATGTTTTCTGCCGTCACCATTCGGGACAGTTTGATTTTGAAGTTTTCAACTGTAAGGGTAAGGGCGACGAGTGTCAACCTTTCGAAACGGGTAACGCTTATCCCGCCAGTGCTATCACCACTGTAAACGGTGGCTTTGCATGACTATTAATGAAACATTCTTCGGAATTGTAACGAAAATATCGGGCAAAGCTTCATGGAGCAATTCGTCACTATCTGATGTATGTATATAAGAACATTAGTTGTGGTTCAAAATCCTGATGTTAACGGTGCCTTTACGTTCATTACTTCCACGACTATCATACCGGTTTTTTCGGGTTTGTTCGAAATTAATAACTTCATCTTCGGGCTAAATGATAAAGAACAAAATTAGATTGAAACCATTTAAATTGCATTTTTTATTATTTTTTTATTATTGATTCCATTCTATTGTATTCAGTAAGTTTGCTATATTTGTTAAACAAGAATACAACCTGTTTTAATGCACCAATTACATATTTGCGAAAACATAGTGTGACATCGTCTTGTAAAATGGTATGCGATATCACTTTAAGTTGTTGTTCTCTGAAATTCGTTGTATTATTTTACATTTTGGTATATTTAATTTTGTTAACCAGCTTTTCATTGAACTTGTTTACTGAAAAAATGTTTCGGTGTATTGCTTAATTATCTCCATATTATGGTGTTATAGCCGCGGAAGTACGAATGTGCCTATTTGGTTTCCGAAAAAGCCCAAAGAATTTCTAAACCAAAAAGGGTAAATTATATTTTTTAATGACCGTTTAGTCTTCAAAACCACTAGCTGCCTATAATCTTGTTGAAGGAAATAATGGTGTATTTTACTTCCCGTTGGATCTAAAACCTCAGGTGCGTGACTTCTTGTATTCTTATAATGTGGGTTGAGTGATTATTCCAGAGATTGTAAAAGATAGGGACTTGTTTTATTCACGTATAACGAGGTACGAGACTTACCTTTGCCATGTGTCGACGGAATGGAATAAATGAGTCATGGTATTCGTAGCCATTGATAGAACGTATTAATGATTCTCCCTCGCGGTTCGATTTATATTCGTACGGCTCAAATTTCTGGGGTTGTATTCACTAAGTCTTGTTAACGAATGAAGGGCTGTCATTATTAGTTGTCGAAGACACTTAAAACTACTAAGCCTTTTTGTGAAATACACGTCAAAATAGAATCAAGATTCTTATTTTTGTCAAATAATCGAATTACACAGCGTCATGTCGGCGTTCGCGCGTTCGTGGTCGGAACCCGCCTTGTGTCCGTTAAAACAAACGGGGGCTTTTGGTGTCACTCCAGGGCTACCCCCTTAGACTCTTCGTCGACAAGGGAAGAGATACAATATTGATGGCCGGTTGACCAACGGGAATCTAAGGAGGAATGTTTCTTGCATGCGTAGGTAGGCGGATTTCTTGAACACTTTGTGTACGCGTGGTCATCAATGCGTCAGGTGGTTCCGGAATGCTTCGGACAGGTGCGTGAGAAGATGACAAAATCGATTTTCGTTGAAAAATCACGTCGCTTGGTTGGCCAGTCTGTTTAGACGGATTGTGGATTGGAACATTGTTAAAAAAAGGTTAATCGACAAAAGTTTTACTGAGTCGATCAATTAAAACCGTTTCATGGCGTCAATTAATAGATAATGGCGTCAATTAATAGATAAACAAGAAAGTACCGGAAATGGGCCATCATATGGTGGTTTAAGGTGACGGCGGACTCGATCAAGACGTGGGTGCTTTTATGTAGCTGTGGGTTACCCTAAGAGCCTGACTTCTATAGTCCGAACGCTCCTAGTAAACCTTCGCTGCCTCCGAAGTACATCCGAAACGGACAGAGACGGCGCAGCTGTTCTTAGGTCAGTGGAGAGTTGCGCCGTCGACTAATTCCCCCGGGCAAGAGTCGACGTCCGGTTTAATAGTCGCATGAATGCCGAACAGGACGAGAAGCAAATTGTCTGCCCCAAATTCGCGTTAATTTTGAGCCATGAGGGCGCTGAACCAACCCATTGGCCTCGGGATGGTAAGACGTAGTACGGATTCGCTCGCAAACAAGAAATTGGCACATCTTTTGCAAAAGCGTTGATTCGAATTGTGCCCCTCGGTCGGTTGTCAAACGACGTGGAGATCCAACGCGCGCCGTCCAGTTTTGCAGGAAGGCGAGAACAACCATTTCGGCGTCGATGTCCGCTAGTGGTATAACTTCGCACCACCGGGTGATGCGATCTACGCAGGTCAACAAGAAGTGGAAACTCCGAGATGACGGCAATGGACCGACTTAGGCCCATAAACGTGGCTTAATCAGACGTCGTGTGCGTCGAACGTGTCGATCGGCGCCTTGGTGTGACGATTAACTTTTAACTGTTGACACCGAAGGCAATACTGTATCCACAGGCGGATGTCCCTTTGCAATCCGTTCTTAGAACACTTTTCTGCCACTAACCGGGTGGTCTCTCGAATACCAGGGTGCGAGAGACCATTAACTCTTTTGAAAACTTGACGCCGCATGCATTGCAGAGCAGAGCAGACAACGCACGGACCGCGGGAGAGTTAGGTTTATAAGGGCTGAGTTGTTATGCCCAATTCTTAAACCTTCGTGTTGCTGAGCATCGGACATCTCCTCGTAGTCGATGCTATCGAGTTCAATAAAACAACGAACACATAGAAAATTGAAGATATTTATTTTTTAGTTATCTTTTATTGCTTCAACAGTGATAAGGACCCAATCGCTTCTCTTTACGGGTATATATTGGGACCGTTTGGATTTATATTCGGGAGATTGATCACTCCTGAACGAAAGCAACCGTCTTTACCATTGTGGACGTGTATTTTCCTGTTTTGGTTTACCGTTTCGAGGCATATTATATGAATTCCTATCATTGGCTAAATACATTGTTCATCAAATGCTTTTCATAATTTCCCGTTCTTGTGTCTTGGATCTTCTTGTAAAATAGTCCGTGCATAGTGGGTTGGGTTGTGTATTAGTTTAATTATGTAAGAGAATTGAGACTGAGCTGTCAAGAATGGCACGCATGCATCACTGGCTTTACTGTTTTTTGCCTCTTGAAAAAGTGCAACCTAAAGGATAATGGCGGTCGCCCATTCGTCGTTGATCCATGGCCGGCATACTCCACTAGCAAAATGCGCTCCACCGAACAAATTTATATTTCTGATCATGCACGAGTGAGGCGCCAAGGCCAAGGCGAATCAAGTAAGTTTGCACAATTTATTCGGTTTACAGACATTCGACTTCTGAGCACCGACATGCATACTTTCTCCGTTCCATCAGCGCATTCAATATTTTTTTAGAACTAGCAACTCCCTTAAAACCACAATTCCTCGTGTTGTTGGAAAGAAAGCTCGTGGCGGATAAAGCCAAATATAACATTCCCGATGACCTTTCCAGCCCTGTCCGGCTACAGGTAATATATATCTATGGCATCATCACCCAACAACTATGAGGTGTCTTAAGAGGTCTGTTGTTACGAAAACAATTGTCTTGTCTTTCCTCGCCTATGTAGATGTACCGAGAGGCTTTTGAACTTTTTATTGGCGGATGCACACATTATGCCCCATTTCTGTCCCAAGTGAAATCTCAGTACGACAACTACATCTTACATCTTCATGAAAGAATTAAGGCGATGCTTCCGATGAAGGTATTATTCAAGCCAATCGCATGCGCTCTGTCGTAACGCTTCAATTTCCCCTCTAGGATAGCATTAATGCCCTGAATATGGACTGTGAAAGACGCATTTCCGATGCCAAGGAAAGAGAAAATAGTAGTAAGTTTTGGTCGTCTTGTGCGTATATAAGGCGAGTGCTTGTGTAAATAAAATTTAATCATTTTCATCATCATCGAATAGGTATCAAAAATCTTGAAGTCGAACGTCGTAGTGATGTCAAGAAGATTGAGAGCCTCAAGGAAGAGCGTACGGAATTACAGGTTATGGTGGGTGTGCACGATGTCTTTCTTTTGTTATTATTGTGGCCTCGATATGACACATTTTATTTACAAGGATTCATTCAGACCCATTGCCGAATGTTGCTCAAAGGGGCCCCATAGTATCGATATCACATGGAGCCATGTGATATTTGCAATTATATTTATTGACCAAATGAAATATGATTCGTAAATCGACAGGTAGGAGGATTGAAAGCGCAGCTTATAAAGGAGACAGCGGCTCTAAAAATGGAATCAGATGGTCGAAAAATATCCCAAATCACCGTCAACGAACTATCCAACCAGGTAAAAGACATGGAGGCTGTTTTCAAAAACCAGCAAACCGAGAACCAAGAAGACCCAATCACACTACGAATCGCACTGAAGTACGCTTTGCGAGCTTGGCTTCATTGAAACTTTCAGTGCTATTTTCAGTGGTATATTCTTATTCCTTCCAGCGTGGCGCACAAAGCATTGACAGCACAAACGAGGAAACTAGTAGAGTATGAAGCCAACTTCAACTCCACAGTGCCACTCTCAGATTACGAGAAAATCGTGGCTGATCTTGACCGAGAGAAGAAGCTGTCCATCAAACTGCTGGAAGACATTGATGGATACGCCAATCGATATGAGTGTGTTGTTCATCCTTACATTTATATGATCCGAATGCAGCCAATGCGGCCAATGTGTTATTAATCATTGTATGTGGCAGCTGAGGGTGGCGCCCGCCAAAGGAAACTGGGATCAAATCTAGCCTCCCAGCAGGAAACACTTTGTCGATCAGGACAATGTCGATCAGTGGTTCAATGAGGTGCCCAACCGCGCGCCAACCCCCCACGTTTACGGCTCTCATTAAATCCTCAGCGGTTTATCAATACTCTCCATTAGATATTGAAGTAAAGGGCATTTTGTAAGTGGATTGTAATATTGCTTCTTTTTATTTTTATTTTAGGCTTCTACAAGATCACTGTGCAACCCTGAATACATACAAGGATCTATACATGGTGCAATGTGGCTACACCCTGCGAGTACTTGGAGCAAAGTAGGCATTGGTTAAATCTTACCTTCGATTGCAACAGGGTTTTAGTTTGGTGGGAGCCTTAAAGTCGAAACAAGTCGGAGTGTATCGTATTCCATTAAATAGACGCCAACCTTGGGGAGAACTGCGGAAAATGACCTCAGCATTCATAGGCGAAATTAAAGCTCTCACTATTGCTGAAAAACTCCCTTGTCTCCAAACCAGGGAATCATCCGAAATTAAATAACCAGCCCGATGTCCACGTTTAACCCCTTTGTTGAGTGGGTTCGGTGTGTATGATGATGCAGTGTGGGCAGTCCCTTCTGCCGCTTTGGGTGGCCCTAGAACGCGGCAGCGGTAAAAAAATGTCCAAGATTCTTCATGGAAACGTCATCAGCAAAGCCGAATCATCCTCTAGCAGGCCACACAACCCTATTGATTGCGGTTCAGGGGTGGAAATGAGGTTTTCTTTTTCTCTTCTTAACACCTCTAGAGGGGAACCTCAACAGAAACTTGAGTACATTGGTCTGTTGCTTACGCGCTGGAGACGTCTGATTGCCGACAAGCCGATCGAGGAGCTCACGATTCTGGCCTCCGAGGAGACGGTTCGCTTCGACTCGGGCGCACTCCCCATGCTCCAGCGTGTTCCCAAGAAGGAAAAAAAATCAATGGCTGATACCCCAAGGCGTACCACCGCCCCTGATGTCTAACCCTTTGCTGGGCGTCTATCGCGAAACGTATGCCTTTCCGACTGCGAAATAATGTCTGTAGTGCTTGTTTTACAGTGGTGAACTACGCTTATGTAACTAGAGGGATTTCGATGGCTATACTGCTTCGTTCGATAAACACGCAATTCTAACGATGCGACTGTAATTAGGGCGTTCTCACTCATGAAATAGAACATTTCTGCGCTTTACCAAATTTACTCGCCGTTAACCCAATAATAATATACGATGCCTTGCTAGGCGACAGGGTTATGCTAACACAACTTTATTTTCCTTTTAGTTTGTAAGAGCTAGAGAGCGACACAGGGAAAACTACCCGGCAACAAGTAAAGTTGCCGCCTGCTGATTAAAGCAGTGTTTTTGGTAATAGCACAAGCTTTTATATTTATAAACACACACATGTATAGTTTTCCATTTTACGCGAATAAAACATGATAATAGCCGTATGTTTCTTCGGTTTTATTGATTGAGATTGTATCCTAGGTTTAAGATTATTTTAAAATCAGAAACCACCTCTTCACTTATGTGTGACGGGGCGTCGTTGGCGTATAAATAACAAACCTTGCCGAAATTTCAAACGAAAACGGTTAAGTGGTTTATCCAAAGCTCAACTCATTCTACGACCTACCCGGGAAGCGACACCGATGGAGCCCCCACAGGGCCCGAGGTGACAAACGAGTTCGCTGGGAACCCGAAAAACCCCGCTCCCTAACCCTAAACTCGAAATCCCCACACCAAACTACACATCGGCTGCTGGAATGTAAGGACGCTTTTGGACACCGGCGGCCAATGCACCACGCTGCACGACTACCGAAGTTCGCCTACCTAACTTCGGGGTACGGCATATCAAGGTTCCCGACGAAAACCATTTATACAGCCTATATCATAGCGCACCAACCGACAAATCTGGCCTTTATTCGCAGGTGGCATCAGGGCTAACAGTGCAGTACACGCGTGGTAACCAAGAACTCCTAGAATGGCTCCAATACGCTTTTGCGGCAGTCCGTTCAACCTTTCCGTGTGCCCGCACAATGGCAGCCGAGGCCGATGCGAAGGACGACTGATGCGACGAGCTACAGGAGGCAGTCAGCCGAGTCCCCAACCGCGACATCCTAATCATAGTGCGGCACTGGAACACCCGCACCGGCCCTTCCAATCAGCATACGCGACACAGTTTTGGAAAATTCGAAATAGGACAGTGATACGAAAACGGCTCGTAAGCTTCGCGGCCTTCAACACTCTCTTCGTTTCTAACATTTGCTTGAGGCATCCAAAAAACATCTGCTAACGCGGTACTCCAACGAAGGCAGCGCTGCACAGAACACGTTGCGCATCCTGGATATAAGACTGCAGATCGTACCGGGGCGGGGAGACCGGCAACAAGAACTGGTCTGACCACACCCGAATGCGCGCGCGCGCTTCAGATACGTCTAGCAGCTCATCGTGGAACCTGCGCCCGCAGACGTGCCGCCGTCGCTTTACTTGACCAGCCAAGTCGTCTCCGATGTCACCGCGCCGCGTCTACTTGCGTACCCCTGTGAGGAGCAATCTGTTGCCTGCATTGGCTCTCAATAAAAAGTTCTCTGCAATAAGCAATAGAATCTGAGCTAGGGACTGACATGCCCCACGGGAAAGACTGGATCACGACTGGAGCAACTCCATAAGAAGAGCGACAAAACAGTGTTCACCAATTACAGAGGCATCAGTCAAATCGTAATGGCCATTAAAGTATTCTGAGCATTCCTGCTAAGCCGCTTCATCTCGGCGAGAGACGCTCACACCGGCCCCCAACCAATGAGGTTTCCGGCGCGGCCGAGGATGCGTGGAGGACCAGATCTTCACCCTGCGCAGAATACTGGAGCATAATAATAATAATTGTAGTGGCTTTATTGAGGTCACGAGGACCAAAACTTTCAGCATTAAAAAAAGGCAGGATAACAAATATTAGATGCGAAAGTTGTCTTGTAGTTCCTGTTTAACCTGGTCTGGTGAGACTAAAAATCGGGACAAATAGGGAATGACCGAATTGCGATATGCCGCCGTTCTTGTCTGAATTGACCGGTATAGACGGCGCATTGGTCGAAGAGATTTACATTCCGATAAACTGGAATAGAGGGGATGGGAGGGGTCATTTAAAATTCGGGCAGCGATTAATGAGCAGTTATTTAAGTGGCGTTCAACGATGATTTCTTTGATAGAGAGAATAGGCAGACCGCTAGAAAACGAGATTATTTTAAAAAGTCTATGAAGGGTTACAAAGTCAGAGCATTTAAGGCCGGGGAAAATGACTGGGGAACAATATACAATCAGGGGAATTATACAGGCATGCATGAAGATTTTTATATGACTCGAGCTCAAACCAAGTCTCCTGAATCGGCGAACAAGGAAGCAAAGACGGCGGCTTTTACCAAAGACAACATCGACATGATCACTCCACGATAACCGACTGTTAAAAATCACCCTGAGATACTTCGATTTTGGGCTCGAAGCGAAGTTATGTAGTGAAGAAATTTCGGGGGTGTCGGCAGCGGCTGTCAGGGAAAATGTGATATGGATGCATTTTGATGCATTCAGCAAAAGATCATTCTTGGAAGACCACTCAAGTACCTCAGTGACTGCCTGCCCGAGCTGTTGAGAATCGCCTTGCGTCTTGCATGGATGGCATAAAGTCAGGTCATCCGCGTATTGCCACAATTACAAACAGCTATCGATAACATGTTTCATCGACTTCCGGGAGGCATTTGACTGGGTAAACAGGGAGGAGTAACTGTGGGCAGTAATGGGGACAGAAGGCATGCCTGGAAAAATCGGAAACCGTATGAAGTCATACTAGTCGTCCAGCCTAGCCAAATTTCGCGTCTACGGCAAAGATTTAGAAGAGCTGGCGTCCCCTTAGGCTGCCCTTTATCGACGTTGGTGGTCAACTACGTAATGGATTGGGTAATAAGACAAGCCCTCGATGAATACAACGGTGTACAAGTGACCCGGTGTTCTCTGGCTACACAGTTGTCCTGGGAGACACATTTACTGCCCTATGGCCGGTATACTAGGCAGAAAGACGACCTGCCAAAGGCAGTCGGGCTGTAAATTCTTCCAACGCCACTCCTAACTAATTCGCCTCGACGATTCGCAGGTCGACAATGATTCTGCCTTCAAATACCTGGGCTCTAAAATCCTCCCAATGGCCAAGTGATGGAGGTGCAACTAAGAGTCGACAGCGCAAGGAATGCGTTCCAGCTGCTGTATACCAGCCTGTTGTGACGAGCGGAGATAAGATTCGTGTCCATCGTGCCGCTATCCGACCAATCCTAACCCTGTAAAACCTGGCCAATGCATGTCGAAGACACCAGGAGATTGGAAGTATTCGAACGCTGGTGGCGCGACAAGCTCTCCAACAACGAAATAAGGCGTCGGCGACGCCCAGCGACAGAGCTCATAAACCGTTGTCTTGTGCCGTCAGCATGCACAGGTTGGCGCTACCGGGCCGATGGAAAACAAAAACCGTGGACCAGCAACTTCAAGGAGGGCGTGGGGCTACAGAAGGTCTACGGAATGCGTCGCTGGAAATAGAACGGGATAACCATCTCTTCCGACCTGGCAGCAGCCTCCGATCGCCGCGCATGTTCGGCTGCGATACACAACACGCATGAATCTGCCGGTTGCTCATCCTCTGACGGTAGCAATGTGCACCTTGAAGAAGAAGGTGATATATTTCCTCAAACTCTAATTAAACGAATCGATTTTTTCAACAAATTGCGGCGAGAATGTTGCAACCAAAAGAATGCATATAGACTGAACCAAAAGAACCATCTGCATTAACATATACATCTGTTGAGTGCCACCAGGTTTGGTCTGATCGTTTTAAACCTTCGAAACTAGTTCCATTCTATGAATAGCTATCGTTTCATGTTTGTAAGCATTGTTAAAACGTCCACGTTAGATATTTAATTTTGTTTAAATAATCTAAAACAGTATCAACGAAATCACCGCCTTGATTAGAACACAATATTTGAACGTTTTTTTTAAAAAAAACATGTTATTATTAATATATGGAACATTCCAAAAAATGGCGGGGACCATTTACAGAGAGGAGCCTGGGGAAGCAGCACCCACGAACACTCAGAAGTGCAAGGTTATTGCGTTGGCCTCTGCAATATCGTCTATGATCTAAAAAGGAATTTCAGAAAATGATAGCTAGAATTTGATCTGTAAAACTGTGTTCCGCTCGTCGGCTGGTCCGTATCCCGCCTAGTTGCCCGGAGGTCGCCGATCATGCCAAGTAGAAACACCTGTTCTCATCCGATCACACTAGCAATGCCGTCTTCTTTTTCTTCGGCGTGGCAAACTCCTGCTAGAGGATGAGCCGGCCTTATGAAGGTCTCGAGTCGTGGCAGCCCATGCAAGGCGACCGAAGACAGGAAATTGTCGCAGGAGATCCAGGTGGTCTGTGGTTTGCAGCGACGCACTCCGTCCGCCTGCAGTCCACGTGGATACTGCACCACCGCTTTGGGGATGCAATGCGCGTTTGTTAGAGTGGCGAGCCGCTTCGGCAGACCAAGTTTGAGAACGCATTCCTGGCGCTGTCGACGCCTGGCCATTCGTCAGTATTGTTGGACCTAGTTAGCGCGTGAATAGGTATCAGGCGGCGAATCCCAGGAATGCATTTCTGGCATTTCTTCATGGAATCTCCATGTTGGCCGTCGACGCTTGATTTGACTTTCGACGGGTTGTGGGTGTGATATATAGGGTGCGTAGGATTGGAAATCGCTGAACAGGTGCTACTACGCATCTCAATCCACTTAAACAAGACTTAAACCAACCGATTCAAGACTCTGTCCCGACTTCTGCGCGACCTCGAGGCGCTGGGCATGTGGCAGCATGAGGTAGCGCCAGATCAGATCGCCATCAGAAACATTCCCACACGGATTTTCCAGCTCCGGGAAGGGTTGGGTGTACTGCCTAAAATTTAAACAACGGGGCAGTTTGTATGCTCTAAAGTGGCTTACATCGCCCATGCATCCGTCATAGTTCCTCTTGTAATTCAAAAAGCCCAATAAAAAGCTGCTGCTGTAGAAAGCATCTGGCTGTGTTAACAGATTAATAATTTAAACCATGGTTACAAATACTTGTGCAATGGTAATAGTGTCGTCAGTTTGTGTAGTGGTCAGCATCTTCGCTCTGTTGGGGTGAGAGACCTGGGTTCGAATCCCCGGTCAGGCCACTAAGGGTGGTACTGGGGATGCCACCGGGAGAATCGTCATGGCAACACCCACGTAACCGCTTTATACTCTGGTAGGAGATGGTCGGGCAAATTGACTCCAATAGTTGTCAGATGCGACAGTAGTATAAGTTGCTCTCTCTGGATCAATCTCGGTTTATCTGAACCGTATATTCTGTCTGAGAATGCTGTTATTCTACTCTGAGCCTTATGTGGGCACGAGAAAGGTGGAATAAGGGAGATGCATTAAATGTAAATGATCGACACAAAAGGTCATTACCATGGGTATAGAACAGGCAGGCTCGTGTGGAAAAGCTTGATTCGAGCAAGGAAAATGAAGATGGCGGTTCGCCACTTACCGGCAACCGCGTGGTATGAGTCCAGCAGTGCAGCCGACGCACTGGGTCAAGTTCTTCTCGACAATTCGTAGGCGATTGAACATCTTCTCGCGAATCGGAGTGACCAGGTAGATTGCTCCCGTACGGGTACCTAAAAAGGGAGGTTCGTACGACAGAGGGGCGGAGGGTTCTACAGCCCCTAAATAAAAGCACGACTGGACGCTCGTTACGTAAACAAGGACTGCCGCAGCTCTTATCATCTGGCACTGATCGTTCCACGTCGAGCTCTGGCGGTGAAAATGGCAGTTCTGTTCTACCGCAGTGTCCCTGCTGCCTTGGAGGCTAGAAGTTTCCCCCCTCGTGTTCCATCGGGACATCAACCCTGACACAATCTCCAGCCAGAGCATGAGCCGGCCTTGTGGATGTGCCAGTGAAGATTCTCGGGGTTTCTGGCAGACGGCGTCGGGGCCACACAACAAGGCGGACGTCGTTGGGTGACAGTGCAGTTGCGTTAAAAACGAATAGGCGACCCAAAATCACCGAAATAGACCGAGTGCCGTCCACGCTCCTGCTCCAGAGCGGCCACGAGACCCGAGCTGGCCACGGTGGAGGCGGCGGCATCGGCCGCGGTGTTCTTTCCCACTCGCCGCAGCTCGTTCACCTCCGTCTGGAGGGCCTTGGTGGAGAGCAGGGGGTGGCGGAATTGATTGGCGACGCGCAAACAGGCGGTGGCTGTCGACGGAAGGCGAACATCGGCACGTTGGACGAGGCGGCGGCCCGAACAACTAGACGCGTCCACTGGATCGTAGCTGAACACCAGGAGATTCCCAAGCTTGTCCGTAACTAGAATGAACCAATAAAGCAGAAAGGTAGCTGTTGGGTTGGGAAACTGTTGGGAAACTCATTCCTTCATTTGCATCAAGACTAAATCGCCAATTTTGACCGTGTTTTCTTTGAGAACGACGTGCCCGCACGTTGTTGTGACGGAAATCGATGATTATAGATAGATAACGTGACTACACCAATGAGTCGGTTTAATGTAAGATTTTTTGTTGACACCTCCCATGAAATATATTCTATTTAGGCTCAATTTAAATATATTTAACTATCAATGCGAAGGCTATAGCGTTTAAATACCTATCCGAACGAAATAAAGCGAATTGAATTATGATTCTGTCGTGAAAAATAAGTAGTTTCTACAAAGAAGTCCACAATACATAAAATAACGATACATCAATTTTGTAACCATCCCAAATTATCAATGGATTATATGTCTTCCCAAGTCTCCTCTGATTGGTCCGCATTATCCTAAAATGTCACGTTCGATTTCTCTAATTGGTCTGCACATGCACATGCTCGTATCCCATTGGTACAAGTATTCCTATTAATTCACGACTCGGCGTCTAAAATAACCTGCGTTTGCGATCTCGCGTCGGAGTTGGGCGGTAACAACATTAGCACTCACTGAGAAAGCCCAGTTTGGGTCCATCAACGAAGAAATTCGACGTAAAGACCTCCCGTGTGGCGGTATCACGTGAAACCAGAGACAAGACACGCATGCTGGACTGGAAACGCAGCAGCTGAATGGACTTGAGGACGTCGGCCGCCAGAATGAGATTCTTCACGCAGAGCAGCGAGTGAATGTACAGGTCGGTGTCCACGAACGCCACACCCTCCAATTCACCGTTCTTTAGGGTCCAAATGTAAATCTAAAATTGGGGAGGCGGCAAAATACGACTAAGCGTGTCGACAAGAATGCTCCAGGGCAACCAGACAACCCAGAGTACGGATGATATGGCGAAATCTAAAGGAATCGACCTCGTCGTTTGCACTGCAATTGGTTTATTTAGGCAATTGTAAGCTAACGCTCCCAGCCTCCACCAGAGGATGAACATATATCCATGAAGAATTGGGGGAATCTGGTACAGGTGAAGTCCCCAGCGCCACCCGAACGATGGGGGAAGGTGGGGGCAGAACTAGTCATTGCCCCAACAAGTGAGGCGGTGGTAGCTTGGATGCAGGCGATGGTGGAACCGCCTTTGTGGCCGTTGAATCATCGTGGAGTAGACCTCCAACACGACGCAGTCTGCTACGGGATCCACCCACAAACGATCCCGGCTCCTCAATAAAGCCATTACCTAGTTTGGCGAACCCCCCCCCCTTCGAGCAGTTTGCTGGGAAACCGATTTGGTTCTCCAAGAAAACTACTATTCAGTTAATTCCTGTAACGTGTCGACAACCGCGCCGCACAAAAGGGTCACCACGCCGTTTGCCCCCTCCTTTCTGTCAAAACATTTTCGTGTCGCAATCTAATCGATTGAATGACTCATTCCTCACACTCCCTCATTGGCCGACTGGCCTTACTGTTCTCTTCTTCAATGTCTTCCGGTTGGTTGGTGGAAACAGTTACGCGGGCCGGTAACACAGGTGACCGGAGTAGTCGCTCACGCACGAACCGCATCAGCTACTGAAAGCCAGCGGTTGAGATCAAAGACTGGAAAATTATCATGAGCACAACATGGAATTCCACATGCCGAAATGCCGCATTTGCAATAGAGGAGCAAATGGTACCTTCTGCCCGACGGCGCTGATTAGGTGGCCTTGACTGCTGGCCAATGCGGTAACCGGGCCCTTCTGCTCCTTATCAAAGATGGTCTTGATCTTGTGGCGGGTCAGAGGCTGTCCCGGCTCGGGCACCACCTCGATAATGTCGATGAGGAGGATACGTCCGCGAACAGGTATCTCCTCGCCATAGGAGAGGTTGCTTCCCATCGCCAGGTAGTCCTTGGTTCCATGGAACGTCTGCTCCGACGCCAGTCGTGCCGTTACTAGGCACGTTACCGCCTCGAATGGCTCCATTTCTATCCTGGAAAACGAGACAACTGCATTCAACTACACAGGCTTCAAATGCCAAGAACAGTGGCTGGTGGCCTCTGGATTATTTCTTCCAGCAAAGGTGGAGCTACGGGCTAGGTCCAGTCTATCCAGACGAGACAGGAACAATAACGTGACCTCTCAGTTGTTTCGAGCTGTCGACGAAATGAGGCTGGGTGATGGACAGTGGGGATCCCAAACACCACAAAAAAGCCAAACGAGAGGCAACACAACGACGGCGGTGTCGAGGCCACAACCACTCACTCCGAGTTGGGGACGACGGCGTAGAGCGGCGCGTCTGTTGGAGCTGCGCTTGGCAGTGCGCCGATCACCTGAAACCTGTACCTCTCCAGACTGGGGAAGATGCAGGAGGGGGGTCTCTCGACATTTTCCTCCTCCTTGTTGCCCTCGTTGTTCAACAGGAAGTAGGTGCGGCAGGGCTCCTCTGTGTGGGAGACCACAACGTAGGTCTAGGGAACGAGACAAGGAGGCAGGAAATGAGACGAACAAGAGATGGCATGCAGGCGACAAATCCCTATTCGAGGCCAATAGAAAGGCGACAAATAGGTGGAAGACGTGCTGTCCTGTTGAACGCGTGAGAACACGTGGGTCGTGCAAACGAGTGAGCAGAAGGGGATCCCTCGACTCTCTGTGGGTTGGAAGAAAAGATAAAGGAAGTGCTTGCCTTGCTTTCGAGGTGATATTGCACGAAGCGGGGACATCCCTGGACAGGAATTGTTTTGTGGCCGAGCTCCTCCTCGTAGGAGTAACCTGGTGGCAAAGTTGCCAGTTTCATTTCGCTCTAAAGAAAAAAAACACAGAAACCCTCGTGACTTTATGGCGCACAAACTGCCAGATTTGCAATCACTGGCAGGACGCGATGGAAAGTAAATGCTGAAATGAATGAGGACGACGGGTGGTGGTGGTGGCTGAGGCGATCTTAGACACCGTCTGGCGGGTCGTCGAGGGTCCACTTTCTTTGACTCGTCTTGGAGGATAACGAGTGTATACAAACAGGCTATCTTCACGGTTAGCCAAATTAAACTAGTAATATTCGTGGAACAGTAAGACGAAGCCAATAGCACGCACTACGGGGGCCATTTTATTTATCACATCAGGTCGCGCAGCCATTGAAATTTGGATGAAGAGACCTGTGTAAGAGGAGCAAAGGGGGGACAGCGTCCCAATGACATCAGACAACGTACAGCGTGCGTGAAGTAGACGAATCCATCGGTGCAGGAGGCTGTGTTGAGTGGCGCGAAGGTCGTCATGGCGCCGTCGATGGTGTGCGGAAAGACGCGAATGTGGCCAAGTCGGGTGCAGAACATCCACATGGGCTGGGCGCCGCACACGAAGACCCCACGGTGTCCCCCGATGTCCTCGAAGACGCGCAGCATATTCGACTTGTTGGTCAACTTCGTCTGGGTGCGCAAAACGAAATTATCAATTAGCGGGCACACACACACACAGGAACGCATGCACGCACGCAAAAGAGCATTTTGTTTGTGAGGCAACACGGCGAATCCGGCGACAAAATACAATATAAGGTTCTGTCCGCCACTGCGCTCTCTAATTCAGACACCCCTCCGCAACCACCATCCCTGTCTTAATTAAGTCCTGCTAAACAGGGAAAGAAAAAGACAGCCATACATACGGCCCGTGGCCTCACCAGCATACAGCGCCGTCGGCTACACACACACACAAGGAGCTATCAACACCCAGTATGGCCAGATTGACGCTGTTGGAGGGCGGGAACCTGAAAACGTAGATTATCACCTTAAATGGTGACGTAGAGCGCCTGGACATCCAATATGTCTACGGTGTGGGCCTCAATCAGCGCCGACCTAGCCTATAAACGGCGAACGTGGGCAGATGCAACAGGAGACAGCACTTGCGTGTGAGCACCCCATCGAAGCCCCAACTCACATGGATGTCGGCGACTCGTGGGTCGGTTCGTAGACGCCCCGGGGCAATAAGAGGGCAGGGGAGGGGTAGCCGGCGCCACCGAAGGGGACAGCGAGTCGGCGAATCACTGGTGGCCATCACCGATGATGCTGCTGCCGGTTCTGGGGTCAGTGGAAGGGCTTCACCAGGACGACCGCAGAGCGCCTCGTAACAGACAACCTCGCGAGCTGTTCTCACCTAAGGGCGGAGACCGAGTCGCGGGTTAATTGACGAACGAATCTGTGATATAACGTACGTAGACGCACAAAAGCCGCCAACCCTTCGCGGACAACTAAAAACCTGGGTAGCTACGATCAAAGCGAACGTCAAGCGCCTGGGCTTGTAGTCTGTCTGCAGAGTACACCGCTGGATACAGAATCCGGTCCGACCTGGTCTCCGATGTTCACGCATTAGAAGCGACAGTTCGCGACATGCAGCCGGTTCATCCTCTCGCAGGAGACAGCCACACCAAAGACGGGGAGGGGATGTCTTGCAGTGGTCACGTCGTTCGTGCGGCTATATCTCCTCCTCCGATCGGTCTGTGCACACACGTCGACGGCGCCGAATGCCAAACGCATTGCTCGAAGGACGACAGGGCGAGCCCGATTGGGTGTGGTTGAAGGCAATTGGAAATGGGTGGTGAAAACAGACGTACGAATAAGACGGGGCGATCGGATTGCGGTCCCATAGGAAAGACTGCGATCTCGAGGACATTTGGAGGCGTATCGTCGCCGCCTGTGGGGAAGCTTGAGATGACAGAGGAAAGGTCCATTTAAAATGGAGAATGGAAAATGAATTCTACTTACTACTAATAATAATCCATCTGTTGATGTATGTTTAGCCCCCCTCCCCAAAAAAAACGCATGTTGCAAACCAGCCGAGTAACTACTTCAACTTACACACACACACACACAGAAAATGAATCAGGCAAGCGACTACCAGTTGTGTCCTTGGTGTGCATAACTCGTATAGAATCTGATTGTTGCTGTTGCACGACAATAGCAATTACTGATGGTAAAGAGTTAAAATAATTGGATGGTGGAACAGAGATGGTCATGAAGCCCTGTTTCCTGCGACGCACTCCATAGAGCGTCTACAGTCCCCAGCGCCCCATATCAGTCTTGATTTCAATATTCATAGCAGACACAAGAGATCAAATAATTCCAATCTCGTTGTGTATTCCCAGGACAGAGATATCGTTAGCGAACTGAATTTCGCTGATGCAAAAGTTCGGAGTCACTTGAATGAGAACAGAGGGCAACTCGCAATTCAATTCGGGTGGACGAGCAGTTTGACTTCAAAAGGTTTACAAGCTTTGCTGCTGGCCAAGTCGAATGCCGCCCGGAAGTCGATAAAACATGCCGACTGGTTGGTGGTTGACAAACGCATCACCTTTGTAAAAGCCCGAACCCCTCCGATGAAATAAAACATTAGCATTAAAAAATAATTACTTGGTGATATGAGAGTGATAAAACTGGAATGAAATACCTGGCGAATCGACTCCTGGGTTCAGATTCGGGGAGGCCCCGACAATCGGAGAGGATGGTTGGCAGGTACGTAAAATTGCGCACCTCATACAGACAGGCGAACTCGGGGACGCTGTAGATCTGAAAGGAAGGCGACCAAGTCAGCATCCCAACGGCCCCGTGCACTACGACGCATGGACAACAGCAATCAATCAAAGTTGTGCGGCAATCCCCCACTAGAGGGGGTTTCCCGTGAAGTTTCTCGGGACTATGTTTAACAGGTGGCATCCCAAGTGCCTCACCAGGTGGCCTGACCTGAGAATCGAAACCAGGCCCCTCACCAACTGAGTGGGGATGCTGACCGCGACACCATCGGGCAGTTGGTTGGTTGAGGAGGGGGGGGGGTATAGCAGATGATAATGCCTAAGTTACACACCCACACCATTGTTGCAACCTACTGACTACACTGTTAGGCATTATATGCTTTACACGAAAACATAACGATAAATGCTGAATATCAATAAATATAGGGATTAACCCAACGCGCCAACTACCAACGAATCGGCCAGGCAGTGGAGAAGAATCGCAGGACAGAATAAGCGATTGCTCAACGATAGCAGCGTGTGCGCCCACCTCATACAAGATAATGAGCTGGCTTACTGTATTAGTTAATTAAACTTAATTGCCATAAAGAGCATTGACACGCTTAAAGCTGCCGATGACCCTTTCCAGTTTGCTTATAAATCAAATAGAAGCACTCTGGACGCCGTGGCTACGTTATCGCACACACTCCACTCTTCACTTGATGCCGGAGCGAAAGCCGTGAAGGGAGTATTCTTGGACTTCTCCTCTGCCTTCAACACTATCTCAAGGTCCCGCCTCCTCTCTCACCTATGTGAAGATGGCGTTGAAGGATGGTTGATTAATTGGCTTCAAAACTATTTTTCCAATCGACGTCAACATGTCAGAGTCGGAAATGAAGCCTCAACCTCCTTGCCAAATAACTGCGGTGTACTACAAGGCGCTGTGCTATCTCCTTTCCTGTTCAACTACTACACGTCGAGCCTTCGGTCCCTTAACGACGCGACACTAATAAAATACGCGGATGACCTGACTTTATGCCATCCATGCAAGACGCAAGGCGATTCTCAACAGCTCGGGCAGGCAGTCACTGAGGTACTTGAGTGGTCTTCCAAGAATGATCTTTTGCTGAATGCATCAAAATGCATCCATATCACATTTTCCCTGACAGCCGCTGCCGCTGCCCACACCCCCGAAATTTCTTCACTACATAACTTCGCTTCGAGCCCAAAATCGAAGTATCTCAAGGTGATTTTTAACAGTCGGTTATCGTGGAGTGATCATGTCGATGTTGTCTTTGGTAAAAGCCGCCGTCTTTGCTTCCTTGTTCGCCGATTCAGGAGACTTGGTTTGAGCTCGAGCCATATAAAAACCTTCGTGCATGCCTGTATAATTCCCCTGATTGTATATTGTTCCCCAGTAATTTTCCCCGGCCTTAAATGCTCTGACTTTGTAACCCTTCATAGACTTTTTAAAATAATCTCGTTTTCTAGCGGTCTGCCTATTCTCTCTATCAAAGAAATCATCGTTGAACGCCACTTCAATAACTGCTCATTAATCGCTGCCCGAATTTTAAATGACCCCTCCCATCCCCTCTATTCCAGTTTATCGGAATGTAAATCTCTTCGACCAATGCGCCGTCTATACCGGTCAATTCAGACAAGAACGGCGGCATATCGCAATTCGGTCATTCCCTATTTGTCCCGATTTTTAGTCTCACCAGACCAGGTTAAACAGGAACTACAAGACAATTTTCGCATCTAATATTTGTTATCCTGCCTTTTTTAATGCTGAAAGTTTTGGTCCTCGTGACCTCAATAAAGCCACTACAATTATTATTATTATTGTGAATGGTGGACATGCTTGCTCAAGGTTAGGATGATAATGACGTGTAGTGGAGGGTATATGGGGGCTTACCTGGAGAACGCCAGTCGAAAAAACCATAAATGCAAAGTGTGCCGACCGGTTGGCGACCGACTGGTCAGATGCATTACTAAAGGGAAAAACGATTTGATTTCCCAACGGATTAAATTGGATTCTCGATTTACACCAAAAAAGAGGCCCCTAAGACGTACTCCATAACCGAATCTAACAGGAGACCAGATTGGTTGTAGTCCATGGGTTTGGCGGTGACTGGTTGTTCCTTCTTGAAGAGGTCAATTACCTCTCCGTAGAGCAGGATATCCTCCTCATCAAGAGCACTCAGGTGAGAATGCGGACTGAAAAAGAAAAAGAACAATGTATATATAACCGAGACAACCCAAACCCTCCAGATGCAACCTCTATTAAAGATACTTAAATTAAAATTAAATTGAGTGAGGGGCGGAATTCCAGTTATACATGGAAGCGGGTGGGTGATATGAAAGAGGAAAAGCAGCCAAAGCAACAAGAAGACCCGGTAATATGTAGGATATAACAGAGGTGGAATACAACACAACTTACTCGTCATTACTGACGTCTTTAGCCTTGTCGGCGTGCGAACAGCTAGCCGTTCCCACAACACTTTGGGATTTCCAGAGCAGACTCTGGTTGACTTCGTTGAGGAGCCAATCCGTCAGCCGTCCGCGCTCGTCGTGGTACAAACAGAAGCCCATCAAATCCGCATTCTAAAATGCCGAGAACAACATTAGTTTCCAGGTTTGTACACTGAAATCATTCCGTTGCAAATAATCACGAGCATAGACCTCCTCCTCCTCTCAAGAACCGAACAACGATACTGGCGGCTACACGACCGGAAAAGCGGATCCCAGCTGCCTTGAAGCACGCATCACTTGATTGTACCAGGCTATCAAATGGCGAGTAGCAGCACAAGCGACGTCGGCTTCGGAGCACTCCTTATTCCCAAGACTCTTCACGCATACACCACAAGCCTCGCGGCATTCATGCAGCCAGATTACCAACCAGAAGGGGCTAGCCTCCATTAGGCGGAGATGCCCGACTATTGACGAGTATAACTCGGCACAAAAAACCGAACGTACACAAGGCACAAAGGGTCTCCCAGTTATTACCTGATCAACTTGTGGCCGGCTGATTTCGAGGTAACTCGAGAGAGGCAGACCCTTCGCTTTCCGGAAGGAACTATCACTCGTTTCCGGCATCGAAGCATCCACCTGACCGCCCACAAGAGACTGGCAAAAGAGTGGGGGGAGGTGGGGTGTGAGGAGAGGGTTCAGGGTATCCAGTTTGTCAATCAGAGGGGTCTCACGCAGCGAGACGAGGATGAATTCGTCCATGTCAGTGCATACGAGGACAAATGGATCCGCAACGCACGCGAAGGATACACGCGATCCAGTGGTTAGTTGAAGGTCCTCGATAAGACGGGGACCGTCAAGAAGACGCAGATTTGTTGGTGAAACCTGAAAAAAATATCCATCACTAATTACAAGCAAGAAGTTGGGGGGATACATTGGTTGCCGATTCATGTCTTCTTCTTCTTCTTCTTCTTCTTCGTTGATGCCATCTTCTGGCAGACGCCACATGTACCAGAACATGGAGCATCTTGTCTACGCGTCATTCATGAAGGCGATTAAAACGCTCCAAGCAGGAGTTAGTTGTACAAAAGACGGATTTGAGTACGCCCGGGGAAATAAAAATAGTAAACAAATGTGGAGAAGGAAATCTAGCTGGTTTCGAGCTGCTTGCTGGTATCTCTCGTATTTTAGGAAATTGATCTATGCCTAACACACACAACAGTTGGAAACACCTAAACTTCGTTATCACGCCGCTGAAAAAAAAACATTCCGAATTTTACGCCTGGTGTCAGCGTGGGCTAGTCAACCTGGAGGTGGGGTCTGTCATGCCTCTCGACGGTAACCTTCTCTAAAATGTGGGCTCGAAGGACGAGGTTCAACTACGCGGCGACGACAGCGCCAGGATTGCGAACCCCGTGGGGCCAAACCGAGATGCGCCTTCGGACAAAGACGCGAGCCAACCGAGATGCTCACAAACCTCAGACTTTGGCCGCCAGGTTGGCGGACAACTGAAAAAGCGTATCGTTTCGACCAAACCAGGCTTGAAGTGGACTACCATTTTCTCCGACCCGGCTGCCTCCGATGGCTGTGCTCGGCAGTCACAATTCGAGACATTAATGAAGCCGCCTCTTCTTCCGGCAACTGTAGCTGCGTGGCTCCGAGTAGCTACCGACGGTGGCAGCGGCCACACCCCACCAAACAGAAGCCGGGAACCCAGTGGCTCGACCCTTTGCTCCTCGTTTGTTGAGACGGACAGAGGCGATCTGCAAGTAGACAGAAAGGCGGTTCGCGCCTACAACCCCGATCCATCCTGCTGCAACCTTGCAGGACGCATCTGTTTGTGGCACGCAGCTCGATCAAAAGCCAAGTGGCTCTGGGGACGCAAATTCGACCACCTTCGAGACATGACCAACGTCTAGGAGGAAATTGCTCCATAAACAGATAGGCAGGCGCAAAGGTTGAGATGCTCCATAGACGTTAGGAAGTTATGGTGAGGTAGGGAAGGGGGCTGTTAAAACAACAGACGCACCTGTACAATGAAGGGATAATCGCGTCCGACGATGTATTGATCATTTGTTCTGTTGAGCGTGTTATTCGGCGAATTATCTGATGCCCGCGACTTGCGCATACCATGGACGCCCAAGTTGGCCGCAATCACAGTTTCCTCGGTAGTCTTGAAGCCGCTGACCTCCAACTCGACAATTTCTTCCCCAACTTCAAGAATCTAAAACAATGACGCAGAAAAGATGATATCGGGCTGGATGCGCAAAAGAACCCACACACCAGCCGCACACTCCAAGACAGGAAAAGATTCAGTCCATATAGAACCGATCAATAGTTTATGCCCAATGGTGGACTTACCATTGACGAATCTTTCCGAGTCAACAGAAGATAGCTATGCACTGGGCGATTAATAAGTGGCTTCGATGCCCTGGTCTCCTCGAGTATGATTGGTTCTTCAACTGCCTCGATGTTCTCCGGATGATCAACAACGAGATCGGCATTCTTATCCTCTTCGACCTCCTCTTCCTGTTGTTTGACGACTTCGACTGAACGGCGGATAATCATTTCGAATATTAGAGAGGTGCTGGGAAGATCGACCCACATTTAAATTCATGCTGCCCAATAATATAAGTTGATTTTTAATTGTGCCTTTACTTGATCTGGACCCACTAACGCCGTGCGTGGTTATAGATTCAATCCGGGATATACACGAGGCCGGTTCATCCTCTAGGAGACACAACGTCAGAAAACAAGAATGCCATTGCAATACACCGAAAGCGCTGGTTCATCTCAATCCATTCCCAGTAAAACAATATTGAAAGTGACATGCCTTTGTCTTCAACGGCCACGCCACTTTCAATGATCTCCTCCTCCTCCGCTTCCTCGTTATGAATGACGTTGACCTCCAGTGGTTCATCGATGGATTTTCCCTCCTCGATTTTGATCTCGGCTTTATCTCCAAAGCACCCCACCGGTGGCCCAAAGAGAGACCAGATGCTACTGTACTCCGGCAACTCGAAGGCCGTGATGCCGCAAGCGCGAACGCTGCGATGAAGTTGGGCAATGCCGGAGGGCGAAGAGGAGGCGTTGGTGACGCGGGGACAGGCCACACACGCCAGCAACTCGGTGTGTGCCATGTCCAACTGGGCCTGCGTTAGGGCCTCGTCAGTGGGATCGGTCTGCCCGACGGCTAGACACGGGACCTCGCCTGCTGTGATGGCAGAAATCGGGCCGATATTGTGAAGGGTTGCCAGCTTCTAGAATGGGATTAAAGTGAACACAAAGTTAATACGCTTCCATACAAACTGTAGAAGGCAAGCAGCGAACGTACCTCGAAGAAGAAGTCATCAATAACAATGGGTTGAGACGGTGTTTCTAGAGCAGATTTCCCATAGAGTTTCAAGTCGTCTTCATCAGAAGTCGATTGGAACCGTGTTTGTTTGGCTGGACTCTTAAAATAGCGAGTAAGCCATGAGGTTGGGTTTAATTTGCAATTAAATTGTTATAATACAATTAAGACCAACCTGGTCTTCATCAGTGACTTCTATCGTTTTGATCGATTCTTCAAGAGTCGTTGGTGAACTGCGATACTTCAATAATGCAGACTCTCCAATACTTGATCCCACGAAGAGAAGATTATTATCTAATACAGTCAACTGAAACCAACAGATTGGTGTGCATTAGAGTAGACGGCAGCAATAAATACTTTAAGTAATCAAACATACGGTCTCTGGGGAGCAGTGAATTCCGGCCTCCGCAAGAATAAGTTTAGTGACTGTATGTGTGGCCTTTTCAAGCCATAGCGTGAGAATATAGAAGGTCCCCTCTCTGGCGGCAATGAGAACTTGAGATGGGCTCAATAATGTGGCATGGCTTTCGTCTAAAGACAATGGCCCACATTCGGGAATATTTTGACCTGCAAAAGAAAAAGAAAGTAAATAATTAAGATCGTTTTCTAGCTGGGGTTCAATGACAGTAAAACTTGCGGAGAGGGAAATCTGTAGAAATTTTGGCATAACAATTGAGGGGAAGACCTCGAGAGGGAATCGTTTGCTTAAGATAGATGATTGAGTTGGTGGCGATGATAACAACTCCACCTTAAGTTAATAATAAAAGAATGTTAAGAAATTTAGCGTTGCAAAAGATATCCCGAAGAAACCGAACATACCAACAGGCATGGGTATTGGGAGAATCGTATGGCAATCGAACGGTAGCTGCTCCTGGAACCAAATTACAGGATTGGTCCGTTTCTGTAGGTTTAGGGAAAGCGCAACTATACAACACGTGTCCCGCCGAGCTGACACACGTCTAGGATGGAAATAATGCGAAATCTAACGTTGATTACCCTGCCCATGTTCCAACTGGTTCGTATAATACAAATAATGTCGGCTCGTAAAATCCATAGAGAAACTGTATATCAATGACATTATTGATGCGTTCGCCGGTTGAGGTGCTTAGAAATGTTGTGAAAGACGATAAAATAGGAGCAGTCGCCTTGTTTTGCCAAGCAGCGTCCACCGTTGGAGTGGCTTGAGGTTCTTGAACTAACTCGGAAGCCGTTAACGCGTCGGCTCGTCGAAAAGGAAGAACAGCGAGAAAACGGTCGTAGACAAGCATAACTGCACATCTTTGAAGTGGATCAACCCGCAACATTGGTGGTTTTGCAAACTGTGACCTCCCGCCCTTTATGAAAAAAATCAAAACGACTATACCATCAAAGCATTAATAAAGCATGTAATATATGAAACGAAATACATACCTTAAGCGATGGCAGTTCATATGTATGAAGGGAACAAGTTTTTAACTCATATGAATTGATATCAAAATTCATTGCAACGACCTAACATCGGTTTGTCAAAAAATTGAAAATTACTTTGGCCTCCTTGAAGCTAAGTAAAATGGAATCTAGCTGATCTCCGTAAAAACGGACGACTGCAATATCTTCAACCACTTCGTAGAGAGAAGCGCTCGTAATGAAATTGAATTTTTCACCCGCCCTAGAAACAATAATAATACAGTGTCAACTTACGCAGTGCATCGAATACTATAGACATCAAGACTTGTGCCTCGTATCAGAATAAGATTCCGATGATGTGGATGCAGCAGATTGCAGTAAATACTCTGCGTCACAATCGTTGGTGAGGAAATCTGCTTAAATAACGCACTAAATTTTGTTGGTTTCAGTGGATCCATCCTCAAATACAGCCACCAGTATATATTGGGGTTAAAGTGTTAATAATTTTACTATTAAAATTAATACCCACCAACCATAATTTAAGCGTTATTAATGTGTGTCATTTTTTCTACAAGCCAATAAATATTTAGCATTTATACAGAACCAGAAGAAGAATTTCCACCGTAATTCATCAAATCGATATGTATTGTTTCTTACTAATTAATCTATTTAATTGTCTCGTTTCAAAATGATTGCCAACGAAAAACGGCATCTGTTTTTTTTAACACCAGATATCATTAGAAGGTTATGCACGCTTTTCAGCGGTTATACACAGACTCCAAAAAGCTATATAACGAGATTGGAGGCATAGTTTGTTTTTCTGTTGTTGAACGCAATATCTGAAAACGACAGTTACCTAACCCCACACATACAGGATTTCGTCGCCGCGAATACACAAACTTGATGTAACGGGTGCGTAACATAAAATATTAGACGAATACGAAGATAAAATAAGGTATGAAAATGCCGTTTGGAGTATTCGAAATTATATGAATGCTATGCATGTTTCGCCTGGGTAAATTGGGTCAGAACACACCATCGAAGGTTGAAGAACTTATCATTACAGATGAAAAAATGGCTGTTGAATTAAGAACGGAAACGCCATTCGTCTTCTACAACACTATCACAAACCCGATGTCTGATTATATTTCGCAGAATAAAGGAAAAGGATCGACGTAATACACCATATTGATTCTAATCCTTGACTTAAAACCATTAAAAGGAAAGTAGGCACACACATAAGCGTCCTTAATGCGATTCAGTTATCAAGCGTTTTAGGCTAATCCCAGTTCCACTATACTGTTATGGCACACTTAATCACGCGCGAACGGTAGCCCAAATGTTGCGGTTAAGTTCATCTCCAGTCGCCGTACGTGACAACTTATTTCATAAATGTAATTGGTGGAAATTACGCCACATTAGCCCATCGGCACGTTATCGTCTGGTCCCTTACCCAATTCACGCGTATTTATTATGTTTTCGCAATTTCTATGTGTATGAGGCTGCTCCTTGTATATTCGAACATTAAATTTTTTCCGTGATGCTCCAAAAAATCGCCCAATGCATTCTGTATAGCCTTTTATAAAAGTTTGCCCTTTTGAAGACATGCACTCGAAATGTTTTTCTATTTCAGAGCGTACAATGCTGTCCCCTTCATTCGAAAATTTGGTATTTATTTCGATCCTTGATTATTAATTTATTAATAGGGAGTATGTAAAGAGCTATGCGAAGTATGCACGGAGTTGAACTGGAAGACTCCTACCGAGATTCAAACCAAAGCGATTCCAATTGCGTTGCAAGGCAAGGACATAGTGGGCTTGGCGGAAACAGGCAGTGGTAAAACTGGTGCCTTTGCAATACCCATCCTACAGGTTAGACAGTTAATTTATTTGACTATATCGTTCTTAGAATCTGCTGATCAAACCTCGATACAATTACGCCCTTGTAATGACACCAACTCGAGAGCTAGCCTTTCAAATAAAACAGCATTTCCTTGACTTGGGAACTAAATTTGGGCTCAAAGTACTTTGCCTTGTTGGTGGGCAGCGCGTCGAAGACCAGTTTCGTTCACTGAAGTCAGTAAAACATCATATCATTGTTGGCACTCCCGGTCGTATCATCTATCACATTGAAAACTCCAAGGAGCTAATCTTGAGCCGCATTCGATACTTTGTTCTGGATGAAGCTGATCAGATGCTTGGTGGCAATTTCGATGTACAACTGCCGATAGTTCTTTCCAAACTGCCCGAAAAACGAAAAACATATCTATTTTCCGCAACGATGACGGGAAACGTAAGCCAGACCTTCCCATAAAATTATATTGTTTAGTTGGACAAGGTACAAACCGCCTGCCTTCGAATGCCCGTGCGCATTGAGACCGCAAAGAAATACGGTACTGTTGACAAACTTGAGCACGCGTTCGTATTCCTACCAGACCAAAGGAGAGACGTATATGTTGCCAAAATGTTGGCAGATCTAGGAGGCAGTGTGAGTTTGCTTTTCACTGTAAAAGTTAAAAAGTTATTTTGGAAATAGGGAATTGGTAGGATTTCTCATCCCAAATTGGCACTCGTAAGTTTGACTTTTTTTTGTTCTAGTCATCCAGCGAATCGCGAACAATCGTTTTTGTGTCCAACGCTCGAGACTCTATCCGACTAGGAGAGATTCTCAGATTTCTCACTGCTAAGGATCGGGTGGTCATCTTAAATGGTCTCATGCGTCAGGACAAACGTGGTGCCGCTCTGCAGAAGTTCCAATCCGGCGAAGCCAACATCCTTGTTGCCACTGACCTGGCATCCAGGTTAGTTCTCCCTCTTTCAAATGAAAACTCACTTTTATGCGTAGCCGGGCAATTATTTCGCTAAGTCTTTGTATATTTAGCCAGGGCGATCGTTTTATTTAGATTTGAATATTAAAACAGTGGTAACACGCTGTCCTGGTACTCCATGCATCCATCGAAAAAATGAAAAGCACCAGACAACGATCATTTTGAATTTCAGAGGTCTTGATATCCCCGAGGTGCAGCTGGTCATTAATTACGATGTGCCGACCCATCCGACGTCCTGGTCGGAGTCGGCCAAGGCATACGTCCATCGGGTGGGCCGAACGGCGCGCGCTGGTCGTCCTGGCCGCGCCGTCACCCTCGTCACCCCATACTCCGCCACACACCTCAAGGTCATCGAATCTGCGCTCGGGTCACCGATTGCCCAGTTGGCCTGGGTGGACCCGGCCAAATCGGACCCAAACCTCCTTGGCACCATCGATCAGGCCGCCACACATGCCAAATCGGTAGGTTATCTTTTCGTTTTCTTAAGACGGGTTTCCTCGATACATGATTAAGAAAGGGTATGATGGTTTGGGGCACCGAAAAACGCATCGCAGTTTAATTTCGTCATGCTTTCCCGCGGTGAAATAACGATAATAATAATAATACTTACTAATATGAGTAATCTCTTTATTTAGGTCACTAGGACCAACAATTGCAGGATAACAAGTAATAAAACTGCACATGAAAGCAAACATGGGGAAAGACCGGATTGCGGCCGTTCTTGAGGGAATCCAATAGTATGGCCTCCGCATTGGTCGACGTGATTCACACGGAGGCAGACTAGAATAGACGGGGTCACCTAGTGAAATGGCGATGAAGGGTGGCATCTTGGATTTTGTACGTACATCATTCACTAGAAAAATAGTCATCCAAGACATCATACGGAGGGTCAGGAAATCAGATTATACATGTTCATGCAAACAACGCAGTAATAGTATATTATATGGGGAATTATATATTCTTCTCCGGCGAGATGGTGAAACGGTTTAATTAATATCCCCAATTGTGCCGATCGGCGCAGATTGTAGTCCAGCCCGAGGGAAAACGACGCACTCCGTAGACGGTCTTCAAACCCAGGCGTTCCATGTGCGCGTTAACCCTACCGTTAATCCCCGTGTTTTGAGCTGTCCGACACTCAGGAATCGCCAACCCCGGGAAGGTGACGGTTAAAGCCACTGGCGTGAAGCTCCGCGTCTGGCCGGCGTTAAACGCGATGAACCACCGCAGCCGACTGCTTTGTAGAAGGGTTGAAAGCATTGCCGTTTTGTCGACTCGCTGGTCTTGTGTGTAGCATTCTCTCTCTATTGGTTAGAGACCTGGGTTCGACTCCCAGATCAGGCCACATGTAAGCGTATTCCCTCGATACGTCTTGGCAAACGTCCATGAAACCGGTTTATCCTCTAATACGAGATAGCAGCACAACCTTGATAGGTGTTGTCGATACGTAGTTCGACTTCTTCATTCGGTTAGCCATTCGGCGGGATTTTAAGGCTCTAACATACTCGAATTGCGCATCGTTGTGTTAGGTCGGCTGGAAATGGTGTTCGGAGCACGTCAAGAAGACTAGTTTTCGATCAGTTGATCTCCAGTTCGAATACCCTTGAGAAGTCGTTTCGGCCGAGTACCGGTTGCATGGTATTTAGGGTGTCCACTTTGCCGTTCTTAATTTTTTGGTCGTCTACCACTGCTGTCCAATGTTGTTCCTTCCTGGGGTTCGCCATTAGGTGCGACACGATGGCATCAGCGAGGACTCGGCGTTTCGCGGGCTGTTCCAGCCCCCGTCTACGATTGGAATGCGCGTTTGATAACTCGGTTGCCTACTTCCTCTAGCCCATTGTTAAAGTCGTCCTTCGCCTTGGCCCCTACTACCACTGTGGGGAATTTTAATACAATGACGGACATGTTGAAGGGTCTGCCTCTCCAACGAAATAAAAACTCCATCTTAAAAAGGTCTTGATACTCTCTGAGTGACGAAATCAGCGGTTTTCGTGTAATTCTTGTGGAAATTTCACCGCGAGGGAACATCAACCAAGCATCCCCCGAGTTTACTTGAAAGACACACCTAGCTCACGGTGCATGCAAACACATCGATAGAAACTTAATAAAAAAAATGGTGTGAGTAAAGCAGCGTAAGAGGTAGCTACTTTCACCGGTCCGTATGACCGTGTTGTAGGGAAGTTTGCTAGATTTTGGCGAGTCGTACTTGCTTTATGAAGTAGCTGGGAGGAATGGTCGGGGTTGATGCTTGTTCTTTTCTTCTCAGTTTCGCCTCACTTTTAGGTCCTGCGCAACAAGGACAAGCAACAGAAACAGCTGGAAAGGAGGCGGGCGAGGAAGCGGAAACTGGGGCCCTCCGCAGCTGGAGACGACCGAATCGATGCGGCGTCAGCTGACGACTCAGCTGATGAGTAAAGTCGATGTTCACTTAGGAATTGCAGTCTCATAAAACCTGTACATATGCGCGTGCACGAAAACCTGTTTTGATGGGTGTTTGGTTAATTTGGATTGGGGTTCCCCTGTCAACAAATGATGGAAATTCGTAGTATTACACAGGGCATGTTTTACACAGAACTAATAGAAATATTTTTGTTGAGAATGCTGGAAAGTTAAACAAAATGATATATTTTATATAGAATATTTTCAGTTGCTTTTTGACCCTTTAAAATTCCGTTTAGTTGGGTAGGTACCATGAGTTCAAACAAATATCTTTGTCGGGGGTGATATAAAAACGGCGAATCGTGGGAAAAAATGACACTATGAGATGTGGGCTGTAAGTCAATGAATTTACAATTCCAATGTGACCAACCGCAAAATTCCCACAGCGAAATCATAAGTTTCCTTTGCGACGGTGTGTAAAAATTTAGAATCGCTTTCGCGCATTTGAACTGTCTTGGTTGTTTTTAAAAGTAAACAATTATTCTGGATTTCACATCGAGTTGTTTAATAATAATTGCAGTGGCTTTATTGAGGTCACGAGGACCAAAACTTTCAGCAGTTAAAAGAGGCAGTATAACAAGTATTAGATGTGAAAATTGTCTTTTAGTTCCTGTTTCACCCGCTCTGGTGAAACTAAAAATCGGGACAAATAAGGAATGACCGAATTGCGATATGCCGCCGTTCTTGGTGGCATTGAACGGTATAGCCTACGCATTGGTCGAAGAGATTTACATTCAGATAAACTGGGATAGAGTGGATGGGATGCGTCACTTAAAATACGAGCAGCGATTAGTGAACAATTATTGAAGTGGCGTTGAACGATGATTTCATCTTCTAACTCAGCGCTTAATTTCGGCTAGCAGACATTAACGGGTTTTGCCACAGCCCACGGTCGCTGAACTCGACAGGAAAGAATTGCCTCTGGAAATCTTCCTCCTTTTAATTGCGAAAACCACCCCAATATGGGCGTGCATACCAGAAGTCAATGCCACTTAACTTCTGGTAGACGACTGGCAGCCTTGTGCATCTACGAAGTGAACGCACGCACTGTCGAGTAGTGCAATCCACCCTCCCCATTGGAGGAACGAAGTGATCGTGTTCACGCTGATTGTATTATGTCACACAATTACATTTATCTCAAATCAAGGGACCTTGACGCAACAACACACAATGTTCAACCTTTTCCGTAAAAGCAGCACCCAACGGGTAGGATGTTGTTTAATTGCGTTGTGGGGATGTTTATTTATTTTGTTTTGAATTTTCCAGTCCGTCCAAGGTATACATTTCTCAGACCAACTACTTTTTTAGTAAACTCGTCTTCACCCTATTCTAAATTAACGTCGTTAAGAGTTCAATTTGCCTATTTTCTACTGTGACCAACCACACTTCTGCCATAAGGTAACCAACCAGTCGCTTGGGCCAACAGGCGCAAGATTTTCAATGCAGTCTTTAAATAATTTGGAAAAAATGTAACTGATGCTGTGGGTGACGATGGGTGTGAAAACATATTTCTAGCTTTTCTCCGTTTGCAGAACAGAACATGTGCAAGATAATTTTTTACATAAGAGCGGCTTATTAGGATTTCGCGTGCAGACATATTTACTCGTTAGAGAACGGTGGTTTCCGACGAATGTATTCTGCATTTATTTTTCGACCATGATTTGACTATGATCGGACTTAGAGCATGGCATTTGATACAGAAAAGACATTTCACCTCGGATGCCGCGAAACAATCACGACGACGATAATGATATTGCCCGAACTAAATTCGACGAGCATTTCCGAATAACAGCACGTCATAGATACAATAATCCAGTTGTTTTGCCGGGTCTCAAACTTAACGACGTGACCCTCCGTAGGCTTTTTATAATAATCTCGTTTACCGGAGGATTGTTTATCCACTCCATTAGAAATATCCTTCATCAAGGTTGAATCAATAGTCCTCCCCTTTTTGCCACGCGCATATTAGGTGACACCTCCAGCCCCTCTATCGGTGTGTCTGTTTTAATGTGAACCTCTTCAACGACAGATGCGAAGAAAATGCTGTTTAATTCCTATTACAACGCCGGAATATCGTAATTCGTTAATTTTTGTTATTTTTCGTTTCACCTGATCCGGGTTTTCTTGGAAGTCTTGTTAATTGTTTTCTATTCGGTTTTCATGAGCCCAATAGTATAATTATCATTATTCAATTTACATTAAATCACGCATTTGACTGCACCCGGTTTTGGGGTGGGAAAAATACGAAAATAAAATATAAATGTAGCAATGTATAAAGAAATTAGAAATGCTGGTTCATTAAAACGGCTTAAATTAAGGGTTCACGCGCGCGTTGAATTGAACAAAAACTGAAATGGTTAGTATCTTCCCACCTAATAATTAGTGTTACACACTGACTGTTGTTGATGACACATCTGTTGATGACATCTGCAACTCGAAAGGAGTCTCCTTCCCACCGATAAATCACGAGATGCTGACAGCACGAGAGATTCTTTCAACGTGACTGCTGACGACTCGTAGGAATGAGGTAGACACACAGGCGAAAAAGGCGCTAATTAAACAACACTTCATTATAATTTAATAATTGACTAGAGAACACGCTTTATTGTGAAGAACGCGTTTGAAGAGCGCATCAACAATTCTGCAATTTTCAATTCAGGATCCGAAAATATCCCTCAACAACTCCTCCCTCCCAAATCACAACTTTTTTGTCAATGAATCCGTAAGTCTGTTTAACGGGGGCGAAGTTGTCAACTTTTTGAAAGTGACCATATTTGCACCTTTCAGCCAAACATAACAGTCAAAAGAACAGACTCTGAAATATCGGATGTTCAGTATGACCGAACATTTGTAAGTACTCATTTTCCGAATTGACTGAACAAATGGTACATTATTCGATCTAATCTCACCAACTGAAGTTAACTGCAGTAAGGTACGATTTTGATGCCTATTCGATCAATATTCAAACTGATGAGAACCATATTTAGCCTTGAATCAATCTTAAGTCGTCAATTGTTAACTGCTACGCAAATTAAAGAAATAGTGTGTTTGATTGTTACGGTTCTCAACCCCACACCTCATTCGACTGACCGCAAAACAGCCTCATCAATCAATATTTGACGCTCGTGTATATATTCGCTTTGTAGCACATGGGAACTCGCGATATCCTCCGGATCTACACAGACATTGACACCGAATTTGAGGGTTTCCTTACCAGGGAACAACTCACCGATTATGTGAAACTTCACAGCTTGCCGCGCGATGTGGTTGAGGTGAATTTTTATTTTTCACTCTAATTTGAAATGCTTTTCAAGAAAATGTATATGTATATGCGAAATTGTCAATTAATGGTACAAACATAGGTGTAGTGTATGTAGTGTCACCTTTATTTCACCAAAATCCAACAAATAATTCAAAATATATATAGTACTACTTATAGTATATAAGTAATAAACACTAGGATATGTTCGTTATTGTTCATGGTACATTAAAGACTGTGATAACTTCTTTGAATATATCAATGAAATTATCCTGCGGCACTGGATTTCTATACAAATATCTTCAATGTAACACGTTTTTTGTGGATTTTATTTTTACGAGGAGCTTTTAAGTTGTTTGACGCGTCCTAAAATGTTATATTTCGTTCCCGGAAAAATGGTCGAAAATGACGCTGACAATCGTCTATCAGAATACTAGTGCCGATAATTGCATGCCCTCCAATTCAGCGTTAGCCTAAATATTCATGCGCTCCGACTTACATCTCGTGTAACCTACAAATCCCAATTATATATTGCGAAGAAAGAAGAGTAGATAACAAACCCGTTTTATGAATTTTCTTTCGTTTTGATTTGATTTCACTTAAATGAGAAAGTAAACATAAAACGACGAAAAATGCGACGATAAAATTTGATGAATGTTTGAGGGTAATTCAATTAATTTGGAACTTATCAGAGAGAAAACATTCTTTATTTATGGGAAATACCAATCGGTGATAAAGTTATGTTGAAACCGTGATTAAAGGGTAGATATGTACGCAGACCTCGATTAAGAAGCTGTAATTTAGTAATGACGTAAACAAAATTACTTAATTTCCTGTTTTATTATTTTTAAGCGCATTAAGTCAAAACATTTGGTATTTTGTCGTAACCCGGGCTCTGACATTAGATTAAAATGACCTACATAACCACATAGGCGAAACCCGATTGTCTATGTTCTCGCTTATTGTTTCAGTTCAAATCTAGCTGCTATTTGATAATTAAAATGGTTATATTCTGCCTTTTTATTTTCCGAATTAATTTTGATTGCTATGATATTCTCATATTTTAGCAAACATGTGGGCAATCTAATTATTTATGGGATGTCAGCTATTAATGCGAATGAAATAATTAGCGTCGCAAATCAAATTACCTGTTCGTGCTCCGAATTGCGGTAAACTCATTCGCTTTCAAATTCTGCAACGAATGTCACACGCACATCCATTGCTGCCACGCTAATTGCACAATGTGAATGAACACACTCAAACCCTGAGTGGCTCGTTGTAAAAGGTATCACCGGGTGAAATTATGACTGGCAGAATCTCCATTGAATGTCGGATCAATCGCTCGAATACGTCAGAGTGGAATTCGAGGCCATCGATAAGGACAATTATGGATACATTAATCGGGCGGCTTTGGTAAAGTACGCCCAATTGACCAAGCAAGATAGCGACTTTGCAGATGTGAGTTAGTAATTGATTTAAAACCTTTCGTGCCTTGGTAAAGGGTTAATAGGTCGATTCAAGGACATATATTGTTTTTTAAGAGTAATGCGTTGCTTCATTTTTAAACAAAATATGATTTCGAAATATTTGAGTTAATTTATTGATATTTTGGTGGACCTAGCAATCTTTAGGAATTTTTAAATATTTAAACATAAGTCCATCTAGTAGATATCTTTTTTAAATGAATAAAAAATGATGGGTGTATAGTTGATAAGTTGTTTTGCGTCAGACGAAGCCTTGTTTGAAGACAGTTTTGATTGATTGCAGGAGAATTGACTGCATATTTTCGAAATTTGGTCTTAAACACCAAGAGTTTTAATTCCAGTTTTAAAACTTTCGAAAATTTCCCTTGCCCATATTGCTTTTTAAGCGTAAATACGGAATTTTCATGTCTATTCTAAATATCGAAATGCAGTGCAATCGAGATGCACGCAGTATTATAAATGAAATACTTTTCACCGTTTTTCACGATCTGTTTTCACCCATGATGGTTTCGCATATCCTGTCGGAACTGACGAAATCGCACATTCTCGTGATGACTCAGACAATCGCGTCACAGAATCCGAGCAGGTGAGAAGTGCGCGCGCGCGCATCATAATTACGCATTACGAACCCATCCAGGTCTGCCACCATCCAGCTTACCCGCAACAAGATATTAGTTGGCGATTGAAGACGAAGCGAACCGATTGGAACTCCACTGCTTGTGTCAGTGACCCAAAGGCAACGAATGCCTGGCTCCTTAATGATTACGGTCAAAGCAATATTACATCGTTTTCTTTCATTAGATTCTTTATTAAAATAGACTTACGCCGACAATTTGCACACTCTTTGGCATATTCAAAATCCCGCTTTTCACTTTCAGCATAAAACATGACGGTATAACAAGTAATAGATATGAAAATTGTCTTTTAGTTCCTGCTTCACCTGCTCCGGTGAAACTAAAGATCGGGACAAATAAGGAATGACGGAATTGAAATATGCCGACGTTCTTGTGGGTATTGAACGGTATAGCCTGCGCATTGATCGGAGAGATTTACACTTAGATAAACTTGAATAGAGGGGATGGGATTGGTCACTTAAACATTTGGTGTTGAACCACCCAAATGAAAAAAAATATTTAAACATATTTCTCCAAATACTTTTTCAAGAAATGGTTCCAATGGTTCGACATGGACAACAGCGGTATCATCACAATGGAAGAGGTCTGCACAACGCTGGGGATTTCCTTTCGACGAGAGTATCAGTACGTTATTCATCAGTCATTTTCCTATAAATCATTGTTTCCAACATTGCGTTTGGACCAGTGCTTTGCGCTCGAAGACGCCTACTGCTGAACCCCAAGCTTGTGGCGGCTTTTTCACGAACAGTTTGACCCACTCTTGCCCACTCACATCCAATTGTACTAGTTAGTTGTTAGTTGGCTCAGACTTTGAATGCCAAATTATTGGATCGTGCAAACAAGAATGCTGTTCTAAAACAAGTGGTCATCCAAAGTCCTTTACCATCTCTCGGGCTGTTGAATTTCAAGTCGTTGGAATTAAATTGAACGGTCCTCGCCAACGCGAAGGTGATTTTCCTTGAGACAGGCACGTCAAAATAACCACGGATGTCTACACAGACAATTTAGAATGGAAAACGAAATTCCTTTAATAACATTACCTCCTAGTTTATAAATATCTTCACATTGCCTTATTGCAGCGGCGTTTAGAAGCGGTGGTCTCCGTTTGTAGAATCCGATGTAGAATTTGATGTAAAAGACTCGAATGGATACATTATTCTTTTAGACAAAAAACCATACATTTCCGAGAAATTAGAGTATAAGGAAACGGAGTAAAGAGGGCAGCGTTCTTAACATTTATCTTTCCGGGAGATGTAGTTAATCAAGCCAAAAAACAGATTTAAAGACCGTTTTTCCAGTCAACCACAACCTTTCACGGCATATGAGTATTTGGGACTGAGATGTTTCCCCCATAAATATTCAAATGACACACACACACACACATCGATTTAAGCAGTCCTCCTCCCTACTTCGATGGCAAATAGAAAGAAGCCGAAGCAGATTTCAAGAAGACACTTCGGTTATTCCTTGTAGGCAAAAGGTGGAGGAGAAGAGGAACCTCATGTCCCAGGGCATCATTCCCACGCCGGAGGACGCGCCAGTCGTCCACGCGGCTCCGCCCACTGATCATTGGATGGACGGCATCGAGGTGCTGCACACATCACCGGTGCAGAACGACGTGTTCGAGGCTTGCGTAAAACTGACCAAAGACTTCCCCAACTGGCAGAATATGCGAGAAGAGCGGGAGATGGCGCGCTACCTGAAGGAGCAAATGGAATTGAAGTACAAGAAGTACTGGGAGGTCATCGTGGCCACCTCGACGATTGGCTGCATGGTGGGCCACGAGGCCAATTGCTTCATTCACTTCAGATTCAAAAACTACCTCATCATTCTCTACCGCATACCTGATGTGCATGCCGTCCTATAGGCGCCTCCCGAACAACCTGTGTGTCTGTGATTTTTTCGATCAATAATATGACGTTGTTTCGAATATTAATCAGTCACATTAAACGTTAGAATCGTAAAAATGGGTGAAGAAAAGACAGACTTGTAAACAGGAAATAACGCAGTGAATACTGCAGCAAAAAACGAACTTGTGTTAATGTTGTAATGGCCCATATATTATCCCTGTCGTATGGTGTGACAGTACTGCGAATAACCGAAGGACTGAGAAAGGACGAGAAGTATGCGAAATACAGACCACGTAGACCAATGAGGTAAAATAATGGTCGGAATTTGGCGGCCAGGAGTTTCAAGTCCGAGTTCCTCTTTCACATTCAAATTAAATTCCCATTTTAATCTAAAATCATCATCTTTTTATTGATATGTATTGATAGAAGATGGGTCTTCACTTTATGAATGCTAAATGATATCTTACAGATTGCGAGAAGAACAGCCGAGTGCCGGCTTTTCAGATTTCGATTCTTTTGGTGGGAACAATCAGATGGTTTTGCTGAAAAATCATCTTCTCAGATAAAGCACTTTTCCATTTGAATGGGATTGGAAAACCCAATATGTTGGTGTCATTGGATTATTGGGTCCCAATTATGTCGAAATGTCATCGAATATTTCACCAACAGATTGGACATCGGTTATCGTGCAAGCGTGGGACATTCACAGTCGATTATTTTATTATTCATTAATTTTGGACCCATCTTCTATATATGTCAATAAATCGATGACGATTCTCCATTAAAATGAGTATTTAATTTGAATTGGATTAAAATACTCGGACCTGAACGACGCTTTACGTAGTGGTTTGGGGTTTAGAATATTCGCGATGGGGAACTAAGAACATAAAAAGAAGTTGACAGATTTATCTTGGGTATTTATACGGTTCCGAAACAATAACGTAAAATAATTTTGTGTTTTAAAAGCCGCGACAGAATTTCCCCTTAAATTCAACTGAGAGCCCCTTCCACGAATTTAACTGATGAGTTGTATGGAGAAAAACGCAGAGACAGAACACATTAGATCACAAAACGCGGCCCTTGAAAACCTTTACTTAGGTAACCTTTTATCCACATTTGTTTACTGAATTAAAATTAAGTAGGCAAATAAAGCCATTTTTATCCTATTTTCGTGAAAGCGGACCTAATTGACGTCATTTAACAACAATTATTAAAACACGTGACAGATGCTTGGCGTTGTAGATCGTTCGAATAGTCAAATCTTCTTAGTATAAAAAGTAAATGTAAGAAATTTACACTTTGATTGTAAGCGCTTTATTGAGGTTCGTGCTCACCCTAAAACCCCTGCTGTTCTATCACATGCCTGGGGTGTGTGAAGCTGTCTTAAGATACTCACGAACATTGGCGCTGTCTTAGTAGTCCATTGGATACTTTGTAATAAAATATATTCGCAGTGATGGAATTCTCAAACATGAAATATTTGATAGAACAACGAGTTAGTTCATTACAAAGTTGTGTGACCATATTCTTTAAAATTTTATGACTACAATTATATCGGACCAACGGTTGTCACAATAAAACAATGCTACACACGGTTCATGAAGCCAACAAGACATTGCCCGATGAACTTATTAGGTCATCTTGTGAGGTGCGATGTGGCCTGAACTCATCACATGTTTTGTACCTGACCATATGAATTAAAACCCCTGGAAGACCAAACATTGTGTTGTTGGAGTCCGTTAGGGGAGCTTACGGTTACTGCACGCCATGTCACACAGACCAAGTGTCATTGTAAGGTGTGTGGAGGATGAATTTAATGCAATCGACAGCAATCTGGATGGCACGATAGAGGAGGCGGATTTGGAGAATTTCGTCGAACAGCAGCACCTTAGTCCGGATATGGTGGACGTAAGCTTCATTTGACAGGCCTGCCTTCTTTTAATCAACATTCAAATTCATAGAATGTGTTTAAAAAATATGGCCGATGGCAGAAAATTTGATAAATGATATTAAATGCAGAAATGAGGCAATATAATACAGGAAACCTGAGTTTCAACACCTCTAATTGGTCTCCGATAGTCGGGGTGGGGCGTTTGTGTCGGTGTGATTCGTATTCAGTCAATTAACTTAGCTTGTCGGTTGTGGTCAGTTCTGCGACGAGAAAGATACATTTTTTCCACTTCATACGACTGAATCATGCACACGAAAGCCAAAATTGCATACAAAAATTGCCGTTGTAAAATGCGGCAGCCAAATGAATAAAATACCAATATCTGAGAGACTGAAACATCCAAAATACTAAGACACAAAGGAGAGAAAACTAGAACGCTGAACAGTTTTCACAAATGATAAGCAGAACTAATTTGCGTCTCCTTGAGAAATTTGGTCCCCCATTGGATTTCTGTCGGTATCAATTTGGGACTCTGATTTTCGGTGCCAATGCTTATTTGCATTTGAATAAATGTGCGTACTCTGCCGCATATTGTTTCGCTTCCAGTTCATTAAATTCGACAACGTTCCACAATCTCGCTCATTATAGTATTTTTCAGTTTTGCTGTGCTATTTAGAAACGGAAATACAACGGGATTTGTTGCACCCACTCATGTTGACCCACCAACGGGGTAAACTAAACCGTTTCTAGGGTATCATACACGCATGTATACTGTTCCATTGTTGTTTCCCCTGATATCGAATATTCTGGACGCTTTGTTTAAATGTTTTTTTCTCGTGGATTACCTATTTCGTTAATCCAAAACTCCAATATTGCTCAAACCTTCATTAAAAGGGGAAAATTTCGTGCGAAATTTATTCAACTCAGATAAGTCCTCATGTCGGTTACCGTGCCGTTGTGTGTTGCTATGCGCGTGTGTTGTGCGCGTGCGTGTTTGTGTGACTCAGTGAGAGCCAGCCTCACGACACACTCAAAGCCTGGCACTTATTTGTGCCACTACCGGTTTTGGCACGGTGCCCAAGGAATCCTATCGGTTACTGCTCACCTACGCAAAAGACACGTAGGTAGATCGCCAGCAGAAGCTGTGTATGCGGATCCATCGCAGAGCGTGTTGATACATAGCAAGGAATGGCGAGCTCAAGCGAGATCGGTACTCTGTTTGAAGGCATTGACAGCGACCACAATGGCTTCATCACGCGTCAGGTGCTTGAGAACTACGTCGCCAAACACCCGGAGTTGCCTGAATCAACGGTCGGAGTAAGCTCTTCTTGCAAATCCTCGAAACACGTCACATTTTTTTTGTCAATTTATATGTGATTCTGAAACCTCACTGTCGAGTTGTCTTGAGGCCTAGTTGACAAGAGGGGTGTCGCATTGGACCTCAATGTGTGCACGAATTCGCAACAGACAGCCACCTCGCCTAGACGGCGATAGGCGCAAATAAATGTGCATAAATCAGTGAGAGGTTCGTGAGCACCTGCAATTGAAAGTTGCTTAAACGTCTCCATGGCCCTTCCCTTGAGCATGGATATCGCCCGCGAATATGCAGAAATCGATACTGATTTCAATGGATTCATCACCCGTGCCGAGTTGGAGGCCCACGTGAAGTCGACAGGGCAGCCGGAACGCGTTGTCAATGTAAAAAGAAAATCTATCCATTTACTCGTATTTTTGCCGTTTTTAGGACTGGTTTTTGTGGTTCGACATGGATGGCACGGGGAAAATAACTTACGAGGAAATGTGCGTCACCCTCGGAATTGGGATGACAAAGACCTACACGTGAGTCTGCTCTATTAACCTTTTTTTTATTTTCGGGAACGTTATTTTATTGAGGTAGACACGTAGAATTAAAAAATGCGCCCTTTAGAACCTCAATTAGGACGCGAAATATTTTAGAAAAGTTGCTATTGTTTAGCATCTGCATGTTTATGCATGACTATGTTTGCAAAATTCCTATCACAATTTAATTATATGATCCCTTCCAATAAAAAGACGGTGGTATCTTACAATGCCCAATGTACTAAGATTAACCAAACCATACGTATTTCACACAGGATTGGTGCGAATGGAATTGTCAGACACGTAAAAGTGATTTTATTCATTCCTTAAGCGTCATTGGTGACACTTTAGCATTTTAATATATTCGAAATTCCAATGTGTTATTCAGATAGTGTATTCCTGTTTTTCTCAACAATGTTTTATATAATCGTGTGGGTGATTGGGAATAGGCGTCACTTCGCTAAAACGGAAGCCAGCTTCAAGACAATATTAGAAAACGAATCATCTTAATCTGAAGAAAGGCTTAATTCAGCCAAACATTAGAGCATTTTAAAAATAGACAAATTAGCCATATTAAAAACAAAATCACGAGTGTGTCTGGTTCACCGTGGGCTTTTGTTTTACTGTAGACAGGGTGCGTGGATTATGATTGGTTTAAAGGTTCCCAATGGGGTGGCGGAGAACGTTTGGATCTTTAATAATAATAATAATAATAATAATAATAACAATAATAATAATAATGATTATAATTATAATAATAGTGGTATTTGCTTGATTAGATCTACGAAAAGCAAATATTTCTGCATTAAAATTAGCAAAAAACATTAGTTAACGCGAATACAGGCAATTAAATCAAATTAAATTTGAAAAAAACACGAATTAAGCCCTCGGCGAAGTCTCGCAACCGCGTAATGATGACCATTCATTGGACACATTCAAAACGCGCGGCGAATTTTAAGCCAGTCTTGGGAGAATCTCGTCAGTGGGAAGGTGAAGTCGGGCTGAATTACAGCGACACCCCTAGGGCAAATCAAATAAGCCCAGTTGCGAACATAACAAATGGCTGCGAGAGATGATGCTTCTGGTTAAATGAGATACAGTGGCTGCAATTTGGTTATTGATGTGATTCATTGACTCCCTCCACGTATTAATTGCTTATTTTCATTCCCTTTGCACAGAGAAAAGGTTGAACAGAAGCGTGAAATGATTAGACGGGGAAAGATTGCCCCGCCGAAGGACATGCCCAATAATGCGCCCAAGCCCCATCCCGGACTACTCGATGACGTCACCATCCTCCACCAGGGCCAATCAGAGCCAGGCCTCCTGGAAGGTATTGTTACCATAGTCAAAGAAAAATGCGGCCATTTCGGCCTCAACGAGGAGTCAAAGATGGCGCGCTTGCTGAAAGATGAGATTGAGTTGAAGTGGGGCAAACAATGGCAGATCGTGGTGAGCCGTACGACATTCGGGTGTGCGGTTGGGCACGAAGAAAACTTTTTCATACACTTCAAATACAAGGACTGCCTGTTCGTCATCTACAGAACGACGGATTAGATGGACTGTGATATGTGCTGCGCCAGTATAATGGATTCGTAACTCTGTTATTGATTTAAATGATAATGTCAACTTTGATGATGATAATAATACTCATAACGTTTTCAGTACGGTTGTTGTTTTGGCTTTATTCCTACAAATATAGTAGACAGTAAATTTTCCGTACCATTATTTGCACACCAGTGCCTCTCGGCTTGATATTTACTTGAAGGATTAATAATAAACGTTGGGGGTTTCTTGGGATCGGCGGTTTCCGTTGTTCTATCGATAAAATTAAGAAAAGCCCGCAGTGTCCGTAAAACTCAAGCACAATCATATTTTCTGGTAGGTGTCTCTATTCCCGTCAACTACCACCTGTTTGTCATTCAATCTCGAAATTTTAAACTGGTCACCAAAAATATTTGTGTTATGACGCGCCGCATTCCGTTTCGCTCTCTGAATGGATTACAATTTTATTCAAATTTTACTTGACACTGATTAATACCATTGCCAAACTCTATAATTTAGCCAGGAAGTCGACAGTAACGTTTTACATCAGTATTCGCCTCCTCTCCCGACTTTAATTTTACTCAAAATACCAGAATAATTTCCGTTATGGTTTCATATGACCTCTGGTGTATTAGATGACCACTAACAACCCATCTCTTCAACTGTATATCAATTTCAATTTTTCGTTTCACCAGAGCAGGAGAATCAAGAACAAAAAGGCATTTTTCGTACTCATCAATGTTATTCTATTTTTTCATGACGCAAGTTTTGGTCCTCGTGACCTCAATAAAGCGCATGCAATCATTATTATTATTAATTGTTTTTCGGCGTTTTAGTCTTGAAACCTGAGAACCCTATTCCACCTCCGCTAAACACCTATCGAATTTTATCATATTGCTGTTCTTTCCGTTCTATCCGCTGTCGGAGGGAGGTGATTGGAACTGAAGCGATCAAGGGATTCCATGTAAAATTTCGCCTCTTATTCCAAGCACACTCCCACTTCGATAATTAGTTTGAGCCTTTGTACAGGTTAGTGCCTGCGTATTTGGTCATGGTTCACTCAGAAAAGCAATTGCTTTTTACATCACCTTCCTTACGAAACCTTTCTTTCTAGTTTTACATCATTGCTGCATATGCTCTTAGCTCTCTTGCTTTCCTTGAATTTTCTGTCTGTGTGATCCTCGGGAGGCATTTTGAATAAATTTCGCCATTGAAATGGTTGTTCTATCCCAACCTCTCGTATACCCAGTGACTCCTCAAATTTCCCCAATTCTTGTCTGTCCCAACCAACGCGACGGCGTTACCGTTTACTTCCAACAAGAACGGCTGCTGCATGACGCTGTAACTCGATCGCTGCCATTGTTTTATTTGTCACCGCAAGAAATCGGAGACGCTAGTTGTGTGCCGCTTTGTTACTTTTTAATTCTCCTCCTCTAGTCCTGAATTAAAGGAATACATACTTTGTAATTATTATTATTAAAGGCTTTGGCAAGTGGATCAAATTGGAGAGCTGTCTTCGCAATGTAGAATCGCTTCGTTTTTCTTCTTACGTTTTGAGCCATCTTGTATGCAAATCGAGTGGGTAAACCCAGATGTGGTGACTAACTACTCTAGCGTAAACATGGCCGCTCTTTTGGGTTACAAAGAAGATCTCTCGCAACGTGGCTTCGCTATCAGCGGCGTCAACACATTTAATGCAACTTAGAAACGTCAACAGCTTATTAGTTGATGATTATCAACCCAATATATCTCATTGTTGGAACACAAGACTATTTTGCCTTAAATTATGCAGTGTTTGACTGGAGACTATCAATTTTCCACAAAAAAACACGGGCAAACACCTTTTTTATAATCAGTAAGTTTAATGTCACACACGGGAAATGGTGAGGTTTGACTGGGGCGACCAGCAAAAGAGAAACAGGCAGCCTTACACGTAATCAGCTATGGGTGTGCGAAAGAGAATGTAGACGTAATGGCCGCGCCTCAGATAAACGAAGGTCTTCACCTCGTGCTCGACATTGCACCCAAGATTCTTGCCCGCCACGATTGCCTGCCAGTGCTTGCCGTGTTTCCTCTCCACGTTATCCTTCAACAACTTCGCCAAATCCTTCTCCTCCTTCACCTGATCCTCGTGATCTCGCACAATATTCATAACGTCCTCCAACAGATCCCGATCAACTTTCTCCTCGTGCAAAATTTCGAAACCCTTGTCTATGTCATCTATGCTTCCGCGTGTACTGCTTTTCCGGCTGCTGGCGCCACTTGAAATCACGCTACTGTCTCGCTGCGGTGGGGCACTGTGCTGGACATCTCCAGCCGATTGCTCCTGGATCACGTCGTCCTGAGCATGGCTGCTCGACCTGCTACTACTACTGCTGCTACTGCTGCTGCTCGAACTGTTGGAGCGGCTGCTAGTGCCGACACCAGGATTGGACAATTTAGAACCCCGTCTCTCTTCCTGGTCCATTTCAAGTTTCGAATCGAAACCGTCTTGCGAAAGCCGCTTTGGAGTCATGGAAGCCGCCGAATCCTTCCGGTCGCTTGAAATGGAATCGCGTGGCTGTTGACTAGCTGTAGAGCCCCGTGGGGTAGCATGCTGTGAACCCTCAAAAGTTGGATCAATGGAACTGCGTTTCGAATCGAAACCGTCTTGCGAAAGCCGCTTTGGAGTCATGGAAGCCGCCGAATCCTTCCGGTCGCTTGAAATGGAATCGCGTGGCTGTTGACTAGCTGTAGAGCCCCGTGGGGTAGCATGCTGTGAGCCCTCAAAAGTTGGATCAATGGAACTGCGTTTCGAATCGAAGCCGTCTTGCGAAAGCCGCTTTGAAGTCATCGAAGCCGCCGAATCCTTCCGGTCGCTTGAAATGGAATCGCGTGGCTGTTGACTAGCTGTAGAGCCCCGTGGGGTAGCATGCTGTGAGCCCTCAAAAGTAGGATCAATAGAACTGCGTTTCGAATCGAAACCGTCTTGCGAAAGCCGCTTTGAAGCCATCGAAGCCGCCGAATCCTTCCGGTCGCTTGAAATGGAATCGCGTGGCTGTTGACTAGCTGTAGAGCCCCGTGGGGTAGCATGCTGTGAGCCCTCAAAAGTTGGATCAATGGAACTGCGTTTCGAATCGAAACCGTCTTGCGAAAGCCGCTTTGAAGTCATCGAAGCCGCCGAATCCTTCCGATCGCTTGAAATGGAATCGCGTGGCTGTTGACTAGCTGTAGAGCCCCGTGGGGTAGCATGCTGCGAGGCCGAACTAGTTGTATCGGTTACAGAAGCCTTGGAGCCGCGCTTAAATAGCAATCCGCCTAGTGAAAATTTCTTTGTCGATGACTTCCTGTCGCTTGAAATAGAACCACGTTTAGAGGCAGTCTGTGCTGACTCCTTGCGGACACTTGCATCTGTATTCTTCACGGAGTCGGATGCCTTACTTCGGGTGCTGCTTTTTGAGCTTATAGACCGTTTAGAGCCACGTCGCGAATCACTTGTCACATCTATCGACTTCTCGGACTCGGAATCGCGAAAGACAACCTGTTCGCGGTTCGCAGCAACCCGTTTTCTGAATTCAAATAAAACGCAATTTAGGTTATATCTTTCCGTATCTATACGTCTGGGTCAATACAAAAGCATTTCGAGGATGAAATTCTGTTGTTGGTGTTTTTGGTGTCCCTTTCAATTTGCCTCTAAACCTGCGCTTTTAATGCGATCTCGAGAGTTACGCGGAATAACCCATTGTATGTTCTTTTGGGGACATTCTGCTTCACAGGATTGACTTTCTTGACCTCTAAGTTCATTCATTGGGTACATTTCGTGAATTAACCACTTAATTACGTGCATCTTTTAATAGCGGAAAGGCATTGGGCAAATTCCGTCGCCTTTGCTTCCTATTTCGCCGGTTCAAGAGACTTGGTTTAAGCTCTAACCATATAAAAACCTTTATCCATGCCTGTATAATTCCCCTCATTGTATATTGCTCCCCAGTAATTTTCAGCGGCCTTAAATATTCTGACTTTTTAACCCTCCGTAGGCTTTTTAAAATAATCTCGTTTTCTAGTGGCCTGCTTATGCTCTCCAATCAAGAAATCGGCGTTCAACGCCACTTCAATAGTTGTTCACTAATCGCTGCTCGTATTTTAAATGACCCCTCCCATCTCCTCTTTTCAAGTTTATCTGAATGTAAATCTCTTCGACCAATGCGTAGGCTATACCGTTCAATGTCCACAAAAACGGCGGCATATCGCAATTCGGTCATTCCTTATTTGTCCCGATCTTTAGTTTCACCGGAGCAGGTGAAGCAGGAACTAAGAGACAATTTTCATATCTAATACTTGGTATAATTTTTTTGTTTTATACTGAAGGTTTTGGTCCTCGTGACCTCAAATAAAGCGACTATAATAATTATTATTATTATTAGTTATGGTGCCTTGACATCGCGTTGAATGCATGGCAATAAGATACTCACGCGTAGGACTCGCGCATCGGCATTCCAAGGGTTGTGCAGACGTCTTGTGCCATAATGACGCCCTTCCCTTCGAGGTCGAACCATTTAAACCAGTCCTGTAAATAAAAGAACGTGAAATTCGGACTCGTTTCACGTTATTTACATTACCTGTGAATGCCATGACTGATTCATTCAATGAAACTATGTTGTAAAGTGAGGTTAAAAATGTTGGCGCTTTCTTCCTCTTCGATAATCATTACTTGGTCAACCAGACATTTTCCCACTACCTCCTGGCAGTTCAAAAAGAATCTATCGATCTTTGTCTGAATTTCCCAAATCAAAATGAATTTGACTGGGCCCTTTGATTCTCACAATGAAGCCAAACGACGTTTTTATGTCCGTTTCAGCTGGAATAGCTGTTCCTGTGACCACAGTAAAGGACTTTCTTGGCGATTGTACGAATCTGTCGTCAAGCGCACACACACACACGCAAACGTCAACACTTACGTCAACAACATCGAGGTTCTGATCATTGTTCGTGAAGAAGTCTTCCAATTCGCTCCTCGTCACATAGCCGTTAGAGTTGGTGTCCACTTCCTCGAGTTGGTCCATGACATCGTCGAATTCCATTGCGAGGCGGAGGTGCGTGCGCGAGGAAGCCACTGAACTTGGAGAATGCCAGCCCCACCACACTCCTCCCGCTTGCTCCGAGGAATGTGGTGGGTGGCGTGCGGGTATCCTTAGAAATGCTGGCCTCCGACTGAAAGTATGAACATAAAGGGCAGAGGAGATTGTTGCCGGGAAGGTTCGTTAAGGTCACCGCAAAAACGGGGGCAGATTGTAAAACGGAGTGCAAGTATTGGCAGCTCTGAGCAATTCGACAAAGTTTCTGTTGCCAAAGTTGAAGTATGGTTTCCAAGGCATTGCGGGCGCGTAGCTTATACCTTTTTGTAAAACAGTACGGAAACCTAGGTCAATTGGCCTGAATTGTTCTCTGTACAGACCAGTGCAACCATACTCGGGTGAATTTTCCATGTCTAGACCGGCATTCCATACGTTTCAATTTCGTCAGTATCTCGCCCTCGATACCCATTTGTTTGACAGTTTCTTTTCGACGGAGAGCTGCATCGAAGATATCGTTTCAGTGAATGCTAGCATCTCTGTTTCCTAGTTAATAGTTTCCAGGCCCTTCAAATCAGTCAATCGGTATCGAGGTAATTGTGCATTTCTGGCTCTTCTAGGCTTCCTAGGTCATTATAGTACCTCATCTCTTATCCTTTCACCCCTAAAACTCAGATTATTTTCAAATCATCACAGACGACGAGCCGGCGTCACGGATGTTTCCACGACGAGCATTTGTTCCCCAGACCCGCACAGGTCCTAAACTGCTCTGCGCGTCCAACCATCAAAGTTCAGCTACGCGCATTTATTTCGGTCTTGACCAATGAGAAGACGTTTCATTAAATCCCAAACAAGAAGAGCTGTATGCCGGAATTCGTCCATTCCCTATACCTCTTTTTTGGCACGGCTGAGGAGGCTCCTGCCAGAGGATGAGCCGGCAGCTTCATGGATTTCGCGGATCGAAGCCGCCCACGCACCTCTAATCCTACCCGACCCCTCCGGTCACTCCCGTGAATCCTCTCCAACAGCCTCAGTTCAACGAGAGTTCACTCTACACACTGGTGTTTTATTCTAATACGATCCCATTTTTGAAGACTGTGGCTTGAAAATAATACTCGACCAATTCTATTGATAGCCAAGCAGACTATACACCAAATAGGAATATGGGTGTCTCTTGATGAAAATTTATTTTCCTAACTTCAATCTAAGTCACAAAAGTACAATAACGTAGGGCAGATTAAATAGTATACAATTCGTAAAACAGCACAGCCGCATCATTTGCCCACACCCAGAAGCACCAAGGGGCTGTCGTTGTGCCTGATGATGATGATGAGGAAGAAGAAGAAGACGATGTGATCATTAGGTCACCACAGCCTCGGCCGGGAGGTCACGGCAGCAGCCGTAGTGCACGAGGTCGCCCGAGGCGGGGTAGCGCACAAAGGCGCTCGTGCCGATGCGCTGACGGCATTGGCGACACCGAGTGAGGGCCGTGACCTTGAACATCTGGCTCGCGGTCGCCGTGACGCAGGCACGCCGCAGACGCACGCTCTCGCTGCGCGCCACGCCCGTGAAGAAGACCAGGCGCGTCTGCAGACCCTCCTGCTGCTTGACAGCGGACTAGGGGAAGAGAGACGTAAACGTAAACGCTACTCAATTGTTGACAGTAGGTAAGAAAATGTTTCTACGAATTGATTTACTCATCGGGATTTAGGCATTCGGGGCTTCACGAGAGCTACACTTTAAAGTGGAAGAGACCGGTGAGAATTGGATCCATTTTCGTCCACAACAAAATGGTGAAACCAAATAAACCAATGGCGTATTCTTTTAAGTTGTTTTCTCCTGCTCCAGGATGAGACGGTTTCATGTCATGAGATTAATGGAAACAGTGTCCCCAATGCCAACAGAATCAATCTGCGTGCCTAACCTCCAAAAAGTTGGCCAGCCTCTTCAGGTTGACATCTTCGGGCACCATGCGAAGAACCTTGGGGGCGTCAACGAGGTCGCCGAAATTTCCCATCACCTCCAGAGCGAGATCCAGACAGGGCTGGAATTGCAAGTCCGAACAACCCTCTGATAATCGACCTATCGCGAAGTGGAACAGATAATGTATAAGATTGCCTAGTTTAAGAACAGTCACGATATCGATGTTCATCGGTCAATTCGCTGATGGCGCCTTTGAAAAGAAATGCCAATTCGAGGTGACGTATCGGGTTGGAACATATAAAACGGGGGATAAATACCAGATAAAAATGTAATAAACGTTGCGCGTTGAAATTAAACTGCTACTGGTGTCTAATATGTTCCAACCTAATATCACGCACTTTCAAAGGCTCGCGGGATCGATTAAAGAGTCTCCATACGTAACACACTGCTAGTAACCTCATCAAGTGTACAGCACATCTGTCAACCTGAAAAATCCAGTTCAATTATCCACCCGATTAGCCAATCACGACTGGAAATGCTACCTTGATATGGGACCTAAAGGTATCTTACGTTTGGCGAGAATTCGCGGTAAGCATGCCATTAAGTTTATTCGTGGCTGGATCACGTTTTTGCTTCGAGCAATCCTACAATCTTATTTCCGGACAGAAGGCCTGCAAATGGCGTTTTATTAGAACACACCTTCCCCATTTTCCTTTCCCGATGACAGGCACTTGGACGGGATAATCCCCAGAGCAATGGGATCCATGGGGTTGAGACAGACCTCAACTAGGGTGGTGTAGATAGAAAGAAGCGGGTTTCCACTTGGAGGCGTCGATGGAGATGTTGCCGCCGTCGTCGTAGAGTCTGTGGCTTTTCTATCCACCTCAGCTTGCACCAAGGCGCAGTGGTTGAGGGCGCACTCCCAGCCATCCAGAAGATGGACCCACATGGTGAGGGCCTATAAAGGAGACAGGGAAAAGCGACGGCTGACAATCTACGGCCTTGTATGAATCCGGAGGGAGGGGACTTTAAGGGTCAGTCCGTAGCATGGCCGGGCGTAGTGGCGTGCGCTTGTAATCTAGCAACCTGGAGGCCGGGTGGCGGAAACTGTCTCACGCGCGTTATGGACAAGGCCTTCTATGGCCGCCATTACCTCGTTGTTATTTCCTCCATTCCTGTTAAACATTAAAATGCTGAAAGTTCTGGTCTTTGTGACCTTAATAAAGCGTAAAAATTATTATTATTATTATGGCGATGCCGGGCAGGTGGACAACTAAAAACGTCAAGGAGGACGTGGAGCGATTAGAGCGGGATGCGTCGTTGGAAACAGAACGGGATCGCTAGCTCTCTTCTGACCTGGCAGCTGTCTCCGATCGACGCCTACGCGCGTGGGCGCCAACAATCCGCGACATCCATGAAGCTGCCGGTCGCTCATCCTCTGACCGCAGGATCAGCTGGCCGCCCCAAAGATGAAGAATAAGAATGTCACCAAGCCGTCAACCCTCCATGTGATTTCTCCAACATTCTCTTTACAAAAATACCCGAATTTTCCAGTCAATGAACAAACGCCAATACGGGGCCATTTTATAGGCGTAATTCAAGTACGACCATAAAGAGCAACGATTTCCCTCCACTATTTACCGAGTAGCCTTCCTCGCATCCTTCTTTGTGAGGCCACGATAAGGGTCACTCGCTTCCACCGCACCAATAAACCTTCGGCAGGTTACGTTGTGCTCACACCGGTTCGTCCCCCAATCGATGAGACTTACCTGTTTGTGCCGCTTCATGCGTGCGAGGAGGACGGCGCGTTCCTCGAAGAATCCGTCGAAGGGGAGGAGGGGGAGGATGTCTTCGGGCGAGAAGTGGGCCCCCTTCTCTGGGCCGAGGAAACAGAGGAGGCGCCGACGAAGACGGCCGGCCAGCACGAGGCCGGTGTCTTCGTCGGTGCACTTCTCGTCGCACACGCGGTAGGCCATCCTCTCACGCCCACCGAGAGTAGACTGGACCTGACGACTGATCAAAACAAGAAGCTCGGGAATATCAGCGGGACATGCGACGTCCTTGAAGCGCATTCAGGCATTATTGGCCCACTGTTTTCTTTGACACCATCTTGGTCAAAACCTGTATAATACGAGCCAAATTTCCAATAACATTAAATACCTCTCGTCTCTTTTGTTTTGTCCTCCTGTTGGTTCTGCGGTTCGTCGTAGCATAAATTGAGGAACATAACAGAGAGAGAAAGGCGGTTCCCCAGGTTGACAATTCACAATGAACATGCCCACTCACATGAGCGCTCGTGCATAGCGATTGTGTAGCTCGGTGGGTTTGAGAGAGATGGCGGCGGAGGCAGGCTGCTGGCAGATCTCGGGCATCGGGTCGTCCACCACCACCACCTCCTCATCCTCCTCTTTGGCAGCAGCAGCATCCGGGTGACTTCTGCCGGCGCATCGCCTGGCCCCACTGCCCAACTGCCAGGAGGGGCGGGGGGCGCCCAGGCGCCTGGGGAACGGCCACAGACACGTGAATTGCCAGGTCTGCGAGCCGCTGTCCACGCCGGCCGTCCACGGGCTACTTGGAGCGGACGACAACGGTGTCGAGGCTTGAGGGCCACGTGGCCATCGTGGGGAGGTCGTCGCCGCTGCCGCAGCCACCGACGAAGACGAGATAGCGTTTTTTGCTTCGCCAAAAACCACCTGGGGAAACGATAAATATTGTTTTGTTTTCCAACACGGCAAGACAGCGATTGGGTTGGGAACGGATGTGCATTTAAAAGTGCACGAATTACGACAAACATAGAAACCATTGTATCCTACAAGATTGTTGGTTGCCGAGGTCGTTGCGTTTCTTCTTATTTTCGGCTGCCTTACCAAGCAGCATTACCAAGCGTCTAATTTGACTGGGCATTCGCAAGAGAACCTATTGGTTTGATTTCGTCGGTTTTAAAATGACCTTTTTCAATTTGGGAAATTAAAAAAACGGCTAGGGGATCTGGCAACATCACAATTTCACGCAAACTCGCTAAAATACTGGAAAACCTGCATTGGATCCGTTTCGCTGAGTATTTCTGAACATCCTTCACTGAGATTTAATAGAATACACCCCCCCCCCAAACGTTTAACCCCGATTAAAGACGACAATTGAATTCTAAACCAGTTGGAGCGCCCCGGTCAAACTTGAGCAACCCGATTACGGCCCGTTCCCATCACTGATAATTCCCGAATGCTTACCACGCTCGCGGCTTGAATGGCACTTGCAGGGGACTGCATAGAGTCTTGACTGCGCGCGTCCGATAACAGGGTGCTATCGTGGGGTTCGTTGTCGAACAGCGTCGTTCCGTTCAGCGCCTCCAAGCCCTCCTCTTCTTCCTCTTCGGTGGAATCGAAGGGTGTGAAGATGAGGTGTTCGAGGAAGGGGATAACGAGGTGGGGTGCAACGCGCTCTAAATATCGCACCACCTTGTCTCGGTAGTCGAAGGAGGGCATCATCGCCGAATCCGAAGGGTCTTCGGCTAGGCAAAATGCAGCGTCGTCGAAGCCAGTGTTATGGACAATAAACTGAAAATATTATTTGCAAGAAGAACGCATGCCCCTCACCACAACGTGCAACTGGGGGTGCTAATCGTTGGACACCATTTGATCAGAACTTGCCCTGAAGTAATCCGTACTACCGCCAATGCAAATATTGAACATTAAAACGGCCAACCTGAGATAGGTAGTGCTGAAGTGATTTGAAAGAAAGTCGTGTACACTGCAACCACGAGCCGGACACGTCCGTAATCATCCTGCGACTTGCTGCATTAATGAAGGGGTATGTGTGTGTGTGTGTGCAAGACTGCTTACCTTTGTGGTTCACCTGGAGTCTCAGCTCTTTCTCCCAGGCACAGAAAATGCTCATCCAGGCGCGGGGATGTTGGTGCAAGATCCACTCGGCGAATTCGACCACCAATTCGAAAGGCGTGCCAACGAGGTTCTTCAGGTAGCTGACGATTTGCTGGTGATTGGTGGAGGTGTGGTCATGGAGGGGCGTGGATGGGGTTGCGGCGGGGGTCGCGTTGGGGTCGCGGGCTCTCGAGGAGAGGCACTCCAGGGCGCTGCGATGGAGCCCACGGGCCTTGTACATCGTCACGAGGTCCTGTGCGAGTGGAGACGGCGACTGCATTTAGACCAGCAAACCTCTCCATCGCACCTCGGTGCCTCCATTTGGCTATTGGACCACGATTCCCCTTTACCGAACAATTATTATTGTGAAAAACATGAACAGCTGGCAATTCAGAAGGGAAGCATCGAGAATCGAGTGGTCGCAATAGACTGCCTGTACGTAATTGAATGACCTCCATTAGTTTGAAAAAAACGTCAACCAACAATGAGATTTTCATGGTTTCAGAGGCAGCTTCGTGAATTGTTTTACATCGTTTTGACATTTGCCAGCGCCCCGCCTAGTCCAAATGCACGAACAGCCACATTTGGAGGTGGAGCCTTGGTTCAATCCTGCGTGCAATCAAGCATTGGGCTACATGAAGTCACACCCTTCGACTTTGTGTAGCTGGGTACCGGTATCTCCACAGCACCTCTGAGAGGCAGTAGGCGCCATGCTGGGAGTTTCACCAGTGGCCCGGTGGTTTTTGGCTCAGCATCCTTGCTCTGTTGGCGAGGAATGATTTAGCTAAACGTTCTTCGTCTACATGTCCCATGTTTTTCTTCCGAAAACCGTAAAATTTGAATTGCGGTGGATCTACCTTCCAGTCCCTTAACCTCTGTACAAATACCACATCACGCCCAGTAAAAAAGGAGGCTGTTTGGGTCAACTCTCTCCAGAACTGTCGCCGTCTTTTCATCTCCTGTCCTCCCGTTGCTGGGGCCAAGGTTACGAGGATTACAGCTTCTTTTCCATATTCATCTCTCTATTGACCTCCAACCCGGCGTTGTGAAAAACATGAACAGCTGGCAATTCAGAAGGGAAGCATCGAGAATCGAGTGTTCGCACTAGACTGCCTGTTCGTAATTGAATACACCCCACTATTGCTTTGCTTGAGCGCTTTAACGCTGCACGTTTTGATGTCCACGACTTTAGCGATTCAAATTAACTAGAATCCGTTGAGGTACCGCGACCCATCCTGTACTACAACCTTTCCGGGATATGAACATCCCAAAGACTATGATGCAGCAGCAAAACAGCATCAATAACACCCGATTTTCGTCGTATTGGTGTGGCATCAGAAGAGGCCGGCGCCCATTCCGACGACACGCCCCAAGTGTGTCTAGAAAGAACTCGCCTTGTTGGCATCTGCGATCCAGATCGGGCTCTAACTATTGGTTGAATAATAAACAATATCATCTTGGGCCATCGTGCCATTCCGATTTTTGGGTCACGAAGTCTTCGAATTACCACACGTTCACCCACTGAAGGCGTAAGATTTAAGAGCTGAGGTACGATCATACACCAAAATTATCGGCATATGCGAGCGTAAACACTGGGTACATTTACAATGTATCGTATATCATATAGATATTGGCGCGCGTTTTGGATTGGACTGCCTTTCAATGGCCGCCATTTCCCGTTTGCCAAACTTTATATACTTCAAGGGTTAAATTGGCCTTTCTTGCTAATTTACCTTGATGTTACTTCTTTTATTCTTCTTCTGCATTTTCTACGTATAATCGTGACTTCCTGTAACATTTTTGTTTATTGTAAATTTTAATGCTGAAAGCGTTGGTCCTCGTGACCTTAATTAAGTGAATATTATTATTATGATAAATGGATTTAGTGGTTAACGGCATTTGCACGAAGATTCTTGAGAATACGACAGACGCGACGGCCCCAGCGACGTACGGCTTCGTTTGTGGCAAATTTCGGTCAATTCGGGTTCCGGCAGAGCACTCGGTAGACATTCCAAACCCTGAAAATGCACTTGGGCGCATCAGTCAACGGTTTCCATTCCCCGACGATCCGACAGACCAGACCAGCCGCGGCTAGTTGGGAGGTCAAACTCGCAGTGTAGATAACTCCCGTCTTCTGTCTCTTCAACCAATACACTCAACTGCATGCATACGAATGCGGTCACACCCAGGGGGACTAAACCGGGTGTGGGGGGGGAGGGCGGCTCGTAGCCGGCAACCCACACTCTACGTTCCCCTCGGGTTGGGTAGACGAATCTCGGCCGACTGGAGGGAGGGAGGGTCTCACACGGGGACGACCTTGATTTAGCAAAGGCGACAGCATTGACAACGTAGCCGACACAACCTTATGCAAGGGCGAGAGCATTGACAATGTAGCGCAGTTATAATTCTCGTGGTGCGCGCGGCAGTCTGAATGTTATTGTATTATGCCGAAATCTATGCCATGGTCAGTAGAAGACAGTCAATTGTCAATTGGCGAAAACACAAAAGAATGATTAGCGCCACTCATCGAGTGGCATTGCAAGGAGCCATCTATCATTTTTTGTTTCGTGCGGATATCTCTTCCTCCTAGGCGTGGACGCGGCGGCTGATTGAAATTCCAACTCTCCTACCAGAGGATAAACCACCGGCTTGATTGGGGGTTTGCAATGAAGATTCGCGTGGAACATTTTAACAACTGGCGTAACGCAGTGCCGCACGTTGTGGAATCGAACGAATAGAGAAAGAGGATGCCGACAAAAAAACACCCTCCGGCGTTTCCATGGAGATTCTTGGCAGAGGTGCCGCCGTCCCCAGGGCCATCCAAACACATAAAATGCCTCATAGCGGCGCCATAGATACCATGTGGCGAAAAGAAGTACCTCTAAACAACCATGCTCCCTCAGGATGCTCTCCGCCTCCTCGAGGTTGCAGTTGTTGTCCTGGCGCAGAAGCGGACCTATTCGCATGACGTTCGTCACCAGGTAGCACTTGAGGAGGCTGGTGTCCACGGTCTGAAGCAGTTGTCGGCGCGGCTTCTCTATAGCTCCGTTGGTCACGATCGTCGAGACCGCGACGGTCTGATCGAGAAATTCCGCGTGGTCCATGCCTCGGGGGCACCTGCTTCGCAGATGATTGCGCCAACGAACGAGAAAGGCAATCAGTGGCTCGTAGAGGCTCTTATTCATCTGGACAGAAGACATTGCCTGAATATAATCGATACAATAAGAGTATTAATTAAACAATTAATGCCGATAACGGACATGCCACGTAGAAACACTTGTTACCGTCCGACATTTTGTTTCACGATGAGCCGGCAACACGAATCCAATTCACAAGATGATTCTTGTGCATTGCATGGGTGCATATTGTGAACATAATATAGCAAAATAGTTTAGCGGGAACTTGATGTGGGGTTTAAGTGTGCCATTGGCATGATGCAGTGTGCGGGTAGCCCACATCTTTGTAACGCCAATCTTCCGCTCTCTTCTCTAAGAGGGCTGTCAACTAGTTGTAAAACGTGGACGAGGACCGCGAGTTGTGGAGATCAAGCGTTTCATTGGTGGGCGGAAAGATTGCACGACGGCGAGCGAATGTGACTCGGGTCCGTCAGGATACGACAAGTTGGTTGTGTACCTTTTGCTACATCATAATATCTGGGAGCACCACCCACATCGTCCCATACGGATAGCAAAGGTGGCTTCATGGTGCAGTTGTCAGCATCCCGTTTTGTTGGTGAGGGAACCGAGTTCAAATCAAGAGTGAGGCCAGCACCTGTAAACAGATTCCCGAGGAACCTCATCACAGCGAGGCAAATTAGCAAGAAAGGCAAGAAATTAGCGGCCACTGAGCCAGCCTCTCCGTCGTGACGACCTCTAGCTTGCCTAGCCAAATCACTGCAACCTCATGGCAAACCCCTATGAAGCCGGTTAGAGAGGCTGATTACCGTTGGCGTTGAAGGGTATTGGAGGGTTTCCTGCTGATGCTGCTGCTGCTGTGGTGGAAGTAAATCGGGGCACAGGCCTATCACCAGAGTGGGGTCGGTGTTCAGCTTGTAGAAGAGTTGGAAGGCCGCCTCGAATTCCTGCCGACCGTCGAAGAGGTGGAAGGCGAAACGAGCGGCCAGTTGATTTGTCGCCACGGCTGGCTGACCGCACAGCTGACTGAACCGAGCCACCTTCAGGGCCAATTCGAATCGCTGCAAGCAACAGAGGCAGGGACGCATTGAGCCCAGTCGAAATGCCCACTGGTGGAACACTCACAGTAGCTGAAGACGGCCAAATCTCGCTGTCAACACCCATTTTGACACCGAAGTCATCACCTGTTTATTGATTTACATAGTAAATGAGGCAAGCAATTAAAGTAGGAATGCTATACTCAATGTATCCTCAAATTTAACCCCACATCTCAGCGACCAGAGACCAAAGACGCTAATGCATCGTCGTATGCCGAGGTTGTAATTGCTACAGTGATCTCTCCTTCAAAAGGAGAATAAGGCCTGGATAAAATCTACCAAGGAGGGGGGTGACATGGAATGTATTGATACGAACGAGCGGATTGAAGCTAGAATAATGATCAGCAGTGTCCCAGTCATCAATAGAGCTGCAACCGTCTTTGGTAGACGACTTACGTTGTCTTGGGCGAGACGCTGCACCAATGGTAAGCGATTGGCCGGTAGAAGGAGCCATATATCGCTGCCGTGGCCAGAAAGTGTCGATGTCACATCATTGGAGGTCAGATCAGGCGATGCGTCATCGGGTTGGTACCTGGCGGACGGGGCGGAAGCGTACAGCCAGCCGAGGTCGTTGGCGCACATGGCGCGCACGCAGGGGATCGGGAGGATCTGAGACACTTCAACTGGGTCGACGCAGCGAACCTCGAGTTGTTTTGGAAGACCCTGCAAATGGGGATAGCAGCATCGAAGTCAGCTTCTTTTTTTAACCGGGGCAGCAGACAACGAGAATTCCCCGTTTAGTAAAGTTAACCGGGTGGGGAGTGCCGCCGACCACATCCACGTTCGGCTAATCAGGTAATTGAGTTGAGGTGGCTTACTAAGGGACGGACTAAAAGGAAGCAATGAATCGAATTAGGCAGTCGATCCGACGTTGATGGCTGTCAACGCTGGCAGGCGGCGATTCCACCCTTTTGGTGGGGATTTCTTTTCAGGCTCTCCTGCTCTATGGGGTTTCTCTGGAATATATTTACAGGGGCATCCCAGTGTCAACAGTGATGGCCTGACCTGGGAGTCGAACCCAGGTATCTCACCAACAGAGCGTTACACCATCGGTCGACCTGTAGTCAGGCTCAAATGTAGGAGTCCGAATTACAACGCTAATAATATATACATATCGGATGCGCCTCTTTCAATAGACGCCATTAGGCGTTTGCCAAACTTTATAAACTTCGAGGATTTAATTTACATTGCTTGCAACTTTACCTCGTTGTTATTGCGTTTACTCCTGTTAAATTATTCTGCATCTTCCAGGCATAATCGCTACTTCCTGTATCAATTTAGGTTGTTCTAAATTTTTATGCTGAACGTTTTGTTTGTCGTAAATTTAATAAAGCGAAAACCATTAGTATTTTCTTAAAAAAACAGACCATGATTGTTTCGACGACATAGTTATGGAAGATTTGTGTTTAAGTCACAAGTCATGTGCCTGAGGATTATTTGTTTAAAACGTGTCGTGGTTGTTGATGGCGAGACCATTTTCTCTGTTTCTCCTATCACGGGCTCGTCCCACGACGGTTCAGGTCAATAGGTCAAGAGCCAACCCAAGGGGAGGGGGCAATGTCAGAGAAAAAAAGTGGTGGTGGAAGAGACAAACGTACGGCGAGCAAATACGGCGGGAAGACTTGCAGACACTGGACTATGCTCGGAAAACTTAGCGCCAAATTGGCTGTAATTCCGTCCCCATCGTGTTCCTGACAACTGGCAGCTGGCGGTTTCACGACATAGAGCTGCTCGTCGGAGGCCAGAGCAAACGGCGCCGCTAGACCGAGACGCCACCTGGGGGCTGCGCTGCCGTCCGTCGCTCTCCGCGCGTCGTCCACGGAAAGCGCGTTGTCCAGGCAGTAGGGCAGGGGCGTCTGCAGCGACGTGCCCAGTTTGCACTGCGGGGCCATTTGACGGGTCTGCGCGAAGTGGCAAGGGCAGCGAGTTAGTTTCACCATTAGCCAGTGTTGGGGGGGGGGACATGTCAGTGCACGCCACCGTGAAAGGAATACGCGGTTGATATTCTTTGTCAAAGCAGCCTGTTCTTAATCAGGTTGTAAATAATGGAGAATTGTTCTTTTTTGTAAACTGCTGCTTCCGAGTTTTCTCGTGTGGCAAGTGGTTTGGCATAGTAATTCAACGGCAAATCGGTGCAATAAACAACCCATCAACCATTCTTCTTCTTTGCCACCTACACACGAACGGGCTGCTGTCTATATTATAGATCCGCTGCAAATTTCACCTGGTGTGCATTCAATTTTGATATGAGAAATAAGCACCACAGACTCTTCCTAAATAACGTCAATTATAGGTCCCTTCGACGCATGCAAAAATGAATTTAATCACTCTAGATTGTATTTGACACGGCGCAACGGTCAGCAAACTCGCTATGTTGACGAGCGACCTTGGTTCGGCTCCAAAAACAGTACGCCACCTAATAAAATATTCCCGAGAATCTACATGCCAAGCACCCATGAAGTCAGTTCAGCATCTAACAGGAGCACAAAGTTGAAATTTGACTCGTTGAGTTAGCGTGTAGAAGATTCCTAGGGCCCCGATTATCTACGATATCTAGCTGTATTCGACATTTGCCTGTTTTTTTTCTGTTCGGCACGCATATCTCCGGTGGCGGCGTCCACCGTACCCCGACCAGGTGGAAGTGGCAACCGCTGCATCATCCAACACTTAACCAACCACACAAGGACCACACATGGAACGCTGGCAGGTCATGGGATTCCAGGTGATGCAGTAGCAGCAGCAGCCGATCTCCGCCGGTCACACGGTCAGCCCCAAGTTGCTGGATTACTGGCGTGCACGCCGCTACGCCCGCCAACTTGTTTCCATGACTCCGGTACCTCCTACTCGAGTAGGAAAACAACCGAGATGTCCCTGAAGATCTTGGCGACGATCTCGGGCACAGGTGGCATCCCCATCGCTACCCACGCGCGCGTGGACGCCTGCTAGGGTCATTCAGCGATGCGCCTGCAAGATATACACGTAAACTGCGGTGTCTCAAATAAACCACACACAGTGTCAATCGCGTTTTAGCAAGAGATAAAATTGTTCGATATTTATCACGGGGTTCGCATCGGCGCATGTGTAAACATCTGAAATGCATGAAACAAAGTTGAAACTGCTTGTACAATATATAATATTGTCAATTACTTTATATATTACAAGTTATCAAAACAAGCAGAAAGACAATTGCGTCTATCGTGTTTTTTTGCAGAGAAACGACACCACGCAAAACTATTGAAAGCTTGTGAGAACCATTCGCGGAAATGAATAAAATAGCGAATGTGAAAATTGTCTCACCACTTTTGTGAATAGATTCAAGATGAGATAATCCGTTCGTAGTGCGACATAGAGCGTGCTTATTCCACAAAACGACACAGACTTTGCCGCATCCGGCAGTGTAAATTCATTCGGCCAACTAGCTATGCTGGCGTCCTCGGCTTTGTCCGGGGTCAAGAACAGTCCCTTCGTTGGGGACCACCGGAAAAATGTCAATCTTCGCTTCACACAAACACAGAGGTTAAGTTTGAACGGCGTCTCGTCATTTGCCTCCAGGATTTCCTCGGTGTACACCGACGGCCTCTTAAGACGCAGCAAAGGGGCTATAGGAGGAGTGATTAAAAGTTATAATCGCTACAAATGATGACGTAAAAATCATGACGAAACGCAAAGCTTACTAGAGACAATTGATTTTGTACGGGGTATTTCTCTGGGATATTGATACATTATACTGAAAAACGAAGCACCGCTGCTGTTTGGAACGACTGCAACCAATTGCCGGTCGGACAATAGGTAGGCAGCCAGTTGTGAATCCGTTAGGGCCAGAACGATTCCGTACTCAGGGACAGCCTGTAGTTTGATTATTCGCTTTTTGGCTAGAGTATGAGTGACGCAGACATGAACATTGAAGGTGGGTAGTGGTTGCTCGGGAATTGGCAAAGCATTGGTAACTGCGGGGTTGAAATCAAGCGTAACTGGAGGGGTTTCGGGGCTGTTATCGCGAGGTATGAAGGCGAGATCGTGGAGCAAAACAGATGGGGTAATTTTGCAAAATAGAAGCTTCCCATCGTTTGTACCAATTAGAAGGTAATTTTGAAAGCAGGATATAGTTTCGAATTCATATAGATTATTATGAATCAACCGAATCGGATAGAAGGCCTTGTGCATTTTACTAAAACACGTAAAAACGGAATAAGAAGGAAGCCAGCACAACAAGGCACCATTTTAATCATTGTGATAATGCTAAATATCAATCTAACGGTGTATCACGGTGTATTGAGGCATTCGCACACTATTTGAAGTAGAATATTACATAAAATCAGTGTCATAGTAAGCTCGGCCATTTTGTAAATACTTCGATACCTTTATTGTAATCAGAATCGCGTTTTACGGACGAAAACATCCCAAAGTTCAAAGAGCCATATTGCATCAGGTTTACACGCAGCCCAACATAATAAGACAATACCTTCATTTGAAAAAATTACAGGAGGAAAGCCGTAATTGTCGTATCTATACACGTTTGAGTTTTATAAAAAAATGGCATATAAAACGCAAAAAAATAACAATGGGCATTCAGGTCGTATGAATATAAACATGTTTTCGAGTGGTTAAAATGTACTTTTGAAACAATAATATTACTGATTGAAATCGGTTGACGAGGATCAAACTTTAAAGAATTCACACGTTTACTACTACACAGAAACTCCTCTCCGAGTTACTGTATTATCTCATACTATTGACTTATAATCGTTGTATTACGGTCGCATTAAAAAGTAGCAATACCACATACGAAAATCGTCTCTTAGTTCCTGCGTCACCTTTTTGAGTGAAAATAAAAATTGGGGAACAAGTGGGAATGGATAATGCATGATATGCATCCGCTCTTGCTGGAGTTAAATTGGATAGTCTTCACATTTCCGTACATTAAGACGGGGTAGAATATAGGGAATGGAAGGGACCAGCTAACATACGGATAGCGGAAAATTCGTGGCATTCCGTATAAATTGGTGTCTTGAGAGCATAGGTCATCAACAAAAACGATACTATTTTGAGGGGAATAATTAGAGGAATAATAAACCATAGATGAAGGTCTTGATACGTTTTGCCTTTACTTAATGTCGTGTGAAATAGAGACGATGGCATACATGTGAGCATTAAAGATAAACCGATTATTGAAAATAATTCACTGCAATTGTTGGTTGGGGCTGGAGGCGTAACTATGAGCGTAAGCGATAAACGGTTCGTCAACATCAGCTCTCTTGGAAACAGCAATGGGGACGCATTTTGCAGCGTCCAATAGAAAACCAATCTGTAAAGACCACTTCACCACCTTAGTGATAGCCTGGCTATGCTACCAGGATAGCCGTCTTTGATGAGTGCAATGCAATTGGATGACCGAAGTTTATAGGTGCTAACATTGATTAGAACGCGCGAAAGCACTGCGCCTTAATATTGGGCAAGGAGAGAGACTTTCATTTCTGTCTCTAACGCGATATCGCAATTGTGGGTGTGAATATCTCTGGAACAGTCGAAGATGGATAATTTAGCACACAGAAAGCGATGCAACGTGACATAATATGCAATTTTCTGTTGTTTGGAAGATAAAAACACCATTCAATGGATTAAGTTCTAGAGAAAAACTTTACTGATATGAGCGACAGCTCACTGTGCGGTGATTGATTTATCCTCAGAATATATCCAATTATAGCTTGTCGCGTTGCTGCGCCGAACACGAGTAGACGCATTTAAATAAAGCGTTCCAGTTTGGGGTGGTGTTGATGCTCTGAATAGGCGTCGAATGTTAATTAATTATTTGCGTAGACCGTGTGATGAATGTTAATGAACGTGAAAGCGTATTATGAATAATCTTTGAATGACCCCACTTCTTGTAACAATCTTGATTGCTGCAAATTTAACGTCTTGTTCCTCGTGATCTTTGTAAAGCGAATACCATTATTATCATATAACTATGCCATTAACGCGAACTGAAACCCTGCGTATATCATTACAGCAGATGGCGAAATAGGCTCCCTTACGCGTGCAGATATTTGTCAGCTGATATGGGTCATTTCATTTTTTACATTAGTCTGCATCGAAATTTGTCTTACAGAATAAAGGGTTTATTTCATAATTTTGCCAATCGCTCTCTGCTGCCTTAGCTTCTTTTAGATCAAAGTACGCCATGTAATTTTACGCCCCAAAGTGTGGAATCGACGTTTCGTTGATTGTTTTAAGTCGATGTAATTTTGTAAATGCTTGCATATTTATTCCTAAAAGGTGTAGCATGCATTAAAGCCCAATCGTCTGGCAACCTCAAATCTGTGATAGTCGTAAACATATTTTTTTATCATCCTTAACATGGTTGGTTGTTATACAACCGTCACAATCGGCTGTTCCATTAAATTATAGAAAAATAAAACCTCCCAACAAAATTTAGGTGGTTTCTATGATGGCTGGAGTTTCCGTGGACCCTTGATGACTACAAGAAACAGCAACAAATGATTTCAAGTTTAATAAATTCTTTCCCTATTCCGGGTTTATTGATCGTTTAATCAGGCGATTTCGTGTCTCAGGGTAACTCGCGGTACCTTTTCTCCAATTGATACGCAACTCCCAACTTATGCTCCAAGAAGTTGCATGCAGCAGCGGTCACACCCCCGAAAACGTTTGACAGGCGGTTCAAACGTGGCTTGGGTAGCCGGGAAGTAAATCTCCCTGATAACATCGCGAAGGTAGCCCCCGGCTGATTGGTCGATGGAGGAAATCCATGCAAGGAGCCAACGCCAAGAAGGCCGTTCCTATTCCATCGCACGGATCTCTGCTGTCTTGTGGGACGCAATTGCCAGCTGTCCAAATTTCCAAGAGACTGCACTGACCTGTCTACGCAATATTCTTCCTCGCACAGGAGATAGTCTTACTAAGAAAGCAGACAATGGCGGTCTGGATGCTGCTCTTCAGAAATGTGGCGGTGAAATGAGTCAAGGAAAATCTTTAATGCCAGTTGCCAGGATAAGGGTGGATTTAGGGGACCCGGGGCAAAAATATCGACTGAAGCGCCTTCCTAAAAGGAACATTCCGACAAGATGTTCCACTATCTATTACAAATCGCGACGTTATTTTCATGGTGGCGGTATTTGGATTTGTTGTCCTCAAAAGTACAGTCTAATGGAACTTGTGCGGAGCAACTTTATAAGAATGACGATCAACAATGAATGTGACAGATGCCAAATTTCTACTTACTCATGTTTTTTTCACAAAATTTTCCTTGATATTAAATTATTAAATGTAGTTCAACCAAACGCCCTTCACATTAAATACATAATACGTTGCGTAATCACTAGAGGCTACTACTCAAGTGTCGAGGCGAGTTCGCGGGTCGGGAAGTGGCTTGACAATCAATTCGGTAAAACGTGTTGCATTGTTTTGTGTTCCCATTGCTGCTGTTGGTAAAAACACACAACAGCCGGGGGTTCTTGAGGGTGTGGGGCGGCCAAATCACTGGAAGTCCGAATGATAAGCATCTAGGTCTTATGTGATATCACACAAGCTTTGTGAAGAAGAGAAGCACACTGCTCGCACCGGTGGCTCAATAAAATGCGGCATATGGTAGTCGCGGAGTTTTGTGGTGGGCGAATTGCAAGTAGAAGATGCGCTGATATTTTTCCTCCAATTCGTCGGCATCAGAATTGGAGACCAGAATTTCGCGCAACAGAGCGCCGCCGGGCATGGGCACCTGGCTGGCATCCGGTCGACCGGCCACTTCCGCGTCCACCATTCGCAGCACGTCGAGTCCAGTTTGAACTGCGGGCACGCCGGGCGCGAGGGCCAAAGTTGCGTGCGCCCGACTACCCACAGGCCGCGGTTGGGCGGGAACTGGGATTGGAAGAAAAGGGATTTCGATGAACATTCTTGGAAATATTGTACAGGCGTCGTCTCCATACTTCGCCAATACGGTGGCAGCACGTGGAACTTAGTCTGGTTAACTTGCGGATGATGCAGCCGGTTACCGTCACCCGACAGGCTTCAATTAATTGGATTCGAGGCGCAATCGCTGCGCCCGGCTTATATGTGGTGGCCTGACCTTGGAGTTGGACCCAATGACTCGCGGAAACAGTGGAGATACTGACGGCTACACAAACGGGCTTGCATTCAACGAGATTACGGTATTACTCACCACGACCATCGACGGCGGCATCATCGTCGCTACTCCAGAGGGCAAGTTGGTCGGGACTCGTGAGCTGTAGTCGCAGCCCGATTGTCCGTTTAGTTATGAAAATGCCCAAAACCGCAATAGCCTGGATATCACCCAAAAGGGCCTGTTGGACGGTCAACCGTCCGGCGTACTCCTGTGCACCCCGGGCATGGCCGAAATTGGAGAATTCTGCGGTGCAGTGCGGTCGAGTTGGTTTGGCGGGGAGGCCAATTGGCTGTGGTTGTCCGAAGACGGGATTAACCGCGGAGTTCCACTGTCGAGCCAATTCGTCTGGGCTAATGTCTACGAGGGAGATGAAGGTAAGGGGATAATCGGACCGAAAATCCACAAATTGGAATCAAAAACCCGCGGACTGAGATGTGCCTAGTGTGACAATGAAATAACGAGCGTAGCGCCATCCATGAAACATCAGGTCAATATTTTAACATCAACGAAAGCGGTGTTGCGGTATGTTATGCAGCTACATAATGATAAAATAAACGATGTGTGTCAGTTCGTTTAGTGCGGTAATTGTGGTTGTGGGTAGAGCAGTCAGCAATACTGTGATGCGCGACATGGTCTAATAGGAGGCGCCATTCAACCATACGATGGTGTTTACGACCCTCTGGCCCATTTCGAGTGAGGTAACGTCTTTCGCTCTCCCAACCCGTCGCAGCCGCAGCAGCTCAGCCTCCCCGCATCTTACACAAGCCGACGAGATCCTACGTCGACATAATCCCTTCTACCACACCATGGATCATTGGGATAGATATCCCTAGTTTGTCGCAAGTGAAAAAGGTTTGAGAAACACTGATATAGACCATGATACATTACAATACACAAACTCGAAAGTGCACCGAAACTCCTATTTAGGCCCGAATGAGGAGAGCAGGCAAAGATTAACCGATTAACAGGCAAGTAAAGGTGTTAATATATGGAAGTAATTGGGCAAAGCGAAAATGTAACAGTGTCGTCGATACTTACTGGGATCGAGTCCACGAGCCAAAGCAAGCTGTTTTCTGGCGTTTGGGACTTCCAGAACCGATAGGAAGGCAACATGTGCCTCGTGAATCATGGTTTCAGTCTCCCACGTTGGATATATCCGACCTCGTAGTTTCCTGGAGCCCTTCAGAAGGGGGTTACAGCTGCGCGCGCCAGCCCAACACCACCCATAATACAAAGGGTATACCTCTTCATATTGGCTAATAATAGTGCGAATAGCTTCAGCGGAAACTCGGTGAGCACACTTCTCGGACAAAGCATTAGCGTCGAATCGCCAAGGGGTACGTGGTGTGACAAGAATAACATTGTAGTCGAAATTTCGTGCGATCTCAGTATAGCGGCGCACTTCATATGCACGCATGTTGGTGTTATCAATCACTAGGGGGCTGGCCCCACGACTGGCATAGTCTCTAGCCTCATCTTCACAGCTTTTTAGGGAACTTTCCCGTCGATCGCTATCCAATTGATACCGGAAGCGACAATTGGCATTAGCGACATTGTAGTTGTCAGCCGAGCATACCTGAAGGAGAGATTCAATTCAATTTTTTATGATTACATGAGTCGTCGGAAATCGTGTTTTGATGCACGATGTGATGTAGGACTTGCCGGAACCCGGTGGTCCTCTGAGGATGAACATGAAACGCGCCTGGACGATCCATTCGGCGAGTTCAGGATCGTTTAGGAACGGATAATTTACAAATTCGTGTCGAAGCTGAGATTCTGTTGTGTCTCCAGCAGACAGATGGTATCGGCCTCTTCTAGCACCGGAAATTTGGGTGTTGTTCAGGCGCTCGAAAGGTGGCTGTCGAGCGCCAAATAGGCGCATTGAGTTTTTGCAGCAATCGAGGTAGTCCAATTTGGCCCAACACGAGCCCATAGTAATTCGACGATTGAGCTTCGCTCGTTGTCGCTTGAATTGCCTATCTGATTTCTTATGCTGTTTTTTAGTGTTTACCAGCGATTTCTTGTTCACTTGAAGTAAAATATATTATACAAATAATTAAAGCAAGGCTATAAAAACCTCGAGAAATAAGAATGTTAATCATGCACACTAACTAAATTTTTCAAATCAAGTATAAATATATATGAGCATATTGACGGATACGATGTTAATTTGCTATAAAGGTACTCAAAGGCTATGATATAATATGCAATAATAGCTTACGTCGTTTACTTTTTCCCCTGTCTGATAGAATAATTTGATAATTTTCAGCCACGATTAACACTGGGGTTAATTATCTTGGGCTAATAAAGCAATCGACGCAAACGGTTGACAACACTGCGTGTACTGAGATGGGTATAATAAAAGAGGACTTGCATCTACGTAAATATGATTCGCTTCAGACTGAACAGAAAGCATCGTCTGCTTTTTTCTACCATGATAAGGAGCTACGATTAGCACGTCCTTATGTTGGATGTATGAGAAATCGGTTACGGTTGTATGTGAAAGAGTGTGGTAGTTAAGAAAGTGGATGGATTTTCTAATATGGTTAAACAATTTTTACTCTGCTTGATATGCAAGGGGGGGGGTCGATTGTTCAGAACATAAAAAATTAACGCATGGACTTTCCTGGACGCTAAATTTAAAAACAGTGTGAAGGTTGGAGATAGTAATGACACTCGCTGGAAAGTTCTTTAAACGTTCAACCATGCTCGGATTCTGGAATAACCAGTCATCGAATGCCGGTTAAGAGAAACTAAGCTGCCTGATTCGAACAATGCCAAAACTTCATGACGCCGATACCGACATCTGTCCCTACACAAAAATATAGTCCGAGTGCCATAAATTTGTGCAAAATCGAATCCTTCCAAAACGAGTTTTATGTGCCTACCCGCTGTAGAAAAGAGAAATTCCAACAAAGCAAAGAACCATTGACTGAATAATGGGCTGTCCACTTATTCAAACAATGGCGGGTGACTGTGGTATATTTTCGGTGCACGTTATGGATGATGCCTTTGAATGGATGTGTAACTCAAAATCGGGACAAATGAGGGATGATCGAATTTCGACATGCCGCCGTTCTTGAATAGATGTTATGGAAGGGTTTATCGAATATACGAGCAGCGTTAGTGTACAACTATTAAAATAGCACTGAACGATAATCTCAAAACATTAGAGTCCATAGCAAAATTGTCTTCGACCTCACCAGCCTCCCTTGATTTAATTTTTAGATTCAGAAATATTTAAATGCATCTTTTGATACAATTGCAGATTTAAGAATCTTAGCATATAACATTGTGCGCAATAGCGTTTATTGCGGTAGATAAAGGAACGGCATAAGTGGCAGAGGATCGAATAGTAACAGAATCGTTTGGGCGAGGGGAATTAACAGTAGTGGGAGGCGTCGGCTCTTGTTCAAGAGCAGGGGTAACGGACATCGGCTCTGTTTCCTTAGCCGAGGTAGGAATGACTGGTGGCTGGTTCCTTCTCTGCATCTCGTTTTGAAGTACTGACAACGAAATTGTCAGTTGTGAGACGACTTCCCAGAGTCGGTCCAGCTTCGACGTGGTTTCGTCGTCGTCCTTATAGACGGTCGGGGAGGGAGACGGTCGACGTTCACTAGTCGACATTCTAGATGAAACGGCCCTTCTAGGCAGGATATTGTGGTTCGTCTGCTTGATTAGCTTCACCATTTTCCTCACTATAAAAGAGAGCTCACACGGAGTAGCAAAGCTCACGATAGCGTGAACGACGATCCCTAAAATCCGCGATTCAGCACGGTAATATTAAAACAAAACTCTTAATCGAGATGACAACTACAAAGGTATTTAAAAGTATGTAAAAGCTTACTAAGAACGTTAGTTATAATTATATATGATAGTTTCCTTCTACAAACATTATCTCAATTGCTCTATCTAATCATACTTGACCAATACTTGCTGTCCATCAACAAAAACGTTAACTTTCGTTCTATTAAATGAGTGCATTCTGATACATATTTATTTTGTAATTAGCCAGAATATTTACCGGATCGTTCATAAAAATCCGTATTTTGGAACTGATTAATAAATAAAGAACTAATAAATGTATGATAATATAAAATCCAACCCGGTTATGTTGAATGCGTGTGTTCCCAAGCCATGTTCACAAGGTTGATTTGTGCGAAATCCTACCTCAATTTTTCAAAACGATTTTTTGCTAGAAAAGGTATTCCGCAGTCAAAATATGCATTGTTTAGCTATAAAGGGTGTCGCTGCTGTCACAAAAACCAGGGAAATTCCAGTTGAAACCGACACCAACAAATTGGTGAACTTTTGCTGCATTAATTACAGGATAGATGAGCAACCTACCAAGCTAAAGCCAAATAGGTATTTTCCGTATTTTATGAATAATGCTAGTGAATATCCTGAATGGTTATGGAACTTACGAACCGACCGAAGGCCTCCACCGCTGTCCGAAATTGATCCTAACTCGTATTATTACTGGAGGCGTATGCGAAGATTGCATAACCGCTATCTTAATAATTTGGCGAGCGTCTATGGGTGGCATCAGAAAGAACATCGCGATCCCCGTTCACATTCTGATCGCGCCTATGGTGACCTAGCATATGCCATTAAAATGTGGGCACTTAAAGAGGCGAAACCATAAACGTATATCCAGAGCATTACTTTAAATAAACCATTTTAATTTTCGGTCAATGTATGCATTTATAAATTCCTTGATCCGGCTGGTTGGCCTTTTCGATATCCATCCTCGACCTACCATTGGCGACAGGAATAATCGGCGATGCTTTTACCTGGAGCATGCCTGTAGATTATATCATTGGTACAATTAGAATTATATTCCGGTTTTAATCACTTTGTTGACTGATATGATTAAGCAGAGAAGGTTCTTCGGCAAAATGTTTAATACACTTTTTACCACAGGCGACTCGTTAAGTCGGTGAAATAATAAGTCGCGCACGTAGCCAAAGCAATGCAATTGCTCAAGGGAACTCATAGTAAGGAAATGGGGTCATAAATTCCACAAGAATTAAGATAGAGTATAAAGATGGGGAGGGAGGTGTTATTTTATTGGCCAAAGGGAAAGTTGGCTGTGTTTTAATCGAGCGATTGATAGGTAAATCCCTTCTGTCCTCGTCGCTTCCATTGATATCCGTTTCCTCGGCTGAAAAATACATTTAACAAGAGCATATGTACAGAAGAACAGTCGACTTGATGCGGTAACTAAAGCGCTGCATTTTGTCACACTTGTTGTCTTGTGTTAATCTTTATAAATGCGCGCCCTATTCTCGCGTATTACTTGGTCCTTATTACCGATTCAATTGGGCAACCTTGGAGGATTGGGCTGCCTTCAGTAAGACACCCCACCAGACGCACATTATGACGGTTTTGATTATTGACGCACTACATATCTCCCATATTATTAGTGTTCCACTTTGACGCCTAGCAATTGTTTACACAGACGTCACTATACCAAAATATAACACTCGATGCACAAACCTTGTAAAGACTGGCAGCATTCCAAGTGTGCACTTGTCGCCAAGCACTTCGCGCCAATTTTCCCGCCAACCGATGTCGAATCCGCGTTTATCGACACCGCTGACACGGAATGTCGGTGACTGGAATCCCTCTAAACAAATATGCATATTCGGTAGGGATAATAACGACAATCGCTTAAAGTTAGGAGGGCCAAAATTGTCAGCATGAAAAAACAACAGATAAATTATAGGAAAACAGCCCCCCCCGATTTCCTGCTTTACCTGTTCGGATGAAACTAGAAATCGAGGCAAATAAGGAACTGCGAAATGCTCCGTTCTTTTGGTAATTAAAATGTTGAGTCTTCGCGTTAGTCGATGACAGGATTGAAAAGAGGAGATGGAATGGGTCACCTAATATACGATAATCGAGGATGAAAAAACCAGTGAAATGCCATAAAATAATCGTGTCTTGGATGGAGTGCAGTGACCAGCCCCAGATTCAACGAGAAACATGCGAAAATCACAGCGACCCACCAACTCATCCAACGCAATAGAAAAGCTGAAAAACGGCAAGTCTCTCGGGGAAGATGACATCCCACCCGAAGTGTGCAAGGCCTGCCTACCGACCATAATTGACCCTCTCCACGGTCCGTTCAGCTCGATCTGGAGAAGTGAAGAATTTACAATCGACCTGAGTACCTCCATCCTTCTCCCACTCCCTAAGAAGGGCGATAAGATAATGTGCTCCAATTAAAGAGGCGTCAGTCTTATCGAAATAGCCGCGAAAGTATTCTCCACACTCTTGCTAAACCCCTTCACCTCGGTGAGAGACGCTCACACCCGCCCCCAACCAATGAGGTTTCCGGCGGGGCCGGGCATGTGTTAACCAGATGTTTACCCTGCGCAGAATGCTGGTACAACCATGGCATGTTTCATCAACTTCCGGGCGGCATTCGACTCGGACAACAAGGAGTCACGCTGGGTTGACATGGAAGCGGATGGCATGCCTGGAAAACTCGTGTACCTTCTAAAGTCATACTACTCGTCCAAGCGTGCGAAAGTCAGCGTCTACGGTGAGAGTCTGGAGAATTCCCTTCGAACGCTGACATCCAACAAGGCTGCCCTCTATCACCAGTACGGTTGAACTACGTAGTGGACTGGGCAATGCGCAGAATACTGGAACATCGACTTCCAGGTGGCATTCAACATGGTCAACAGGGAGTCGCTCTGGGCAGTAATGGAAGCGGACTCGTAAAATTTCTGAATTCATAACGCTTGTCGACGTTTCGCGTCTATCGGATCGCCATATGACGAAGCCTACGGCCCTGAAACCCGGTCAGTGAGTCGACGACACGAGGAGATTGGAAGTATTCGGCCACAGGCGTCTGCGAGGAGAATGATACGAGTCGGGTCGTCGGCGTATTTGATTGGTGCAACGCCATCAGGGGACCGACGTTTAAACATGTGATAATGGAACAGAAAGAGAAAAACCACAGTTCCTTGAAATGTCCAAGACCAGGAATCAGCGCCTCTGCTTCTAAGTGGAAGGAATTCAAAGTGTGTGTGACAGTCACTGGGTTTGATAAATAGCTCACCAAGCGTTGTTCGATTGTTGGACAGCAGGTAGATGTGATACACCAGGAGTATCATCTGTGCCAAACCAAACATCATAGCGACGAAAAATAGAAAGAGAAAGTTGTAGCGCGTTGGTGGGACATTGTGGAGACTCTAAAAAGAATAACAGTCGTTCTGAAGGTGGTGTGGTTTGGTGATATTGGGCGGGATGCCCTCGAACGTCATCCAGCCGACGTTATCCGCCGAATTTCGCCTCCGAGTGGCAGGAGTAAGTGGGAACTACCAACGCAAACACCACCACTGCTGCTCATGAAAAGTGACTAAGCAGGTGATATGGATTTGTAGATTTGATATAATTCAAGGGTTAAATTTTGCTTTCTTTAAAATTTACCCAGTCGTGGTTTCGTTGATTCGCGTTGACTTATTCTGAATCTTCATAATCTTTAGAAATTTTATGGCAACAAAAATTCGCAAATTTGAAAAGACCACAACAGAAGCCATCGGCGATAAATCGTTTGTAAATGCCGATCGTCTCTCCTGTTCTATGCATCATACACAATCGCCACTTCCTGTATCACTTTTGTCTTTTGTAAATTTCAATGCTGACCGTTTTTGTCCTCGTGAACTTAATAGGGAATACCTATTATTATTACACCACCAACGTACTCTACCCCTAAATCAAGCGCACAGCAACAAACTAGCCTTGTCTACCTCCACAAATACAAAATCCACTCCATCTGGTGATGGCTAGATCATACTCAGTGAGGGCACTTGCAGATAGTTCACTTGGGATTCGTTTGTTTTAATGATATTGAATCCACTACATTTCGAATTCTCACAAATCAAACAGTGGCATGTTTCCGCGAGCGCACGCACACCCAATGTGGCATGGTCCCACCACGGCTTTGCAAATTGGTAAATTGCGAACCCGTAGATTCACTTTCCCGCGGAATCGACCTTACAGACACACACACCTGACCGGAATTGTAGAGACAGGACACTGGTTGAGGCAAAAAACAGACCACACCACCCTTAGCTGAGAATGTTGGGTTGCAAATGAACCTGAACCAGCCCTCTACACACAGACCTCGGGGGTGGACGTTGAAGCAGCGAGAACTGCGAGAAAATTCAAATGTATCCGAAAATACCTCAGTTTTTATCTAAACAAAACGGTGGTTGTAACGTACACAGCTAAATAAACATTTTATTGACCAACGTGTGTACTCTTATTCCACGCCGATCGCGAGAATGTGGTGTCATGCTGTGAGGCTCATAGGCCAGTTGTACCCGATGGAAGAAATTGGCGAAGGAAAGACCAATTTCCAAATAGGCACGGAGATCAACTATCTGTGATTCCCCCCACCGCCCAAAATCAAATTTGAGCGGCTGTCTCCACCCAGAGGACGAACCGATTTCGTGGATGATGTTCCAACGACGAATCCTGGGAATATTGCACAGACGGCGGTCCCCAGCGCCACCCGAAATGCCAGACACACCGCCCTTTTCCCAGTTGGCCACACATGCAGATACTAAGCCGGTCGTCCAGCGATCGGATTGGAGGCGACGGTTCAACGCGGCAGATTTGTCTACAACTTGGCGTTCTTTAAACACCCATTGGATCGCAACGCTGGTAATTTATCGGCACGCTAATAAGGTGGTAAACACTCTTGACAATAAAAATAATATAACATCACGATAACCCAAACTATCATAGTGAGCAACACAGAAGTGACTGCGCATCAAACACGTAAATTCATTTGGAGACATTTTGATTGTCGGGTCTGGGGTAACTCGGCTTCTAGAGATAGAGGGAACGGGTGAACCGTGATACAAAGTTGTTTCTGTGGGGTTATTAATCCAATCCTTATTTCGTCCAATATGCACAATATATGAGAGGGGAGGAGATGGTCTTGGGAACGACTATGCACGGCGGCAGTGGACCTGATTGGTGGAAGTTCTGAGTCATGATACGGGCGACTGTTGGCCGCCACGCCAATTAGGTTCGTCAGCCGCACTACGCAGCGATCGAAGCCATCAGCCATGCCTCGGGATCCCTTATCAATGAAAACGACATTAGAGCGATTCGTTTTGAGTGATTCGTCGGTGGACTCTGCCGCGTACGCCGACCCCTACCCTCCTATTTGCCTCTCGTTTGTGTGTTCGCATTCTCCCATCTGAAATGGGCTAGACATGTCGATGCTCTTTTCCAGCGCAGCTGCTTTCATAACACGACAGCGTATCGCTTTTGGTAGTCCCTAATATCCCACGACCTTCCGTTAACCCTGAGACCAGACAAAATGAGACCTCTGGCATCGATCTTATGCGTAATCCGGGTTGTCTTTCCTACACACGTTAATTGGCGTCACGTGACTTTGTCAGATAAATGATATTCTGAAAGACACGCCCAAATGAGGCTATTTTTGCATTCGTGTTTAATGGTTTTTCCACTGTGCCCATTAAAACGCGTTCTATCGACGGCTACCTGGCAGGACGCGCAACCTGATTGGGCAAAGGCGCGAGGTGACACCCACCAGGATTAAATGACGGGTGTCGCTGGGGACGCCACTTTTAATCAGCAAACATGTCGTTAAAGAACGCGACATCACTCACGAAGCCGGTCTGTCGTGTCACTTGTCGAGAAAGCTGCATCAGGGAGGGGGGGATAGAGTCGGGATCTCAAACTCGCTCGACGAATTTCCGGAAACCCCAACGGCATGTGTCGGCGGCAGACTGAAGGTTTGAAGTGACCCAACCACGATTAAATGACTATTGGCGTTGTGGTATAGTATCCCCGCTATGTTGATTTAGGACCCAGGTTCGACTCCAAGGTCAGGCCACTTCGGGTGGCACTGGGGAAGCCGTCAACTTAACAAATATTCCGGAGAAACGTTTTGCCAAAGCCCCGTGAAGCCGGTTTATCCTCTAGTAGGAAATAGTCGCGTTAATTTGGATTGGAATTAAGGGTGGCGGTGAGAAAGTCGCCATGTGCGTAGTATACCTTGGTCACAAGCCTCTTAATCCGCAAATCTGCCATTAAAGAACGTGACATCAGCCACGACGCCCGTGTGACATCAAGCCACTAAACGGAGATAGCAATCGCGTAAACAATCACTTCGAGGATGCATTGCTGCCTTGGAAATTGTGTGAATGGTTAGTTCCCAAGACAAACGAAAATACATGAACAGTAAAATAATACGCATAATAACGGGATATGCGGCGAACGCATCAACGCAGGGGAATCACTCGCGAATAATAACGGGATGCAGAGTAAGCCAACCAGCGGCCAACCAGCGAAATGGTAACAAATGCGAGTGGTGCGGTGAACATCGTTTCATCGATTGCGTTTACACCAAGAGGCTGTCCCCTTTGCAATGGTGCTCTAATTTCGAATGACGGGAGGAGGAGGAGGAGGAGGAGGAGAGGCGCAAACAAATAAGTAGAGAGCACACGGCGCCTGCATAACATACCACGGTGTACATCTGGGAGGAATATAAAAGACTGCTTAGCGCCAGTGGAGCGAGCAAAATGGACAAATCGAATAGGGGACATAACTGGTTCGAATAAAAAAGTTAATTCAAACAGCAACATAACACCCGTCTGACTGCTACCCCACCCCCTCCCCCTTGGCGAGGTGATGGAAAGCGACTGCGGGAGGATCAACCCAGACTCCGACGAAGCAGCAGCAGTAACAACAGTAACAACAACAACAACATCAGAAGCGATAGAAAGCACCAAACAAACAAAATGGAAATAGGACGACATCTCGGTTGGCTTACCGAGCGATTATTCTAAAAACGGCATGCCATTTAGTTACCATTGGATAATGCCTTAATGTGAGGGAAAGGCTGTTGTCATGGGGGATGAGCATCCACGTGAGGGTCCGCCAGTCTCGGGTAAACAGGCGTAGAATAAATTAGATCAAAACGACACTCGAATAACAACATGTAGTCTAATTTGCCCAACACTCTCTGTGAAATAGAGACATGGTAGATTCGGACACATCAGCCACTTCAAGCCCCTCTTTGGGTGACACTGCCGGAGACTCCGGGTGCCACCGCTACCACATTCCCAATGGTATTCCTGAAAACGCCACCCACGAAGCCGGCTCTTTTTAATCCTCTTCTTTTCATCAATTGGTGTCAAGAACCACTCATGCACACACTCACAATGGCGTCATTCACATGGGGTATCGTCGCCGCCGAAAATTCACACCGAAAAGACCACCTCTTGGCAACGGTTCGTGATGCGTGTGCGCACCACCGGACGTTATTGTACAAAAGGAAATTGGTGAAGCGTCCGCAGCCAACTCTTTCCCGACTACTGGGTCATGATTGGTCGTCTTGGTTTACACTGGGCGATTCGATTGCCCTCCCCCAGTCATTCCAACACTTTCAATCACTCCCCTAAAACACTGCAAGGGGCACGCGACGTGGATGATAGGGTGCTTAATTACCACGATTGTGATGCGTTTGTAAACCTTTTTGGGCGGGGTTGATTGCAATTTACGGCCCATTTGACCACCCCTGGCATCGGGGCAATCGGGGAAAGGTAGGTGTGTAGGATTTCCAAAAAAAACGTTTTTTCCGAAACTTATTGAAAAAACGGAATCAGGAAAATTAAATGGAACAGCAAGCACAAAGAGACTAATCGTTTTGCCGCAGGCTAAAGCAGCAACCTGCTATCTCCCACTTCAAGTAGAGCAATCGTTTTACATGTTGCACTGCTTTATACCCTCGTGGGGGCAATAGACAATTTTCGCATCTAATATTTGTTATCCTGCCTTTTTTAATGCTGAAAGTTTTGGTCCTCGTGACCTCAATAAAGCCACTACAATTATTATTATTATTATTAGAGCAATCGCAGGTTTTGCGCTTTACGATCACTATAATGACGGCGATGGTGTCCGAGTCCCCAACAAAAACTACCCCGTCTGGTCGAATCTCACGCCAGCGGCGTGCCCTCCAATACGGCGACCGGCAGTTTAATAGACAGCCCCCCAGGGGGTGGGGCGCTCCACGTGTGGCCCCCGTCTTGATGGTTAGGCGGCGGCAGGGCACCGTCGTCATGGAAACGTCAGCCATGACAACGGCTTTTTCTCAACGACAAAAAATTTAAATAAAACAATTACGAAATGCGAGCTTGGTTACACTGTCGTGTGATGCTGGATAGAGAGGGGTTAATTACAAACCCACATTCTTACAATTTCCAACATTTTTCAGCTTCGGTTTTGTCAATTACGCACTGTTAACAACTCCGAATAGCCTGGACCATCGTGCTGAGATGTTTTTTACCCTATAAATTCTACGCTGCACCCAAAAATGCCAATACGACGGCCCGATCGGGCACCCCGTGAGCAAGCCCCCCCACCCCCCAACACATCCCAAGACCATGCAGTGCCTTAGTATCCGAGGTAAAGACGATCAATGGAGAGGTTGAGGGGGGCGCATAGAGCCCCGAATGTGGCGTTTTCCAATGCGTAGAGATGAGCAGTTGTAACTGTGCTCTTAAGGTATCACGAGTGGCAGCAGCCACAGCGGCACAATCGGCATGCAGCGATAATATGCTGACTCACCTTCCTAGTTTCCTAGTCACGAAACGTTTAACAAAAAGACAAAGATTACGCCACTCTAGGCAGGCTCAATTGTTTATTGGAATAAGGGTGAATTATTTGTCATTCTTGTTCGTTTAGCGTTTAGAAAGACAAGGGCGCTAGCCTACACCTGTAAACAATTCCCGAGAAACTTCATGGAAAACCCCCGTAAAACCGGTGTATCCTGTAGTAGTGGCCGCGCCAATTCGATATTTTTATTATTTGGAGAGCCTCTCTCGGCCGAAGGAGAGTTTTGCTTACTTGTTGAAAAGACATTAAGGCAAAACCAGCATAAAATGACTGCTGACTTACCTCCCAAAATATGATAAAGTATGAGACGGTTGTGCAAACAATGTAGAGGCAATATGTGGTCCCCCAGAAGAGGAAGATGACGAAGTACTTGTAGTTGTGAAAACCGACGCAGTTGTCAATCCTGAATAAATGGAACACAGGGAAAAGAGTGTGAACAACAACAACAATTATCAAATGAGCCCCGTGGTTCGTAGCATGGGGGAGGTGATTCTCGTGATTCAGTAGGCAGGTTCGAAAGTGAAAGAAATGTAATCTCAAAAGCTTGGGTTAATCCATTTTCTAGTCGTAGGGGCATAGACCACAGAGATCCTACTATTTGGTATATTATCATCGTAAAATCAGATAACATGCATAAAAAAGTGTACATATTGGTTATCTGGATGCCGCCAGTGGTCTTAAATACGATTTTTCCAGTGTGGATCAAATGATTTCCAAAATTCTCTGCAACGGACACATCCCGACTTGGCTCCTACTTCACCCTCCAGATACTTTCACATGGGGTCCTGGGCTCGAGGAACGCGCATACAAACAGCCAATCAGAGTCGCATATTCACTCAACTACATGGCCCAATGGTGAGAGAGATACGGGTTCGACTCCAAGTTCAGGCAAACTAGGGTGGCACTGGGGACCCTTCCACCTGTAAAAGTATTCCCGAGAAACGTTATGGCAAACCCCATGAAGCCGGTTTATCCTCTAGTAGGAAAGAGCCGCAAAGTTCGGTCACCAAATGGTTCGCCGAATGGGCAATAACTAATGGCATCCTTTTAGTGAACATTCGAGAAGTCCAATAAGCACGAGAGCTTCGTTCGTAGCAGCGAATATCTTACTTGTGGTCAATTTTAATGCTCACAATTTTGGTCGTCGTGACCGCAATAAAGCGAATATAATTATTATTGCAGCATTTGACCAGATAAACAAGGGATTAGTGCGCGTGCTACTTATTAGCTGATTAATTTGTTGTCAGAGTACCAATACAGCATCGGGGTCACGAGGCGTGAGATTAAAAAAATCGTAAAATATGTATACACCAAACTTTAAAAGAACCGAAAAATTAAGATGGAAGTTCCATAAAGATTCTTGGGAATATTTAACAGATGGCGGTGTCCCCAATGCCACCCCAACAGCCAGAAGCATCTGCTGAATCATCCAACACTTAACCAACAGAGAAGAAACACGCGAAACTCGGGCTCGTAAAATTCCGAATGATGCAGCAGCCAGAGTCCGCCTCCGAAAGCTTCTAAGTCGTTGGATTGCAGGCTTTTTGGTGGTCTGGTTCGACAGTTGAAACCAGGAGCTCTCATAAACCGAGCGAGGATGCTGATCGCTACCCCATCGGGCCACACAATCTCCACAAATAGTATTGCTGGCTGTATATTTTAAAGCTGAAATATATGGTCCTCGTGGATCCCATGAGGCCCTTACATTGCACAAGACGGTAAAGCGGTTGTTGACGGTCATAAGCAATCATAAAATGAACATAACAGACAGAAAAAAAACAAGGGGCGTTTAAATTGATTGGTGTTTTAGCGAAGGGACACGCGGTCTTAATGGATAAACGAGTTTATTCTGAATTTAATAGATAGATAAATTAGATGTCTCCGTGAAGCATATGAGCTTTAAACTCCTAGGCCTTGTCGATTCGTACTGAATGCGCTATATATGACAGGGAGATACAAAGTAATTAGCCACTGATGCTCTGCATAACAACGACATATTTACGAAATCGCGATCGCTACGTCTAACGGAATATGTAGTGTAACAAGAAACCCTGCGATGACTAATACGGTTTAGAACCAACGGCAATGAAAATTAATTAATTGCATAAAGCCTATTAATGAATGGAGGTGGGCGCTTTGGTGAAAAATGCATCGATAGCACATATATTACAGGAATGTAATGTGCTCACAAAAATAAATTAATAATACCGAGGTGGAGGAGCATTTTTTGGTAAACAAAGGTAAAATAACTAACCAGGGACAATGGTGATCCATTTTTAAGAGACAACTAAAGTAGAAAGAAAAAAGTTAGATCATAAGACATCACGATTCAGATAGATAATAAAAGAAACTCAGGCGGTAATGGATCTGATAGGTGGCGGTATTTTAAAACAACTACCAACACATTAATAACATGGAAGGCAAGCAAGCCATCTTAATAGACATGCATACAGGCAAGGAACGCGAAGTAAGCACACTGTTGGCCACAATAATATTTTGTTGGCGACGAAAAGGTCTGTATAAAACCTACCATTCACAAGTAGAACAGTGGTGGCATCGGTCAGGTTTAATAATATTGCATATGTGACAGATACGAGTGTTTCCAACATCACTTGTCATTTCAACTGGTAACTTCCTGGATAGAATTAATTCATCCAATACGCGGTTCTTTTCTTCCGCATTTTCCGCATTATTTATAATTGTCCAATCTTCAGCAGACAGGAAAAACTATAACAAAAGAAAATCTGACGTTATAACCGCGAAAAAATGAGAACTCGATATAATGCTATGGAACGTACTTCGTGAGGAGGTCTAATAGGTCTGGTTAAGACGGCTTTCAAAAATGACCACACGAAAATAAAGAATAATAAATGGTAGAAAATAAGGTACAGCACTAAAACCGATAATTATGTATCCTACCGCAGTTACCTTTTTCAACTGTTGTATAGACAAATTCTAAGAGAATGTGTGAAGAAAACGTTGTAACATACCAATACCAAAAACAACGACATATGCATAATACGACCATGCCACCAGCAGCAAAATAAAAACCACGGGGAGGGCCCGGAAAAAACGGTAAACGCATCGACAACATGGGTTTTTAAGCATTTTCGAAGAAAACAAACTGTTCCGGGAAATTAGCCGTGATATTACCCCGGGTTAATTAAACCACACAGGCTATACTAAAGCAAACTCAAACATTGTCCAATGAAAAAAGCTGAATGGTTAACTTGCATAGCCACCATATTACTGAAAGCAATAACCGTCAATGATATCAGTGAATACCTTGTAGTTAAAATAGATAAAAGTAAGGATCATCATATTAAAATAATTAAATGTTTTGAATGCATACAAAAAGGTTTTACCCTTGACTAGACGGGATTATTCGCTAAAACTGCTTACCGAATACCGCAAATGTTTGATCGTTGACGGCAGTCTATCTGAGACTTTTCTGAATTGCAAATCTCTGTCTCGCATGCCATTAAGCATAAAACATCAATTAATCAACATGTTTCTCACTTTGATAATCCGGTTACAATCGACCGACCACTTGAGATAAAAGGATTTTTTGTCACCAAAAATCATTCATATCAAGCCTAAGCATCGAGCTGTTTCGCTTAATGAATTTCTTAGTATCTATCCTACAAACACATCATTTTCGTCCTTAAATGTAAGTTCGATTCTTAACAAAGTTGAGGATCTTCAATCTCTACTATCAACTGCATGTTTAAGCCTGTCGTTGCGAAGGGAATCTTCTTGATCACATTTTTTTTCCGATTCTTCTCTTCGTGCATATCTTAAACGTGCACCCCTAGCCCAGTCTGACCCCTTCATCGTCGTTGGTCTACCGAAAATACATGACAAGGACAACCAATACAATTCACGTTGTCCCAAACCTAAAAAAACGTCTCATCGGTTCTCACTACTTCCAGAACCAGTGCAATTTAAGAGATGCAGTTGTCATTACCGACGTCAACGTTTTCGCTGATTATGGCTTCGTTAAAAAACAGTCAATGTAAACAGCTATCTCCGATTTTGTACGACACGCACTGCTCACCTACGGAACTATCCCTCACCTCCTTGTCGTATCATCTATTTTTATTCAACAATTGAGGCGAAAGAAGGAACGACTCTGGCACCCGGGCAGGTATCGAGAAATTAAACTAATTTCGACCATGATCACAGCTGAGGTAAATTGGCTCAATCGAAATTTGGTGGATCAGTTGTTAAGAACATCGGAACCGGCGACGTCTGGAAACATCTGCATAGATTGACGGGAACCCGTCGCTCCCACCATCGGTTCAGAAATTCTGTCACCGCGAGAGTTGTTCCACGAGTATGCTCTTTTCCTTCGGCATGGATTGATGTGACTATAACACTTATTCGAACATATCGCGAATTTGTCTGGGAGATTAAAATTAATTCAGAGGCACCTCCTCTCTAGATTGGAGGACATGTTGAAATCTGCCGATGACCGCTCCAGTTTGCTTATGACCCAAAATGAAGCACCCTGGTGTAGAAGGAAACTATCTTATTAAATAGCTTTTGTAGTTCTTGTCTCGATTAATAATTTTGTTTTAATCGAACCGCAACCATGTTGAAACGCGGACTTTTGGGATCTTCGATCACGCTATCGTGAGCTTCGTTCCTCCGTTTATATCTTTATATCGAGTGGAAATGGTGAAGCTAATCAAGCAGACGATGCAGAAGCTCCTGCAGAGTAGGGCCGTATCTACGAGAATGTCGACAGCAGGACGTCGAACAGTTCCTTCTTCGCGCGTCAAACCGGACGAAGAACTGATGTCAATGAAGGCGCAAATCCGCGAGCTTGAGCGCGAGATAATGGCGAAGGTAATAGCGAATATTCGGGCTGAGCTTCAGAACAGGATGCAGAACAAGTCCCCGTCGTCGCTCATCCCTGCCCCGGCTATGGAACAAGAGCCGATGCCCGATACCCCGGTTCATTCCCCACTACCGTGCCCTTCCTACCCCGTTACTCTCTGTCCTTCCACCGTGAATGAAATCCCTATTTTCCTTGCAGTGTCCTCGTATTCTTACACCTGGACGCCGTGGCCACGTTCTCGCACAAACTCAACTCGGAACTTGATTCCGGAGCGAAAGCCGTTAAGGGAGTGTATTTTGACTTCACCCCGGCTTTCTGCACAAAATTACGCTCCCCACCCTTTGTCAACCGTGAGAAGATGGCGTGGAAGAATGGTTGATTAATTGGCTTCAAAATTATTTATCTACCCGACACCAAAACGTAATGCTCGGAAACGATGCCTCCTCCTCCTTGCCTTATAACTGTGGTGCTGTGCTATCTCCATTCCATTTCATTAATTACATGTCCAGCCTCCGGTCTTATATTGGCGTTGTATTCATCAAATATTCGGACGAACTGACTCCATGTCATGCCTGTAAGACGAATTTGGATTCTCAACCGCTCGGGCAGGCAGTCACTAAGTTACTCGAGTTATCTTCAGAGAATATTCTTCTGCTAAACGCATCAAAATGCATCTCCATTACGTTTTCCCTGAGAGCAGTTTTTGAAACTCCGGAAATCGCTTCACTCCATAATTTCGCCCCGAACTCAAAATCAAAATTCCTTGTTATGATTTTCAACAGTCGGTTATCTTGGAGTGATAATGTGGATGGCGTTTTCTGTTTCTTAGTTCGCCGGTTCAGGAGAATTGGATTGAGCTCTAGTCGTATAATAACATTTGTCAACACCTACATAATTCCTCTTATTGTATATTGTTCCCCAGTGATTTCCCCGGCCTTAAATGTTCTGACTTTTTAACCCCCCCGTAAGCTTTGTAATCTATTCTCGTTTTCTAGTGGCCTGCCTATGCTCTCCACACAAGAGATTATCGTTCAACGTCACTTCACTAGTTGTACACTCTTCGCTGCTCGTATTTTAAATGACCCCTCCCATCCCCTCAATTCAAGTTTATCTATGTGTGAATTTCTTCGACCAATTCTCAAGCAATACCGTTCAATAACTACAGGAACGGCGGCATATCGCAATTCGGAAATTCCTTATCTGCCCTGATTTTTAGTTTCTCTGGAGCAGATGATACAGGAAAAAAATAGAATTTTCTTATATAACATTGTTATACTGTTTTGCATACTAGTCCTCGTTACCTGAATGAAGCGCTTACGATCATTGTTATTATTCTTAATCGTTTTAAATACTTAAATGCAGTCTTTAAAGTACTTCCCATATATTTTAAACATTTGCGTATGTGTTTTATATCGAGGGCGATTCACAAATACGTACGCTTCAAATGAGAAACTCGCCACAGCTGCCACAAGGGTGGTGATTGTACACAAAAGTACCTACATGTATTTACATAGACATCGATTTATTAACGTCGCGAGGTTCAAAAAAATTCGGCTTAAAAAGGTAACACATTTGAAAGGCGTCTCTGAGTGCCCGTTCAACATCTTCTGGTGAAACAAAAATCGGGACAAATAAGAAATCGCCGAATTGCGATATAAAATTGTTCTTGTTGGAAAGTTGCCGGAAACTGAGAACTTATACGACGGCATCCGCTCTGGTGTTTTGCATTTAATTGCTAGCTTCAACCTACCTTGGCTACATCAAGGCCGATTTAGCTTCTTTTATCCTAATTGACCCGAAATTTCGGTTCGGCATTTTCGTCGCTTCCAACCACGAAAACAATTGCACCAATCTTGCTAAAATAAAGCCCGAACGAAAGATTAATTCAAATTAATTACAAACGAATTCGAAGAGTGCAAAGACACAAATAAGCACGCAAAAGGTTTCGAGGCTGCTGGAAGAGACGGGCAATAAAAGGTTGAACTTACCATTTTTGAGTGAAAACATTCGTCCACCAGCAAGGGCATTGGAAATGAAACGTGGCTGGGTCTTTCAGCCTGTAAAATTTACGAATCCCAGTTAAAGAACACAGTCGCTGATGACATCATTTCCACACTGATAAGCCTTCAATTAGCAATTCACCATTATTTTCCATCACTTAATATCGATGAATATGACTGGGTGATCAACCCGTTTGGAAGCAACGAGACATCAAATCTTTCGTGTCAAGAGGAAGAAGAGCTGATCGAGTTGAGAAATGACAAATTCCATCGACTGGGATTCGCCGAAAAAAGTTTGGACGAATTTTGGCTCTCCTTGAAGCAGTTGTTTCCAGCTCTCAGTTTGAAAGCAGTCAAAATCATTTTGCCGTTCGCGTCTTCATGGTGTTGTGAATTTGGATTTTCAGCTTTGACTGAAATCAAATCAAAAAAGAGAGCGCGACTCCTTCGAATAGACGACCAAATGCGTGTTTGTTTGTCAACATTAGAGCCCCGTTTGAATCTTATTTGCTCTCGAAAGCAAGCCCACCCATCGCATTAGAAATAAACACGTTGAAAAAAATGTTAAACAACTTTTTTTTGACTTAAGGTGTGTCGCGTAACTTTTCAGATATCCCAAGTGTGTCGCGAGTTAAAAAGTTTGCGGAACACTGCTGTAAATGATCCCAAACATTCTGCCCGGGCAACGAAGGAGTGGCTTCGTAAGAAGATGTTAAGGTCCTCGAGTGGCCTATCTGTACCCCATTGAACATCTTTGGATTAAGTTGAAAGTTGTGTTACCCGGTGACAACCCCAACACGTGTGACTCTGATGAAAATTACAGGCCTCTCTCATTCCTTTAAGTGGGAGAACTTGTGCACTTGGTGGATGACTAAATCATATTTTGCCCCACTGTAATTACTATTTTTCAAGTGTTTAATGCCCTTCAACGGCAATTTGGTGTCATTCCACAATCAACAACAGCCAGTGGGTGCCTAGATGGTCCCCCTTCCAACAGTCACGGTTATCCCAGACGCGTCAGATAACGAGATTTACATGAAGAGACTTGGAATTTCTCCACCGACTCTTGGGCATGCCACAACCGTATCCAGGCTACTATCCTGCCAAGTTCGTACAATTTTCGTTCGCAGTGTTTGCTGATGTTAGAGGCTGCATCGGAGCAGGACTCCATCTACAATTTCATTAAAATCCCATAAGCAGTGTATACATCCTGGGGATGTAATTGTGTGTCGATGGTCGCACACATCGGTACAAATCAGCAATGAAAATATGCAGCTAATTATATTTGAAAATTCGAGTCTAAAATGTATGTGTGTTTCTAATTAGCTTTAAATGCAAATGAGCAAACTGGCGTTGCTGGAAAGGGGAGACAAGAATTTTTCGTAACATCACAGGCTCCTGGCTTCGGTGAATAAAATACATTAAACATCTGCTTGTTTAGTCGCTGTTATTCACTGGGAATCTTCTTCAAATCCGGGAATTTTAACTGAAATCGCGTGATTGCAGACGTGACGACGTGCCGTATTCTCCTCAATCTGTACAGATAAAGAGAATGGTGAATTGGACTAGGGCAGTTAAACAATATTGCGATGCGACGTGTCACTGAGCCGACCCAATGATTGCATTATCGAGTCATTGAAATGTTTAAGCACATCCATTTTAACGGTCGTGTCTCCGGCACCGTGCCAAAATTCTGGTCACCCCCCCCCCTGAATCATTCGCTGGGTTGATAGGTGGAGGGGGGGGAGGTTGTTTAGACGTCTGATGACCACCCACGCATTCCGCACAGTTGCCGGCCTCCATTAAAGCCATCACCGTTATCTCAACTCCCACCCCACTTCTGCACCATTTGGGCGGTGCATTGACCTTTCGGAAAGGGGCCGGGGTCAGTGGGCAATTAGCGAATGTCTGAGGCAACATGGGTGGCTTGAGGGTCTGGTATTTGCGATTACATAATATTCGTTTAACTGCCAACTTGAACAACCTATCGGCTGAGGGAAAAAAACACCCCCCTTTCCCACCTAATTCAATCCCGTTTGAAACTAAACACAATTTAGAAAACAATGCTTCTATTGCGCAATAATCACGGTAATCACTTTATTTACATCACGAAGACCCAAACTTTATGTTTTCTATAAAAAATGAACAATACACATAAAACAAGCGTCTCTTAGTTCTTGCTTCACCTCTTGTGAGGAGAATAAATATCTGGACCGATAAGCAATGGCCGAGTTGCGATATGCAGCCGTTCTTGTGGGAATTATCTGTCATAGGCTTCGAATTGGTTGCTTAATAGATTTGCATTGAGACAAGCTAGAATAGGGGTGATCATAGAATGTAATAGAAGCAAGAGAAATGGTGATTCATAATGATGTCTTGGATTGACTGTATAGTTAATCCACTAGAAAACGAGATTGTTTTAAGATGGATATGGAGGGTCAAGCCGTCGCAGGCCAGAGATAACAAAGGCGTGTGATTCGAATAAGGGCATAGGGAAGGGTCCTCTAATAAGCGTGAGTCGAAAAGAAAAAAACAGTTAAAACGTTGAATGATGGTGTCTCTAGTGGTGTGTTTGATAATCCACAGGAGAATGAGACTATTTTAAAAGCATACGGAGGGTCAAAATGCAGTACGTTTGAGGCCAGAGACAACAACAGTGGAACCGTGTCCAGGCTCCACGAAAGCGCACGCCAAGTTGCCTGAAACGGCGAATTGTCTTTAATTACCACACACTCAATTATCGGAATGTTGCCTGCTAAATGCGTGCGCTCTGCTACCCCATCCATGGCTTCAGGTTATTCAAATTGAGACGATCTAAAGCCGAGGGGGGGGGTTGGTTCATGGTGTCACGGGGTCATCCAATATGCGTGATGTAAAAATTAAATAGCTATTAAAGCGACTGAGGTAATCTACCCTTGCCTCAGAGGAGAAAACATGCACGTTCCGCATTATTACTCGATGTACAGATCGAAAGGTCAGCCGACTCGACATATCAAATTTGCGTTATTCCACGCCTTAACTGAGGTACCCCTAAATTTCGTGGTCTCATAAAGCCCGCGGAAGACCTGGCGAGTGGCCCGTTAGACGAATGAGGATTCTCAACGGCTGAACTCAACGTCGATGGCTTCACTCGTTAATTTCGCCTCCAGATCGACCCCCACATTCGTTAGCGGTATGTTTAACAGCCGGTTCTGTTAAAGCGATCCCTATATCATCCTCCTCCTCAAAGTATACAGCTCCACGGTTGCTAACCTGGCCTCCGATTTTCCTCATTTTTGTTCATTTGATTATCGCTATTAACCATATCCAAGACCCCACACCATCTTCATCGCCATTTACTAGTTTTCCCTTCTCGCTTCGTGCATATTAGTTTAATACTCCAATCCACTGCACCTCCATTCTACTCTGACCCAACGGAGATCTCTTCGATTTATTCGTAGGCCGTATCGTTGGATACAACTGCAGTTTACAATGGGACATTCCCGATACAGTTTTCGTCTGCAGCATTATAACTGTTGAATGCTGAACGATTTGGTCCTCGTGACCTTAATAAAGACGTTACATTTATTATGGTTATTATAAAATTATATGATTCATTGATTGGCAAATCGTGTTTGGAGATCCTGTTCGAAAGTTAATTTGTATTACGAATTAGAAAATTACTAGTTGTAGTTCAGGGCGCGTGTTATGGAAAAGGCCTTTCAATGGCCGCCATTACGCGTTTGCCAAACTTTGTACACTTCAAGGGTTTAATTTACCTTTCTTGCTAATTTACCTCGTTTTTATTTCGTTCATTCTTGTTCAATTATTTCACACCTGCTATGCACAATCGCAACTTCTTATATCATTTTTGTTTGTTGTAACGTGCAATGCTGAAAGTTCTGTCCTCGTGACCTTAATAAAGCGAATACCATGATTATTATTATTATAAAATGCCCGACAAGATCCTATATCGTAGCGCTACTGCGAAGCGTCACTTTATTGGACTCTGATTGGTTGAGGAGGGGAATGTAATCAGTGCAGTCAGTGCCGCTGCCGATCAACTCAACACTGAGTGCGAGGAACGGAGTTTTATGCTCGGTTGTGTCCTATGGGGGTCTGTTATGTTCCTCTTGTAGAAATCTCAAGGTCTTTGATCTCTGAACCCGTTACACATACTTTGATTGAAAAAAGGCTAAAGTCGATGGTGCTGAGGATGTGGACGTCTGTGAACCATTTCATCATGACTCTCCATTCCAATATAATTAACGGTGACAACCATGACGCCCGATCACCCTCAATTTTATCTGATTTCTATAATTGAGCGATTTTAATAAATCTACACGAACAACAAAAGAAAATCGACTAAAATATAAATATAAACCGTCAGGAAATCGAAACTTTAAATCGACGAACGATGAAACAAGGCACGAAATTCATATGATATCGTGAATTAACAAACATCGCTTTACCCAAACACTTCGGCGACCATTTATGTAATTTCGTATTATTACAACCAATCCTCCTGCGCCGACAAATACTCATGGTTCGACAACACAAGCAACTGTTTGTAGTTTAACCGAGGCCATTTAAAAATCAGGTAGAACAACAACAGCAGCAACCATTAGCCTTCCCCCCCCGCCCTCTGTTTTGGCGAGTGTTGGACATTTTATGCGATCTCGGGCACCCGCTTTTACACGCGCACGTGTCAGTGTGCGCGCATACAGAAACCTTGGACCACCCGGGTTGAGAGACGCGGTGTTAAATTATGGTCCTGTGGCGGACATATAAGCAGACGACAACTGCTTCCCACATCTAACCCCACCCCACCCCGCGCCAGCCTCGCCTCCACAAGCGTGGTACCATAGGCAGGGCGGAATTCGTTCACCACTTGCGTACGGTTACAATTAGTTATATGGCTTGTCATGTCTGGGAAGACGGGGCCACCCAAGGAGGTGTTGACTTTACTGATAAAGCTTCGAGGCCTTGTGGGAAAGGCATTTGGAAACGCTTAGTTGTCGACTGGAGGGGTTGGGTAGTTGTCCAAACGGGCATAATGATTTATCGCCAAATCGGTGCTTCCCAAGAGTCTTCATCTATCTGCCTACAGCAGAAGACTTTTTTAATACCGAACGTTTTTGTCCTCGTGACCTTAATGGAGCATTCGCGGCTTTCTCTGACTAACCCTTGCCGTCTAATGTGCTTTCCGGTTTGTTGGGGATTTTATAATCAAAATATCGAATTGCCACCGATTCTATTGAACAGGGTGTTATTAAACGTTGCTTAGCGACCCTTCCCTCAAAATATGACGAAAATTATCAGACTGTGGGGGGCCCACTTTGTATATTAACTCTGTTCGTGGGTGAACCTGAGTTCGAATCCCAGGTCAGGCCGCCAAAAATAAGCCGGGCGTACCGGCGTGAACCTGCAATCCAGCGACTTGGCGAAAACCGGATGTTGCATCATCTGGAATTCAACCAGCATAAGTTCCAATTGCAGCCCCTGTGTTCATTACTTGTTCGACGATGCAGCGGCCACTTTCTCCACGGTCACTTCGGGTGGCGCTGTTGTGGGACGACACCACGCGTACCATATTCCCCAGAATGTGCATGGAAACATAATTGGGGCCGATTTATCCATTAGCAGGAGATTGCCGTACGAAAAGGGGTCGTATAATGGTCCATTTTGGTAAAAATGAAACTCGGCCACTCACGCGAAATAGTTCCTAGTAAATCGTAAACTTTCCCTCAGGCAACCCGGCCCAAAACACTCTGAATCCTACCTCAGGTTTCGGCCATCTACGCAAGTCTGTGTCAATAAGACCTCGCGGCATGTGCGCTGATTTGGGTGGGATGGGGGGTAGGCGAATTGGGGTATGACAGAAAGACGATTGCGAGTCAATGTTCACTCTTGCTACAACTGCGTAAATTGACAGGGGATTCTCTACGTGGGATTGTGGTGATGGGCTTTGTTTTTCCAACCCAGTTGCGTGGGAGATATTGCACTCGCAGTCTCTTTTGCTCTAGCTGGTTTGGCAATCAAAATGTTTTGTATCGTTTTGTAGTCATCTCACGAAGACACCACCACCAACAAAAACATCCCCATTGAATATTCTGCTAGCCTGTGCGAAAGTGTTCATTTAATTGAACCACGACTGATTAAATCACGCAAATTTATAAAGACATATGCGATCTAAAGACTCCGGTAATAATAATAATCGCTTTATCAAGGTCACGGGGAGCACAACTGTCAGCGTTAAAAGATAACAAATCATCTCAGAGTTGCTGCTTCACCTGTTTGGGTGAAACTAAACATCCGAGACGCGAATTGGAGAATTTCGCGAGGGAATTAAACGGTATTGCCTTCGCATGGAGGTTTGTCATTTTCTAAAGTTGCATTTATATGTGTTGGCGGTCCTTAGTAAGAATTCGGGGAGATTCACCTGTTTCGTTAAACTCGGAGAACTTCGAAAAGAGGCCTAAACAAGATAGTATACATTGCTGCTGTTCCAGATAGTAAATAGCTTGGTGGAGACAGTCAATTACGAGTTGGAATTGTGTTTGGAGAGGCCGCTTAACGGCTCGGGCATGCCGATTTGCAAGAGGAACCAAATCAGAAAGACCAGCAGACGTGAATTGCGAAGTGCTCGGCGGTATGATCATGAGGAATTGTGCGTTAACGACCGCAGAAATTGATTTCAAATTGGAATCACATAAAAGTATTTTTCGTGTTAAAAAGCGCCAGCGTTTCCCAATGCACCCAATCCATCCAACAACAGATATCTACGCAATTTCATCCCAATTTCCAGACATATTAACGGTAAGAGTACCTTGATGCGCAATACAACTATCGGTTCACGTGGGCTAATTTTTGATAGACTATTTGATAGTCTGGACCCCTAGTCACCAGTAGTAATCAATCCTGTCGGTCTATTTGTTTTCGCAACCTGGCTCCAAATATTCTCATGCTCCAATTAGAAAGCGCACCTCCCACTCACACCCCTACATCCTAAAACGCGGACACCAGACTTTTGCTTTTTTCACTTCTTCTGGTCCGCCTCTATCGATAATTTATGCTTTATTTCGAGGCCTCCTCGGGCGATTCCCATGGCCCCGACTCTCATTGCACTCATATTTCCATTCATTTTATCGCGTAACTGACCACGCCTGTGCCAATGGGCCCAGAAGCCGGCAGCAGAGCAGCGGGCGGTGTTCTCGGATTTCGCTGAAGCGAAGAAGTAGTCCAAACGGTGAAGTTCCGAACGACCTACCGCCAAATTCGAGGCGAGGGGGGGGGCGGCGATTAAGTTACATGCAGACTGAGAGGAGCGCTGGTGTTTGAAATTGTCCTTCAATTCAGGGAAGGTATAAGCATGAGCTGCTACGCAAGAGGAGAATGGCCTGCGGGTAAATAAGCGATTGAAATACGAAAGTGTCTCCAACCCAGAAGCAAATTATTTTGGTTTGGGGGCATTCTAGCAATTTAAAGCGGCATGATGGCCCTATCGAACCAGCAGTAAACCCATGTTGTTTAACAACTGAGTGGACTGTTATAGTGGTGTGGTTATGTGTTGATGTATAATTATATCAAATATTTCACGCGCATAATACCCGTAACAAGCCCCACAAACAATATGCGACGCACCATATTTGTTTATGCTTGATCCGTGTTCCTTGTGTGGTATTTTTTCTTGGTGAAATTAAAGCCGCTTGTAGAGTAGAACAAGCGACCATGAAATCCTCGTGTTTTCTGTGGTTCTCGCAGAAAGGTAATTAGATTATGCCAGGAACACGCGGTGCGGGCAGTATTGTAGAAAAACAAGCTATTAATCTCCTTGTTATGCAGCAATGATTTATCGGATTTTACTGTGCTGCGGTCGAACTTCGGATGTCTAGAGATATGTTGAAAAACCCAACATTGTTTTAGCAATAATCTCTCATTTCACGTGCAGTAAAACGTTGGTTCGCAGCGTCTTATGACACTATGTGTGCGCCCGCCTTAAATACCGAATTCATCTTTTTCAAAACCGCGTTTTATACCGGTCGACTAGGACGACGTCGTGTCCGAGGATTACATGTCAAATTGTAAGGTAGGGTTAAGTTGTAGTAAAAAATACAATTTTTAACTTTATTTTAAACCAAGTCGGGTGATGTAGCGTTTGCCAATTCCATTTCCTCTTCAAGTGGCGCTGGAGACGCAACCTGCACAATATTCTCAAGAATCATCACGGAAATTAACGCTGAATTCGCCCAGATCATACTGTCGAATGTGATGGACTGTGTGAATATCTGTTGGATGGATTTGGTCTAAGGGAAAGTGGTGTCGCGCTTTGGCACGAAAAATGTCGTCTTTTATCAGACCCAATGTCCTTGTAGCGCTCGACATCCTCACTTGCCGTGATCGAGATCCTGGTTTCGACTCCCCTTTAGCGCCACTGGGAACGTCGCTACCCGTACAATATACCGAAGAATCTTCACCCATAACATTTCTCCAAACACCCGCTACTCATTATTGACTGTCCAATGTCTTTTGCAGAACTCCCACATCGTCTTACATTGAACCCTTTCCTCCCTCTTGTAAAGGACCGACAACCAATCGAAATGCTCGTGTTATAAAACGACCTAACTCTCGCAGAAACAACAATGTGAGGCTCAACGCCCTGGGTAGTTTATGCAACGCCTGGGTACAGAGGGTGTAACTTAAAAAAAACTTTTAAAAATCACAAAACCCGCTATATCCGCCATTATATTCGTGGACTTTTTAAACCCGTTATTAACGTGAAGGTCGGTCGAACTTACTTGAAACGAAATCTAAATAGCCTGACAGTATGTAGAGAGGTTTTAGCTCTGTCCAGCCCAAAATGTGCAAATAGCTCTAGGACGAAATAAAATAATAAATCTTAATGTTTAGTCGTTCGGGCCTGTCGAAGTTTTATCGGTTTGTCAATTATATAATTATCCCAGTCAATCACGGATACTATGTATTGCGAGTCTATCGGTGTTCTTAAAACGATGTGAAGGTTTTTCCATATTACTAGACGGGGGAAATGGCTCATTTAAACAGCGAGTTAAATCAAGACTGAATTGGTGAAATGCAAGTGAAACTACCAATGATTATAAACTCCCTTCTTGATTCCACGAAAACGTAATTAATTGCCGCCGGCCTAGGAGCCGTTACCTCGAGGAGGGAAAAATGGAAAATAAATTCGATGTCGTTATTGGCTGCTGCTTGCCTTTCCGTCTGGGGAGGCATCACGCAATCTTTCATGTGTGGTCAAATGGCTCTGCTCAGATGATAAATTGCCCTTTACCCTCGTGTTGGACTCTTCAGCCCGGTCCGTCTTCGTTTGGGATGTCAGTTAGCACAGATTTGATGCACCTAGACGGACAAAAAAGTGACACTGGAGGGAGGGGGGGCGGAGTCTGGCGGGCAGACGGACGGACCAACAACTGTTGGCCGTCGTCGTCGTCGTCAGCTCCCCAAAGAGGGGTTCAGGAGGGAGACCTACCGCAGACAGCGGAGAGACAGGCAGCTGAGATCGAGGACGGTGTCGAGGATTTCGACTTGGTTAGTGGTGGTTTGCTGGAACGCCGTTGCAAACTGATAAATAAATAAATAACTGTCCCAGAGAAAAACTCCGACGATAATAATATTAATGGAATTCGCTTTATTAAGGTCACGAGGCTCAAAACATGTCAGAATTAAAAATTTACAACGCACGAAAATAACACAAGAAGGTCCAATTGTGCATAGAAGATGCCGAATAAGTAAACACGAACAAACGAAACAACAAGAGCAAGGTAAATTTGTGAGAAAGGTAAATTAAACCCTCGAACGAAGTATATAACGTTTGGCAAATGTGTAATGGCGCCAATTGAAGAGAGGCCATATCCACAACGCGCGCCAAACGGTAAGCCAGATTAAATGAAGATTGGATTTCGCAATTGTTTCCAAAACACATCTTCTCGCATTCTGTGAAGACAGCAATGCAACGTGAATAAGCAAACAAGCAATATATGCAATTGTTTATTTAATTAACACGATGAAGATTGTCCTGAGTCTAGAAGAATTTGTTGGTGAATTAAACCATCACATGCATGGTAAAATAACTGTGTTGGGAGGTTTGATTAAGATCAAAAATATATTTAATATTTTCGATATTTTTTCTATGGTTTTTGATGGTCGCCATTACACGTTTGGCAAACTATACTTTTCAACGATTTTATTTGAATTCCGGGCAAATTTACGTGGCTGTTATTTCATATTCGTTTAAGCTTATGCTACACCACATTTCTTAGAAGTGTTTACATATTATTTTAATTTATGAAACTCATTTGGCGCGCGTTTTGGATAGGGCCTTTCAATGGCCGCCATTTCACGTTTGCCAAACTTTATATACTTCGTGGGTTAAATTGGTCTTTCTTGCAAATTTACCTTGATGTTACTTATTTTATTCTTCTTTACTTATTCTGCATTTTCTACGTATAATCGTCACGTCCTGTAACATTTTTGTTCATTGTAAATTTTAATGCTGAAAGTTTTGGTCCTCGTGACCTTAATAAAGCGAATATTATTATTATAATAAAAAACGTGGAAAAGTTGACAGCAGAATAAATAAAGGGGAACATATTTTGTAAAATTCTATGCATGAGTGCACCCCACCCCGAAGTATTCGTTTCTGTTGGTTGTCCATTTTAATGCTGATCGAGATTGTCTTCGGGACCCCAATAAAGCAATGACATTAAAAAGAATTTCCACGTTGACAGATTTTCTTTAAGTCATCAGAAAGGACCTTTTTGGGGGCTTGTAACTTATAGAGTAGCAATGATAGTTCACATTAACTAAAGTAATTATCCAAGCTGTCATTAAACCAACGATAAGCAATGTTTTAGCGTGAAGGGGGTTACGCCCGTTTTAAACTCGGCCACAAATGTAAATGTATTTTATTCCTCACGCTAAAATCCTTTTAAATTAATTGTTTTTAACATAAATATGATCCCTTGTCATCTTTTTCAATAAATTAGGTAAAGTGATTACAGCTCCGGTCGAATTGTGTGGAGGAGTGTGGTTGTCTACCGGGCTCTAAGAACAATGATACTTAAAATAAATATGGAATAACGAGGAGTTCAAATGGTCACCGAGGTCAATAAGAGGTCCGGCGAGATCATGTCCATATCTCGTAAGAAATTCCCAGGCCAGGCCACCATAGATCAGATCAGTGTAGTGACTCGTTCATCTGTAATCCAGCGACTTGGAGGCTCTCGGGTTGTGGCCGAAACCGGCTGGTGAATCAGTATCCTCGATTATGGCAGTCTGAGTGCCGCGCTTGGCCTCTGGATTGGTTAAGTGCTAGATGATGCAGCCGAGGCCACTTCCGCCTCCTCTTCGGTGACAACGAGGCACTGGCCCCTGTAAAATATTCTCCAGAATCTTCACGGAAACATCCACGCAGTCGGTTTATCGTCTAGCAGGAGATGGTCACACGAATTAACAAAATTCATACCGCGCGCCATTATACTTGGGGTTTTAAATGTGTTAACACCGAATAACTGTATTTTCACGCCTCGCCATTTTAGCTAACTGTGCATAATCTATAGCACGCCTTTCAGACGACCCTCCCTCCCCGTTGCCTCAATGTTGATCACTTCCGAGGACTGTGCCGAGATAAACCTCCGAAGAAAGATGCACGTCCAGGCTCTTCGAGCTATCCAAACCTAATCTGCGATTCCGAAACCAGGATCCACTGCGCGTCGGATTCACAAAGAGAATGGAATTATTGGATCACTGGTGTCTACTACGAATCGCAAAAACGAATTGGCTTGACCAGCTCTTCAACAAGAAAATAAGACGTCGATGGAGAAGCAAACATGGAGAAGCTGTAAATCATTCTATGACGCGGTCATAGTTTACGAATTTCCGAAACTGGGTTTTCGAACCCGTTTGCGCCGTCACAACCCCAAGGTTGGCGACTCAAACGTGGTTTGGTGGGTTTAACGCGAACATCGCGTGCGTCGTTTGGGTCAGAACTGGTCAGCAATCTGTGCCGATCGTCGTGCTTGGGCAGTCACACGTCGCAACATGAATGCAACCCGTTCGTCTTTTAGAAGGACGGTGCTTGGGGTTATTTAATTGGGACCAGAAGATGAGTAATACAATTCACGGTGTCAAAGACACAAGGAAACGACATTAAACAATTAAAACGAGTGTATTTATTTAAGGAAGGGTTCACTTCCACATTACAATCATCTATCCAGTTAAATATCTTCAAAATTTCTCCATACACAACAAAACGGTTAGCCCACATCTTTCGGCATTCTTATTGCATTGGAATACAGACAGCTGATTTAAATCAGATTTATGGGAGCCATTCCATTTGCTACAAAGTTAACGTTTGAATTCCTTTTGTAACAGCTAAAACAAGGACATTTATGTACTGGAATTCTCACTGATTGGTCTGATTATTGAAATGCAAATTAATAATTTAAAACATTTTCGGATTAATTCAATTTCTGAAATCTGCACAGGTGCATCCATCGCCGTAACGTGCATTTGCCATTTTATATAAATTTGAACTTTAATGAAGTCTTCCGAAAAAAAGAAATGTTTATTTATTACCGCTATTTTGAAGCTTTGGCCGTTTTTTCCGTATCATTTAAGCAATTAAAAATGGCATTCATTTTCAAAAACCACAAAATGCCATTCATGTATTTAGGGTATTTACCTCCACGGACTTAAATTCTGGTTTTTAGTACAATGTTCATTGCAATAGACTCACGCGGCCGTGGAAATCATCTAGATGCCGTGTTGTTTAATCTGATTCGATTAATAAGTTGGCCACCTGGTGGCCTATTTCGTCGCTATCCATCACAACATGTTCCTGTTTTAGTTGCGCAGATCTAAGTAAAAGAAAGATTCAACACTTGAAACGTTAAGGCGAACAATCGCTTTCATGCATACTTTCCCTTTAGTCAAGATAATTGCTTGAAATTAATCACAAGCCTAAATGAGGCTCAGGTGCAATTAGCACTTGCATGTCCACATTTATTTGGTTTCGAAATTCGGAGATGCAATTAAGCCCACTCTTTAAAACCTCCGGTGTAACAGGCTATTTTACTGGATTCGAACCGTTCTGGATAAACCTTCGAAATAGCATTCGAATTTAATGGTCATTTAACAATCAAGTTTCCGTTTTATAAATCTGGGCCTCACCTTCTTCGCTACTTTCCGCCCAATGCCCCCTTCGTGGCCACGGCCAGTCCATAACCCCACCCACAATACGTACCCTCGTGTTCATTGGTTAAGACGACACGCGTGTGTGTCTGACAGGGTGTTGCGATTGGTGGGATCAGAGGCGCGCGCGTGTGCACTGGCTGATGCAACCAAGCGACCAGCCCATTCGCCGATATGCGTTTGACCGCCCCCGTGTGTGTGCATCAGAAGACGACGAGGCAGCAGCAAATAGAGGGAGGAAGTGGTGGTGGAACCGACACTGGAATGCGTGTGTGCGCACCCTCCTCGACTTGCACCCATTTAACGCACGAGTAAATGCCTAGAACGACGACAACGACTTTACACGACGCGGTCACCCCTCAGCTCTGAAACTACAGACATCCTCGTCGAGTTAATTGCTTTCGCTCTCTGTCGCACGCACACCAACTACTTTTTCTTCTGTTGACGATGAGGAGAGACGTCCTCGTAGAATCCGCCATCCTCCTCCTCCTACTGGGTTTGGCAACAGCCTGCATCAAGACCTCCACCTACTACAGATCGCAGTTCAGAACACAGACGCACGTCTTCGTCCCCGATGAGTACCGTCCAATGCAGCCGGAGCGGAGTTTGGAGGCGAGTGGACCCCTGGAAGCACAGGATTTTCACCTAAATATACCCACCTCGCGATTGGTTCGAGTGGAGGGACCTCAGCTGCAGTTCGCCAGCGAGGAGGCACGCTGGATGACTAAAGTGAGTCTGGTTTTTTAATCATTAGAAGAAGAGCAAGCAGACAAAGTAGCCGCATTGTTTTCCTTTCATGCAGGTTGATTCTTTTTTCGAAATCAATTAGTGTCGTTGCGGCAATTATTAACCTAATTAATTGGGTCTCTATTCGAGCAGATTACATCAAGAAGATGACAAGGCTATTTTATGATTAAATATTTCAAAATTAATATTGGTGGAAATAAAATTGACATACATTGGAGAGGCTTGTTTAACTATAGGAGACGCGGCTGACGATATAATGCAATATAATATATGTTTTATATAAGCAAACGTTTAACCTTCTTGGAATTAATTTGCATCAATCATCAAGCCGCGATAAAATCTGATTTTCAATCAGACGAACGGTTTAACGTGGAAATCTACCAATATAATGTACAATATGGAGTTAACAAAATAAATAAATATCTCGACGAAAAAATACAAGCAAACATTAAAATGTCGTTCTCAAATACATCGAAAGGCGTCTTTTCTCGCATTCATCAATTTTGTAAGTTATAGTAATTATATATATGCTCAAACCAGCTGAGTTCACTTTGCGATAGATGCCTACTGAAAAAAACATTCGTCCATTATTAAAACTTCTTCAATAGCAGGATTTATGATCGTGCTTAATTTTTGATCCGTTTATCCGAATCCATAACAATGAGTTTTCCTGGACCAAATGAGTTACATTAAAGCGGTGTGCACCCCGTGGTATATGGAGGTTTAGCTAATCTTGATTGGTTCCTACGTATTTCGTAGAATTTAATTTAAACAAAATAAATACACACTTTCGCTTTCCAAAACAAGGAATCCACTGACGAAACATTTTCCAATTTGAGACGTCTGAATGGAGGGGCTTACAACCCGAAGTCTTTTTCTATCTTGACAATAATATTTACCTAACGAATGGGCATTAATAGCGAGTCCTTTGATGGCAAACATAGGGCAACTCTTGCTCCAAGCATGTGTAAGCTCCTAGACAATATTTCAAAAACATTCGCCTTTATTCCGGTGCATCACATTGTCTCCACGGAGAAAAGTTCAACAAGCTCCTTTCGAAAACCGCATTAGTAGCAGCAGCAGCAGTAGAAGGAGGAGGCAGCTCTTTCATTCACTCTCTTTCATTTTGCCTTGATGCTGATGGTGGTAGAAGCCGTTTGTTTCGGAATGCTTAGTCACCTGCGTTTTTCTTATTGTGATTTCAGCCTTTACCCGAATGCCAGGTGTATGTGCCCCACTGTCCCACCCCACCCCTTTTCCCAACTCTCCTTCTCTCTCAACTCTTAAATGTCACAAGACTTGGGTGGTCTTTTTTGGGGGTTGGCGTTGCTTGTGGCCGACAAGATGGCGGCTTCGGCGGCGTAGTGGTGTGGCGCGCGTACACACGCCCTCAAGCCACCCGCTAATTTCAGTAAATTTAAACAAACTCACACCAGAAGACCCCCGGTCACTGCCACTCACCGACGCCACGAACATCTCTTTCCCAATAATTAAACTACGCAGGTTTGGCAAGGAATAAGTATGGCATTGAGAGATCTTATTCGTCGTTTATATAAGTGTAGCGAACATTAGCTAGGGGTTCCAGCATGTATCTAGGCATTCAATGCGGCTGATTCAACAGTTAGCCCTTTACATACTGATGTCATTAATTGTTGTTCCTTTTCGTAACCCATTCGGAGAAATGCGAATTGCACGAGGCGTCCCGCATTAAAACTCGGGAATACTACTTAAGAAAAGAGGATCTGAGTTTCTGTATGAACTTTTCAAAAAACGATTGTCACCATGATTTCTTTCGAACTAATCACTTCTCCAAGATAAACTAGTCAGTCCATAGGCTCTGAAAACGAGGTTTGCCGATGACGGGAACACACAATCCTATAATAACAATAGGAATTACATTAAAATGTTCAGCATGAAAAGGTTACAATACTAAAGGCGAAAAATATCGTTTGATTCCTGTTCTTGAGCAATCGAAAATCGGGATAGATATGGAATGGCTGAATTGTGATATGTAGTCGTTTTGTATGAATTAAACGATACGACGTTCGCAATAGTCGAATCAATTTCCATTGAGACTGATTAGTAACGAGGGGATGGGGGGCGTCACCTTAAATACGTGAAGCAATAAGGGAACTAGTGAAATTCGGATGGTATTTTATTGACGGCACAGATAACCATATGGACAATGACAGGACACTAATTTACGAATATTCAGAAGAGCAGGGACTATCGAAAAATGTAAAATAATAATAATAATTGAAAGCGCTTTATTGAGGTCAATAGGTGCAAAACTTCAGCATAAAAAAACAGTATAATAATGCTATAGATGAAAATTGTCTTTTAGTTCCTGCATCAACTGCTCTGAGGAAACTAAAAATTAGGACAACTAAGGAATGAACTAATTGCAATATGTTGTCGTTCTTGTAGCCGTTGAAAGGTATGACCTTCGCATTTAAAGTAAAAGCATTTAAACTCGAATAGAGGGGATGGGAGGCTTTATCTAATATACGAGCTGCAAGGAATGTACAAGTAGTGAAGTGGCGTTGGACGAGATTATTTTAAAAAGCTTACGAAGGGTTAAAAAGTTTGAACATTTGAGACCAGGGAGAAACACGGGGAACAATATACAATAAGAGGAATTATACAGGTGTGGACAAATGTTTTAAACGGCTTGAGTTAATTCCAAGTCTCCTGAACCGGCGAACTAAGAAACAGAGGCTACGACATTGATCGAAGACGGCATCCACATGATCACTCCAAGGTAACCGACTGCTGAACATAATGCCGAGGAATTTTGATTTTGAACTCGAGGCGAAATTATGGAGTGAAGCGATTTTGGGATTGTCAAAATCTGTCTCAGAGAAAGTTTTATGGCAATGCATTTTGATGCGTTCATCAGAAGGCCATTCTTTGAAGAGTACTCGAGTACCACAGTGACTGCCTGCTCGAGCTGTTGAGAATCACCATTCGTCATGCGGTCATCTTCTATGACGGCGACGATTGCGTTGCGGTTCATCAAGAGTGAAGTAACTCACCCCTCATTCGCAATTTTAATGCATTCAGAAGAAGGTAATTCTCTGAAGATTACTCGAGTACCTCAGCCACAGCCTGTCCAAGCGGTTGAGAATCTCCTTTCGTAGGTGTATTTGATGAAGGTAACACCATTAGGGGACCAGAGGCTCGACCTGTAGTTGCTGAAAGGGAAGGGAAAAACAAATGCAAATCCACGACGGCATTGATATAAGGTTTGCGTTCACCCTACGGCACAGGAGAGGACGAACTAAAACTCAGAGATGTTGGCAGCCACATTGTCGCCCAAGGACAATCGCGGCGACCAAGCTAGGTTAGAGATTATAATAACAGTATTCGCTTTTACTGGGGTCACGAGGACAAAAACGTTGAGCATTAACATTTAAAACAAACGACACTAATACATTTTGTGGCGATTGTACATCGAAGATGCTTTCTGTGGCGCGCGTTTTGGATTGGGCTGCCTTTCAATGGCCGCCATTTCCCGTTTTCCAAACTTTATATACTTCAAGGGTCAAATTGACATTTCTTGCAAATTTACCTTGATGTTATTTCTTTTATTTTCGTAACTTATTCTGCATTTTCTACGTATAATCGTCACTTCCTGTAACATTTTTCTTTCCTGTAAATTTTAATGCTGAAAGTTTTGGTCCTCGTGACCTTAATAAAGCGAATATTATTATTATTAACCTAATAATTAGCGCGAATAAACTTAATTAGCAAGAAAGGCAAGAAATAAAACCCTCGAAGCGTCTACAGTTTGGCAAACCCATAATGGCGGCCATTCAAAGATCTTATTCATAACGCGCTCCAAAATTACAAAATTAGATTGGAAACCAGGTGACTGCTGTAAATGAACTGCATTTTACATTTGGTTGGTTTGATATAGTAGTGACGATTGGCCGACTAGGAGGGTTGATTGAAACAAAATTAGCGTATCGGATGGTGAATTATCGCAGCCTGTGTCCCATTTGCTGTTCGTACGTGAAACAGAACAAGATATATGTATCCATATATTCTATCGCATACTCTTAGCAAGCCGAATTAAGATATTTACAATCCAGTAACCCGATCTGGCGACTGTCTACACCATCCATTCAGATGCTCATGCACTTCAGCCAGCCAAAATTCCACTGAAAGTACTTTATAAAATTAATGTGTAGAATATGTGTAATCAATTGGCGCCCACAAGGTTCCTTTATACGTACAGTTGCATTAAAATTCGGTTTAAAATCAGCAAATTATTTATTTGATTACGAAGAAAGAAATCCCCAAGAAGGGTTAAACGGTTTTGGGGATGTCAGCCCGGTTTATCGTTCGTGAAAATAGCAAGGTCGAGGATTAAGTGATGCGGCAATTTATGTTTGTGTCATTTGAACGTCTTAAAATGGAATAATTAAAACTTGAATGCACTTGAATGCCTGTTTTTGAGTGGCCTTAGATGTGTCGGAAATTCAAAATCATTCAAAATCACTCTGACCCATTGACCTGCAATTCCTGTTGTTATGCTCGAGATTTGGGTGACGCATGAATCAATAATTTTCCAATTTACGTGTCTTAGGGACCATGTTTGTATGACATTAAAGCAGCTTGAGTATACCAGCGCGAACCCAATAGTTAGGTAAACAAAGATGAAAAATTGTATCACTAACTTAAGAGACCGATAATTTATTTTTAAATGCATTTGAGTTTTTTGAAATAAGAAATTTCCAGACTACAATACCGACGCTCAAAAAGTTATCGTCGCGGAATGTTGCAACTTGTTACCTCTTTCTGATGATTTCGAGGTGAGAGGGCATTTTCAAAGAGTCATGCAGTTCTTCAAGCAAGCGGTTGACACACCCGATTTAAGTGATAACTGCGAGGCCAGTGTTTCACGTTGTATAGTAGCAATGCTTTATCAATTTGCACAGACACATGATCCATTGTGTAATCGCTGTTTACATCGATTTTTTAGCATGACGCTCATTCATCCGTACATTTAAATGAACGGCCGCCAAATGTACCACATGAAGCCCCCTTTTGGTGGTGCCAACTTCGAGATATTTTAATTATTACACGGAAGATAACATACTTCAGCGCGGCGTTCACGAATCCAGTTGGCTGTCCTCGTGTACTTACTTCTCCAGCACACACACACACCCAGTGTGGCGATTGGGGTCGCACATACGCGGAGAAATGAATAAACAAATACGGCCAACTGGTGCAGACATAATTAGGATGGGAGTTTTCCGACCGCCACCAGTCATACACGGGAGGTAGGGACTTTGGATGACGTTTGGGACACTGACTATAAGTCCTCAATCCCCACGTAACATCCTCCATCTCCACGCGGGCACCACCGATCCTCGGTGAACATTTTTAAAACCGAAAAAATGATTGCAGACAGAATAAACCGAGGAATAATAATTGCTATCGCTTTATTCGGGTCGTAAGACCCAAAACGGTCAGCGTTATACGAAAAAGGGAAGAATATGGCGTTAGCGATTGGCTCAGGCTTTACAGGTCCCGCGGAAACATTTTTCTGGTTTCGGAATCGGCCTAATTGCAACAGCTTCCAGTTCGAAGGAAAAGAGCAGTCTCTATGCGGATAATTCACGGATTCAGCTGCAATAGGAGAAATCTTGCGGCGACAAATGTTCCGAAACGCGGGTGCGCACCTACCAGGACCAGCTCTCGCGATGCCCTTGGGGCAGGAGAGAGGTTTCGGGGATCGACAGAAAAAGAACTGGATCAAGCGATCCAACGTACACGGTGCTACGTAGGCAACAATATTAGAACAACCCAGTGGTCTAAACAACGGCAGGTTTAAACAAAAAAATTTACTAGTCAAAAAACGGCTGTGATTAAAAATCGGTGTTTCCTGTTGACTTTCTAGAATTTGAACTCAAAATTACTTTTTGTCCTAACCACGAAGTATCTGGTCGCATGTGCATGAAAAATATGATTATTTTTTTGTCAATTTATGGTTTCTGGGCATATCCACTGGTCCTTTTACTGATTTAACTTGTAAAATACGATTTACGCATATGTAATAAATGAATCACCCATTTTACCCTCCAATGTTATTACGCTGTAAAACCTCGTCGTAACTTCGTCAAACTTATGGAAACGAACTGGGACAAGGCCTGCTGATAATCACAGGCCCCTGAATAAGGAAACCGCAGCCCCTTAAGATAGAGAGCCTCGGAAATTGTTTACTTAGCAAGAAATGAGGACAAATTAACGTGTCTGTGTAGCGTTCCTTTACCGGCATCTAGGCTAACCACCGATAAATTGGACGAAACGGAGTCGGCTGTCACATCTCTCTCGCCAGCCATCTCAGCCTCCAATTGACTCGATACCCCAATTTCCTTCAAAATGCTGAACAAAAATAACTTAATTTAAGTGAAATAAGACCAACTCGGGTAATATCTCTCGGTCCAACTGGAATTCAAATCAACCAATTCACCAGCTGTTTTTCGAATGCAAACATTCCTTTGAAATGCAGTTTATCGGTTAATTTACGCCGTTTAGGTAAACATTCCAGCAGTACGCATACTTTGCTTTCTGAAGGCCAAATGTTCAATTTTATAACTTCAGAAGCCACTCTATTCCTCCTTCTTACGCTAAAACAACCCACTGCTATCCGAATCGTAGCCAACCCTATCATCGGCCCCCACTGATTTATCCATCCGGTAAGCCACCACGGTCTTCACATTTGGCAAGTAGTTTAATTACTTAACGACCACTTCACTGCGGTAGGTTGCATAAACGACAACTGTTTAGTGGGGTCCTGTTTGGCGGCACCCATTCCAGTCTCACCGGTGGTCTGAAAAGCGTAGGAACAGGCTCCCAGTGTGTTCGTTTGTGCATTAGGTGTGTGTGTGTGCCTGTGGATGCCTTTACAGTGGGTCCATCGAGGCGTGAAGCCCGCCCACGGAAACAAACTAACGAAGCAGTCTGCTGTTCGTCTGTTGCGATGCCTGTGAAGAGGGTGGGTGGGGGGAGGGCGAGTATTACGGCAGAAAGTCCACAAAAGACACAACATTCCGCGTGCCTAGAAAAAGAGAAAGGATCCGAGACAACATATGCTATCCGGCTATGCTGAAAAGAAAAGGTCCTTTATCATAATCAATTGAGCATATGTCTATTCAGGAATGGGTACTAGCGGCAATGGTAGAAGTGAGAGCAGTAGTAGTAGTAGTAGTAGTAGTAGTAGTAGTAGTAGTGGGAATAGTGTGGCCATTTGAATATCAAAAAGGTTTAATTCGTCCGAAAGGTTTTCGTGGATGTTCCGCCAATTTACTGATGAAGCCACAGACACCACAAATCTGTTTACAAATTGATTGAATAACTAACGAATAGACCCTGAAAACGACATCTATAGTCATTCACGATATTAAATTACGATGACCGCACTTACTACAGCAGGAATTACTTTGGGACAACTTGGTCACAATACTGTGCACTGCGGTGGCCCTGTTACATACCATTGGACATATGTCGAGTATTCCATGACATATCGAATTTCGTTGCGGTTCTAGTTGCCTGGTGACCGTCATTTCCGAGCTTTGGTTGGGCTTCGAGTTCTCAATTATCTGTTCCGAATATAAGGATCAAATTTTGAAGGGTTGTCTTCAAATGGCAAGCGCTGATTGGTTCATTGGGACTCTCGGCAATACTAAAGCCCAGTTGGTCAGAGATTGAAATTCGCTAGAACCTTAGACATATACAGCCTTACTGTTAAGACCCAAAAACCTTTCTGGACTCACCTAAATAAATAAAAAACTGGGATGGAGTTTACGAGTAAAGCCTAGAAATGTCTGCTTTTCGTTGAAGGAACTCATTTAAATCGTAAATATTTGGTGATATCGCATCAAAAAGCTAATGTTAAACTCACCTTTATTAAGATTTTTGCTATGATAAGTCAATTGGATTTTGTTACCGATAGGAATCGGCAAGAATCCAGAATGTTTTAGTTAATCCTTGAAGGCCTCGTGATGTTGGTATTTGCGCTCTTTTCAATGAAGGGAGAACGGCTAACAAGGGTTGGCGAAAGATTATGTTTTGTCGAGGTACCAAGTAAACAGAAATTAATGGTTGTGCAATGTAGTAAAAGTCTGGAATCCGAGATTTCTACTTCGCTGTAATAATAATGCGATCTTTTTTTTAAAGAACACTCGCACCGCAATCTTGCGATTTAAACATGATACTGGTATCGTAAAACCTGGCGCATTTAATCGTCATCTCAAGAATTGCATCTGCAGAATACTTTGCGCACAATTAATGATCCTACCGAGCTCTACCTGAATTGGTGGAATCTAGATTCGACAGTCCCGTTTTAATTGCCCGCTCTCCGCAAATGGAGAGAGAAACCCAATAGGGAAAGAAAGGAGAAACGATATCCTCCAGTTGGTGAGAATGACTGGTTTCAGTCGATCCTTTTATCCCCAAGACCACACGCGATACTTGCCCCAACAGTTAAACGAAAGCAATCTCTCTGGGGTTTGTCCACATACATTGCACGTCTTAATTAACCCCTAGCTCGCCCAAGGCATCCCTAATCCCCGTGATTAATGTGTTCCCTCCCTAGGCGAGGCTGGGGGTAGGTGGTCGTGTGGGGATGGGGCGGGTGTAAGTGGTGATTCAATTAATCTAACTTCATTAAATTGTATAAGCGACGCTAGGGGAGTGGGGTTTGGTTTTTGCCTCTGTAGGCAAGGTGCGTGGAAATGATCGGTTAATTGCCAAATCGCGTGTCGTTCGGATGAGTTGGTGCGCGGTGGGTGAACCCGACGCAATGGCGAGACCAACTTGATTAATCCTATAAAATACTTTTTAAAAATATAATTGTGACCCATCTACACGCTGGTACGCCTAATCCTTTTACAGTAGCGGAAAAGTTGAAGCTCCGGAAATCGATTGAAATAATTCAATCACCACGCACAAATGAATTTGCGTCACTTATTTTCCGTTCATCCAAAGGTTCCTGGTATGTGGGATAGTTCGGTGTCAGTAGCGAACTTTATCAACTGAGCACACGCATTGCAGGTTAAAGAAGCCAATATGTTTATTAAGACCACGAGGTCAAGAGGTCCACTGGTATTAAACTGTGCAACTCAGAAAAGAGATAATGGGAGTTGAGAATAACCCAGAATCATGCACATGCGTTAGTGAGCAATAAATTGCTAGCCACCTTTTCAGTTCGGGAAATCTGTAAAAAATCGGAAGAATGGTGTTGGAATACAAAAACCGTATATCGGGTAACGACTACGGCTAAGATTGCCCGATATGCCATTCAGATCTCCAAAATGATAGATTTGCAAAGGCAGAAAAGGAGGGTCATCCATATAGCATGCATGAGACTAAATCCTGTGCGAACTGCGTATCGTGAATTTTCAATCCAGCACACTGAAAATGGTTTTCTTGGTTGCTTCCACGACATTTCGGAAAAAAATAACAATACCCGACAACATTAATTTGATCATTCGTTTTAATAGTGACTCTAAACGTCTATTGATTAATTATTGTTGTGGAACACTTAGAGGCGCGATTAACCTTTCAATTGGCATGCGAACTGTCGTTATGGTAATACAATTGCTATATTGATGACACGAGTACCGAAACCTTCGGTAACATAAACTAGACTGCAAATAAAGTTTGTAACGTAGAATACGAGACAGAATTCTTTCGTTCATTCCTTGTCATCTTTTTCAATGACTTGGAGATGTGGAAGTGGGTACAGACGTTGGGGTGTGATTGCTTGCCGGGCTCTAAAGATCGATGATACTTTAAGAGAATATGTGCGACATCTTGAGATTGAAACCCGTTTTTTAAAATAATGCTATTTGGTATTATTAAAGCCAAAATGACCAAAACGAAAAATAACAGCGCGGTGAATTGTTAAGAAAGGGAAATTAAACACTCGAACGAAGTATATAATGTATTGGCAATCGCGTGATGGCGGCTTTCGAAAGGCTATGTGCATAACGCGCGTCAAATCTCAATTACACAGCCATAATGTAAGAGCTTGATTGCGGCCAAGAGGATCAAAACCCTCAACGTGCCATTTCAAAATACATAGATTACATACTGGAAGCGGAGATTATGCTCTGAACACGGGGAGTCGATTTACCCGTTTATACTTTTATTGGAATTTGTTTCCCTATCGCCAAGTGTTTTGGGGTTTGATCAATTTGAAAATGATGAAAAATAAGATTTAGAAATAACGCGCATTGTCCCACCCCAAAACAAGCATACTTAGACACACACATCTATACGACGCGCCAATTCGAATAAGGAATCCAAGCAGCATGAAATATTTATTTTTATTTCGAGGCACGATTCGTCTTTCAATTGGCCTACAACCAGTCTTTGAATTGCTACCGTCGATTAATCGAGAACAGATTGATCTAATACAGTTTGGTTATCCGTGTGATAGGGGTGTCGCGATCGCCTCCAGAAGCTCGCCTCCATCATCCAGAACACGTGGCCCAACAACGACGTCGCCCTCCGAGTTCTCGACGGCTGGATTCGACCACCCCCCAACATCCAGCGGCAGAGCAAAGTGATGGGGGCGGCCCCGGCCCCGGCGGCGTTGTCGTCGTCCAGTAATCCCGGCTACCCGGTCTCGCGACACAAGCAGCCCCTCAAAATGACCGTGGTAAGTGGGAACCCCCCCCCCACCCACCTCCTTGCCAATCCTCATTAATGTCGAAGTGGTTTGTCGATAATTAGGTCAGCAACTACGCCTCTAGTTGGTATAAACAATGAGAATACTTCGATGCCGAAAATATGTTTGGAAAGAATCTACCATATGCGATAACCATAACGCGATAGAGATGAAAAATGACACGCGTCTTTGTTGTCAATAGGCTAAATTTGACATCGGAAGCCGTGGTGAAAAATAAAAAGTTCCCCTTTCTCTCGTTCAATGAATATTGGGGTGTAGGAGGGTGGGGGTGGCTGTGTCGTTAAGCTGTGGAACCGTCGCTAATCACAGTCGGCAGTCTTAGCAACTGTCTCTAATGAGGTCAGGTTGTCTCTTGTTGCCATAAACAAAGAGGCACCGGAAATGACGAAATTCCCAGTGCCGCGGGCAAGGCCCCCCTAGTGATCCATAGAAATCTATCACGACATTCGTTTTCTTCGGCCAAGCACCTTGACACCTCACACTAATCGGAGAGAAAGCGAGATTGGTGAACATCGAACTTGTCGGACTCTTCCATACTGGGTTCATCGTCGGGGGGTTTAGAATTCTTGGTGGCAGTAGTACGGAGGACGATTAATCTGGATTAAATTCCAAAATACGATAAATGAACGAGACATTTAAAGAATAGTAACTCCGATTAGTGGGAAAAGATGCACTGAATCATTTTACTATTTTCTCCAAGGCAAGAAAATCGCTCGACGAAGACGCTCTTGATTTCCAGATTCTGTTATTGGGTTTGAGTTCACATAGGCGCTGGGACATCGGCCGCATAAAAGGCCAAGACTTTTGGAAAGACAACCTGGTCTTTTGAACCCACGTAGATGCGCTCAGGAAGACGTCTTTTTAAAATCGACCAGCATTCCCAATCACAGTGTCGGACATGAAACGCGAAAAATAATATAAACTGGCCATCTGTGTGCTGTTGGCAAGATTGTCAAGACAGCTAGCCTAGGAAAGGTTAAATCACACATTATTTATGCATCAATTGTTCCGTGCCTGTGATTAGAACACCAATGTGGCTGTCTTCCTCTGCATACCTAATCGGAAATTCGATCCAGATGAGTGTTCATTTTCTCCAAACACCAGAGTCCCTACCAATTGGTCGATTACACCGCTATTGGTGGCTACAAAACTCGATGCTACCTGCTCATGACTCCGGAAACGTGAGGTTGTCGGCAATTCTAATGTAAACAAAAGTCTGCACATTTTGACAAGCCAGGCGCGGGAATAATCGTACATAAATGTCTTATTTATTGCTCTGTGGCAGCTGTCTAAATGGGCCCTATTGCTTATTAAAGAGGTTGTTAACATGGTTCCAACTTTAATGCGCACTTGAGTAAAAATGCCACCACTACTACTGCTGCTACCAAGAAATTCTGTTCGTGCACGGATATGTGGCCAAGTGGCCTGCATACACAGGCGTCGACCACTTGCGTATTTATGAATTGCACCGCAATGCGACGTTGCACGGTGGTTTGTGAAGGTTTGCTGGACAATTTGCGGGACGCTTCACATTTGTAGGAAACCGCCAATCACGCGCGGGCATAAAATCGTAATTGACGTTTTTGCGACACGTGATAGACCTCCATGACTGATCTGCTGCAATGGGTGCGTGTCTAAGAGATAACAACACAGCGGCATGGGAGTCTGTATGGCAGTGTTGCCTTTCTCCGGTTGGAGGATAGCTCGGCTTCTGAGGGTATTTTACAGGAAGTGAAAGTTTCCTCCTCGGGATATGAACATCGTCTAGACCGTTGGTATTCGGGCAGGTGATTGCTCAAATTGACAGCTAACCTAGTGGGTATCTCTTCGGAAGGCGCAGGAAAGGATTCATGCAATTTCGACTTTACGTCACAGAAAAGGCGGAACAAATTCAGAAGCCAACCAGGACGGTTCTTCCCAACGCTTTGGACGGTTTTAAACGGCTAGTTGGTTCATATTTTGATAAATAATAACGCAATAGCTAGCAGGAGCTTGCACACGACAAAAGTCCAGCATCCATCGCGGCGGTAGCACACTTATACCATTTTCACATTAGTTAAACAAAAAATTATCTAAAATTAACATTTATTAAGACTTCTTAAACCTTTAATAATAATAATAATTTTTACGCTTCATTATGGTCACAAAGACCAGAACTTTCAGCATTTTAATGTTTAACAGGAATGGAGGAAATAACAACGAGGTAATGGCGGCCATAGAAGGCCTTGTCCATAACGCGCGCGAGACAGTTTCCGCCACTTATCGGTGAACCAAGACGTCAGCGAATTAAGCATTCGGCGCGAGAGACCAACCGCGTGTCGTTCCACGTTCCAGAACAGTCCTCCCTTCTAAACCCAACTATTGACTCGTTAAAACAAAACCCTTAATCGAGACAAGAATTAACAATAATAATAATAATAATTTTTACGCTTTATTAAGGTCACAAAGACCAGAACTTTCAGCATTTAATGTTTAACAGGAATGGAGGAAATAACAACGAGGTAATGGCGGCCATAGAAGGCCTTGTCCATAACGCGCGCGAGACAGTTTCCGCCACCCGGCCTCCAGGTTGCTAGATTACAAGCGCACGCCACTACGCTCGGCCATATCATTAACACGCGCCAAAAACTTAATTTGACCTACTTGGTGATAAGAATTAATTTCTAAATTCGATTTAATTAAGCAATTTACCAGCATCCGTAATCAAATGTTTTCGCACACCTCGAAATCACATTTAAACTCGTCCCAGCATCACCTGTTAGAGTTGGTGACTTCTTTTCTATTTTCCGATGGTTTCTGCGGGCTTCTTAGTATCTTTTTTTTCACAGCCCGATGACCTTGTCGATTTGAACATCCGTCGCCACGGGAGACAGGCCAACGCGGGTTACCAAACCATCGGCAGCAGCAGCAGCAACAGCAGGAGTGTTAACAGTCTGGGATTCAAGGCCGCCAGCCCCGACACCCGCGTAATGATGCAGCATCCTCAACCGAACGCCACTCGATTCCGCGGCAAACCCTGGCAACGCCCCGAGACTGGAGTTGTCGGCTTCGAGAGCCCTCCGCGCCATCCCTCCTACATCCCCGCCATGATGGAGGAGTTTCACTATGCCGGCCGAGCCCTCGACATGGTGCTCGTCGACCCCAGGAACCAGCGCCACAATAGCCTTTACTCTGGAAAACTGGCCCAGCTGGCATACTACGGCGCACTGTTCGACTGGTGCTATTTTTCAAGGCTGGGCCACGTCCACTGTTCAGTTAAACCAGGTAGGCTTTTCTCTGCCCTCCCAACCTCCCTCCCAGGCAACCGAGAAGCCGCAAAGATTAGGAAAATTGAATGGAATTGAGACGCTTTCGGTGGTCTTTAAGACATCGCCGATGCTGGAATGGCGATGCGTTGGCACGCGCATTCCGGGCCGCAGCAATGATAAATAGCAACTAATGGTCGTTGCCTGAGTCACAGCCCCAGAAACGCACTTCCCTCCGACGAGGAAGGCTCATGTGGGTGGCCCCTGGTGACGGGATGAACGTAAGCCATTGCACGGCAAGCACACACACACAAACCAGCATCCCGGGGAAGGGCCACCTGCCTTATGGCGCCTGCTATTAAAGCGAAGGCGGGCTTTATAACCACTTAATGGGATTTTAACTGTTGCAGGTCAGGGCCAAAACATTTCCTCTCGACTTCAAGTTGTGAACAGTCAGAAAAAGGATAGGTTCTAAAATCGGGGGTATATTAACGAAATGTTGAATGGCGACGCACTCTACAAGAGAAATTGTTTTAAGTGGAAGATATTTAGGGGAACCCGTTTTCTCGATTTCCAACCCTATTAATTCCGTGGATCAATTTACACATACGTGTTACCTTAAGGATGTGAGAGATTCTGACGCCAACCTTTCTGAAAAATCGAAGACTTAAAGGTTTGCTGTTGACAACTATGAAATCACTGGTGGGTGGGCTGACTTACTGATTTTTCAAGGCCATTCCGTCAGCCAAATAATTGTTTGAGGGGGTGGTATCCTATGAATTTGTCATATCAGCTGAAACGGTAAATGTCGGGGACTATCCCACAGGCCTAGTTGCAATATATTTATCTTATGGTCGGCGAATGGTATTTCCCAGAATTCATTAGACCTGATGGTGTATGTCTCACGATTTATTTCGCGCCACCAAAACTTGGCAAAAAGGTAAATTGAATTTAGATTCCGACTGGATAAGGTCACACTGTCGATACCGCCCTGACCGTTTATACGCTGTTTGTGACTCTTTCGGGAAATTTGTTTTTGATGGATCGTAATGCACCATAGGATCCGTTTTCTACATACCTGTTTGAATTTTATAAAGCCGATGAGTGAAAGTGCTGTCATTAACTTTTTATCTGCTTATTTTTCGGGACACAACATATTTTAGAGTTATTGTTTAGGAAGTCCAAGCCCAAAAGGACACCTATGGAATTGAACCTCTTCGGAGTGTCGGGACAAATAGGGCATGGTCGTATAGCGACATGCTGCAGTTCTTGTGACAATTGGACGATATAGCATTCTAATTGGCCGTGGAGGATATATAAATAAAGGCAGACAAGAAGAGAGGCGACAGGTGGATCACTTGATGAGGGAAAAACGAGTGAAATGTCGATGAATATTGGAGCGATAGATCAGCCCCTACAAAGCTCGATCATTTAAAAACACCTATGTGGGGTACACAATTCAGAAGACATCCATATAGGCCGTGGTGCAGTTCGAGCGTGACGTGATCACCCCATGGTGTTAATGATCTGGGTTCATTTTTCAAACATCATATTTTATGAATCCAGCATTTGTTTACACGACTTGGAAATGAAAAGACGACTTTGGCCGAAATTAGCCCAACCAAACCCTCGAAATATATGCTCTTTGTGAAACGCGTAATGGCGACCATCAACAGATTATCGATCCAAAATGTGCGTCGCCATTGCCTCGGAGCAATCCAATCAATCTCAGTCTCTCTGCTGCCTGCCAGAACATTTGGCTCACGCATTCGGTTGTGCGTATTCACGGCCAATATGAGGAAGTAATTGGTATGTCGGACGAACCATTGGGGCCATCCTCCGACAAACCAACATTCATTATTAACCACAACTCGAATAATTTCTAAACTTCATCCCAACAAAAACGACAGCAACTGTTTTCTACCCCACGATCCCGACAAAGCTACGGGTGCATGCACACACGCACGCACACACGCAGAAAGCCACGTGCGCACACACATGAACGTGCACAGACCGACAAGCGTAGACCGACAAGCACAGACCGGTGGGGCGATGGAGTGGCACAGCTGTTGCGCCAAATCGACGGGACCGGCCACCCAGCGCGATTGACTGGAGTCACCACTCAGGAACACGAAGAAGAAGAATACAAAGAGGAGGAGGAGGAAGAAGAAGCAGTAAGGAATTGAAGAAGCGTGCGAGGGCGTGTTCGTAAGATTTCATGTTTTTGATAGCGGCAAATCCGAGGCTGTTGAAACAGTATCGAGGAAAGTTTTTAAAGGGCCACAGTAAAACAAATCAAATTATCGATAGTCGTGATGTGTGTTGGAATCTAAGGTGAGGTAGTGGATCGTCATCGATGACACGTGGACGTGCCCAGCTGTTGGAGGAGGAGGGGGCATTTTTGATTTTTTCCAAACAAAGGCTTAAGGTCTTTGTCCAGCACGTAACGATTATTGTTTAACTGGATTTCTCCGTTCCCTGGACGAGTTTAAACGCGCAATCAAATAATCGCAATTCTTGTAGTGACCAAATTTTATTCCTGATAACTGTAACTCCTCAATCTCGTAATGAATGGCGTCTAACGGAATAGGCTTCAATCCGATGTGCTAATATTTAAAACCTTTTGGACACATTAAAAACGGTCGTTAATTTTGTGCCAAATCAGTTTGTCTTGGAAGTTTTCATCATCAGGTGTAGTATGATGTCTTTAAAGTATCCGAGTCAAACCCAGGATTCCTTAAAACGTTGCTTTAATTCTCCGCACGGCGAGATTATGCAGGTCAGCTTCGGTATCATTTCTACTGTACGAAATCGACATTGACGAGAGATTTCTCTGATGGACTGAATGACACACCCAATCGAGATTAAACAAAGTCACTGGAAGGTCGCTTTTCTCCTGGTTATACTGAGACTAAAATCAGTCTCTCTTAAGCAGCCACACACACGCATTGACTGGCACCACAATCAAATGTTTCAATCAACTTGCTCGTTTATTTGTCCAAGGTGTGCAACCACATGAATGCACACCAAAATGCGCATGTTTTCGCAACCCCACTACACACTCGCACCCCCACCCCCCCACTTTAACAAGACAAGATCCGTTCCTGGGTTGTCCAAGATCGGCATCGTATTTTCTCCACCGTCATCCCCTAATCAGACATCTACTGGTCGCCAAATGGTACTACAGCAACCAGTGGCATGCTCGGGAACTATAAGTGACTGTAACCATTACAGATTTCCTACCTAGTTTCATGATTTTATCGAAAACGTTTAAAAGTGGACGTGAAATATTGCAAATTCTAAGAATGGCGGTTTCTTAGTTGATTTGAATGCATGAAACGGGTGATCAATGAATGAGAAATCCTGATGTTTTATTTAGTAAATGATTAAATATTTTCAATCAAAATAATGTTCACCCGCACAAATGGCTTTGGATAAGATCAGGCAACTGGAATATCTCTTTATAAAAAAATTCTCATTTTTGGAAAGAATTCACAGAAGTGTTGATTACATACCTGTGGTTATTTTAAATTCTTCCGAATACAACTGGTCCCGAATCGCGAAAACGGTTCTCAATTCATGGGTTAATTTTTCTGAGAAAATGGATTATGTTGTAAATTTTTATAATAATAATAATAATAATAATAATTGTAGTGGCTTTATTGAGGTCCCGAGGACCAAAACTTTCAGTATAAAACAAGACAATATAACCAGTACTAGTTACGAAAATTGTCTTTTAGTTCCTGCTTCACCTGCTTCGGTGAAACTAAAAATCGGGACAAATAAGGAATGACCGAATTGCGATATGCCGCCGTTCTTGTGGGTATTGAACGGTATAGCCTACGCATTGGTCGAAGAGATTTACACTTAGGCAAACTTGAAAAGAGGGGATGGGAGGGGTCACTTAAATGATGATTTAAATTTACCTGCCGACCCCAAAGCTTTAAGGGGCTGAGGATCGTCTCATTTAAGATGATCACGCCGTGTCGATGTCAACAGCAACGGTTTAGCAACATGAGTTCGCGTAGGCTCGAACTTTGAGGTAGAGAGAAAGCTTTTAATTAAACAAATACAGCCTCATGGAGGAGCTGGGCTTTTAGTCAAGGGCAGGTAAATTAGCTATTCGCCCTCACATGCTGAATTAATAATTTTCGCTGTTTACAAAAATCAGAAACTGTCACCGAATTTTAGCTACCATATGACCGTATGAAAACGGGGTCTAAATAAACCAAAGGAAAATAAAATGATCAATTTATCTGATTATTTGTTATCTTCAATAGAAATAATTTCCATCAGTGTCAATGACGGTTTGCCAACGACCAGAAAAGTCATGTGGTCCCTTTCAAAAATCGTCAGTTCTGAAGCCTTGGTTTCAATTTTCCTCCGAGGAAAATCAATCGATAATTGGGGAACAGGGGTAATCCGTTGATGGATTTTCTGGCGAATATGGAGATGGTGGTGAAGTTTCATATAGTAATGACATTAATTTATCTCGTGACCTCAAAACTTTATGAGGCTGAGGATCACCATGAAAGATGATCGCGTCGTATCGGTTGAGTAGGGGCGGCTGTTGTTGCAAGCTTAGTTTCCATTTTTGGCATCTATTTATACAAATTTACCGTTATGGTTTCACAAACATGTGGTCGCCATAATATTCATGAACGTTCAGTCTTGTTTTAACCTCGTGTTTTACCATTGGCCAGATGGTTTCCGAATATTTTGTGAATTATTTTTCGCAGGAAGTTATGAATTGATGTAGGAAAGGTAGTTGAGCATTCCGGAACACTAAAGAGAACCCCAGTTGTTACTTTCTATCATCTGAAGATAAGTTGCCCATGCGGCTCAAATGTGCCTACTTGTTACACTTTCTGTATTGACCGCAGATGCTTTCAAACACTCGTATGACTAACAACGTATTTAAACCCACGTCTTCGACTATTTGTCAGTGAATTGGATTTCACTGTCGTCGTTAGTTCCTAATCATTAGCGGCCTCCCTCGAGACGCGTTGGTGATATTCAAATTACCAACCCGGAGTCTTCGAAATAATTAGCTAACGTTTTTTTTAAATTGGCGGATCTATCTCCGAAGAAGTGTCAGATCGATATTTCGTGAAAATGATACTTGAATTCATCTATAAAAAATATTTAGAAATTTCACTTGGAATAAAAATATAAAAATCTAAATTTAGCGTATTGGACGAAGTATATAAAAGGACGCCACTGACAATGGGTTTCCTGCTTGCCTTGAAACTAGCATCTCTCCGAGGTAGCTTAACGCAGACTAAAACAAAGCCCTCGTTTCAGGTGTTTCAACAAAATATGGCTGTTTTATTACTAACAGAACCGTATTGATTTTCAAGTGGTGAAATGTTTTCTATATTCCAGATTCCATCATCACCTCCCAGTGGTTCGGCTGTTTTCCAGGCTCTGCGGTCGCCCTAAGCGCCAACGGAACGCCGAAACGTCTCTCACAATTACGCATTGGAGACAGGGTCATGACCTTCAGTCCCGACCTTCAAAGTATGCGGCCAACCACGGTTGTCGCCTTTCTTCATCGCGACGAACACCAGTTTTCGCCGTGGGTCGAAATATCATTCAGTGGAGACGATTCACAGACCAACAGTACGCTGCGAGTCACAGCAAACCACCTGATTTACCGTTTTCAGAAGACGAAATCCGCCATTTACGCCGCTGATATTAAATCTGGAGACTTAATTGCTTGCCGCCCCAATTTCTTGTGCCGCGTAAACAATATTCGCGTTGTTAACTCGACTCTTCTGGACTATGGTGTCTATGCTCCGCTGACGGCGTCAGGCAACTTAATTGTGGACGGTGTATTCGTTTCCTGTTTTGCCGAATTCAAGGACGAATTCCTGGCTCGATTGGCGACCATCCCCCTCAATCTGAAACACCAGATATTCGAAGAGTTTCAATTCCCGTCTGGCATACATTATTACGCCCAGTGGTTGTTACGAGTTGGACGCTTTTTGCTGCCAGAACATTTATTCTTCAGTCGTTCTTAAGCAGGAAGGCGTGCCTATAAAACCCTGCATGCTTCTACCTCTATTCCCCCATCCTCTCGATGACAAAGGAGAGAAAAGAGATTTGGCCCACCCTAATGTACCTACGTTCCATTGTACACATAAACACACACACACCTTTGCAAATCGCGCCCACATTCTTATTGGTCCACACACCAAACACCTGGAGCGCCAGTTACAACCACATGAAACACCCACACGCTTTGCCTACCGCACTTGTTGAAATACTTTTCAACATGACCCGTATCGTCGATAAACAGCATTGGCTCTTCTCCATTGCATGTATGCGTGCCGGAACAGAGGTTTCTGATTGGTGGGTCCCTTGTTGGTGTTCCTTCGTCAATGCATACAATTGTAACAGAAACAACAACCAGATTTCATTTAAATTTTATACTAAACAGCACCTTACCTGGGTCTTGTCTCCCGTTTCGCCACCTCACCTCACCTCATTTTTTGAGAATTTTCACTTATTACATCAACGTAAATGGACGGGAATAAAACTGTAATAAAAACGAATGACTTCTTTTGAAGAGGTTTTCTTGGATAATATTATTACTGTTTCCAGTAAACATTTGGTAAAATAGGACAATAAAGAAGTGCCTTTGTTTCTCGTCCGTCTTTTTTAACCTTGGAAAGTTTATGCGCAACCTAAACCCGCATTCTTTTCACACTGGACCATGGAATTGTGCGTTTTTGGGGCTACCTCTTCGATACTTAACCGAAGATCTGATTCAACCAGGAATTTCTATGCCACATCATCAAAATGTGTAGGTCGTCCTGATTTAGGCGCATCATTCAAAGGTATATGACCCGATCTAAATACTTAGGACCATCATTGGCCTCGGCGTACTGTAAGCACTTGACCATCAATTTCAGTAGTGGCTTTTGTGGGCCTGCTGGCGTTAAAATCCTAATAAAACCAAAGCCGCATGCAATGTCTGACGTGTTCGCTGTCTGCTACGGGGTTAGACATGTTTACCCTCATAAATAATGTCAAAATATTTGTCTACTAAGCAAAATACCTAAAGGTATGTTTCCTACATAGTCTCTGGACACAAACTGAACGGATCCGTTCGTAAAGGGCGTGATTGTTTATTGGTAGCCACAATATTTATAAACCTAATAATCACTTGAGGGTAAGTTTATAAACTAATCAATACGAGCAAACCACGGATTCTGTCCGCTCAATGAAGCTCGTGGCGTTGAATATGACTTTTATTTCTGACATAAATTATGCATCGCTAATGGAAATCAACTAAAGTATTGATTATCTGACTAGCCAAATTTGGTGAGTAAAACTCAGTTCAGTACTACCCATTGAAAAAATTAATCAATAGCCGAATTATTAGTGGATTCTTAAAATAAATAGTCTACAAAGACAAGTTATAGAACTGCTTGCGATAAATAATACCAATACAGGGTTGATGGTTATTGCGACTGTAAATATTTAAGGTATTGCTACTTAAACAAAATGAGTAAATAAAGAAATCTGTGTATTTGATTGTTTGGCCTATTTTGCGATTTACAAATGGATGTTTCAAATCAGAGGAAGTTGATGCAAACGGATAAGAGCACTTCATCAAAATTTCATAAACATGCCGCGCGTTTCATTGTTCCAGTTGCACGCGAGTGGTGAAATGCCGTTCGCACACACCCCAAAATGTCGCGAAGATAAACCAAATCCCGCTGACTTCACGAGAACTCATAAGCTCGGAATGTCAGCTGTGTTTATATGTACTTCCTTCATGAAAACGTATGATTATTTCATCGAACACAGGAGAGAATTAAGACTCAATAATCATGGCAAGCAATAACCCCAATCCGGCTAAACTGATATTGATCGCCTTTTGGTTAATTTAATGGAATTATTAGGGCTACGAGGACCTCCAAATCGTACTGCATTAACATTTTAAATGAATAAATGCTATACAGGAAGCTTGGATCATATCTCGAACATCAGGAGACATACTTTCGTAAGCGATTAAGCCGTTTACTGACTCGGCTTTATTTTTTTCAATATTCCACTTTTTAAAAGTGTTTCATAAATTCGAAGCTGATCAAAAATTTATCCGGGAAATTCTTGAGTCTTCTAGTTGGTTTCTGTCAATAGTAACGTTTGACCCCGACAAATGAATCAGAATTCATTGATTCCGAGGAAATCTGTTCTTCTCCGCTCCATTGCCCCAGTTCAACATAACCGAGGAGATTATTTGTTATTTAGACGGAATAAACTACACATCCATGTATTTTGACCTTCTGAAAAATGGGGGTTACCTCAATGGCCCCTTTCTTCCAGCTGTTAATTTAAGTACTCACGGACCGATAATTTTCCTATTTTCGTCTCGGGAGCTCGTCGCGTGAGGCGCATTAATATATAGACTTATCAGCATCTCGCAATCATCTTTGTGAAACCATACCGGACTACATAATTCATTGGACGCCGAAATCATTTCCCTTGGAATTTGTTTTCCTCGTCGTTGTTCCAGTTCTCCTGGATACTCTCTGCTTTAGATTTAAAAACAATTAAAATAATAGCATTGTCTTGTGGATTGTTCGAGTCTTCCATCAACCATCATCGTTGATTTAGGACTTCCCTTGATACGTAAGTCTAATGGATTACTAATCTTAACCCAACCTTTGCAGGGCTTTACTGTTTAAGTTCACATTCAGTAATCAGCGATTTAGATTACGATATTTCATGCCACCTGATACATTACAGCACCGGTTTGCGTAATTTTTATACAAACATTTATTTACTAATCCCCCGGTCGTCCACTTTTTCACCAAATCTAAGGCTAAATCATAGCGATTTCGCCCTATCTCTCTCTACGCAAAGTGCTTCACATGAGATGCGCAATGTGTTATTTCAGAATTAGCATAAAAGAGCAATTTAGAAGTGGGGTTTTCTCACACGTTCGATGACCTCTCTTTATGGTCGTGTTGGCGCGTGCATACAGCCACCCCCTTCCCGACAATCAACGGTGATGTGAGAATATGCCGTTTTCCGCACGAGCAACTACGCGTTTCTCCTGTTTTCAGTAACAGAGGGTCTTTCATGCCACCATCAAATTCTTAACCTAGTGCACCTACTTCATTTCTGTATGTCCATTCTCACATACCACTTCAGTAAACGATTAACCAATGGGGTTATAGTGACCACGGGAAAGTTTCACCTCTGGGCACGTGGTCTGTCATGCCTCTGGATATCTTGCCGGTCATTAGTATCCACTTGACACCACCCAACTCCCACCGGTGCCTCCAAGTAGCTGATGCGGCAGCGGCCGCACCCCAGCATACCTCCTGATAGACGGGTAAGCAGTCTGGCTGTCCATCTCTCGTGGCATGTGTGAAGACTGCGGTTCTGTTGAACAATCTGGATCCCTGCTGGCTTGCGGTCTCGCCCAATTATGTAATGGCTAGCGACGACCCTCGATTAAAACCGGGAGCCGCTGGGAACGGCACCTGTAGTTAGGAAAATTCACTAACCGCGTGGGTTGTCCATGCAATACTGCGAAGGTCTTTCCGCCTGGTCTAGTTTACTGCGCCTACTGTTTAAGATTCCAAAAAACCGTCTTTTTTTCGCACAAACGAAACTTCACTCCCAACCAATTACCGGTGTTTTTAAGTCGGCGGAAGAAACTGCACGTCTTTGAGATTAGTAGAGCGGTGAAATATTGTTAACTGATTCTTCATACACACTCATTAAGCGTGAAAAAACATTTTTGCCGGCACAAACCCAAGGCGCCTTAAGCAAACGCAATTCCTTCAATAAACGAAGATCTGTTTCGAAAAAGCGCTAATCGGGCGGAAGGCCGTCTCCATCCCGTTTTACTGCTTTTCCACCGCGGTTAAACAATTTTAATAATACTAATTGAATTAGCGTACCCCGTCTGAGTTTTCTCACAATATCTGCTCTCGCGGAAAGGACTAACTCTTTCCACCGGTATATCTCCCATGACATTATTAGGAAAACGAAATAACCATCACTCCCAGTCTATTTACGATTTTCCGGAGATTCTTCGGTGTAATTATGCTCCAATTATGTTGCCGGTTTGATAATCCATCAACACCGAAACCGTTTGATACCACGATCGACTCTTGACCAATTGCATCACTTCCCCTCACGTGTTTATCAGCAGTGAACATGCAGAATCTCAATCAGTCACTTCGGTTCATCCGTGTCCATTGCCACTACCCGGCCGACTGTGAACGCTGAAGACCGCTAACCACCATATAAACACCAAATGACGCCCGTCAGCAAATTAGGCTGTTCTGGTAATTTGTCTAGAGTTCATCGGTTTCCGGTACCTGTGGATCACGAGTGAGCATAATTACCTTCCCCGTTTGAAAAACGTGGGTGGCACATCTGCCTCTGTCAATGCCAACGTTTCTCCCACCCCGTCACGGAAAAGCCCCTCACGTGTGCTGTACAAAAGGAACGAAATGTACATTACTGTGACAGTCGGACGGTGGCATATTTGATTGGATTAAAACAACACGGAAGTCAGCAAAAAAGAAATGGTGGGGGCGGCTAAGTGAGCAAGAGGAAGCACGGGGAAGGCGAGTGAATGGTCGAATGGCCGGCTGCTGCTGCTGCTGCTGCGTTGTGTGTCCGGTGCTCCCAGTCGGCTGCAATCTGTTGGACTCGCAGTGGAATGGTGGTGGTGGGGGCGGTGATCTGGAATCACGGATGGTAAATCGGTCCTTGAAATAGCATAGGTCCGCTGTTGGTGCCTCATCGAGAGTTCTGGTTAAGGAGCAAAAGCGGAAACGACTAGTTAAAGAAGATGGCGGCATCACGGGTATGAATGGGCAGTAGGGCAGGATTAGGTGGCTTAAAAATAATGGTGCAATCTGAATGCAAACCGACGCGACTGGTATTCGACAGTATCGATCGAAAAAAAGCATTCCTTACCATCGATTGGTCGAGCAGATTTTCCGAGTTCACGTATCACGCCTACAGGTGGAAAACCCCGATTATATGTCACCACTGACACTGGATCAGTAAAAGATTATTACACCCGACGCAGACATTGGTAGTAGTAGTAGAAGTAGTAAGTGCGAGGTTAAACAATCGCTGTTACTGTAATACTATAATAATACCGTCCATCAGATGAAACTCCAACAATTGCACGATTCGTTGTCCTGCCATCTCTTCGATGGTAATAAATTATTCAAATTTTAACACAGCCGCGTGCTTAATATAGTAACAACTCGTTATTGGGCTTCTTGAAATCGCTGACAAATACAGAATATTTCGTCCATAATTTGGTCTCCGCGAGTTGGAGAGGCACTATCTAGTAGCCGCACAAAATGGCGTCTCATTTCACCCGCTGATCAGACAGGAATCGAGTCGGTAAGACAAACGCAATATCGATCTGTTGGGAGTACAAAACCATTCGGCGAACCAACGGTTGAGGTGCACGGGGGGGGGTGCGCCATTTCGAGACTGGAAATTACGCGCCACTCGTGTCCTCGGTCCGAACACAGAGAGAGAGAGAACGGGTAAACAAACGACCAGGCTGATATTCACACGCGCGTGCAACCTTTCTGTACACTGTGTGTGTGCAGTCAGTTCGTGGCTTGGTGAGAGGAATGTAATTATTCAACCAGCGGTGGTCAACTGTCACTTTAGAGGGAATCACTAGAAACATGCAAGACGCAAAGACACTGTCTACTTGCCGGAGTGCCCAAAGGCCACCTTTACACGGGTATCCCCAATCAGCACACACAGGCAACGTCGAAATTTAAAAAAATGCAGCTTCGTGCTGTATAGAAGGCGGAATGGGAGAATACTGGTTCTCTGAGAGTCTCCAATGGGGACGCCACCAGAGAAATTTCATGGCAAACCCGTTTATCCTCCGCCGCCAAATATGGTTGTTGTGAATTATACGCAGATCAGGAGACATTTATTTGCAACCAATTCATCCCTTGATTGTTTCTGCTGTCTTCTTTTTCAAAAAAAGTCGCCATCCCATCTTATGTACTTTAAGAGGGCATGTTAGCTCTTTTGTATCCCGTGTTTTGTGCATGTTTTGCACACACTCACGAGAGCGGACGTTCGGGTTCGTGATTTCCGTAACCTTATATAATTCTGGAAGCCTGTGTGCAAACAAGTACTATTTTTAACACCGTTTTATGTCGATTTAGATAATACTAAATGCACTGTCTGTTCCAAGGCACAAAATAGACGACAATTTAGAATAATCGCCGAAACGGGTATTTTAATCACGAACGCCTAGAAGGTGACTGCAAATAAAGCAAACTACCATCCCTAGTCCTTCCAAAATCAATTGCTACTTCATCCAACGGTAGGGCACAACCGCCTTATTGACCGTTGGATCTTGAAATGGATCTCCCCACTCAGCGCGCAGATATTATTCTAAGCGCATTAACCAAGAAATTGGCTTTCCGATGACTCGCTGGCAGTTTGGTCAGCCCATTGAGCGGTTTACCGGGGTGTGACCACTGCGGCGTGTGGCTACTTAAAGCAGCAACCGTGACTTTTTTGAAAAATCCACATTTGCGCGTCAATCTCCCAGTTGGGGGTTAAGGGTTTGCCATAAAGATTCTCGGGAATATTGCTACAAGTGGCGTCCCCAGTGACACGCCTGGTGCCCTAACTTGAGAACCGAAACGGTGTCCCTAACCAACAAAACGAGGATATTAACAAAAATTCGAACTTACGATGAATGGATTAAGCGGATTTGGAGGAGGAGAAAACAACTGGAAACTGGAGAACGGACTGGCAGCAGCAGCAGCAGCGGAGACGGCAGATGCAACAAACGGGTTTGTCGAAGACGGCGCCATCTGCACCGCCGAGCAGAAAGCCTGCGGTGGGGTCGCAGGGGGCATTTGGAGACGGTTGCTGCCACCAAACGGATTAGGCACGTCAACCACCGCCGCAGGCTTGAATGAAGCAGACAAACCTCCGACGTCACGCCCGCCAGCGCCTGTTTCTCTTCCTCCTACTCCTCCCACTTGACCTTTGCCCTCTCTATCCAGTTCAGCGAGGGCCGCATACTTGTCAGTGAATACTGGGGGCTGGGAGGACGCGTGTGGACGCGAGAGGGACGCTGCGAAGTGGGTGGGGGCGAGTGAGGGGGCGAAGGGTGGCGCGTCGAACCAGCATGGCAATTTTGTTGTCGCTGCTTCAGGAGCCGGCGCGGGTTGCGGCGGAGGCGGAGGCGGTGAGGGGGGAGGAGGGAACGAGGGGAAGTTGGAGAACGATGCAAAGTTGGCGATTGATGTTGGTTGATGCTGCTCTGATGGCGGAGCCTGTGGTTTGCATATGGCGGGTCGCGAGCCCATTAACTCTGCGAATGGATCCGGAAATGGGGCAGTCGCTCCGAAGGTGTGTTCGGAAGACGCCGACTATAATGAATATATGGAGGGAGAGGGAGGAAATAGAATGACAGTTGAAATCTCTAGATAACGGAGAAAGGGTCCCAATGGGGCTAAAAAAACAGAAACGCCAGACAGGGGCGGTCTAGCGGAGCTAATCGACTGAACGTGCATTTTTTGTTGCAGCGGAGCTTGTGAAGCATTCTTGAATTAGGTCGCTATAAGCAGCTGTTGTCGGCTATTTGTACAGCGCCGGGCAGTTCATTGAGTGAACACGCTCCTCGAAGCAAGGGTCCAGGATACCTAATACTTCGAAGATGAGGAGCCTTCGACAACCTTGAAAAACATCCACGAGACTACAGTTTAAGTTTTTTCGTTTGACCATCTCTTGCTAGAGCATGAAGCGGATTCATGAATATGTGCATGAAGATTATCGGAAGTTATATGTACGTGGCGTCCCCTGAAGTGTCACTTGAAGAGGTGGACGCTCCACCAGTAAACACCTCTAAAGTTTTAGTTGCACGAGGGTGTCAACAGATGGCGGTGACTCCCACCCACCCTTGAATTGGTTTCCGATAACCCTTGCTCCTAATTATGAAATCGGCACACCGAAAATCCACGAAATGCAATTCTAAGGAGATTGGGACGAGGAGACAGTGGCGTCCAAACAAAGCAGGCGAAATAGTTCCGGGGCACCAGACAAAAGGCTATACGGATGATCAATAAATAAAAACATTTTCCAGCCATTTCTATGCTCGGAAAAAATATAAATTTTAGTTTGACGAAAATGTCAGCACACGCTGCGTTCTTCAGCCCAGAATAGGGCGGGACCGGAACATTTGCTAAACCCACTATAAGTTTACAAGTTCATGATGTTAACGTATCCCATATAAAAAAGATAAACAATTTGGGACACACGCGAGACACCCAGTGATTTAAATTCTGAATAACTGCAAGGATGACTATTGTGCCTTAAATCGAATACCCAGCTACCAATAGGAATGCCAAACATATGATGAAATTCGGAGAAAAAACATTCAAAACTCCACTAAAAAGTGCCGAGTTGCAGGTTTGGATAAATTAATTTTTATTCTACAATCCTGATAAAAATTATGCACAGGGAATAACCATTACATGTCAAGTTATATTAGAAGATACATTCGCTGAATTATCAGGAGTAAACCGGACTGTGGAAAATACTCCTGAATATTAGTTATACTAGTCACTTGCTAGAAAGTCCTCGTCAATTCCATCACGGAAGATGTGCACTCCCTACCAACTTGGGGATTATCCAAGGGTCAAAAAAGAAAGCTTCTGGGGGTCATTAGGACTCGGCGAAGAGAACCAAATGTGGAAGTAATGAACTTAAACTGTTAATTAAACGTATAGCGATTTATCAGTCAGATGGACCATGTGATTGGAGCAGCCGATCAAGCCTGGGTCGAATGAAGTGGAGAAAACATCACGAGTTTATGCAAGGGAAAAATGTCTACTCTTGCCACGCGCCACGAGGACAGTTCAAACATGTTTTATAGCGGATAACTATGTAGGCAAAGATCGCTTCTTGCTGCCAACGCCATAGTTTATCAGGAAATATATGAAAGAACTGGTCAATAGGACAGAAAACGGGAGGAGGGTGGTGAACATGTTGTACGATTGGAACGCCCCGTGTTTCTGTCTGTTTTAAGAACATAACATGTTTATAATTATTATCTGTTCCATCTGAAGTGAGAAAGCTTACTCTCTCCCGCAGCACTGCTCAAGATGCCTTCCATAACCGTTGAAATAAATCCAGTGGCATCATTCGACCAATACATCGATCAGTCTTGTAGTTACCGGTTATAATGACCCGCCACATTGTCACGGAAAGCTTCTCTTGGATCCCAATTCATGCATCTTTCAGTATTACACATCCATGCGTATAACCGCATAAACATCCCTTTAATTAGAGTGACATTTTCTTTTCATGGCTGCCTGGTACATGCCCATCTAAAACCCGTTTGTTGTACGAATCCCCTTGTAAAATTCAAACTTTCGTCCAAATTCCTCCCACTCGAAGAGTGTCATTATATAAAATAGCTAATAAGGTAAATTAAAACCTCCCCTTCGATTATATTAACTGATTCTTGCTAGAGAAGAGTTATGAAAATCATCATTGAAAGCACAAGACAACCTTACTTTTGCAGTGACCATTTGATGCTGTACACTATCATTGTTCGATGGTTTTCCGTTAAAACCATTAGTGGAGGCACCGGCTGGAGAAGGGCGAGCTGTTGATAGAACGTAGCCAACTGGAAGTGAGTTTTTTTTCAAGACAATCAAACCAGCAGCCGCATTGGCGCCGAGTCGATTAATTTTCCGATCTGGGCTCTGATTACTGCGATGCAGCGCTTTTTCATTTTCAGTAAACGCTTCCTCTTCCAGTTCAGAGCTAGGACTTTGATACCTACGAATTTAATGGACACGTAGTTAACGTGAGTAGGAAAAATGGAAGACATTTAAGGTAAATACTGTTACCATTTTTGTATTTGATACTTCAATCGCAAATAGTCATCGAAATTTGAGTTGCGTTCATCGGGATCAACCCCACCGCATTTGGCTAAATATATTTTGCGACAAGCCTAAAATGGTGTTAAAAGTGCAGTAAACGAATTACTATGTTGCCTCTTCGTTTAATGAATTGAATATCCTGTTGTGAGAAATTAGACATGGATATTGACTTCACCCTTTGGTTGTATTTACGCCTGAAGGGAGTTTTGACAACAAAAATACACATACAATGCACCGCCACATCCCGTGCAAATAAATGATCCTATGGACATATTGACATAAGTGGTACCTCTCTGGTTGCAATCAAAGCAGTATCTATTTTCGTTTATAGACCCCAGGTTCCTAAGAATCTTTTGTGAGATTTCTTGAGATTTCTTGTCGGATGACATTTTAATCCGCCTAACCCCGATTGTGAAGGCCACAAACCAATTTGTTTTAACTGGCTGAATAAAATTCAATTTAAAACATTGAAAGTAATCTCAATAATACATTTTCTTAATAGGAACTTTATACATCGCTTTATTTCTCTAGAATAAAGCCCTTGTGACGCTTACGGGCATGTAATACTGACTAATACAAATTATCCACACCTCAAATGAATACTCCATTCATGAATAGAATATCCAACTTGAGCAGGGTTTCTTCCTTCTTCCCTCATAAATAATAGTTTAAATATTATTAAGATGTCGAATTCAAGAATTGTACTCTTTAATTTAGTTAAGATTAATTATGGGAATTATACACTGTGGATATTAATAAAAGCGGTTAATGGGTACGTACTGGAGTATAGCGAAGCTGTTAACCAACGAGTAGCTACCTTTAGGTATAGTCGGTGAACAATACCATAAGTCATCAATGATACTTTTTACTGAAAAATCTATCAAACTGATCAGACCTTTGAGTAGATGACGGGTTTCAATCACCTTTGGTTTAGTGTGCTTGGATTAAATATGTCGCTAGAAATGTTTGAATTTAATCACAGGTCAAGTGCGCCACAGCAATGCGTGGCGGGATCCAGCTAGTACTAATAACATTTAATGCGAGCAAAATCCTTTAAAATATATAAATCTGTCGAGAATTATGCATTTCAGTGCCCCTGTGACTTATATCTCTTGTGACGAAGTCATATTCAATGAAGAAAGACAACAGATCAAATTAATCGTAATATAGTAATAGAATTCGTGTTTCTGCGTCAAATGGGCGACTGAGCTAAGCGCACACGAGCTTCGCAGCGTGGGCTGTGTTTAAAAAAGTGATTAAGGCCAGTACAAGGCTCCCCCTCTAAACTCTTCGTCGACGGTCGAAGAGAAACAATGGACAAGTTTCAGGAAGCAGTACTGGAGTCGACAGGGTCATCTGATGGTAGGCATCGCGGAAGACGGTCAGTCGGCTGGATATGGTACGGCGAAGTCAACGAAGCGTAAAAGTGCTTAATTCTGTGGTGAATCAATCTGGAAAACGATTGTGTAAACCGATCCAAGCCATTGTCATCTTAGCAGGGTTGGCGTTCAGATTGACACAAAGCGGTCGGGGAAAGTGCGTGATTTTGATAAAAAACGGTTTCTATTGCTGTGGCTGCAGGGTAATTTACGCAGATGTGTTCCAAGCGGAAGAATAAGTGAGTCCCATAACCTGGTTTTCGTATCTACCGATGCGAGTTGTATGCGTCGTGGCATGACTGGCGGTCAGGTTGACACAAAGCAATCGACGAGAGTAAGTTGTGTACAGACAAGTTTACAGTGAAATATTATCCTGTTTCAGTCACCGATGGGTGATGAAAATAAATTTTATAAAACGTCGTAGTTTTGGTTGGCTGTGACTAGTCACAGCGCGAGATGGGTAGAACGGGTCGAAAATTGTAAAATAAGTATAATATGTACGAAAATGATGTTGATCATCGTAGACCAGATGATATGCTCCGAGCGCGAATTATGCCTTTCGGTGCCCCAGTGACTTATATCTCTTGCGACCAATATGTCCAAGGGATATTCAATGAAGAAAGTCACCAGATCAAATTTATCGTTATATAGCAATATACTTCGTTTTTTATTCAAATGGTCGACGGAGCTCAGCGCAAACGAACTTCGCCACGTAGGTTGTGTTTAAACAAAGTGATCAAGGTCGCTACAGTGTATATCAAGACATCTGAAAAACAGGTTTCGGCTTGAAACATTCGTATTACCCGGTAGTTCCAAAAGAGCCTTTCAAAATTTTGTATGCTGTTGCGTTTAATACGTTCTATCATACTGAGTTTGTATTCTGGTCCCGTTTAATGCTATGCGCTTTTTGTTGAATATTTCCTCAATAATGAGGTTAAACGACACTTCACACACTTAAAAAACCCAAAGGTCACCAAAAACAGGATTTGGAGCAATTTGGGTTCATTCCAGAGCCAAAAAGTCACCGTGTAGCAAGACGACGCGTGCGTGGGTTCACAACGATGAATTTTGTTGAGGTCATCACATGCGCGTTTAAAGGGGTCAAGAAGGGGTGAAATAATTGATAACTCCAACAAACACCCAGCTTTTCAAATGGTGGAATCGATTTCCTTGATAAGAACATGGAGTTAGTATGCTCAATATGTAAAGAAAAACATTATATTGGTAGTCGATTTGGGTTGTATTATATTTCTACCTACTTCATTTCAGTAACATGACTATTGTTGTTTTTGTGGTGCAGTCTCTCATTGAATTGGAATATTATGATGCTGAGCAACAGATAAAAGCATTAGTGCAACAGTAGCTCGCGGTTTTCCAATCACGGGGTGTCAGACGAAACGATTTATGAATTTTATAGCTGGAAGGTCATGACCCGAACCATAACCTACCGCAATTTAACCCCGCCTTTAACACTTAAAAAACATCAAGAAATAGTCTTCTGGGTAGGAAATATTATGGACCCTAGATCATTTTATTTATACCTTGCAAGAGGAATTTGAGAAGACCTGTTTCTTTTGGCATAACTTCGTTTCAGAGACACGATCGCACATGTATGTTTATTATTAATAAAAGGTAATATAACTAATAACATGAAAGCAGATAAAGGAGCCTTCCTGTCGGATCGAAGGGAAAAAATAACTGTAGTCGATTTGTCAATAAAAAACGTTTGCCATTCAATCACAAACATTAGGGCCTTCTGGGTTGATATCAACGAGTTATGCACCTCAATCAATCGTTTAAATGATGATTAAAATGCAGTACAGTCGAATGCGAAAACCCGTTAAAACTGTGAAGTAGAAGAAGTACAGTTAATATGTAAGAGCAATTAATAATACATATTAAGATCCTGAGTAGTCCTAACACATGCACCAAACCATCTGTTCCTTCTGATTCGAGGGCAAGCGATTAGCAAGGGGTGACGCCAAAGTTTTCTGGACGATGAGCTGGGAAATCCATAAACATAACACTGATTGGATCGGAATACCCACAGGGGAAAATTCGTGGTTTTCACGACAGGGTCGGACAGGCGCCCAAACCTGCATGGGGCCTCCTGGGATTAGAGTGCCTCTCATCGTGGGGTCTGTCGTGTTACAATTAGGTTTATTTCTTGGTACACCCCCCATGCTACACTACAATGCCACCCGAGGCTCTGGGTAGTTATCAGAGCTCAATAGATCGGATTACTGTTAGACAAGGACTTCCGATTACGTGTAAGCAGATGCCGACGGAGGATATCAAACCAAAATGCGGTTCTGTGCCACCCTTATCCGGCTCTCTGCTGCTTGATTATGCAAAGCCGCTGGTTATCCCTTCCTCACCCTCCGTCGGGCTGGGAAGCCGCGTCGACTGTACTGTCGTCCAGGATTGTTTGCGGATTGTTTGCCAGTGACCGCAGCGCTGATCCACTTCATGCTTAGCTGGGGAGATGGCCGTCCGAATCAAAGAAGCAAGATTGTGAATATTTATGACGAATTGTTCAAAGGCGGTACTTGGAGTCTGTCTCCTTTATTTATAAGGTGGTGCGCTAGGCTTTCTCGAATCCACTGTCCTATTAACGAAACAGATGGCCAATAACAATGGCGGAAGGGGCGTGGAAGACAAAAGGAATCACCCCGCCCCCTGCCATCCTCCCATTCTCTTTACAGCTGCGTGCGGGTGTGAAAAGAGGACAGTCGTCGCCCGGACCGGGTTAATTGTTTTAATTCGGGGACAGAGACCTGTGATGGCGCGGCAATCGCAGCTGGTCAATAAGATGAGCCTGCTTGAGGGACGAGCTAATTGAAGTCTCGATAGCTTGCTCGGCAAATACAACTAGTACCGGTTTTGTTTGGCGAATATTTTGGGTGAATATGGTTTAAATTCAACAACTAGAGAAAACAATTCAAGAAAATCAAAATTATAGGATTTTGAATGGGTTTATTGGTAAAGTTTTCCATAAAACAAGTATTTGGTCAGTAAAAAGTTAATCTCAAAACCCTTTGCTAGCAATGACGGGCCAAACGTTTTCTGTAAGTCTTCACAAGGATGCTGGTATTTTAGCCAATTCCTCCATACAGATCCCCTCTAGAGCAGTGGGGGTTTTGGGACTGTCGCTGGGCAATACAGAAGTTCAACTTCCTCCCAAGAGTTTTCATGTGGTTCCGATCTGGACCTTGAAATGCTTCTGAAGAAGAAACTCCTTCGTTTTCCGGCCGGTGTGTTTGAGATCACTGTCATACTGAAAGACCCAAACAGGATTCATCTTCAATGACCTTGCTGATGGAAGGAGGTTTAAACTCAAAATCTCACGATATCTAGCCACATTAATTCTTTCCTTTGCACGAATCCGTCGTCCTGATCAGTTTGCAGAAAAAAAGCACAGATCATGGTATTTACACCCCCGTGTTTCACAATAAGTATGGTGTTCTATGGATGCAACTCAGCAAACCTTCTTTAAAAAAGACGAGTTAAGAATTTACCAACAAATTTGTATTTTTCACCAGACCGTATGCATTCCACCGATCCTCTTATCGATTATCCAAATGCTCTCTAGCAAAACTCAGACGTTCATGGACAGGTACTGGCTTAAACAGGGGACACTTATAAAATGAAGGATTTGACTCCCTCGCGGCGTAGTGTATTACTGATGTTGCTTTGATCCAACCTCTGCCTAAATTACTCACTGGTTCCCCTAATGCGGTTCTTTGAATTTCGCTCACCGTTCTTGTCATCATTTTGACCCCACTTGGTGAGCTCTTGTGTGGAGGAGACCAGATCGTGGGAGATTGTCCCTCCATTTTCGGATATTTATTCCCACAGTTGGTTTCTTCACACCAAACGACTTATTTATTGAAGATTCAGTCTTCCCGGCCTGTCGCAGGTGTACAATTTGATTTCTGGTATTCTTTGACAACTCTTTGGTCTTGGTCATGGTGGAGGCAATTTGAGGTTGTGTATAGATGTCCCTTTATACTGATAATAAGTTCACATAGGCACCAGTAATACAAGTAATGAGTAGAGGACATATAAGACCATTAAAGAAGCTGTTACACGTCGACGTGAGACAGAAATTGTGCTTGTTTGTAGGTGAATAATGCTTATTTTATCAATAAATTCGTTAATACGCCTACAATTTAATTTTCTGGAATGGTTTTTCCCATCATTTCTCCCATAGTTGAAGTGTCCCTATCACGAACACTACAGGCCTCCTTCATCTTTTGAGAGTGAGAGGGTGAGTTACTTCACTCTTGATGAACCGCAACGCAATCGTCGCCGTCATAGAAGATGACCGCATGACGAATGGCGATTCTCAACAGCTCGAGCAGGCAGTCACTGTGGTACTCGAGTACTCTTCAGAGAATGGCCTTCTGATGAACGCATCAAAATGCATTGCCATTAAATTTTCTCTGAGAGCAGATTTTGACAGTCCAAAAATCGCTTCACTCCATAATTTCGCCTCGAGTTCAAAATCAAAATTCCGCGGCATTATGTTCAACAGTCGCTTACCTTGTAGTGATCATGTGGATGCCGTCTTCGGTAAATGTTTCTTAGTTCGCCGGTTCAGGAGACTTGGAATGAACTCAAGCCGTATACAACCTTTGTCCAGACCTGTATAATTCCTCTTATTGTATATTGTTCCCCGTGTTTCTCCCTGGTCTCAAATTTTGAAACCTTTTAAAGCTCCGTAGGCTTTTTAAAATAATCTCGCTTTATTGTGGCCTTCCTATGCTCTCCATCCAAGAAATTATCGTTCAACGCCACTTAACTAATTGTTCACAAATCGCTGGTCGTATATTAGATGACGCCTGCAATCCCCTCTTTTCAAGTTTATCGAAGTGTAAATCTCTTCGACCAATACGTAGGCAATACCGTTCAATACCCACAAGAACAGCGTTATATATCGAAATTCGGTCATTCCTTATTTTTCCCAACAGAGCAGGTGAAGCAGGAACTAAAAGACAATTTACGTACACATCATTGTTATTTTATTTTTTCATGCCGAAGATTTTGGTCCTCTGGGTCTCAATAAAGCGGTGAAAGGGTGATACGAAGTGACGGCCTATTGGTACAAGTTGGTCATTTAGTGTAGTTGAAATCCCCGCGGAATCTTGCTAAAACACCGTGGTGAACATTCAATATTCGAATGTATCACACATTGACTTCAATTTGGTCGTGATCAAATGAAGGCGTGTTAATAAGAACAAGTTTAATGACAGTAAGGATTGCTAATATACATCTCTTCAGCCTTTTGTTCCTTCTTGATGCAATCACGGAATGTGGTCAGAATCAAGCTAAGTTAAAATATCAATAATTGCATGATTATAATTGTAATATATTAATTTTTCATGAATAAACAATTTCCCCAACTGATATATTAATATATATTAATATTCTATATAGATATATACAACCACAAAAGCATCGAATGGGGTCGCCAAGCTTATATTAATCGTCTGTTTGAGCGTAAATAGAAGTGAATTCGGCGGGGTTTCACGAAATTTCCCCATAAATAAATGACAAGATTCGAACATAATCGATTGGACGGGTTCGCGGGAGCCTACACAGTCGTATACTAAAGAACAGAAACCAATCGATTTGTACCTGGCTGACGTAAAAAGGCCCTCCACCAATACTCAGGCACTGTGGGACATAAATGGTAATATAATGCAGCGTGTGAGAAAATTATTTTTCATCTGAAAAAAAATATTTCGAAAATTAAAGGAATAGAAATAGCCCTTGTTTTTGCCGTGTTCCATAATACGGTTAACTGGCCGGTGGAGAGAATTATGGCTTGCCGGTATTGGCTTTCGCTGAGAAAATGCGCGACGGCTCATAATTTATTTACACATATAAGCCACCAAAGACGGCGGTTTTCGGCAAATAAATCTCCCTCAAAACCTCCCTCATTAACTATTTTATGAATTGAAGGTTCTGCTTAGAACGTTGGCCTGTTTAAATACTTGAGGGAAGTGGGTTGCAAGGAACTCCTTTTGGTTGCAGAAGACGGAGATTTCCTGTCAATCACTACAGCGACGGCCTCGTCACTGTTCTTTCTACCCTAATTCATGCACGGAATGCATATTTTATAAGGATTAATACTTTGTTAGGCATCCACTGTTTACGCATGCAGTAATTGATAAGAAAAGAAGAAGTTGTTGCGTAAAAATGTATTTTTTCTAAATCTAGTGTGCTGGGAATTCTGGCGTAAATAGATCCAGCGTGATCCTAGTAAAGAATCTACGGCTTCATCCTAAGGTCGAGAACCAGAGCGTGGGATTGCGTGGAAGACAAGTCTTAATCTAACGATTACACCCTGTACCGGAATGGTCATCGTATCCTGTGGTCTATTTGCGGCTCCCAATAATGTCGCATTCCCTGTCATGTCTGTGTCACCCCAATTCTTCACCGTCGTGACCATTATCTGTGGCTCCCATTGACAGTTATGAAACTTTATCACCGCGAGATTTCTCCTATTTCCACTCAAACTGTCAATTATTCCAGTCATTAAGAATATCCTTAAACCAGTCCATGTTTCCTCATGACTCCGTTTAGTCACGATCAATCGAGAACTCCGCTGTATCGGTGAAGGTTATCGAGAAGAAACTCTTTCTAAATTGGAGGCCGCAAAATAAACTGTTCCAGTTTTGTTTTAAGCCAAATGGAAGCACACCGTTCACTCGATGCCAGAACGAAAGCCGTTAAGGACGAGATCTTGGGCGCCAGGGCGGCCTTCAACAGGATCTAACACCCCCGTTTCTCAATCACAAGACTACGCGCTCAACTCGACGGAGCATCCTATCTTCTAGTCTATTTTTTACCAAAAAATCATCCTCCTGACATGTATGCTTCCCACCTCCCGATTAGCTGTGCGTATTTATCCGGAGGACATTTCTTAAGATCCGCTTCCAGGGGCCTATGGCGGCAATTTCGTCAATTTTCACACGAATGCTCGCATGTGTCGTGGAGAGATTAATTTGGGTCTCGAGGCAGAAGGCTTTGCACCTGCCCGTGAAACCTGATTCCAGACATCAGCTGTCTGGGTGGCAATCCACAATGGCGCGTCTGGTGGGAAAAATGCTAGTTATTATCTAGTCTCTTTCTTAAACACAATTGTTGGGCTGTCTTAAATCGTCAGAAACACTCCGCTGTCAGAAGGGGTGAAGAGGATGTTGTGGTTAACCAGCATCTCTCCTTGAATTTGCAATAGCAAATCCGACTATAAACGATATTCTCAGGTGTGTGAGGGCAATGCAATCTAAAACCCACACCAAAATAGGCACCACTTCCCCAAAATGACTGTCTGCTCAATACCAACTCTGAGTTGGCAACCTGAAATACTCGGGATCATGAGTTTAACTTTGGCGGGACGAGTTCGCGAAAGAGCCATCCAGAATACCACGTGTACCCTGCAACAACAACAACAACAACAACAACAACAACAACAACAACATCATCATCAATTAATTCTGTGAGATCCAGTGGGGTGGGTTTTTACTTTCCTAAATAGTTTCCAGTTTGTATTATGTGCGAAGTTTTAATAGCAAGTGTTAACAATGTTTGCTTAACGCGAAATTACGAAATAAGCCCCTCTTATCTCTTTCTTAATCGTCTGTAATCAAAGCATGGACATGGCTTGCTAGATTTCTTGGCGTGGCAATCTCCTTCGACTAGAGGATGAACCGGCTTAATGAACGTTACGTAATTTAATTTCCTATGAAAGTCGGAGCTGATTGTTGTTCACTTGGGGCTTCAGTGGTGCAATCAGGAGTCAGCCTACAGACCCAGACACATCCTGGATACCGATCGATGTCTTCAGTTGACTCCCGCTCGGAAAACGCAAACCCGGGTTCGAGGACTTCAAAATACGGCAGTTCGAAAGGTCAGCGTCTAAATATATATATTTTTCATTTGTTACACTGTTTAATGCTGCCATTCGGGGTTCCCATGACCTTAAGAAACCGATAACATTAAGAAACACGCGGAAGCAGCGCTGCATTACAGAGACAAGAGAAGTTCAGAAATAATTTATCCGTCACCTACTCAAAATGTCAAATCTTACGCTCGGGTGTGGGCGGGGGAAGCGTAAAGCTAAAATGCCATCGTGTCAAATTTCAAAATCGCGTCATTAGGAATGTGCACGGCACCTCCCATAATTTGCCCCAAATCTGGGAATTCTAAACTGACACATTTACGCGTTTTCACACCGTCCCTCGAATGAACAAACAGGTCAATTTTGACGTTCGTGTCAAGAGCTTGTATTTTATTTTTCGAAGACGACAATTCGTTCTAACGTATTCTTGGCATCTTGGCATCATCCTCGTGGCCTTTAAAAAATGAATACAATTATCATTATTATGATTATAGGATGGTCCCAATAAGGCAAGTTTGAATCGCCTCTTCTAGCTCGGATTACGAGAATAGCCTAGTCCTGTGTCATGCTGAATTCAAACATGTTTGCAAATTATCGGTTTCAGCAGGCGTCTGTGTTCATTTGAAAACAAGAATTTTGAGGATGGGAATTAGTGGGATACGCCCTGTATTTTTGAAGACGAACAGCAAAATGTATTCAGTTGGTTTTGTTTTAATTTCTTATACAGCCCTGAAGAACCTGGATCTTCTTTCGCTATAAATGAGTATAAGGGCGCAATAATCGCTTTCAGACACGACAAATAGGTTTAAACTTCGCTGGTTGGACTCTTGACCGTTCGCACGAAACCCCATGCTCCAATCTGACTGAGAAAGACTAAACTCGGCTCTGGGACCCAAATTCCATAGCAGAATGGAATGCACCAATCTGACGTCATCACCAAGCCGTTGACTATACGTCTTACGGATCAAACAAGCCGGAATTCAAGATACACCATGGAAGCACGCTGCTACCTGATACAGTTGCCTGCCTTTGCCAAGAAGTCGATTGCTTAACTTTATTCTGTAATAGCGAGGGGGCTGTTCGGTCGAAGACACCTTTTGGGAATTAGTAACTAGTTGTGACAGGCGCGAATTTTGTAAAGTAAATTTTAGGAGTTCCCTTTGTAGTGCCGTGTACTCTCCAGACATCAGGCACCTAATTATATCAATTTGTACCCATCGCAAATTCGAGACAGTCGATGACTGTTGGGGCGCCCCCTCAAGATAGACGTTAGTCTGCAATTTAATGGGACGCCTTTTCAGACTTTCAAGACACAATCGACCCTTTTGATTTATGCTCCACACTACGTGTTTTGTTCTGTTCCGAAGTCGAAATTACTACCGGTTGCCACGCCCAGTCATTATTGGTAATGTATTACATTGGCGTGTCTAGCAACCTCACAATGTTCGTGAGTGACGCTGGGTTCTACACGTAGGTCAGGTCAGCAAACACTAAACAGCGGATAGCGACATCCGTCTGCCATCCAGCGCCCTGGAGGCTGGTTGACCGAAACCAGCTGCGTCATCCGGGATTAATCTAGCCCGAGTTCTACTTGTGGACCATGGAACCATCTGTCAAGCCGTCTTATCTTCCAGAAGGAGAAAGTCGCTTAGTAAAGCACAAATAAAGTAGAAATACTACAGTGGGTGTTCAACAGAAAGCTAAAATAGATAATAATTATTATTATTATTATAGATGGGTCCAATCAACATTGAAACAGATTGCTTGGTCTGCAATAAAACTTCCGTTGAATAAGGTTTTCCTAAGTCGAACAAGCATCAATTTTGAAAGCTCGATTTTACTGTCGCCAAAAGAGCATACCCATTTAATTTATTCCGCGACAAGGAATAACCTTTTTCTCATTTTTGAATTTGACAGTGTTAAAATGAAAACTGTTTCCTTAAACATTCGTACAGACTGTTTTAAGGTTTCATCTGCTCAATCAAATAAATAATTTATAAAATTAATGGTAATCGCGAGGTAGACAAACCTTCGGTATAAAAGAGGCAACAACAGTTCTTGCTTCAGCTCTTCCGATGAAACTGAAAATGGGGTTTCATTTGTTAGTGCCTGGAAAGCAGTGAACCCGACTGAAAGTTACAATTTAAACCGAAAAAAATTGGCATGCAAGAATTTTCCCATCTAATAAACCTTAATTTTGATCATTTGAATTGGTTTTCTACTTCGGTCTCGAAAATCGGACTTTATTTTATCTTCCAAACATTTAATAATAACTCTAAATGAAATCATGGACTGCATGAATTAAAATAAATCAGGCATTCTTTATTTCAACATCCAAGATCTCGCAACCAGCCTCGTAGTTTTTAAAATGGGCAAACACGTAAACAATCACCAAATTCACCAATCAGAATAAAGAATTGAGCTTCGTGGTCTAGCGCGCGCTGATTAGCGCATTTCGTGCCACGTGATTTGATTGGCCAATGCATTCCTTAATCGGCACGTGCGGAAGATTTCCACTGAAACATTCAGACTAGAAGCTCGCCTCTGGATCCTAATCGTAATTTCGGAGTCAGTATGCATTCATTGCCCCTGGCATGTATTGTTCTATTACTTCTACCGACAATTTCTATCGGAAGCGAGTAAGTTGACAATGTTAAATCAAGATCGTTACCATGTTGCGTTTAATTGGTTGTGATGACTAAATTAAACCCTGTCAGAGACATTTTTTCGCATACTTATGTATTTTGTGTTAATATCAATCAAAATGAAGATCCAGTGGATTCTAGTACAAATTTATGAAAACTGTAAATAAAAATTAATTTTCTTATTTATATCGCAAGAAAAAATCCTGTTTATTTACTTTGCTTACTTCGTTTTCAATCAGAGGTCCAATTAATGCGAACTTTCCTTATCTGGATCTTTGGGACAGCGTTCATGACCCTACTTTGCGATCGTTCGCCAACTTTTGTTTTTATCGTCTTTATTTGGTACGGAAAGAATTTATGAAAAGCGATGTCAAATAAATGCTTCTTCCTCATCCCGGTCATGGAAAGATGATCCCAATCAGAAGCTCACTATGGAAAACCTTCAATGAAAAGCCAATTCTGAGCGGAGTTTCCAACTATGGGACAAAGCTGTTTCCGTAATATTTGTTTGGAATTACAGGCTCGCAGGTCGCTTCGCCGCGTGTTTATTATTGGTGGCCTGGCGCGGGGGTCGAACCCAGGGTCATTCACGAGCGGCGTGACGATGCTGATCGCGACACCATATGGTCACTATGACGCTTTTGAACGGTTTAATCCACCGGGAAGATCAAGAATCGCAACCAATTTCAATCGAAATGAGCACGCAACAACTCGAATTAGACGGGTGCGATCCGCAAATTCGGGTTTTCGGCCAGTTTCACCACTTTCATGATCGACGACTTGTGTGGACGCGAAGAGGCTATCTTGATCTCATGTTTTAAAAGGTACTCACGAAGGTGCTGCGATCTGTGTAAGCAAAGAAAACGACCACAGAAGAAGCACCTATGTGCGTCGGAGTGCGCAACATTTGGGTGGATTCTCTAACGGGTTTCCGTCGAAAAAAGAGAAAGGACAAATTTGTTTAAGCGGTTGCAGAAAGGGCGCTGGAGGAGCAGTAGGAGTCTTGTGCGATTGTTTAAAATGAGCTTTTTTACTCCAAGGCCGGGTATTAGGCGGTTTTAGCGTTTTAGTGCTGTTTTTTTTTAAAACGTCGTGCTTATCCTTAGTGATAATTTTGACCGGATTTAGACCCGGTTTTTTTCTCAGTCCATTCGTAAATGGTAGACTTATAGATCGTATTTCGGATAATATTCAGTACTGTTGAACGTTAATATTAGTTAAGACAAGTAGGTTAACGTCCACTTAAAAGCTTGACTTCCGAAAACGAAACAACGCAATTTCCCCAAATGTGTCAGGTATTTACCAGGGCCGACTTCACAGCTCGGGTATAACAAAAGTAGTTTGCAACCTTTCTTGGAAACGGGACCATGAAGACCATCGGGTGTTAATTACGAAATGAACGCAACAAATGCAACACGAGATTCCGCACAAATCATCTTTTAATGTCGCCTGACCCCTTTGTGACTGTTGTAGCCCCGAGGTCATCCAACAATTCTGGAAGCAGCTCTACAGTCAACTCCCAGACCCCGCGCTGCCAAATCGACTGTCTAACGGTAAGAGGACCCATTCAATTTTCAGCCAATAGTTGTCTGTCTGTGTAGGCTAGCTGAAAGTCTGCCAATATTTAATCCATTGTTAAGAAAGCGAACGAATTTTACGCTAACCCATAGCGAAGGTTGGTATTTTTCTGACATTTTCACTGAAATTGGAGGCTTTGTGGTTTATCACATCACCTCGTTGTGCTGGATATGTTAAGATGACGTTTCTACAGTCATTATTGTTTAATTTAGGCCAACGAATGGGTGTACAACTCTCGGTTACAGTTGAAAGCGCCGAATTTGGGCATGCCTATGACGACTACGTAAGTTACCGTTTTAGATGTTTATACGTGCATTAACCGGTTGTAAACAAAACCTTAATTCGTTTAATGTAGACAATACCATTGTCTGATTTTGTGGATTCACACAGATTAAGCACCAAGATGTTGGAATTTGTGCCTTTATTTGGAAATTGGGGAACCAATTAATGGAACTTCAATCCTTGTAGCTCCTATTCCTTTGCTCTTAGCCCATTGTATCCGTTTATTTAAATTTCATGCGATAATTTACCGCGCATTCATAGGTGATATCTAGACGATATTGGAAAAAATCGAAATGATTATTTCCTTAATGACAGCATAGCGCATTTAAGGGCTAGAACATTCAACATACAAATTTACTCAAACCAAGAGTGGCTATTGATAAATTGTGGTATTTGCAGTGTGTCGCATGATTCGTGCTTTCGCAAATGAATATTCGTATATGGTTTACCAGGGATTGGTTTGGGGTCATGACTCTCTCGTGGTAAAGTCCGCGTCTTTGGTCTCTCCGCCTGGAACGTGGCTCTCTCAACTATGTTCCGAATTGAAGGTCCAGGATGACTCGGTCAGCATTTTTCATGCTAGACACTGTTTGTTAGAGGCGTATGGGCTACCGGTGGGGAGAATTACCTGGGGAAAATTCTCTGTGGAATCCGATGGTGTAGTGGTTAGCGCCCTTCCTCTGTTGTTGAGGGATCCGGGTTCGATTCCCGGGACAGACTACCTCGGGTGGCACTGTGGACGTCACTCGTAAGTTCACCGCCGAATTTGGATTGGGCCCGTGATAACGCCGATGAGCTTGGGACAGCGTCCACGCCGGTAAACTGCTTTATAGGTGATAGGCTGAATCAGTCGAGAATTATAACTCGCGGTGAATATGTGTAGACAGGTTCCGGCAGACAGGATGGAGGAGCAGGTCTGTTCCACAACCTGGATCCCAGTTGCTTCCTTGAAGCACGCGCGTGATTGGCCCAAGTCTAGTAATGCCCACACTATGAAAGTCACCAATACGTCACCAAATTACGTCGTGTAAATGTCATGAAGCTGGTTCATTCCCAGCATCGCGGGCAACCAATAGTCGTTGAATCTTCGTCGGATTTCTATAGCATTGCCTGAACACCATAATAAGTGAAACAATACGAAGTAGTGGCGGACCATCGGAGGAGTAGCAAATTAACACGGAAATTGTTTGAATGGACAACGCAGCTATATCTTTCAAATTTTTCTGAAACCAGTCGTATTCAACTTATTCGTCATTCGGATTTATTCGTTTCCGCACGTTTATTTTGTTTTAATTGTTGGAAACTGATTGATTTAAATTTATAAAATCTCACGATACTTCACAAAACTCACCAGCAGGATTATCGGGAGAAGGCTGTTGTGATAAACTAGTTGCCTGGATGCTCCGAATTTCAAAAGGACGACCGCTGTTACCACTCTGGCGTAGTAATTGAAGCCAAAGGGCAATAACAACATTCGAATCTTCGAAAAAAATTAAAATATTGAAGAGCAGTCTAGACTACCGGTTCTCTGTATGGGGTCTTCTAAAGTTTCGTTGTCTTAAAAACAGTTTTTGGGAATTTTCCCATTCGTTATCCCCACAGTTGTTGGTGGGGGTGAAGCTTCGGCTGATGCAACACCCCTTCGAACGGCATCCTAGAAGGAAAATACGGAATTTCGGGTTTTTAATTATAAATTCTGCATGGAACGGTGATCTTGACATCTCTCGGATGATTCACGCAATGACCGAGCACGCGAGAATTTGCATCACAGTGGAGCCAAAACGTAGGCGGAATGACTAAGCATCTCCAGCTTTTACGAAGTTTTTATTTACTCTTCTCAGACTGTAGCAGTTAATAAGAGACGTTTTTTAGCCAAATGCTTGACTCAACCCTGAGCGGTAAAAAGTATTGTCTTGGTGATGTTGTAGGATGATTTAAAAATCCTGCGTCGCCGTCACAGACAAGATTTTAAACATTAATATGTTTTATGGCCGCTGAGCGGAGTCGATGTAAATGCAACGACGCCGCTCCTAGTAGTACATCTGCCGGCTGCGTTAGTGATCCTCCCTCTGTTTCTGAACAATTAACACTTGAATTCATGAAAATAACTTCTCATTTCTGCTTTCTCTGCTCCGATTGGTGGACGACTCTATCAGACTAATTTCTGTTCATAGGTCTGCCGATCCACCATCCGTCTGGTGGCCAGTTGGCCGATCATGGACGCCAAGATCGTTGACAACACGCTGGTGCGCATGGCTGGCGGCACGGTGTTGCTGGACTCGCAGCGAGTCTGGCGACCTCGGGTCACGGTGTCTGGGGCGCGTCGCCTTGACCTCCTTTCTCGACGCATTGAGCTTCAGTCCCTGGGAAAATCCATCCCACCGGTCCACAGAACCCTAATAAAGAACTCTGGCGAATCTGATTTCGATGCCGCCGATGACAACAGCGCTAATCAACCAGCTCCGGGTAGACGACGTGGTGGGCAACAGCCAGTCTACGTGATGTCTGAAAGGTAAACCAACCATGTTTCACTCAAGGAGTGCGGCCATTGTTATTGCTGTGCACGCATGCCCTGCTGTGGGCACCACTGAATTTTATTGGCCAGCTATATCAACTTTACTTTTGATTCAACCCGTTGAAGATTGCTTTGGCCGTATCGCCGTCTAAACACCTTTGTCGTCGGTGTTCTTACACTCCAAGTTATGATTAAAAGTAACTTGATGGATAAATTTAAGCCACGCCCAGTTCATGTTCAGGTAGTGGTGTCAGCCTAATGGAGATTCTGCTTTTCTAGCAACCCTTCTTCCTCTCACGAATATTGGAAACGGTAAACAAATTTCCCACGAAGCAGCCTTCGCCTTTTAATCTGGTGTCTAACACCTACTGGTGCAAACCGAACTTAGCTATCGTAGTTGCTACTCAATCAAATGTATCGTGACTGTCGTCTTGTTTGCCATATATTAGACGTCTCTGCTGACATCTGAGTGCGGGGTGTCAATGCAAACAAGACGTTGCCATGGCTGGCAACAGAAAACATACATTCGTCATTAGTTACCAGGCCCCACCTCGGGCATATTCGGTCGGACGAGAGCTGACTGACCATTTTTTCGATACTTCAATCTATCCATCAGTGAGCCTCGGGCTGTCCTGATTTCATAGAAGGTCCCGACTAGTTGACTGATTTACTGCCTCCCTTCGGCCGAGTGCCAGAATTGTTGACGAAAATAACTATTTGAGGTGTCTCCATCCAATTAGATTGACCGACCCATCCAGAGTAAAGATGCTGCAATAATTGAAGCCAACGCGAGGCGCTTGATTTGATTTCATCAAAATATAAACGCGTCACCATTCACATAACACATCAGTCAGTTGAACACAATTCATTCAAAAGTTCAATCATCCGGCAAATTGTGTTTATGACGAATGGATGATATGATATAGCCAATGTATCCGATGTGGTTAAACTACAGTTGACAGGTATAAGTCGTGTTTAAAACGAATCAAATTAAGGGTCCTGGTCGGCTGGGTTGAATTTGAAATAAGGTCTTCATGATGGGTAATACAACTTTTGTGTCCTTAATCTAGTCGTTACCCTGACACGCAACTCTATGGTGAATTTGTTCAACGTGTTCAATTGTTTCATCCGTGTCTACACGCTTGTAAAAAATACGCCCCACAACGTTAATAATTGATTTTAAATTAAACCGGAACTCTCACACGATTAGCGAACACTGAAGCGAATAACTTACTAATTAATATTTGTTATTGCTTGCAGTCTATCTAAATAGTTTAAAATTTAAAGACAATTAATCAGTATAAAAAACGGTTGTCAATATCTTTTATTTTGTAGTTTCAACGTCGAAGTAATCTGTACATCCCCGAGCATTCGCCATTACCTTGGAGCTATTCATTGTCCCATAATAATTACCCAAGGTATGTGGATTCGAACGTTCGAAGATCTTCATGTCCACAAAACAGCGATCCCACAAATTGGTGATTTCAAAAAAAGCTTTCATATAGTATTCCAACCAACAAAGGCAAATGTTAACTTGTTTTTCCAAATATTGTGGCAGTTTTTGACATTTCCTGTGGCTTATTTGCGCACATTTTGCCGAAATTCCAAATTCGTCTATCGCAATACCTAGTCTACACCAATCGAATAAACGATCAAACATATCATTTGTAAGTTGTTGGTGCAGTATAAAGATGCGCAGAACTTTATTCAAACCATCGCCGGTGTTATTAACGACAAAGGTCAAAGGTCATGGCCCCATAAAGCCACGATACTGGCGGTTGGTGAACTCAATTAAAACCTGCGTGCACTTTAACGGACCCGCTTTAAATCAACCCATATTACCCTCTCAGCCGTGCTGGAGTTTCATCGTGGAGAAGACATGCTTATTGTTTGTCCATTAATAGGACGCGCTGGTAGTCAAGTGATGCCTCTTTTTACGCAACTCAAAAATATAAGTTCGACGCAGTGGGATGCTGATTAGTATATATTCGCCAGGCCTAATAATAAAGAATCGGCGGCAGTGGCCCATCAAAAACCATTTGCCATTAATTCCGGCGAAAAGTTTGACTGTTTGTTCAGTGCTACCGCCTGAAAAGGGATAGATACAAAAAACCTTTCGCCTGCATGTTGCATCGCAGGAGGCGCTTGTGTACTCGTCTGTATACCAGGAGGGGGTGGTGTAGGGGTCGTATATGGGGTCGTAAACGCGTGTCTCTGAGCCGACCCCCCCCCCTCCTCCTCCTCCTCCTCATCATCAGCCCACACCCGACGATGCGCAAACATTCTCTCGGTGAAACAGCAGCAGCCTTTCAGGTAGTGTATGACTCAGCCAAAGACGCGGTGGTGGCTTTAACAATCGTTGAAACTGAACACGGTGGTCCGCTAAGTAGCACGGTTAGTCACTCTCACCCCACACCATCCCGGCCACCCCAGAATCCTCTCTCTCTCTCCAGCTCGCTTGTCTAGCATCATGGATGCGAGTTCTTAATTAATTCGGTCAGTCGGGCAGTTTATGACGGCCATGTAGAGTCTTTCCTCATTAACACCCCATTCGGGTGAAGTAAATATTCATACTAACGCTGGAACCAGCGCGTTTGGGTGAATGGAGAATGGTAAATACTCTGTCTTCCGAGAGTTTAAAGCTGTTCTCCCTCTCTCTCTCTCTCTCTCGTCTCATCTCAGAAGCCCTTCACCAGGAGAGCACTGACTTCATTTGGCAGGACCGGACAAGTTGCTCCCTCACCCAAAAGGCTGCCGATAAACTCTCCTACGTGACACTGGCAAACAGATATGCGGAGAAGGCGAAGTCGGACGGTGAGTTTAGACCGATGGTGTAACGGACCTGGGTTCGACTCCCAGGTAAAGCAACAACGGTTTGCACTGGGGACTCACTTGAAAAAAATAATCCCGAGAATCTTCATGAAAAACACCCATGAAGTCGATTCATCCTCTCGCAGGGGAGAGAGAACCTGAGCAGATGGGATGTCAAGGTTTTACAACCTGATTCTAGGAAAGAGGACTATCAATCGACAGCTAAACCGCAACCCGGTGCGCCGGTTGATAAGCCCTTGTCGCCTTACCTCCATTATCCGGAAATTCGTGGGCGCGATTATTTAGACTACGGTGTCTGCGGTCTCCTCCAACTATCAGGCCATATTTCCAATAATAGGGGTAGTAAACGACTTTGGGTGTGGCCGTATCTGTCACAATCACACACAGTCATGTTCCCGATGATTTATTTTCAAGACGTCCCTCTAAATGCGCCAAAATGTATGTGTTCGGGATTCTTTAACACCAGATTTCACCGGCCATCTCTCCATCAACCTCTGCTTCAACCCCACCGGCCTGGTTCTTCGAGCAGCCCTCCCCGGCCTCGTCCTCGTTCTCCTCGCCTTCGTGCTGCTCTGGTCGGTTCCCTGCGGGTCCCTCGTGGTTGCGATCGCCCAGGGTGGTCTCCTCCTCATCTGTCTGGCCACGTGGACGCATTTCTCCAGCGCGAACCCCACACGATTCAGCATCGTCGACGCCTGGTTCCTGCTCTGCCTCGTCTTCATTAGCGTGGCCTTCTTCGTCACGGTGTTTGAACAGCGGCGACTGGACCGGCTCGCGAAGACGCGCCGTCTGCAGCAGCAGAGGCGCATCTACTCGGCTCTGTCGAACGCCTCCTTGATGACGAAGGTGCCCGTCTGCGGCCTCATGGGCGGAGGGGTCGGCAGTGGAGGAGGGGCTGGCGGCGGAGGGGGTGGCAGTGGGGGCGGCAGCGGCGGCTCGACGTGCGGTTGCGGAGGCTGCAGCTGTGCCGGCGGATTCTGCGGAGCCGGGAGTGGTGTGGGAGGGGGCTTCATGGGACTGGCAAACGGACAGGTCACCCAAATGGGCAGCGGCAGTCCCCCACCGCCCCTTGGCCTCATTCAGCCGTCGCCGGTCACAATGCCCGCGAAAATGGTCAGTTAATAATCAACTGTGTACCTTCGTCTGATGTTTCATCCGAAAATGCATAAACGCGACTAAATATTTCAGGCAGTTTTCGCACACGACACAGAAAGCAAGACCCTAGAACCATAAATCCGATGACGTTAGTGGCCTGAGTGTTCGGATATGCATAAAAGAGCGCATTGACACCAGAACAACATAAATCGTGCTTAATGTTGTAGGGAAAGGTTCCATCACCCATTAGCCGCGAGTTCTTACACAAAACCAAGCCCTAAAATCAGATGCTGCGTCCGCGGATTTTAATATGATAGTTGCCCTGATCAGGCTGTGTAGAACGAGTGCGTCAGCCTCTTCGGGATCCGCGAGCTGTTACAGTCCCCTCTTCAAACTGGTTTGAGTTCAGTCCGCTAGCGCCTAGAAATTTGAGTGCCAAAACACGGTTGAACTTGGCCATGTAAACAGGTGTCACATCAAACTTGCGAACAAAGGACGCCATTTGTCAATGAACCGCGACGGAATTACTGTCCGCAGAGGTTTGTACGAAATGAAGTGTAGAGGGGGAGAGGGGTAGGGAGTCTACATGACGAAGGCTGGGATGGGGGGTGGCGTGCGAGGCCCAAATGACAGGATGTTCCCGACCGGAAGTGCCCAACGTGGTGACCTTGAAATTAATTATCAACTATGAATCATACCCCGGTAAATACCCCAATCGACGACTCCTGGATCAAGTCATTTGAAAATGACCGGTTGAAGAAGTGCGCTTCATTGACAGTGTCGCATGTGTGTAGGTGACATGATGGTGTAGTGGTCAGCATCCTCGCTCAGTTGGCGATGTACCTTGGTTCGACCCCCGGTCAGGTAATCGCGGGGGTATCTGGCCACCTGTTAAAATACTCCCGACAATCCCAGTGGCAACTGTCACGAAGATAGGTGAAATAGCAGTCGTGCTATCATGGCATTGAAAGCCCATTTGTCAACAAAACAACCTAATTTCTCTGCCCATTGTACAACAAACCCGTTGTTGACAGACAGCTGGTGGTTTTATGTAGAGGTTCGTCAAAATCGATTAACTGATTCGATGACTCACATTAAGTTGCTCTGCCCTAATGGAGTTTCAAATGCATATTTAGCCTATTTAGACCATCCATGTATTTCATCTGTGATTCTCCCTCCCATAGACTAACCAACATATCAATTTTAAATAAATAAATAAAAAGCCTCTAATGCCGTCATCTTACTTCTTAATGCGCCAACCATTTTTGTACATTTTAGGATATCTGTAGCGAAGCGTACTTCCGGTCGGCGAGCTCAGAGCTCAGCAAGGAATCCTCCAACATCATGTCAATGGGCGCAGCCCTGCGTCTGCGCTGTGCCAAGAACGGAGGCCTGGGCGTCTTTGAAGCCAACGACTCCAACCTGGGACTCCTGAAGAGCCAGTACGCGGCCAGTCCCGGGGGGGGAGGGCAGCCTCCACCACCGGGCAGCCTCCTGCAGCCCCTGAACCCGATTCCACTGAGCTATTGCAGCACAGCGGCCGCCGTGTGTCTCCCTATCATCTACGTCCTCGCCGTCATCATCTTCTGGGGGTCGTTTGGAGCTCAAGGAACGGTCCCCAAGGACTGCCTCGTAGGCAGCATTACCTGCAACACCGAAAATGGTCTCTGAAGCATCCTGCTGGTGGCCGCCTGTTTCCTGCGCCAGACCGTATGCTGCGAGGACTGTGAAGCGAGGACCCGAAATCTGTCCGCAGCTAATTAGTCACTAATGCTGGTTTATACATTATCATTATTCTCATTTTTCATCATCATGAACTCGATTGTAAAAAAACGGTTTCTCTTTGTATATAATGTTTAGGTCCTTTTCTGGAAATATATGCGAAATATAAATGCCAACAAATTATCAAAACAAATATTTGCCCGCCGTTGTGGGATTGGAGTGTCAGTTTTGACATGCCCTAGTCCCAGTGAACCGCCAAGCCAAAAAATCACGTTTTCGTGGGCAAAGTGTATCCTTTTTTCAGGCTGGCAAAACGATGGCAAAGTTGTTCCTTTTTGAGGGGGCGTGGTGGAGGGAGGGGCTTTATGTTGCCACAACAGAATTGGGGCCACATGTAAAATGCTCGTTCCTAGTGCCGTCACCATCTTCGACTACTAACTCCATTTTTTGTTGAACCTTTCAAAACAAAAGATAGTAATCGGGGTGGAGTGTTAGGAAACAATCTTGCGTCCTTTGGATTCATATCAACGCTTGTACTTTTAGTAATCTCGAGATTACTGCATCTGCCGATGTAAATAGTGCGTTAATTAATGATTCAAGGTTTCAGTAAATCAAGAATGTTCTCACTCAAAAACTCATCCGCACGATCAAGTGAAGCGGACTTGATGCTTTGTTTTTTTGGCTGTCTACTGCTAGAGGATTAAGCGGCATCAAGTAGGTCCGGATTGCATCTGTCCATGCATGACGATCACATAAGAGCAAATTTTGGTCGATTTCTACCTGCAGCTTCCCGTTGACAACAGTGATCGAATACTTCCAATCGCAAGATAGCCTCACAAACGATGACGGCGTCATACATGAGTATAAATAACTTTAAAGTAACGCCTGGGCGTGTTTCATTCCGCGAAATTATGTTAGTCTTCTTCGCGGGCTTCATGAATGTCGCGAACCGTGGCCGCCCGTGCGCGGCGATCGGAGACTGGTGTCCAGTTCTCACTTCAACTTCGCACTCCGTTGATTGGCTGCAAGCACAGGCGTTCCATGTCTGCGGCATGTAGCCACGTCGTTGTTGTATTCGGCGGCATGGGGAAGTTTATACAGCCCTCTCGGTGTTCAGGAAGCGATGCCTCATTCCGTCATTGGAACCCGAGATCTTGCCAAATGTGTCTAAGAAGAAATGAGACACTAAGTTATCGCGATTCTTAATGGTGTTTCAATAGTTGTGAGAAATTTTCTCTCAACAGTTAAACAGATTCGCGCGCATTACTCTGACTTCCAATGTCTTTCGCGCGTTTTGCTCGGGGAGATGGCATATGTTGATAAGCGTAAAAGCTCCTAGCTACGTATTTCGCAAGAAGCTGCAGAAAAGGACGACATTTCATGGAAAACAGAAATCGTGGCGATCTGACAATTATTTGGCAACCAGAGAGTCCGGGCAAAATCTCGCACACACACAGGTCTTCCCAACCGGAAATGAATAAGTTATGATTTACGGGTTGAGTAAGACAACTTCGTGGACTGTGTTCTCATGTTGCGAGGAATCTAAGTGTGTTATGACTCTCTGAATAAGCAAGCCTCCTTTTTCGGTTAATTGTAGAATCCTGTTGTTGAAATTAACTCTGGGATAAGATTTATAAAATTAATTACGGGATAAATATTGGCTTATAAAACATTTATACCTGATTTATAAGGTCCGTTTGAAAATAAAATACTATGACTGGATTTTTGTCATCTCTCCGAATCTATGCTTTGCATCAGCTTTTATTCTTGATTACAGGCATTGTCATTGGTTGCATTGATGCATAATTATGGGGGGTTAAAATAATTAAAAAAGAATGCACTGTAAAATTGTAAAATAATATAAAGTGATTTGTTTTTCATTAAAACTGTTTCTTGTGAAAAAGGTCTGATTATTATTCATCGGCGTAAATATAATTGTTTAAATTGGTGCTAGCTTAGGCCAGTCTTAGTTCAGACTTTATGTGTTGGTATGTTCGTGATCATTCCAGTCTGGTGACTCAAGTTTTCTTTAAAAAATACGAAAATTAAATTTCAGGCCTGATCTGATTTGTTTTATTCGCCTCCGACCAAACTTCAATGATGAATTATCGGTTTAAGTGAGAGGAAATATTATGCTGCATCTTCTAAATAAACGTCTTTACACATTTTTTTATGATCGTTGTCTCTTTGAATGAGCTGAAAATGGAATGGTGGTTATGATCAAAAGCCGGAACACTTGGGTCGATAATTTGGATGTCGTCTTCGTGAAATGCTGTCGTCTCTGTTTATAAGTTCACCGTTTCCGGCTCCTATGGGTGAACTCAAACCATATCAATGCTTTTGTGTGCCTTCGATCGTTTCCATGACCTCCAATGTTGGGTTTTTTTCACCCTCCAAAGGCTTTTTGAACTCGTGACCTTTGACAGTGTATTATCTATATACCATATCCGAGACACAATCATCAGTAGTGGCTACCATCACTTCAGTAGTGGCTACCCTCGCCACACATTTATGCAAACCCTTTTAATTCCCAAGAGAACGGCTCGATATCGTATTTCGATCGATCTCTATTTGTCCAAATACCTGGCTGTCACAGAAACATATAAAACGGGAAATCAGGGAACGCTGTCGTCTGTAGGATTGTAAATCTGTAGCGCCGAAAGCTTTGGTGCTCGTGGCCTCAATAAAGCGATTATAATTCCTTTTGCTGGTCGGTGAAGTGGGTTGTTTGAGCCAGTTTGACCAGGTATGCGGGGAATCACGTAATGACAACACCAAGATTCTTAGCATGTACATATATTTCAATCTGACTATGGAGAAAAATATGGCAGAATGTTGATCCAGCTCGTATAGCCCTGCGCCTGCAACAATTGCCCAAGATAAGTAATAAGTCGTCGTTTCAAGGTCTACCACGAACGCAACCAATAGTCTGCCTCTCCAGCCATATTCTCTTCAACAAATACAAAGGCCGTAACTTGGCGATTTCTGTTCAACCCATTTGCTGGTTAAAATTAAAACCACACAGCCCCCAATTTTCGAAAAAAACATTACTTGCAAATTTCCCTCTTCTACGATTATCTCATTTGATTCAAATGATTTGAACCACCTTAACTCTCGTGGAGTCAATAAAGGACTCAATTAATCGAGAAAATCTATACTCCAATCAATTCTCGCAAGCCACGGGTTTGATGCGTGTTATGACACGACAATGTTGCGCCACTACCAAGTCGGAAAGACACCAAGAAGATGATGGAAGATGGAGCCAATGAGAACAAGGACGAAACTGGAACAGATATGACATGAGTACATCAGGCCTGAGTGATGTTACTCAGTCGCGGTTGGGTGCAACCTATGCGATGACATGACAGAATATTCTAAAATAATCACAGACTATTTAATCTAGATAACGGATGATAACGAGGAATCAGCTCAAATTATACATAAGTGTAATCTTATGCACCAATTTCCGAGTAAAGTTGATAGGTCTTTCCCGAGCAACCAATTCAAAATATTCCTGCGTGTGGTTAAATTTTGAGGGACACACGTGTCCTCTTAGAATCTCTGTCAAAGCGGGTTTTTTTAAATTTTTGTTAACGTCAGTTATGGTTTAAGCTGAAATATTTTGGCAGTCAGACTAAAATATATTGCCCAAAAATAATAATCTGAAATATTTAACGAAAAGATGAGATGCTGAAAATGAAGGATTTGGATGCGCATTTAGAGGAATGATGGTTTGAGTAAATTTTCCTTTAAATCGTTGGTGGGCATCCCAATTAGTTTAGTTAATATAACATTAAATGCATTATGCCACGCACGACTGCATTCGTTCGTTTAAAAAACATTTTGCCAAATTCGATCATGATCATTTTACTAAAAATAATAATTGCATTTACTATATTCAGCAATGATACATGGGAAAAGTGACAGTCCTACAGTATTGCACACACAGAATTACGAAGGCAATCTACCTAGCATGATCGCGTTTACTTTCAAAAAGCAAGAGGATAACAGAATCGTAATCTATTGTACGTGTAGCGATATGGCCACAGCCAGTAGTCTCATTGGGGTTACAACAATGTGTCCAATAACTGCCATCATTTGTCAAATAAAAGCTCCATCTTTCGAGAAATCTGCACGTCGATGATCCTTGCAAAAACTTATTTTAGCCGTCACACGGTTGTTGATACCCTGAGGTGGAATTTGCGCATTTAAAGCCCGAAACTTCCATTAAACGCCCCATAAACGCACACTTAACTGTCTCACCTTGAAGTGGGCGACCCCGTGACACCCAGGTGAGGGGGTTGGGTGTCGCAGGCGTGTTACACAAGGTCATTGGGGGCAGCCAGGTGTCGGACTGTGCCGTTTTGGGGACAGGAGAGGCTGGTGGCAGAGAAAATTGGTATTTAAAGTTTTGTTGTTTTTACGTAACGTGATTATACGACGTTGATGCGTATTTTTTTTTAAATAAAGCGCCAATTTAATAGGATCTGTTTTATGGGTCGGATTAAGGGATTACTTTCATTCGATAGCTATCCGTAATTGTTATTGGGGCACAGATTTCAACTTAGTTAATTATAGTACGAAAGCCTAATAATAATAATTTTGAAACCGTTGCCTTTCGTGTATCAGAAACGGGAGTCCCAACAAAAAACAGCAATATGTATTCAGTATTTTATTAATGTAATGTAAGCATCAATTGTGCTTTTTATAATCAAGCCAAATTGGTGTTTAAATCCAAAGCAATTGCTTGATGTAGGACAGGCAGATAATAAAAACCGCTGGCAGTAAAATTTACAAAAAAAGAACACCGATTCTTGACTTGGGGCTATGCGTTGTGCAACGCCTTGGTTTTGAAAATAATGTCGTTTTCTAGTGGCTTACCTATACTCTCGATCAAAGAGACCATCGAAATTCGGTAATTCCAAATTTTTCCCGATTTTCAGTTTACAACCGAACGCGTGAAACAGGATCTCAACGACAGTTTATGTACCCTTGTTAATTACATAAAGTTTTTTTCCTCATGACCTCAGTTACCATTGTTATCAATAGGAGATCGCAGTTCTCCCCTACTCTCTTTCCGCGGAATGGCAATAATTACTAGCTGGTCCATCTAGAGTGGAGCCACTACCTCCACCCAGGATCCCACACCGCCCCCATTTGCCATCCATTTGCCCCAGCAACATTCCTCTTTCTCCCAGTACAGATCAGTCTAGCAGTCTGCCCGTTATAATAACCGGTCGCAGCTTTACCCCCAAACCCTCTCATATCCCCATCCATGCACTATTCGTTATTATATGTCCATTGGTCTAGCCATTTGCAAACTTCCCAATGATTGGACCATCCTGGTAGTCCACCAAAATGCTTCTCTAATATCCCCATCCATGCACTATTCGTTATTATATGTCCATTGGTCTAGACACTCAGGTTCCCACATCGCCCCCATTTGCCCCCAAGTCAACATTTACTCCAGCAACATTCCTCTTTCTCCCAGCACAGATAAGCCTGGCAGTTTGCCCGTTATAATAACCGGTCCCAGCTTTAACCCCAAACCCTCTCATATCCCCATTCATGCACTATTCGTTATTATATGTCCATTGGTCTAGCCATTTACAAACTTTCCACAACTAGATGCGTCTTCTTAATAATTTGGCTGCCTGGGACATTCATGTTTACACTACTTTGCTGTACCAAACCTCCTCCAAAAGCTCTAAGATTCCTTAGGTCAATCCCTCCCATTGAAAGAGTGTCGCAATAGAATAGGAGTTACAAAAGGCTCCATCATTCTTTTCAGTTGTTGTGTGTTTGTTTTCCACGATTGTAATGAATGGTGACGAGTACATAAGAGGAATTTAAAGGGGAAATCTTTTTTTTGGCGATCTTTAAAATCCGAAATTTGCTTAAAATAATATTTAACAGACAGGCAATTAAAAACATCTTGTGCGACAAAATAATTTTTATTCTTTAAAAGCAAGAATTGAACCCTTGAAGTTTATTTTGATAACAACATGCACACGATTGTGCCGCTTTCCGGATAGGCCTTAAAGTTTAAGGCTTAAACGTTCCTGGTATCCAAGGCCTTGTCCGCGTGGGTTTAAACACCATAAAGTTACAATCCATTTGAATAAAATTTAGAATTTAAAAATTCACGGAAAGCGTTCGAATACACCAAATCATTGCGCGAGACAATCAAAAAGGTTGCTCGATGGTGTCGTGGTCCGCATATTCTCTCTGTTCGCGAATGACGCTGGGTTCGATTCTCGTGTTGCGAAGAAGTGGATACAGACCCACCCTTGTTGAGAGCTGTCTCAACCCCATGGATTCCATATCTCTGGGTATTATCCCATCCAAGTGCCTGGCATCGGGAAAGAAAAATGGTTAAGGGGTGTTCTAATAAACCGCCATTTGCAAGCCTGCTAGCCCTATAGCAGACCACATATACGCTTTTAATGCCGGAAATAAGATTTTAGGATTGCTCGAAATCCAGCCACGAATAAACTTTATGGCATGCTTACCGCGAATCCTCACCAAACTTAAAATACCTTTAGATCTCACATCAAGGTAGGATTTCCAGTCGTGATTGGCTAATCGGGTGGATAATTGAACTGGATTTTTCAGGTTGACAGAGGTGCTGTACACTTGATGAGGGTGCCAGAAGTGTGTTACGTATGGAGACCCTTTAATCGATCCCGCGAGCCTCTGAAAATGCGGGATATTAGGTTGGAACATATTCGACACCAGTATCGGTTAAATTTCAACGCGCAGCGTTTATTAAATTTTTCTCTGGTATTCATCCTCCGTTTCATATGTTCCAACCCGATACGTCACCTCGAATTTGCTTTTTTTCAAAGGCGCCATCAGCGAATTGACCAATAAACATCGATATCGTGACTGTTCTTAAACTAGGCAATCTTATACATTATCTGTTCCACTTCGCGATAGGTCGATTATCAGAGGGTTGTTCGGACTTGCAATTCCAGCCCTGTCTGTATCTCGCTCTGGAGGTGATGGGAAATTTCGGCGACCTCGTTGACGCCCCCAAGGTTCTTCGCATGGTGCCCGAAGATGCCAACCTGAAGAGGCTGGCCAACTTTTTGGAGGTTAGGCACGCAAGCGCGGCGTGCTTGCGCCTGTAATCATCCGTCGACTTGGCAGCGGAAACCGGCTGCTCCATCATCGTAAGTGTAGCCAGCCTCTGTTCCGTGTGTCGCCCCTGGGTGAACGAGGCAGCCGCGGTGGCCACTCCACATTTCTCCACCTCCTCTTCTAGTGGCGCTGCATTGGACGCCACCACCGGCAAAATATTCCCATCACGGAAATACCCACGAAAAAGGGTTTAATAATTGTTCGATTTTGGCAAACTAGGCCACTCCCCCCCCAAACTAGTTACTAGTAAATCGTCAACGTTTCCTCAGGCATCCCGGCCCAAGCCGCCTTTTATCCACTGGTTTTGGTCATCAGCGCAAGTCTGTGCCAGCGAGATCTCGTGGAAGGTGGGCTCAGAAAGCCGCCTGGTTTGGGTGGGATCGGGGCAGGCGGTTTGCGGGCTGACAAAACGGTCATTACCACCTCTTCTTCGGGTGGCACTGGAGACACTGTCCCCATTAATCTTCATAAACATGACACCCATGAAACCGGTTCATCCTGTAGCAGGAGAAAAAACTGAAAAGAATTCGTCATTGGTTTATTTGTTTCACTATTTTGTTGTGGACGAAAATGGATCCAATTTTAGGCTTGGCGTAAGATAGCAGGTTTGCGCTACACTTTATTCATTTTAAAATACCCAGATATTACTCCTGCATCTTCGAAGCACTTTTTGGAAGTCAGACACGCTGAATGGTGCTGCTGCTGCTTCATCAAATGGCGTTCCACGTGTGGCGGTTCCTGTGTTTTGTTGATGCAGCGGCGGCCAATTCCACCTCCTCTTTGGTGGCTCTGGGGACGCCGCCACCAATAAAACATCCCACGCAGCTTCATAGAAACCTCCATGAAGCCTGTTTATCCTCCAACTTGCGAATATCGCACAAATCAAAGCATAAACCATTAAAGCGCACAGCGAATACAATGGATACTTTGTTTTTAGACAATGCACACTTCAACCGGTGATTCGTTATCGTGTTTTATTTTCACGTTTTCACACGTTTAAATTCGTTGTTGGTGTGCCGCTGTTTGGAGGATGAGCCGGCTTTATGGATGACGTTTCCATGGGGAATCTTTTTATAGGTGACGACACGCCTCTTAGATTCGTGCAGACGGGGGGTTATCCGATGGTGAAGCGTTCAGCATCCTCGCACCGTTTGTGAGGGATAACCTGGGTTCGAATCCCGGGTCAGGCTACCGCGGGCAGCCTTGGAGACGACAACTCTGATAATATTCCAGAGAATCGTCATACCAAACACCAATGAAGGCAAATTTGATTGATTTTGATTATGGATAAACTGTGTGGGGTTTTGCGGGTTTGCCCTTTCCAGCGAATTCTTAACATCCACAATAGATCCCTTCCCAAAACATATCCTGAAGATTGTCGAATGAATGACCTTAAAAGGCTCTGTGTAGAATGTGCGCAATTTTTAGTGGTTACCGTGGGTTATCGTTACAAACACAATCGCCACTCCTGACTACGTTAGAATAACTTGATTAGTAGTCGTCATCACTTAGCAAAGTGCTCACTGTCCACCTCACGCTTATTGGAATACCACTCATATCCTCATTCATTTATCTTAGTTAGTATGCCTTTAGACCAATTGCTAGTCAATAACAGCGGATTTTACACCATATTACCCCACTACTGTCAGTCATACATCTTCGTTGATAGGTCGTGCTACATTCATATAAACTCTAGTGGCACCAAGTCCATCGGTACTGGCGTACTACAACAAAGGAACCAAATAAACATCCGGAAAATTAAAAATATATATTCCACAAAAAAGGCCCTATGCCCATTTGAAATACTTTTATCGCATTGCAAAGAGACTAGCTGTTTGCAAAATTTAGAAAACCTTTTCCCACATTCCGGTATGCCTTGTCACTCATGCACGCTCTGATCTGTGTGAAACATTCCATCATATTCACCCTCCTTGTCAGCTCTTTGTTGGTCGTCTTCATCAGTCTTTGTTGCCGTGTTTTTCGGGGCTGTGTGCATCACCAGAGACCTGACTGTAGACCTAAATGAGCAGGGAAGAGCTCTTGATTTGTAAATCCCCCATCTCTCTTCTGCAGTTTCACTGGAAACGCGAATACCTGTTCTGTGGAACAAAGGTTATTGTCGACTCCAGTGGACCTTTCCTCAAAAAAATCGCCTTGGTGGACACCCTGAGAAAAGGTTAACCAAGGTGAATTTAAAGCAAAATTACGATCACACCATTTATGCCTTCGTTGAAAATGTAAGTTAGTTAGTTTGTTTATAATAAGACTGCTGTAAACCTGGCTCTGACTGGCGATTTCGTTTTGGAATTCGGAATGCGCATCCGCAAATGGATTCAAATGATAGATGATGATCATTTCTTTGAAGCCCCGGGAAAAAAAGAAACCCCAAAGGGCTGACCAGGAGATGCAAAGGAAAATTGTATTCGCCATATCGCCGCTGATCAATCGCCCGGGGTGTCGTTGTTCTATCGCAGCTTCCGTTTCCATCAGAGGTGAAATTATCCAGCGAGATTTCGATAAATGCGACTGTTACTCTAATCAAATCGTGTGCCACGGTTCAGTGTCAAGCGTGATGGTAGTTTGATGTCATTTATCGATTTTGGGGACGCAAAAGTGGGTTCCCTGGATTCCAGAGTTCGGACTTTCGGTGGGCTGATTAAAATAATTTTATTTCCAACTTGTTGTCTACGCCATCAGCCAGACGCACGCTCACATAAGCTGTTCCCTTTTAACGCATATGTTGGCGACATCCCCACACACCCTTCTACTCTAGTTTGTCCCCAAGTAAATCACTGCAGAGTATGCAAAGGCTCCGTTGTTTCAGTGCCAGGAGAACGTAGGCCCATCGAAATCTCTCAGAATACGTTTTTATTTACACGCCATACCCATTTTTTTAAATAATTGCAGTGGCTTTATAGAGGTCACGAGGACCAAAACGTTCAGCATAAAACAAACGGTCAACGAGTATGATGTTTTGTAAAATCGTAATGGCTACCCTTGAACGGCCTTTAACCAAAAAGGTGGTTTTCTGTATTTTGGGGCCTCGTGGATTATTATGGAGAAGAATGGGAATGATATTGAAGAAAACTACATTGAATGAATCGATAGAAATTCCGGGTATTCTAGTTTATAAACTTAACATCCATTTTTTAGCTGACTTGCGTGTTCGATACGAAACATTGTGAGTATCGCTAACCAACAGAGAAACAGCCCGAATTACTTTCTTGAATGGAGAGCATAGGCAGGTCACTAGAAAACGAGATTATTTTAAAAAGCCTACGAAGGGTTAAAAAGTCAGAACATTTAAGACCGGGGAAAATCACTCGGGAACGATGTACAATAAAGTTAATTATACAGGCATGGACAAAGGTTTTTATGCGGCTGGAGCTTAAACCACGTCTCCTGAACCGGCAATGCTGTTACCACCCCTTTTCGTATTATGCATCAGCCCTGAAGGTTGTCATCAATTGCTAGTATCACAGTTATTACATGTTGCATATGTTAGACCCGATGAACCGTTGAAGCCACAGACATCCATGTCCACGTGTTGACGATCCAAGAGGGAAATACGACCGAGGTCTTGGAGAATGTGGGCGTATTTCAGCTCGTTTTGGCTAGAGGACCTGGAGATAAGACGCGCGATGTGGCTCTCCGTTTTCAGTCACTACGAAATTCTGCGGAACACACCTCTCCCTCACCCACACCCCTCCAGTTTTCGCCATATTCACTAAGATAAACTAACGGTTTTCATGACGCGGACGTCCTCATTTGAGTCACTGTTTCCACCGTGAGATGTCCTTCAAACGGGCCGTAACCATGACAAATATTTATGATTAAGATTACAACCCGTGTTTGTGTGTGAATCTTGTCTTCCGTTGTGTGTGGTACATTAATGTCCATATTTGATTGAACATATTTTAACGAACTCCGCGGAACCTATGCTTTGAAAAAAATGTCAGAGATTTACCCACTCCAGCAGTAGTATTCTCATCAATCAAGGGACATCTGCTTTTATGCTAATTAAAAGAAGGATCATCACGGAAACAAAAGCGGTTTTCAATTTAGTGAGCGTTAAAAAAACCGTACCATACCCCATGGCTGATGACAGAAACTTTGGTGTGAAGGGTGGGTGTGTGTTTGGGTTAACCGAACTTTTGTATCACACGAAATAAGAGCAAAACAGAAAACATGTTCCAGAGGATTTCAAAAAAATAATTACTCCTATTGGATGTTTTGTTTATAGCGTAATGGCTGACGTTGAACCTCACTGTCAACAGAATAGCAATCAGGCAATCCTAATGTAACACGTCTAATTGCGTGCAAATTTAAAAGGCTGGGGAAACCGAAATTGTATTGCACAAATTTGGAGTGTCAAAAATCTGTTCTAGGCGTAGAACCTTGCGGACATCGGATGGGGACAATGGTGGGTGCTTATGGGGAGGATTTTAAACCGCAAGAAAGAATTTGGAACCACAAAGCCCAATAGTATTCGAAATATTTTCTGATGCCATTCTTATAGGCCGGCGCGCGTCCAGTTACAACAGGTTCTGCGGTCGAAAGATTGAATTATCAAGCCTAAATCTAACGGAAGCAGTGTAGTTGAGCAGTCTTTGGAGAGGAGCTCATGTGTTGAACCCAAGATTTTTATTAATTTGATATAATATAGCCAGTTAATGGCGTGTGAATTGTAAACTTCGCAAATGTGGAGCCCATCGATAATTTAAAAAGGATAATTTCGGGTTAACAAAACGGAACCAACAATAATTCTACTACTGTCAAACAATTGGTAGCTGTAATATCCATATGAATTTGAGCGAAACATATTAAGAAGCATGAAATTGGTAGGGAAGTCCTTTTCTCTCCATATTAGAGTCCAAACGAAAAACAGCGGGTTATCCGTTCCAGTTTTTCTTATTGACCAAACAGAAGAACTCTGGAATCCCCCACACCCTCGATTCTTCCCACGACGCAAAAGCGCTTAAGAGCCGCTTCGTGTACACCAGCTTGTCTTAGAACTGAATTTCAGGGGTTACAGGGATGGTGATTCGTTTTTTTCCACCACAACTTAGACAGGCCATTCGTTCAGCAAAGAACGACAGCAACATATTTTGTCGGAGCTAGCGGAAAAGCAGGATACGGCAACTAACAGAGTGGACTTCGGAAATCTCTTCCGACCCATTCATCTGGCATTTAACAAGCGTAATTCCAAAGTCCACCTGGGATGACGGGTGAAGTTAACATGAGATGCTTGCCGGTACTCTCCACGTACACTGTTTTCTGTTGATCTTAGAAAGCGAGGTACTTCCAAACGCCTAGAGTACTCCTGTTCTTTAACTAAAGAGCCATAAACCGAAGTATTATCTACACTCCTCATAAGTAGTATTAGATCTTCATCCGCAGCGAAAATAGGAACATCGCTACAATTTCCACCAGTCGATGTTTCATAGATTTCCGTGCAGCATTAAACTCGGGTAGCATTGGCTATTACTGAAGGCGGCGGGAATGCAGGAAAACGCTAGAACCTTCTGAAGTCATACTGTTTGTCTATCCGAGAGTGGAAGACTTTTCTCCAAATGCTGTCGTCAGGCAAGGGTGTCTTCTTTCCTTGGCGTCGTTCAGCGGCATGGTGGACTGACGAATCGAACCAGGAATACACAGACGGCATCGTTGTCTTCTTTGCCGCGAGAGGATGAACTGCCTTCGTGAATGTGTCGATCCGTGGCCGCCAATGCGCGGCGATCAGAGGCGCAGAAGGTTGGAGCAGATTGTATTCTACTGGATCCAGCTGCGCACTCCGTTGATGAACTGGAAGCCCAGGTGTTCCATCGTACCTTCCCATGTTTTCAGTTGACCGCTGCTACGGCAGGGCCAACCTTGACAAGGTAACGGCGAGAGGCACCGGTTTGAAAAGTCCGTATCTAGCTGGTGTCTAACGTGGCCGAACCACTGCAGCTTATCTCCTTGTGTTGTCTATGCGCAATCTATGAACCAATCGGTCATTATCTGGCATACGACCGTCGTTCTCGCGAAACAAATGAAGCCAGCTCATCACCCTCTAGGAGAAAATCGACGAACAGCTTTAGCCTGACTGTCAACCGGGTTACCGCATTTTTTACTTGTAGCCGAGGTTTTCATTTGGTGCAGGTTGCGAGACAAAATACCTGTAAATTACCACGAGAAATGCACGACAGATCCCACAGCAAGTAACAAAAACGGTTCCTCCATAAAGTCACATCGGGTTCCGTTCGTTTGCACATTATTATATTTATTACGAAAGAGTTCGAAAGACCAAACAAACCGTCGTTGCACCAGAAGCACCGCCAAATGTGAAGGTATTCAGAGGTGGCACCTCATTGATAAATTCGAAAAGTTTATGGGAGTTGATGGTACGCTCAAATTCAGCTTTGAGCTCTTCTGTTGACCAATTGCATGATGTGACAATGAGCTTTCCATCCCATTTCATGATTTCATGTACGTGGGAAAGATATAGATCGCGAACACGAGAGGACACCTTCTGGGGATCGCTAGCGTCTGGCGAGAGAGCGATGGCATCGAATGTTCCTTTATCAATGACCACGTCGAAAGAACCAGGCCTAAGATTATGCGCAAATGACTCCGCGAGGATATCAATACACTAAAGAGAGGGTATGATAATTATTGCAAGATGAGTCGTACATAAAATGATACGGCGACTGATAAGTCGGGATCTTGAGCAAGTTTATTTGATAAATTGACTGCATCATGCGAATAGTCAATACCAATGATCTCTGAAAATCCCGTTTTTGCCTTAAAAAGTCAATCACAAACACGAAATATGAATATACCAGTGAAATGCATAGGTGACCGTTGCCACAGCCGATATCTAGTATTTTTGAGTCTTTGGAAATGTTTATATCACATAGATACCGAATTATACGTTGTTCGCTCGATTTTCCAAACCTAAAAGCCGGGGTAAAATTGACTCCTGATTGAAGATTTACCAAATTTCTCCAACATCGCCGAATTCGTCGTAATTCTTCAACTCCGTTTTGTATTGGTCATCCCAACTAAGCCGATAAGAAATCTTTAATTCTTACTGATCTTTGGTACCCAAATGCGACGGATCGAAGTCCCCCATTACGGAAATTACTATAAAAGGGAAATAGCTATAATAATGCTTTAAGTTGAAAGGATTAAGTATCATTGTTTTATTGTTAAGGTCTACTTTTATGGGATTCGAATGCAGAATATACGCTAAGTGTTATGGTAAATGACTAGGACGGGAACTGATTATGCGGCATAGATAATCAGAGGTCTGTCACCGAGGTCTGTGCCGAGCGTAGTGGCGTGCGCTTGTAATCTAGCAACCTGGAGGCCGGGTGGCGGAAACTGTCTCGCGCGCGTTATGGACAAGGCCTTCTATGGCCGCCATTACCTCGTTGTTATTTCCTCCATTCCTGTTAAACATTAAAATGCTGAAATTTATGGTCTTTGTGACCTTAATAAAGCGTAAAAATTATAAAAAAAAGGTCTGTCACAACGGTCCCGAAAGTAAATTGAATAATGTGCTGCAAACTATTATAATGAGGTCTTGGATAACACAACACCTAGTGACGCAATATTTATTCTTTATTTTAATTAAATCGATCGCTGGAATATTTCAATGTTTAAATTCGATGCAGACACAAGGTAAAGTACTAAAAACGTCTCCGAAAGCGAATACACACCCACACAAAGCAAAATAAGCAAGGTTGCTAGTTTCAAGGTCCCAAATAAAGCAATAATTAAAATAATAATAATTGTAAGTGCTTTGTTGAGGTCAAGAGGACCAAACCTTTCACCATACAAATATAAAAATAATGAGATACACGAAAGCTGTATTTTAGTTCCTGCTTAAAAAGGGACAAATAAGGAATTACCTATTTGCGATATGCCGTCGTTTTGTTGGTATTAACCGAAATTGCCTACGCATCGTTCGAATGGATTCGTGCCTGGATAAAACTTAATAAAGGGGATGGGGGCGTCATCTAACATCCGAGCACCGAGGAGTGTAAAGATAATTAATTGACGTTGAACGGTAATCAGTTGGATGGAGAGCAGAATCAGAAGTGACCATCCCTGATAATCATTTATAACAGTCACTCTATCTGATATCTTCGTCGATGGGGGCCTTGGTTTGACGATTGACTGTTACCCGTTGAAACCGAAGGCATTACTGTGTCCACAGGCTAACGTCCCTTTGCAATCCCTTCCAAGAAAACGTTTCAGCTACTAATCGAGTGGTTGTGCGAATACCAGGACGCGAGAGACTAGAAGGCGAGGGGACGCTTTTGTTTTGTCACAGAGCAGAGAACGCACGGACCGCTGGAGAGTTAAGTTTAAAAGGGCTGTGTCGTCGGGCCCAATTCGAATACCCTCGTGTTGCTGGGCGTCGGACATCTCCTCGTAGTCGAGACCATTAGCGAGTCGCCGACTATTCAACTCGAAACGAGAAAGGGCGTCGGCAACCTTATATTCTGCGCCGCGGAAATGACGGAATTCCATGTCGATCTGCGAGAGAAAATCGAGTTGTCTGATCTCGCGTTCGTTATAGGGAGACGAGTGAGAGGCTATGGCATATATCAGCGGCTTGTGGTCCGTAAAAATGAGAAAACGGCCACCTTCCGCAAAATTCCCAAAATGCTATACGCTTTGGTAAGCGGCCAAAACTTCACGACCGAAGGTGCTGTATCCGCGAACCGTTGGCGATAGGGACTTCGCGAAAAACGCAAGTGGTTGTCACCGATCCAAGTTACCTTGGTTGAGTACAGCGCCGACTGCTGTGTTTAAAGAATCCACCATAAAAACATATTTGGACATCAGTGCGCGGATTAACCAATAAGGTCGAGGCGGCGAGACCGGCCTTCAACTCCTGGAAGACTGCACTCTGTACTAGTAACAGTTTAACCTGACCGTTTACCCTGGATGACAGAGGGGTTAACGGTGAGGCCATCACAGCGAATTCGCCGACGAAACGTTGGTAAAAGTTCAGCATCCCGAGGAATCGTCGAATCTGACGCTCTGTGCTGGGCTCTGTGTAGTCAGCAACCGTTGTTACCTTCACGTCCAGTGGTCGAACCCATCGATCATTTATTAAGTGGCCAAGAAAACTTACTTCAGTTCGGTCAAAATGGCATTTTCCGGGTTCACAACGAGCCCCTGTTCATCCAAGCGACGAAAAACCACTTCTAAATGCCTTAGATGCTCTTCTTAATTTTTGCTGCCGATTCGAATTTCCTCGATATAAGCACAACAGAAGTCGACACCCCGACGAATGAAGTCGATGAAGAGGTTGAAGGTTTGTGAAGCGTTTCTAAGCCAAACGGCATCCGTAAGAATTCGAATGATCCAAAGGGAGAGGTGATTAACATTTTCAGTATGTCCTCAGGGGCAATCGGTAACTAGTGATACGTCCGGACCAGATATATTGTGAAGAAAATCTTCTTTCCGTGTAGGAACGAGATACAATCGTGGATGTGCGCAGTTGATAGCGGTTAGGAATTGGGACTGCGTTCAAGGCTCAATATTCGCCACAAGGACGCCAATCCCCGGGTGTGGTCTTCTAAACCATGTAAATCGTGGATGACCACTTGCTTTCGGACGTTCGTACGATTCCAATCGCCATCATTCGTTCGAATTTCTTTTGCGCTATGCGTATTTTTTCTGGTTCGAGACGGCGATAACGCTGAAAGGTACCGGGTCCCGTATTCTTCGTATGATGAAGTACGTCGTGGGAAGGTTTCTGTCGGGTTCGAATAAAGTTTTCGAGATCGGTAAATTGATTGACGGAGGAAATGCAGGAAGAGGGGACAGTAATGTGAGTAAGGTGTGGATTGAGGTCGTTGCTGTGCATCCGGAGACTTCTAGAGACTGTCGTTGATTCCTCTACGAGTTTCTTTCGTCGGACGCTGAAGAGGAGGTTCTCACGTAAGATCGCACGAGGGACATTAGCCACTATTAATCTGAATTCGTTTCAGTCCGAGGTCGAGAAGAAGCGCACGGTGACCGTAAGTTTTGATGTTTCTTCGATTGGCAGCCTGCTGGAGGGAATGTGTATCGAGGTGTAATCGGTCAGACAGAGAGGGGGGAATGACACTCCCATCAGCGCAGAAGTCCGCCATGAAGCAGCGACCACGTTTGACGTCCTTCACTAAGAGAATGCGCCTATGCATGTAATTGAAAGGCTGAATGACAGCCGCACTGAATGCCTGGCATCTCCGTTTCCCGACCATGAACATGGAGAACGGCAGCGCTTTGCGTTGGACCCGAACACCTGATGAAACCAGTAATGCGTGTCATCTTGCTTGCTTGTGCTTACGGCGTCTGTTGCCAACGTTGACGCTGCCAGCGGTCTTTTTTCCGCAGCATATAACGCATGTGCCGCCTCAAGTCCCGCAACTCTTGGGCCTCGTCGTTAGCGAGTTTCTTACGGGGGTCTTGTCACGGTGGCTACTGCTAGATGGCCAGGGTGAGCGGCAAAAAGCCGGTCGGCGTACTCGCCTTTCTCGACAAACGGCAGCGTGGGTGTGAGGGTTACCAACGAGTCTCTGACGACCGGGGCAGCTTTTAGGTAAAAATGTGCCGAATGACTGATCCGCTGACGTCTTGGTTCACCGATAAGGATTCCGGGCGTTGCGACAGTTGCAAGGTTTTCTCCTCACCCAATTAATCTTCCGGTAAAAGAGCACTGTGGTGCTTTGTCCTTGTTATCGCTGACTGCTGAATAAAAGATTTTTTTGCACAGTGTACGGTTGTGAAACAATAATGTGGCGTGCACGTGCAACCAGATCTTCAGTTGGTGACGCAAAAAATTGATGGAAGTTCGTTTTCTCGATGACAATTACTTTCGCCGCAAATTGGGATTCCACAACCGAAAGCCATGCTTCTATATGGCTCTTCCACGGAGGTGGAATGGAGACGGCATATATGTTTGGAGATAAATCTGTCGGGTCTTTCATCAGAAGAAAATCCTTTAAAAAATATGCTCGCCAAATTGGTGGTTCTCAGTTAACTATACTTAAAGCCACTAAGTATGTTTATGAAATACGCGTCTAAAAGGGATTACGAATGAGAACGCAAACCCAAGTAGAATCAAGATAGTTATCTTGATTAAATAATATAATTAAACAGCGTTGTGTCGGCGATCACGCGTTCGTGAACATAAATCTGTTCGTGCATGTTAAAACAAAAGAGGGACTTTAAGGTCACTACACCCCCGCCCTCCCTAGATGTTTAGTCTCGATTAAACACGGGGCATCATCTTGCAGTTTCCTCCAGTCTATCTCGTATGCCTACAACAGTCATTAAATTTAAAACCATTTGCGTTTATAGCGGTGTCTCTTACAGTCTACTTTAGCTCTTATGCATAAGGAACATGCTTTATCGATTTTCGTGTCTTTTTTTCAATGTAAAGCAACGGAATTTCTTGTGCGTCATGAAGTCTTAAGCCCAATTCTTCCATGTATTTCCTGGCCCGTAATTAGGAAACACTGCATCTTTTAAAGTTAGCTTTCGTGAATCAAATAATACAAATTATACTTCTTTGGTCAACGAAAATAATGAAAATAGATGTAAATTATAAATGATCATTAAAGAATCGTCGAATACTTCATATTTATGTAACAATGTTTTTTTCGTTTTTAATTGTTCCCGGTTTAGCCAGAGTATTTGAGGTATTCTGGTTGATTATAGGTTTTGAGCCAATACGGTTCACTGATGTTTTTGAGTCAAGGTCACTAATGCGTCTTTTGAAAAAAACGCGATATTTCTAGATATTTGATATTCTGATGCCTTCTCATGCGATACATGGCCAATTTAGGAAACATGTGGACATTCTACTCTCGGAAAATAATCATTCCATCTCTTTTTGTTGTAATACTTTGCATCTTTGCTTTGGCAATTTTTCAATCCCATCATCTACAAAATACTAGTGTACTGTTCCGATGTAGACGTCAACGAGTGAGTCTTCTTTTAACTCAAGAATTTTTTCCTATTTCATTTAACTCACTCAAGGGTTCCCCTATTTATGAAATATTTAATATTTTTCGTTATATGTAAAATTCCAAACCTCCTTTTTTCTTGCCTTCAATTTCCCTATAACAAAGTACGATATGACTTACCTTTGACATGTGTTGGGGGATGGAGATAAATGAGTCAGATTATTCGCTGCCGTGGATATAGCGTCTTATTTAATCTCCTTCCCGTTTTGATCTTTTTCGTCGTTATTTGAATTCCTGTTTTTTTTCTTGACTTGATTCGCCCCGGACTAGTCCGATCGTTGAATCCAAAACAAACCCACCCACTCTCCGGTTAACGACTGAATAACCATTCGTTATCAAAACACTTCAAACGAAAAGCAACCATAGCGGAAAATTAAAACATTAATTTTGTTGTTGTCGTTCACTACTGCGACACCACCCATCCCTCGAATACAGGATTTTTACCGCCCTTCGGACACGGTCTTCTTAACATGTCTAAGTCTTCCCTGATCACTTCGTTGACCTTGTTTTCTTTGGATTGCTTGTTCTGTCACCAATGAGGTTGTATCGGCTGGAAAGAAGGAAAGGCTAACGTTAGTTTTCCCTCTCTCCATTAGTATCGTTTACAACTTCCTGAAGGGTCTCGCCTGGTATCGGGTCGCTCTTCATGCGACTGGCTTCAGATTGTTTTACAACGAAATCTATCAGCAAAAGAGTTGTGACACCGTAATGCAACGAAAACAGACGTACGGCTTATCCGTAAACTACCGGGGGTTATCGCGAAAGCCCAATATTATTCGCCCGTCAAGTGGAGCACGGTTGGTTATACGGAATCGCGTGGTTTCCCCCGCCCGGCTACCCAGAAACGTCGCTTTCTTTATGTCATCTTAGTATCTAACAGGACCCTTTCCCTCATGAAGTTTTTAAAAGCGTGTTATCCGAACATTTAACCAAAAAAAGGATTTTAATTCGTGGAAGTGGTAAAAACGTGGAAGGAATGCACATTAAGGGAGATTTTGCATGGACGCATTCGTTTTTATTGTGATATATTCTGGCATTGTGTTTTCGTTTTTGCATTGTTATCTTAAATAAGGACTACATGTTTCGGTGTGTGGCGGCCTTGCTGGTTTCTGTAAGTTCATTGAATTTGATTATTTATATTTATGAATTCTAGCAACCAATAGCAAATGCGACAACTCAGGCCAAGCTAAATCGTGATGCATTTAATAAGTAAGTGGCCGTTTCTGTTTTTCGTATGCATACTTTCCGTCTAATTTCTTATCCAGTTATTCAAATATCAGATATTATACTGCGACGTCTACTCATATGAACGCGACTGTATTCTTTACACCGGAACAAAAAGTCAACCGTTTAAAACGCTTCAATAAACCCCGACAAGGTGGACTCCGTGATGGTAAGCGTCTCCTCCGAATATCAACCTAAATCTGTCAATCTTTTTCTCACGCGTATTATTCTTTAGTCGATTGCCTCACCTATTTTTGTGTCACCAATTTGGCTTTGTGTCCTCAAAGCACTTATAATTTTTAAAAATATCATCATATGACGTCCATAAAATGTTTGTATATTCGTAGCACTGTTTACTTCCGTAGTTCAGGGAGCACATGCTGGTTGAACAGGTCACTTCCAAATATGGCCGCAAAGGATCTGTTTGGTACAGTCCATCACCAAATGGCAGTGGCAACATATTTTAACAATGTAGGCGCGATTTACAAATTTGTGCGTCTTGTTTTTATTCTTTTTATTAACGTGTAATTAGTTCATTTTTATCGATTTTACTGATGACAGTTTGATATTTTGACCGTATACTATACTTAATTTCAAAATAAGTCGGTGTTTGAGATGTACACCGATTCCGAAGATCGGCGATGGATTACCTATTAATCCGTCTACAAAAGAACTACTATGTATTCTTGACTCGGCCGATGAGGGCCGTCAAACACTCGAACACATTGTCCATCAAACGAATGAACCCCCATTCAATTCAGCAAACACTGGCCGTGCATCGCAATAACGACGTTATATTTGCGAAGTCAAGTTCAGTCCAAAGACAATTAGCCACATGTCTTCGACATTAACCGACCACGGTGATTGGTCGTCGCCATTGGATGAAATGCCTGTAAAAAAACAGGTAGAATATTAAATTCGAATGAACTTGTGAATTCCAACAATTGGTGAAACGACCACTGTATCAAGTCAATATTACTCACCTTTTCGTTCCTTAAAATGTATTGATTTTTTGCTAATCCAGAATCATTACATTTAAGGAGGTACATGAATGTTCCGTTACGGCGTGATTTATTAGTAATTTCAGTGTGAGCACAACACTAATATACCAGCCTAAACCATGTTGCCAGTATTTAGTTTCTAATTGTTTTTCCAAACTGAAATTTAATCATTGTTGTCTTAAAATCTAGCATCAAGTGGCGGTTGTAATTGGGGGAATGTATTAAATTTCTTAAAATCTGTTCCTAATGGGGCTGTTTATCTTGGGGTGTCCAGTGCTTCTGACGCGGTCGCGCTTTCTTGGACAATCTGAATGATTTGTTGCAATTTTCGCCCTTGATCGCGGCCCGAATGAATCAAAAGTAAACACGAACTGCAGTCTTAAATGAAAATCATTTTCATCCCAGACACACATTAAAAGGACGCCTTTGTTTATAAGACGGATTAATGCTCGGATAAGTGCTATTTTACTTTTTGTATCAACCTAACTGCAAACGTTTTACCATTTCCGCCTTCTGTCGCTGAGACGCGTGAAACAGTTGTCGGCGTTTGACCATTCGCCTTTGTCTAAGTAGCCCTATGAGTCATGCGCGCATATGGCCATTGCTTATCGTCGCCAACACCCACTAAGGTTGCGCAGCGTCCAGTTTGGAGGCATAAATGTTTAATTCGGCCTAATGGTTCGTCGCTAAACATAATTTGTGCGTTGCTTTCATCGTCGTCTTTGTATCTCCTTCCTTCTCCAGAGCGTCCGCGTCGCCTAGTTCATCGCAATGTTTCAATTACCAGCGAGGTAAGTACCACTTGTTTTTTTTAATAAATCGGGTCATTTCACCAAAAAACGTGCATCTAGCGAATAATCAGCAGCCAAGTATGCTGAATAACGCGGCGGCATAATCCATGCAGGCTGTTTTGATTGCAAAACATGTTGTATTTCGCATAATTGGCAGCGTCACTCGGCTCTGTTTAAAGTTGCAACAGACCATGTATCTAACTGGTTTTGGAGCAAACCTGCTGGCCTACGGATTTGACGAGGGCATTTAACTATAGACGAGTGAACACCTCCCAAATATCCATCCAAACTTCCGGTGCTTCCGTTTGTGATATCGTTACATGCATGGCCGAAAACGCCTGTCGCCTTCCGTATCAAACGGCAACGTGGCCTGATTATCGGATATGTTGGGATGATTCGTCGGGTGCATTATCTGGGAAACGGTTACACAACTCCCAATCGAAGTACCGACCCTTCTTGATGTACCGATCGATCGATTACGCCTCATCATCGAAATCCATTGACACAATATGCTCCGCACTGTGGTAAATCAATGTTTTTGGACAGAGCGTTTCTAGTGTGTTTGATCGCGTAATCTGGGTCTTTCAGTGCATTGATTGAAATTGAAACAGAATCCCCAAAGCTGATGTTCGGTCTACAGTTTTCGGCGTTCACGCTTTGCAAAAATGAGCTTTATTTTGCAAAGTCCTATAAATCCATTTCCCGGTATCTGGCAATACAAACCATGATTGTGACTTGAATGTCTAGGGTGTTAGGGGTGTCCCTGGGGTGATATGAAGGGCTTTAATTAAAGCCGTTAATGTGAGTTACTCATGTTTTCAGATCAATACCTTGGTTAAGGAAAATGCACTTCTATTTGTCTAATATTAGGGCAATGCCATGCAGATGCAATGCGCGCAGTTGTACATTCCTTGACAGGACAGACTGCCAATTCGACAATAAGCTAATAGTCGCGTTGCAGGCGCTTTTAAGTGACGCACGATACTTTTATTGATGCGGATGCAATGGCGTTAGTCTTTTTTTCCGACCTCTCCAGTCATGATGCTATCAAGGAATTCCCCCTTCCCTAGACCCATTTCAAGCCTTCCTGCACTTTTAATTTAATTGTCTCGATAACTGCGATTTCATTTGGAATTTCGGATTTTGATACAAAGTGATTGCGAATTCGTTTTAAGCATGCAAGGCGTCCGGAAATGTGTTTCCTTGGACAGCAAGCTGTAGTCAGCGGGGGGGAGGTTTACTTAATGAGCTTTGAGGGGAGATGCGGTGTTTCGTGTTTTATTTTTGTACACTGGAAGAGTAGAGGGACCTTCGAGCGCTGTTCGGTTTTGCGCGGAGTATAGATGACAATTTTTTGACCGCCATAACGCGTTTGCGAAAGTATATCAAGGAGATCGCCCGGCCATTATGTGCTCACACAGTGGACCGGATAAATAGAAGAATCTAGTTATTGCTCCGAAAAAAACCGCTTACGGTTTACATTTTACTCAATGCAACCTTTATAGTCAAACGTGTTGGCCTTTGCGCCCAAAATAAAGTCACGGCATTGCTAGTATTACTGTCCCATTTCTGTTACCCAGTCGTTGCGTTTCCAACATAGAGCCCTTTGGTTATAATCTAAGGAGGGCTCGTTTCAACCCAACACCTCTTTCTTGAAGTGATTCAGTTCACCTCTGGTGTGTGGTTAGCAGCATCTTTGCTATGCTGGTAAGAGACGTTGGTTCGCTTCTCAGGTCACGCCATCTCTGTCATGGAGGCATCAATGAAACGGATTTACCCTGAAGTAGGAGAACCTTCCGATTCCAGACGTTTCGCCGCGTTTTAATTACATTAAAAGCCGTGTGGTCCAACGTCGCACACCGCAAATCGCCATCCACGGAGTCACCGGCTTTCTGTTGTTGTTCGCTTCGTGTGTGTTGGCGTTCAAACCACGAGGATTTACAAAAAAACGCATCGTTTAGTTGAGGGTGGCGTGCTCCGGAGATCTGATTGAAATCCAGTTAATCTTTTTTTAAATGGCGCCTGTCTAACGTTTTGGATTTGTGGTTGCGTGCTTGTTTTCCGGGTATATGAATGACAATTGTCGCCGCCTCAATGGCGAATTCGACGCTACCTTATCATTGTGTTTTTTGAAGGCTGGAGGTCTATTCGAGTAATTATTTTTAATTTTGTTCAAAATATGTCGCTAAACGGCCTGGGTTCGACTCCCACCGGTGACGCCAACTGTAAAATTTCCCACTTAACTGGTTTATCCTATAATAGGAGATAACCGCATAACTTGATTAAAGTTCGATTTAATGACTTCGAAAACCCGATTTCCTGTTGCCCTGGGTCTTACGACAATTAAGGCATCGTTAGTCTCTCCCTCTCGTGCGTATTTCGCATCTTGGAACGGAAAAGAGGCTTCCCTTTGGATTTATCAACGGTTCACACACCCGGTTTTCCGTCGTCTTCGTTTTTCAGACGTCCTCTCTCCCTACTCATTTGGGTTTTTTTTCGATCGCCACAGTCAAGCCATTTACGTCTTTTGTCATCTTTTCTTTTCGACATGATTCATTGTCTCAAAAACAATATATATTTAGTTTCTCAGAACACGACTTCCGAGACGCAAACCCTCTAGGCGTTGTCGTGGGGACAACCTGTTGTTTAAACAACCTGAATGGACCAACCAATAATTAATATTTCTAGAAACCGCGAGTCGTTAAATCACACTTGCGAAAAAAACCCCAAAAAAAACCGATCACTTTGTGGGACAGCGTTCCAAATCGCATTTACGCTTGTGAAAGTGAAATATGATAACTTCTGTGGTGTTGCGTTATTCTTGCCGACGTCTTTTACACACATTCACGCTTTTATTGCGTTTTTTAAGATTCTACAGCCAACACGTCTGTTCCAACGACCCGGTGAACAAATGTCTCCCTACGTTGTCGAGCTGTACGTCGTGACCGATGAAATAGTGGTAAGTTTCGTTGCCTACATCACCATGCTTTGCGTTTACCTCGTAGCGCAGAGAGCATGTGGAATCTTGGACGATTCTTATTGGTTGTCCTGAGCAGACATTCCACGTGGGTGGGTGGGTGGGTGCGGAGGTGCGTGCACTGGACGGCAACACGCCATTAAACTTATGACGACGACCTTGCAGACTGGTGAAATACCACGTTTGTGTGTTTCTGTACGTGCGTGTCACAATGCAATGTGTTGAAAACAAAGATTGATGCTTATTGATGTTGTCAACTTTGATGTTCACAGCCTGGGGGCGCGCCGTCCACGTAAATCAAATCACTAGATGTGAAGTCCGTCTCGGTAGTCCACGTTTCGTTGATGGGGAGTTGCCTTGACGACAACTAGTTATAACCAATCAGTTGGGGCGTATTGTTATATGCCGGCACTAGAAGGTGGGTGGCCTCACAATATTTCGTGTAATGGATTTTTTTTAAATTACCTTTTGCACTTATTATTCCAACCAAACCGTTTAATACGGTCTAATCAGTTGTCTGTGTCTACGCAAATTAATGTGGCGTTGTAGCCCTTTTCTTATTGACATCCGATGGTCTTCCTCATTTGAGTTAATCTTTCACTTCAATTTCGACCTAAGGAAATGATTTAAGCCATCTTTGGCACCCCAGGGTTTCTAATGTGGCCTCTACAAACGCGCCGCGTACGCTATTGGCTGTCATCAATACGCCAATTACTCCATGGAACTCCCACAGTGTATGCACCTTCTTAAGTTTGTAATTTATTCATCCTTCGAATGGCTCTTCACCTTCGCCAGCCACCTTGGGTTATGTTCCTCTTCCGTATGCAGTGAAGCTGTCCGTGATTTCATGGATTTATTTGGCACGTCGTCGTCACCCCCATTTGAATTCACCCAATTATTGTTCCATTATTAGTTAAATGTACGTCTTTTACCAAAAAATGCGAGAAATGATATAGTGTAGGGTGGCGTGGCTGTAAACCAAATCGCGCATACCCAACGAGACCACGTAGACCCTTTCTCATTTTGCGTGATGACGGCACTGTTTAATTGACACAGAAGTGCTCCATCCCACGACGTGAGTTACATTTAAACGGTACGAATCATGGACATTCTGATTTCAAAGAATTAAATTGCCAAACCTGTGTCGTTCAATAATCTGCGGGTAAATCCACCCTTCATGTCTTGCTGTGGTCTGGCTACCTTAGATTAAGCTCGAATATAATACAGTCTTTCAGGTTCCACTTCTTCAAATTCAAAGTAAACACCCATTTTGAATTTAAAATCATCATCTTTTATTGATTTTACATGCATTAGAGGGTCTACAATATTAGATTTCGATAAACTGATGATGGTTTTCGATTCAAAATGGGTGTTCACATTGAATTTTAAAAATAAACCGTCTTATCCTTACGTCGGAGATAGCAGCACGACCCTGACTAATTTTCGAGACTAAATTGATAACAAATTGTTGTTAAATGTGAACAAGAATCAGAATACTTCGCTTGGACGCGTGTTCATCGAGTTCAGACTCATACTAGAGTTGTAATTTTCATGCACTCCACAACGACCTTGAACCAAGCAAGTTTCGTCATTTTCGATTTAAACAATCCGACTGTGGACGGCTAAGATTTAGAACTCTACTTTTTTGTGTGCAATTTGGCTACTCGGGAATAAAGATTTCACATTAGCGGAAAAAAAAACAATTGAACTTCTGAATTTATAAGACGATCTTTTTTGCGTATTTTTCCCATTTGAAAAACACAATAATCAGAGACTTCTGGGGTTGTATGACAGGGTTTGCCGACTTGGACGTATTCATTTTGTCAAAATACGAATGTGGCCATCTTTGGTCCGTCTCTTGGTCTGTTTCACTTACTAACCAAAGTAACCTTTTGCGACACCCCAGCGCAACCCGGTAGGTAAATTATGCAAATATTGTTTTTGTCCATAATGTGTCGCGTAACGCATTACATCACCGTCGTAATCACCTTTACCTCTTTTCGTAGGCGCAATCTTTCTCGTACGACGTGGTTCAGATCGTCACACGGATTAACAACATCTTCAAAGTTGTCAACTCCGTGAGTTCTGTGTTTTTTCGTTCTGTTGAGAGAGCGAGAAAGTGACTTATGAGAAGCCGCTTAGTAATTCTCACGCGAAAGGCATTCGACTGACAGGTACATTGTGGATCGGAGTTGAATCAGCGGTTAAAGTTAGCTTTGTAAATCGATTCCGAGAATTGTGACTGCCCAACTCTGGCAGCTTCTTTTCGAGAGGACAACCCACAATTTGCGAATTTTCCAAAACATTCAAATGGGTGTGAAGAGTGCTTTCGTTGTTGCATCTGCAAACAGGTGTTGTGGTGGTCGAGTAAATGTGGCAGAACTCGTCAAGAAATATAATTTTGTAACATAAATTGTGAAACTGAATCCCGGTTTCATTTTAAAAGATGTACAGGTTAGTGGATAATTGAGGCACCCAATCGGGTGGCATTAGGGCTATCTAGCTGATCTATGCTTGGATTGGCTGGATTGGGGGGCGCGATGGTGCAGCGGCAGGCGTCCTCGCTCTGCTGGGGTGCGAGCCCTGGGTTCGACTCCCGGTCAGGCCACATCGGGCGGCACTGGGGACGACGACGATGCCGCCTGTAAAAATATTCCCGAGAATCTTCATGGTAACCTCCGCAAAGGCGGTTTATCCTCCAAAGTTTATTTTAATTGGTGATGTCTTTAGTTGCTTGTCGAAGAGTTCGGAGCAGTACCGGCGTAGAGTAACTGCTGGTCTGGCGCTGTTGTAGATCATCTCGTGGACGCGTTTCGTGAAAGTTTATTTCAGAATAGCCAGTACTTCGAGGGGGTGTTGTTTCCGACACTCTAAATGGCTCGTAAATCGAAGTTTGAGCCAAGGATCGCCGTTAAAGGTCGATTCGACAACCTCCAATGCGTAGAAAGGTCGGTTGCGTCTGTTGATGTTGTTGTGGAGGTCGCAGGTTCTGAGTGAATAGATATAAGGTCACTCGTAGGCCAAGGGCCACTGATTGGTGAGAGTTGGTAATGACGTCTAAATATCCTCATTTTTTGTTTGATCAATGGGTGTAGCTGTTTGCTCAATTTAATGTCAATTTCGTCATCGTGGGACTCGAGATCTGGAAGAAAAATCGCATCCAGTTTGATACTGAACCCCATATCCTGAAAACCCTCGCAAAATTCAAGCGGACTGAAGTCAACATCCGGCATGACTGTCTGTTGGCGGTTCTGTGAGTAATGTTTTATTTTGTGATTTTTATCTACCGTCTGCATAAATGTTGAAATCTTAAATTTCGGCATAAAGTACGCTGATAGAATGTCTCTATGCCTACGGCAGTGTTTTGTTTGTCTCGCGGTTAATGAAATTTGCAAAATGAGTCTTGGGAATAAGTCCACAGATCCGCTAACCGGCTTTGCTCGAGATGCAATTTTCGCCTTTTAAGCATCGAATGTGTCCTGCAACACAGCAAAGATCTTGGTGCTCAAGGGCAACCGCCTTTCCGGTCGTTGAATCTTTGGGAAGATCCCTCTTTTTTGGACAGTCAGCCAAGAGTGGTCCACGCATCTTGTCGCGAGCGCTGGAGGCGCTGGGAGTCAATCGGTTTTCTGGGGTTCTGTCGCTTCTGCAAGCCGACTGCGACTCAATGCCACGAGTAAGAATTGAGGGTCTTCTTCTTCTATTGTTTGGTGCGGCTAGCTCCTGCCAGAGGATGAGTCGACTCCATTGATGTCACTGATCGTGGGCGAACACGTCCGGCGATCTGATGCCAGGTCAGAGCAGATTGTGATCCAGTTCTGTTTCCAGCAATGCCCCCGCAGATATTCTGTAGTTCCAGGCGCTCAACGTTCGCTTTACCGGCGCCGATCCACTTTTTTGTTCCACACTGGCCCGGCCGGCAGCGTCAACCTGTGCATGGTGGCGTTGCAAGACGGTGGTTTATAAGCTTTGTCTCTGGTCAACGTAGAACGTGGCAACGTAGAACCACGGCAGCCGACGGCCTTGAAGAAGGGTTGACCACTTCTCCGCGTCTGCTCAGCGGTGTGGGGGGAGAGCTGATCGCGTCTGTCTACTGTCAGGATTCGTCGCAGACATCAGTGATCGAAGTATTCAAATCTTTTTGTGTCTTCGACTTGCAGTGGCCATGTTTGACAGCCGTAGGTTAGGATGGGGTGTGACAGACACGAACCTTGGATCGAAGGCTTATCTGCGTTCGGCCAGGGTTGAGGGTGCCAATTGGAAAGACGAAATGCCGAGAAATTCCCACGAGATGTCCACGGAAGGCCCCATGATTAGAGATTACTACCCCTTCCAAACCAACCCCGGTAATGCCTGTTTCCTGCAATCATGTAACAGTCTTCGATGCTGCATGAATTATTTATTCAATTATCGTCAAGAAAATTAACAGCTCCCATTGTAACACACGGTCGCTCCGTGTCAAAGCATATTCTTATTCGAATAAATCCCACCGTTCAAATGCCGCTTGGAATAAGGGCTTCATTCGGAGCCACCGATTAAAGCGGTCCCATATTTGGCGCGTTATTTTGCCCTTATTTTTGTCTTCTGTCGAGATTTGGGCGATAGGTGAACACGCGCCTACCAAAGTTGTCGTGATCCAAGACAAGCATGCCGTGTTGGACATGGTTTAATGTGGTCAAATTTCACACCAAGAAAGGGAACAAGTGGACCACCTATGGCAATGGTAATCCACTAAAATCGATGCAAAAGTTTATCTGGTCTCGTTGTTTGAACCAAGTGCTGGAAAGCTCGTTCACAGAGCTAACGAAAATGAAATTTGGTTGCTTTCTCGTGGCAGGGAAATTTCGCACGAGAATGTTCCACCTTTCAAGCAATAAATGGCTTACTCGGTTCATTCCTTCTGTTGCTATCTTATTTCATGTTTTTTGCGATTAAAATGTTCGGCTTAATTGTGGCGTTACCAGCGGGACATTGCGCGGAATTTTCCTTGTCTGAATATCTCCAAGATTAATGTCCGCTTATACTGCGGAGGTGCGGGTGTCTTGAAGGTAGATTGTAAACAATGCGTCTCGCGGCAGGCTGTGCTAATACGACGATTAAATAGACTGCCATTGGGCAGTGTCTACAGACGGAACCGCCGGCACCCAGATGCCAGACCACACAGGCGGCCGTCTAAAAAATAAGAAGAATTGCTTACTGTGGCGATCGCAGTGCATTATTGTATTGTAGGCCATAGAAGTGTGCCTCGGTAGCTAGTTGCTACAGTTATATTTCCATGCCGAAGGTGTTTCTTTAATGTGGGGCTAATCGTTTCCGTACTCGCCTGTGATTGGGTGACTCTGTTTCGTTTACTCGTAGCGGGAAGGTTCAGCTCAAGATCCCCTGTACTCGGAATACATAGATGGAGCCACCCCGTGGTTGGGGTTAGTGGGCCTGAACTGTCTTCTGCCGAAGCGCGTCCACGTCGTATCGATCGAATAATGCTGATTGAGATTGATTTTGCCTGCAGCAGAACTACTTAAAATTCGCATCAACCATAACGGAATTTAGACCCGCGATTTAGGTAGCCGCATTGAGAAGTCGTTTACTTAAAATCACAGCTCTCGATCCATTGAAGTGCCTCGTTAACTATCTCAAATACTGTTGTCGTCATCGGTAATCACACCAGCAAACCCCTTCTAACCCCTTACAGCGGTGATACCGACGCTGTTTCTACGACCCGAGGCAGAGCCAACAAAGGCGTCATGTGCAAATACTCATCCTGTGTCTCCTTCATTCGAGTAAGCCCTTTTGTTTTAATTGTCCCTCCACATTCAGCTATCTGCCGTTTTCAGAACACGACGATGACTATTTTCACATGGAATTCTTGTACTTTTTCGTCGAGGTTGATGGTGTCAAAGATGGTTTACTGGCGGCTCTGATGGCTTTGGGGAACATTTGAGTTGTTTACGTTTCCAACTCGTATGGCAGAACACTCTTTGAAACGTGTTTTGACAAGGCCTGAACGTAACGTTTTATTGAAAAGTTTGCTAAATCGGCGCCCAACGGAACTGAATAAAAAAAAACTCCTTAATTGGAGAAAAAACACCTGTTTTGCACAAAAACCAAAACGCTGTTGACCCATGGTTAGCCCTTGTTGCAGCAGGCCGTCTTGCGTTCCTGAAAACATATCCGTGGCCTTTTTATCGTGTCAGCCCCAACGCCCAAGGCAACCGAGTAAAAATGTGCGCGATTTACATTTGTAGTTAGGTGTAGCCCATTTCGTAGTGAATCATTGGCCCATTATCGCAAGATAAAAGGGCTATTCTTCGAATGCTTAGACGAGTCACCGAGTTAACCCAGGGAGATTTACTGTGGGGGCGATGTTGATGAGCCAGCGTGACTTTAACGCTTCGTGTCTGGAATTTACCAATCAGGACGACTAACCGATGCTATGCAGGATTCTGATTAGCTCCAATGACAAGAGGGTAATTATTTGAGAGACCGATCTTCGTCCCCGTTGGCCGATTCGTTGTAGGGAATCTTAAGGCAGTTCTCTATTCGGTTATCAAATGTATTGGAATGTGTGTAGTGTTTGTTGGCATTTGATTTTCCCTTTTCGTTTCAGGACTCCAAGTACATGGAAGCGAATGAAACTGCACGCACAGCGGCCCATGAGTTGGGCCACAACTTTGGACTTCTACACGACACCGAGGAATGCAAATGCCTAGGCTGCATCATGGCGACCGGCGTTGAGTAAGCTACCTTTTTATCAAGCGAGAGCAGTTGCACACATGGCAACGGTGAAAGAGTGAGGTGTTAGGCCTGCGTAGGACGTGGTCTAACCACTGCAGCCGACAGCGTTGTGGGGGAGGGGGGTTGGCAGCTTCTCCTGTCTAGACAGCACAACGTTTTTTCGCCCTTGGTGAGGGTTGGGGGGAGGCAGTCTGGGAGGCCAGTCTGGCAATGAGGGAGTCGGAGGAAGAGTCACTCAATCGATTTGATTGTAACAGGACAAAATGTTGACAGACAAGGGACGTTGTGACCTTTTAATTCCACGTGGTTGCCCGCACGTTACGGGAATTAATGCATTATTGCAGTTTTCTTGGCGAATCAAACTATTCCCCAACATTTATCAGTTTGCGTCCTTCACCATTATGACGGTATTTCGAACGATTTCGGCTGAGAACGGCATCCCGTTTGGTTTGTGATATCGTCAAAGCGAATTGTGGTGATTGGATTTGTGTCTAACAGAGGTGCCATTATCGTTACTGCGAGTATTGAGGGTTTACTGATGATGCGTTAATAAACGTTTGATAGCCGTTTTAGCGATAATAAAAACTCCCGCCATCCCACACTAACCAGCGCATTTAAATAACAAAAGGCTAGAACTGGTTAGATTCGTGATTTCGGCCCTTGACACCCCATTAATAGCCAGAGATTGTGGATGACCGATGGTGTAGCTGTTAGCATCCTCGGCCTGTTAGTTAGCGACTGGGTTCGAGTCCAAGGCCAGGCCATCTAAAATAAGTCGGACGCAGCGGCTTGGAGGGTGCGCGGTGGCTCCATCGTTTATTTAAGTGTTAGAGAATGCAGCGGCACCTTCCATCTCTTCCCGCGGAAGAATCCGTGGATCCGGTTTTTCCTCTAGCAGGAGACTGTAGCACCAAAAATAAAAGTTTGTGACACGAGTTAATCCCGCTCTCAAAATCGGGTTGGATACAATTGGTGGGTTATTTGATACAGGAACGAAATGCCTGTTCCAGAGTTTATCGATTTGTTTTATTTCGATTGGTCTGTAGATTCGGTGCCGCCACGACGGGTTGGTCAATCTGTTCCATTCGGGATATGCCCAATCTTTTGAAGTACGGCATGGGTGCCTGTCTTCGCGATCTCCCTGTCAATTCGCATTCCAGTATCCTGTCCTTGCCGACTCGTCAACTTGAAGTCAATGGGCTATGTGTGGTACGCGTCTACGACCGTGAAAAGATCGGTACCCCAGAGCTCTACCAAAGCACCCCGCGTTCGCTCAGCGAATCCCTTTGTGGCAACGGAAAGCTGGACCCTGGGGAAGAGTGTGATTGTGGAACGGCGTGAGTTTCTTCCTACGGCCATCTGCTAGAGCATAAGCCGGTTCATGAAAGACATTTCCATGAATATTCTGTGAGGCCTCCCCAACGCCACCCGAAGAGGAGGTTGAGAGCACTTAACCAACACGTTACCAACTCAGGGGAGACACGTGGAACTTGGGCTGGTAAAATTCCTGATGATGGAGCATTTTGCGTTGAAGCATTGTGAAGGGCAGGTGGACGATGTCGTTTCCTGGTTCTTTCGCAAAACCACCTCGACCCTAGCAATACAACATGGAATTGTTTTATTATTGAGTTCAAGTGACCAGAACTTATAGCATTGAAATTCGAAACAGATATTTACCCACTTCAAACGTTGGCATGCGATTTAAATATTTAGCATTTATTGTTTCTATTGCTTTATTTTCCAATTTTTCAAGCAATAAAATGGATAAAACATTTCCGTGAAACGTTGTGGCCGTATAATAGCCGGACAACGGTTTCTAAGATATGCGATACGTTTAGACGCGGATGAAAAAACAATGTTTTTTTTCAGAATTCTCAATGAGACACTTGAAGCTGTACGCTCGCAGTTTATTTCCTTTTTTGTCATCTCGAGTTAGAGGGGAGGGATTGTGGAGCTATGGGGATTTGTGTCTTCGTTATTTTTTTAATTAATTTGGTTCGTAGCGGCGTAAAGAAGTTCTGCCTATATTACTATTCATTTTGGATGAAATTCTGTTAAATAGTCGCGAATAAAGACCGTATTTCCGGACATGTTGTGTGTTGTTTTCGTTGTTGTGATTTTGGATTACTCCTGGAAACGTTTCCTTGTTAATGTCAGAGGCTTCCAATTCGGGCTTTTATAGGTTATTAAAAAATCGGGAAAAAGTGAAATCACGTTGTAATACCTTGCTTGCGTACAAATTATTATTTCAGAGCATTCCTGATTTACAGCCGAAACTCTTCTATCCAGTTATGTAAAGTGCGTACTTAAAACATCGCTTCAAAGATTCTGCCACAATTGATGGCTACCACACTTACCCACTTTGCATCAATGCACCCGGTGATTAAAGAAGCTCTTACCCTTTCATCTAACTAAGCCACGAGAATTAATGAAGATTCCATTTTGGTGTCCTTCGAAATTTCGTCAGGGTACCTATCTCCGGGAATCCTAGAAACAACAACATGCGGCCAGTCTTAACTCTCCTTTGCTCGAATAGGTTGTCGTTTTTATGTTCATGTATGTTACAATTTTGGAAAATCCCCTCCTTGGAGGTACTAAAAGCCTTCAAGTTGATGAATGGGGTTGGTATATCCATCCATCAACTGTGGTTAACAGAGTCCACCCATTCACTCAAAAACCTACCAGATTCATTAATTTCATTGGCTAGTAATTTTGTAGACAATTTCTATAAATGTGCAAGTCTCTCAATGGACCACGAGCCCCATTAATACGAGATTCTATTTCAAGATATTTGTTAACCTTCGCGGCGTTGGTTCTGTGGGGGGGTTGGGGGTGGTTATCTCTGGTTCTGATTGGCGGGCAAGGTCCCACGTGCGGTTCTTGCATATTTAACGCCCGTGTAATCGCAGTGAAATCAACCCCATCGTAATTGGATGACGCATCCTCTCCCCTTTGCGCGAGGTGTCGTGTCGACAATGCGGAGGCGGTGACAATCGCCCACGCCCAAAACCATCGCCATTGCCAGAGTGCGTCATTTCGAGAGATATGCAAAGTGGTTGGCGTGTTCCGCAATCGGCTGCTAATTAATTCGGCTTTATTGGTCATATCAGGATGAATTCTGGACACTATTTGTTCCTCCCTTTCTGCATTCGCTGTCGCTTACAAAAATTGGAGTTGCGGTTAACAAATTACACAATTATTACCATAACCTAATTTGAAATCGTGGGATTTTTTATTTGAAATATACGATCAATTGTATTCCAATGAATCCCACTCCCAATTGAGTTCCTTTGTCCACGTGGGTTTTCCCTACGCACGCAAGTGGCTTGCGTACGGGACACGAGAAGCCAATGAGATATCGGTACTTCTAAAATGTTTACCTATAGCGATGTCCAGTGCTACTTCGATATATGAGGGTCGGCTGCATAACCCATGGACCTGTTAGAACCCAAAATCCCGCAACTGCTCTTCCTAACATGTTTCGATCATGGCTCTTGGTGTTTCCATAATTTAAATCCCTTTCAAAAAAATGGATTTCCTCATTTGTTATCGAACTGGGGCAGACGAACCAAACACCGTGTCACTCCGTCAATCGTATTTTGAATCTAAGGCGTGTCACATTGTCACCTGACCTATCATGTGAATGGGCAGAATTGTCGTACTTTGGACTGACGAAAAAATGCATCAAAATAATAATAAAAACGCAACAAATATATTTACAATTTTTAAGATTGTTCCCTCTGATAAAATGCTCCCCAACTTCGCGATTTCCTAGTTGTTGTTTCCAACCTTTGGAACAGGATTTTTCAGATTCAGGTTCACAAATTTCAGTAAGAACCGAACTTCCACAGTTTTTCAACCTCTAGGGCTGTCTCAACACGTGTACTGTGGATTAATTGTAGACCAAACGATTGCCACGTAATATTGCTGCTGATCGCACGGTTCAGTTGCTTCTCATCGGAACAGGTCGAGGTAGTTGATGACGAAGCAGCAAAATCGTGCTGCAAATAGCCGTATTCAGGCTCACTTTGTAGCCTGTCCTATTGAGTCCCAATTACATCGCTAATTATATGCCGTTACGAATGCCATCGATCGATATAATCGGGGCAAATTGAATAGGCCAATGGGAACCTAACACGCGTAAACTAGACGACCAATTAAATATCTGTGCAACATTGATTTGGTCTTACAGACACGCAACCTAGTGGTAATAAATTACAAGTAGGGCCAAATATTAAAAATAGTATAGCTGATAATTTTAGCGTCTTTAAGGATTTTTAGGGGAGGGAAATTCTTGTGGAAACCTTAAGGGCTTTCTTGGAGAAATTAACATATTTCCCAACGAAAAGCCTCAATTCTTACGATTTGCGCGCTGCCAGTTTATTATCTTTTCAACAACGTGCATCCTGACTTTAACCTTAGTTAAGGTACTTGCCATCCCTGTGTTTACAGCCCTTCGAAAGACCTCGTATTAATCTATGTAGACAATCTTGCGCATGTATGTCCATCACATTTTCGTACGACAACTATCAGAGAATCTTTATTAATGTCTGAAAGCCTTTGATCTATTTTATGAACACTAACTTCCGTGGTTACCATGGTATCTGCCTCAGTGGTGGACGGGTCCGTTGAAGGTTCCCTTACCAACTATGATCTGCCGTCTTCGTGGACTCAAATATAGTTTTTTTCAGTCCCTCGAATATATTTCTTGTCGTTCTTCCTGTTGTTGTGTGGTCTCGATGTGTCGCTTTGTGGCTCCTTCCATGGGTTCGCTCCACGAAGGCTCAGTCAAGGATGCCCAGTATGCCGAGTGGATTAGTTGAAAGGATAACTTTATGGGTGCATCCTCTTTTTGTGCTTTCAGCGAGACCTGTCCCAAAATGGTGCAGCACTGCTGTGATGTTAGTACCTGTCATCTTCGTGCTGGAGCCGAGTGTGCCATGGGCTCCTGCTGTGATATCCAATCTCTTTCGTCGGGTGCCCGCTGTCTACTAAAGCCAAGCGGTTCGGTCTGTCGCGGCGTGGTTAACTCCTGCGACCTTACGGAGTACTGTGACGGCCAATCGGAATGGTGTCCCGCCGACCTCTTCAAAACCGATGGTGAATACTGCACAACCAAAGAGGGCTATAAGGTATGGGTTTTATTGTTGCAAGGTTATCCGATTGAAGCACGCATTACATGCAAACGGTATTCGCAACTTGTTACATGTTGCAAAATTCTAATATTTATGACGAGGACAAAAAACGTTAGCAGTAAAATGTACAACAAGAAAAATGTAAGCAGGAAGTGTGAGTCACCCCTTATATTTTTCTGTTGTGTTCTATTATATTTTAAAATTTGTGCAATTTGATGGGCATAAAATTATCCAATGCCGAAGTGTATAAAGTTGGGCAAACGCGCGATCGCGGCCATTGAGAGATCATATCCATAACGCGCGCCCAGAAATTATATAATGTCTCGGGATAAGTTTAAACAAATTTAGTCAATTAGTTGGTCTATATATGATTGCGATGGAAATTTAAGAAAGGGAATGCCGCTGTTAGCGATGCCTTAAATCGTTCTAGCTTAGAATGTACCCACGCTAATAAGGGAATTGGTAATTGTCTAGACAGATTAAGTGCGCAGTGCTAGTTGGGAGCTGCGTATTAGGTTACCACGCGCACAGACAGCTATTACCACCTGGTCTATGTTGTAACGAAATCTGATTCTGGAACCGTTTGTGTGTTCCGTTTAAACCGTAGTTGTAATGTCTTGTAAAGTAAAGTTTTTCCAATCAATTCCACTGGGTCCTGCCCTTCGCCTTCGACTTTCGCGAGCAATAAAAAGGCAATAGCCACGGAGACGAACGCTTTCTGCATTTAAAAAAGCTGAAGTAGGCGATTACGAGTCAGTCGGACGGGTTTATGTTTTGCTCCAGACGAGAAATTGTCGTAGTAGAGCTATGCTAATATTCTGGGAGAAATTGGAGCATAATTTCTTCAAATTGGTTTGATTGGATCAACGTTTTCCTTTTTCCAACACAAAGTGGCCTGTTTTGGCGCGTGTAGTAGGAAGTGAACGCTTCTCCAAAACGAGGAATAATCTACTTCGAAAATGAAGCATTTTAACCACCCCGTGGAGTCATAATAATAATTTTTGTAGTGGCTTTATTGAGGTCACGAAGACCAAATATTTCAGCAGTTAAAAGAGGCAATATGACAAGTATTAGATGTGGAAATTGTCTTTTAGTTCCTGTTTCACCTGCTCTGGTGAAACTAAAAATCGGGACAAATAAGGAATGACCGAATTGCGATATGCCGCCGTTCTTGTTGGTATTGAACGGTATAGTCTACGCATTGGTCGAAGAGATTTACATTCAGATAAACTGGAATAGAGGGGATGGGAGGGGTCACTTAAAATACGAGCAGCGATTTGGGAACAATTATTGAAGTGGCGTTAAACGCTGATTTCTTGAATGGAGAGAATACGCAGACCACTAGAAAACGAGATTATTTTAAAAAGCCTCTGAAGAGTTAAAAAGTCAGAACATTTAAGGCTGGGGAAAATTCCTGGAGAACGATATACAATAAGGGGAAGTAGTCAGACATGGACATAGGTTATTATATGGCTAGAGATAACCAAGTCTCCTGAACCGGCGAACTTGGAAGCAAAGGCGACGGCATTTACCAAAGACGGCATCCACATGATCACTCCATGATAACCGACTGTTAAAAAAACCGCCGAGGAATTTAGATTTTGAGCTCGAAGCGAAATTATGGAGTGAAGGGATTTCGGGAGTTTCAACAGCGGCTGTCAGGAAAAATTTAATAGAGATGCATTTTGATGCATTCAGCAAAAGACCATTCTCCGAAGACCATTCGAGTACCTCAGTGACTGCCTGCCCGAGCTGTTGAGAATCACCACCCGTCTTGCATGCATGGCATAAGGTGAAGTCATCCGCGTATTTTATAAGTGTCACGTCGTTAGGGGACCGAAGGCTCGACCTGTAGTAGTTGAAAAGGAAGGGAGATAGCACTGCGCCTTGTAGTACACCGCAGTTATTTGTCAAGGAGGATGAGGCTTCATTTCCGACTCTGACATGTTGACGTCGATTAGAAAAATAGTTTTGAAGCCAATTAATCAACCATCCTTCAACGCAATCTTCACATAGTTGAGAAAGGATGCGGGAGCGTGAGATAGTGTTGAAAGCAGAGGAGAAGTCCAAGAAAACACCCTTGACGGCTTTCGCTCCGGCATCAAGTGAAGAGTGGAGGGTGTGCGAAAACGTTTCCACGGCGTCCAGAGTGATTCTATTTGGTTTATAAGCAAACTGAAACGGGTCATCGGCTGTTTTAAGCATGTCATCTAGTTTAGAGAGGAGGTGCTTCTGAATCGCTTTCAACCACACAGATGAGTTGGCGTTAAGTCTATACTTCAAAGGTCCGGCGGAACCATTGGCCGGTTTCGGAATGGGTGTTATAGCGACATCTCTCCATTCCGAAGGAAAGGAGCATTCTCCTAACGAATGATTGACAAGCTGGGTGACAAACGGAGAAATCTCGCGATGACAGATTTGAAGGATCGCCGGGGGACCCTGTCGGGACCAGTCGCTGTGGAGCTTTTGAGGCCAGCCAAAATTTGGGAGATAGAGGATTCGTGAGCGGGCAGGAAAGCGCTGGGATTAAGAGATCTAACGAGAGGTACCGCGGAATGGTCAGCGGATTTGCAGATAAAGCCATCGTTCAGAGCATCAAGGTCTAGGGCACCACTTGGTAGATATGGGTGGCGGGTTCCTGTCAATCTGTTAAGATTTTTCCAGAGGTCACCGGGTTTCGATGTTCTGAACAGCTCATCTACAAAAATCTTGTGAAGGCGATTTACCCCATCTGTGATCCTGATCGAAATTGGTTTAATTTCTCGGTACCTCTCCTGGCGACAAAGTCGTTCCTTTTTTCGCCTCAGTCGTTTCAGAAATGGAGAAGATATGACACGGGGTGTGAGGGATAGTACCGTGACTGAACAATGCGTATCGTACAAAAAGCGGAGATAACTATTGATATTGTCTATCTCTTTATCGAAGTCGGAATCCTCGAAATCTTTGAAGTCGGTTGTGGCAATGTCATCTCTTAAATTGCACTGGTTCTGGAGACAGTGAGAACGGATACTAATTTTTTTAGGTGTGGGACAACGTTGATCGTTCTTTGTTATCCTTGTCATATATTTTCGGTAGACCAACAACGGGCTAAAGGTGCACGTTTACAGAGAAGAATCGGACACAAATATGTGGTCAAGAAGATTCCCATCGCGTGTAGGAAAATTGATTATGGTGTTTCGACCAAGTGTAATAATCGGCACAGAATTAAAATCACCGCACGGTAAAATAAAAGAATCATCCATAATTGAATAAATAAAAGGTATTATGGAATCATAGAACTTAGATATGTCTGGAATGACTTAACTGTCTTTACAGAGGTCTATCGTTAAGGGGATAAGGTGAAGTTGTTTAATATGTGCGAATTTGTTGGTTAAGGTCTTCCAATGTGAGGATTCTGACAGAAGAAACATTTGATATCTGCGGGGGTTTGTAGGTTTTGTAAACGGACATGTCCCCGACAGAGCCATAATAAGTAGAATACGCGTTCCATCGAAAGGATGTGCTTACGTTTATGGACACAAATATACAAACATGCTTGAACACGAAGAGTTGCAAGAATTGGGGATTTGCACGAATGCCGATTGATTCCAACCGAAGGTTCTAATTACATCAGTAGCAATGATGTTTTAAAATAAAGGAATAGAAAAGTGTATAAATCTGAAAACAAATTCCAGGAAAACCCAAAAGACATAAATTTGAAGAAATATGGTCGCGCCCGTAACAAGGCTCTCTGCCGAGAAAAATGTTTCCTCTTCCAAATGCCTGCGTGCCCACGAGCACATAAATCAAATGCCGGTTCGAAAAAAGTTCGAAGAGATTAGTCAATCCTACCGATAGGTGCCCGTTTCGGATGAAACAATGATCATCATGTCTGGCCGTTAGGACCAAAACCGGCATCATTAAAAATGGGCAATGCTGCCTATTCTTCATATCTTCTAGCGAAACTAAAAATCGCGCTAAATTCGGGAATGAACGAATTGCGATAAGCAGCCGTTCTTGTGGGGATTAAACGGTTAAGCCTTCGGATTGGTCAAAGGGATCTTGGGTGTGTTCGACTAGAATCGAGCGGATTTTAGGGGTCCCCAAATATCGTAGAAGCGAGTAGGTACGAACTCGTGAAATGGTTGCTTGGATGGACTCCAAGGATTATTTAAAAGCCCACGGACGTGATCCGCAGGCGACCGCTTTTGATTTAGCGGTGTTTTGTGTTGTCTAATTGCAGTCGCACTGTGTACGCGGCGGCTGCAATTCTCCCGACGAGTGGTGTCGCGTCCTGTGGGGCTCCACGGCTGCCTCCGCCGGCTACGCCTGCACGGTCTACAACATCGCCGCTCGCGACCCCCAGCACGGTACCGCCGACGACATCGCCAATTGCGGCCGGGTTCGACCCCCGCCGGAGGAACGGTGGCGCGATTTCCAAAATTGGCCCCGGAAAACCTGCCTCGACTGGTATGCGTGTGTGCATGTGTGGGTGTGTGTGTGTGTGTGTGCACATTGCCGTTACGCATGGTGACATTTGTAAGCTGGAAAGACGGGCCATTTGGAGAACTGCGTTCCTATAAGCGCTTAAATATTTTGTGGCGTGCAAGGAAAGGTTCCGTCGTTTGGTAAGGCGTTCATTCGTCTCCTATGCGTCGTTCATCCTGTTGAAGAATGAGGTGTCAAATCTCTGAGATACACAGGAAGTATACATTTGTCCATTCACAGTTTCCGTGCCTGTGGGCACTTATCTGGAATGAAAACCTCCTCTGATCAGAATGTGTGCAATTTCATGAGTCGCTGTAAAATTCCGACGTCTTAAAACGAGCAGAACCCATTCTTCGAAACTCCAAAGCTCGTTCACAGGTTCACCAGTTGCTGTTGATTGATCTCCGTGCGTAGTCGACATACCAGAGCTGCGGTTTTGAGCGAATGAGGTCACACCAATGTGACGCTCTTTCAGTGGTGAGATTCTGACCTTACCTGGGTTTTTTAAACGGTAAACGTAGAACAGGGGCACACCCCAGGCAACCATAATAAGTAGTATATGTAGTAGTATGAATATGAGAGAAGTTGTGGGTAAAATTGCTAGGCTGGTGCTTGAGTTTTGTAGAACGGAGGATGTTGCTGCTGTCTTTTCGACTGTGGATGATTGCAGCTGTGGCCGTGTGTGGCCGGTGAGAGGCAGTCTGTTTTGAGCGTTACTTTTCTCTTGAACCAGATAGCAGGGTAGGGTGATACAAGGTCGTATCCTATTGGCGGATTCTGGGTATTTTTTGAAGTAGAAACCCCGCGCGATGGTCTGGTTAAACACCTCTCCTCGTGTGGAACACTGTCCTAAATGCTCGTGGCGGACGAGTTTCAGATTGGGTTAGAACGTGGAAGCGTCAGCTGATGCGATTTAGCATGTAGTTGAAGAGCATGAGGTCTATTAAAAAAACTTATAGCCGTAATGCACGTGTTGATGGAATGGGTCGAGAAGGTCCTTGAAGTGACGCAAGGTTCGTAAGTCCTGACAAATAGGACGCTCTTGTTGGAACATATTAAACGGTCTTATTGACTGTTGCAGTTTAACGCAATGTAATCTAAAGTAAATTGGCAATTTGAGTGCTTCCACAACCCTCGTGGGATTCAACGCAATTTGGTCAATCAGTGAACTATTTACCGATTTATTTTGCGTTCAGGTGAGCCGATAAGCGTATTTCGTACGCGGTATTTCAAGAAAATTGACCAATCAACTATCCAGAGTTTTGGTTTGCACAAATCCCACGAGATTTTCCTTTCACATTTACCTGTCATTTTATTATGAGAAAATTACGCAACATCAAGGAGTCTTAATTAAGTATAGTGGCCTCGATTAAAGACTCGCAAACACTGAATCATCCTGATACATTCTTCCAGGCCAATTGAAGGAAGGCGGTCTAGTTAAACGAGTTGGTTGGTTTAAATAAACCAACATTTCAATTGGCTTCACAAAACCAGTTGAGACCACTCATCAAGGAAGGAGAACTTCAAACAACACCCATCCGTTTAAGTACCCTGGTTCTCAAAATTACAAGACTGAGCTCTAAATATCACCGTGATCTTTAAGGAGAAAATCTCATGGGTTTGACGAATTCTGTCCCACGCGCAATAGCAGGCTCAATTATAAAGTTGGTCAGGATACCCCTCTGGGATTGGCTACTATCGACTGACGGCAGTTTTTTGTTTTTCGGTCTGGTGGTTTTTAGGGTAGACGCGGAATGCGGCCGTCTCTGGTGCGTCCATCGCAACGAGAAGGCCATGCTGATGGGATGGCAGGAACAGCAGACTCGTGTGGATCCCAGAACCCTCCGGACCTGCGTGGCTCTCCGCTACGACCCCGTCGACCCAACCCAACAGGAATCCATCACCGTTGAAAGCGGATTCCCAGCTGCAGGCGTCGGCGATTCTGCGTCCGTCGGCCAGGATGCTGGAATGACACCCGACGGAACTCCTTGCCAGAGAGGAGTAAGCGCTTTTTGCATCCTCCTCCTCCTCCTCCTCGACCCCCTTCCACCGCTTGAGAGATTGATAGACCATTGATGATGACAATCGTGTTGCATATGTCCTTCAACCTATCGAGGTTTCCGAAAAGGGCATTTCTTTTCGACCACAAACGAGAACCTATCTGGTGCTGGTCTACAACAACCGTTTAATTAGATTAGCGGTTATGAATTGATTTTTTCCGATTTATCAACTTCGCAGTGGTAGCTCTTATTTCAGCAATCAAATCTTCCATGTCGAATCTGTGTGTGTGTGTGACAAGCACATGCTGTAACCTTTTTCAGATGTGCTACAATGGGACGTGTATTCCGATTGAGAAGCTGCCTTTCCGAAAGACCTGTGATTGCAATTCCAACGGGGTACGTTCATATCCTCCTCCTCCCCCACCATCCTCATTTTCCTTTTATTCTGATTTGTCTGTTTGAGAACCAACCAATGCGCGACGTTTTGACATTTAGGTGTGCAACAACTTGGGACATTGCCATTGCAACATCGGCTATGCACCGCCGCACTGCAAGGAGGATGGAAACGGTGGTTCTGTCGATAGTGGACCCGCGCCTTCCTGTGAGTCCACGATTTCTAGCAGCCGGTTGGCTGCTGTAGAGCCCTTCCGTAACCCAGTCACGTAGGGGAGTTCCAAGAGTCTGTGGCTCCTGTGATGTGGGCGATGATGCGGCTGCCTTTCCAACTATTCGGGTGGCAATGCGGGGAACGCATCCTTTGCGATGTCCACAAGATTCCTCTGGGAGGAGATAGCCGCACGAAAAAAAACATAGATTCCATAGTTTTCAATAGATGGTTGCAATCCTTACTAACCTTTTTGGTGGCGCCATTCATCTTTTTGATTGGTTTGTCAAAATTTAAATCATGCAATTGTTTTATTGAGGCTACGCTAATCAGCGCAAAGTGTGGAGGGGGTTAGATACATCGAATAAGAGACTGTGGGCCACTTGCTAAGCCGGGTTTTTGGACTAGTGTGTGATTCGAACTCCCAAATGGGCAAGGTTTTCGCTCTATACTGCAACATTTGACACTTGAACTTGATATAAGGGTAACGAAAAACAAGGTAGCACCGTTCCACCAAGTTCATCCCATCAATCTTCTTTTTTAGCCTGGCACCAACACGGGTTCATTGTTGTCCTCTGCTTCGTCGCATTTATTTTGACCCCGACATTCATCGTCTGTATGTACTGTTACCTCTGTCAGTGCAAGCAAGGTCGGCTTGTTTGCCCAAAGTCTGGACCTCTACCTTCACCCACATCCTATGGAGAACCATTCGACTGTGCGGAGTTCCTAAAATCTATTGGGTACTAAATCATTGTTACTTATATATAGTCAGTAGAACATGTATGATTAATGCTCGCTGTTTTAGTCGTTCGTGCAAAGCTTGTCGACCCCGTGTGAACAACGATCCGCCCGTGATCATTGCCTTTGGACAACCGGATACCAAGGCTACTTTGGCCCATGTAAACGGGCATACACCCAACGGAAACGGCCACTTGAACTGCAATGGTGGTGGTGTAAAGTCCATCGCGGTTACGAAACCTGACGCAACTAGACCCCCCTCCGTGTCGGTTTTGGCGCCGAAACACGATTTTTCGCCGGCTACTTTCCGCAAGGACCTCGCTCGACAGCTGAGTAAAGACAAGAGTAAACCAAACTACCTCATGTTAGTTTACCGTATTTTTATTATTATTTAAATTTGTATGTACATTTAGCCGTTTTGCCTATTCGGGCGTAGGGAATATTATTGAAATCTATCAAAATGCGGCAGAGTTTCAACGCAACTTTACTTTGCATTTGTGAGCGCTGCCATCTCTAGAAATAAAAGAGCACTGACTTACAGCATGACGGGAATTCAATCTAAAGTCTAATCGCAGTGTTATTGGGAATCCAAGCATTCGAAAACCCGACATAATAATAATAATATAATAATATTCGCTTTATTAAGGTCACGAGGACCAAAACTTTCAGCATTAAAATTTACAATAAACAAAAATGTTACAGGACGTAACGATAATACGTAGAAAATGCAGAATAAGTTAAGAAGAATAAAAGAAGTGACATCAAGGTAAATTTGCAAGAAAGGCAAATTTAATCCACGAAGTATATAAAGTTTGGTAAACGGGAAATGGCGGCCATTGAAAGGCCCTATCCAAAAACAAAAAAAGTGATAGTTTTCTGAACTATTTGTAAGAGCTTTGGTACCTAAAGCCTACTGAGTTACATAGTACCAATGGCAGCATCATCTTAGGGCAGTGGCTATAGGGACGGGTGCATCATTTGGGGTTCCTCTTCCCTAGGGTGCAGCTTGCTCCTACCAGAGGATGAGACGTCTTCATGGATCTCGCGAAATGTAGCTCTCCTCCATGCGCGGCCATCGTATGCCAGGCCAGAACAGATAGTTATCTAGTTCTGTTTTCAGCGATGCCCCCGCAGATATTCTGTGGTTCCAGGCGCTCAACGTTCGCTTTGCCGGCGCCGATCCACTTTTTTGTTCCACACTGGCCCGGCCGGCAGCGTCAACCTGTGCATGGTGGCGTTGCAAGACGGTGGTTTATGAGCTTTGTCTCTGGTCAACGTAGAACCACGGCAACGTAGAACCACGGCAGCCGACGGCCTTGAAGAAGGGTTGACCACTTCTCTACGTCTGCTCAGCGGCGCCTTATTTGGTTTGGGGGGAAAGCTGATCGCGTCTGTCCGCGATCGAATACTTTCAATCTCCTCGTGTCTTTAACTTACAGTGACAAAGTTTCACAGCCGTAGGTTAGGATGGGGTGTGATAGACACGAACCTTTGATCGAAGGCTTATCTCCGTTCGGCCAGGGTTGAGGGTGCCAATTGGAAAGATAGGATAGACGCGAAACCTCGTTCAAAGAGCGTTCAAACTCCGTTCGACCCCACCGGCTATTCCTCACACTGTCGACTGATAGTTGGACCTCCTCTTTCGCTTTATCATTCGAAAATATTTTAGGTATTTGAAGGCTGTTACACAATCGACTGGGGCATCGTTGAGTTTTATTGGTTGAGAGATGTGTTCCGAGATGCCGAGAAGACCTGTTTTTCACGTGTTTATTTCCAACCTGACTTCCTTCAGAAGGTCTGTTATTCGGCTCAGTACGTGGGGTATCCACATGACTGCGATTCTCGTGCTGCCTTACATTATAATAATAATAATTGTGGTGGCTTTATTGGGGTCAAGAGGACCAAAACTTTCAGCAGTAAAAAGAGACAGTATGACAAGTATTAGATGTGAAAATTGTCTTTTAGTTCCTGTTTCACCCGCTCTGGTGAAACTAAAAATCGGGACAAATAAGGAATGACCGAATTGCGATATGCCGCCGTTCTTGTGGGTATTGAACGGTATCCACATGATCACTTCATGATAACCGACTGTTATAAAATAACGCCGAGGAATTTAGAATTTGGAGCTCGAAGCGAAATTATGGAGTGCGAAGAGGATTTCGGGAGTGTCAACAGCGGCTGTCAGGGAAAATGTAATAGAGATCCATTTTGAAGCATTCAGCAAAATACATTCTCCGAAGACCACTCGAGTACCTCAGTGACTGCCTGCCTGCCCGAGCTGTTGAGAATCACCATCCGTCTTGCATGCATGGCATAAAGTCAAGTCATCCGCGTATTGTATACGTGTCACGTCGTTAGGGGACCGAAGGCTAGACGTGTAATGGTTGAAAAGGAAGGGAGATAGCACTGTGCCTTGTAGTACACCGCAGTTATTTGGCAAGGAGGTGGAGGCTTCATTACCGACTCTTACATGTTGACGTCGATTAGAAAAATAGTTGTTGAAGCCAATTAATCAGCCATCCTTCAACGTCATCTTCACATAGTTGAGAAAGGATGCGGGAGCGTGAGATAGTGTTGAAAGCAGAGGAGAAGTCCAAGAAAACACCCTTGACGGCTTTCGCTCCGGCATCAAGTGAAGAGTGGAGGGTGTGCGAAAACGTAGCCACGGCGTCCAGAGTGCTTCTATTTGGTTTATAAGCAAACTGAAACGGGTCATCGGCAGCTTTAAGCGTTTCTTCCGGTTTAGAGAGGAGGTGCTTCTGAATCAATTTCAACCACACAAATGAGTTGGCGATAGGTCTTAACTTCAGAGGTCCAGTTTATGTGTCTCACCCTCTAGGTGGAGATAGTTTCACTTATTTTTCCCTTGGCGCGGCCATCTGCTGCGAGAGTATGATGCGTCTTCATGGGTGTCAGGAATCATAGCCGCCCATGCACGACGATCGGGGGAAGCCTGGTCGGTGGTCCAGCTCTGTTGCTTGGTCATTCGGGAGCATTGTAGAGCCCAGGTATTTGAAGACGGGGAGCGACTAAGACTCAGGCAGGCTACACCTCGATGATTAAAAACCGGTCAATTCAAACGACTCCACGCTTTAGAGAAGTTGTAATGCTGAAAGCAGTTGTTTTGAAATAACGCCACCCGTATAATCGACTTATTTTGGTTGCTGTCGTCAGGGACCTGGAGGCGGCCTGGGATGCAGCAGAACGCAAGACCGGCATCTCCAAAAACTCATCGCTGGATTCCAAGAACTCGAGATCCGGTTCGGGACTTGCAGGACGTTGCGAAATCTCGTCTCCTCGCCTGAACACCACTTCCTTCGCCGGTGAGACGCGCTCTTTGGCCTCGGCGGCAAAGATTCAACAAAAGCGCGCCAACCGCCAACCCTCTGTGCCCCCCATGTCGCCTAATAAGAGCAAAACGGGTCGATATAATTCACCGATCACTATGTACAATGACCGTGAGCCTGCACCAATCGCTGTGACAAATCAAACAAATGCTCCAACCAAACCAACTATTTCGAAGCCTACCCTTCAGTCATCGAGTTATAAACTCGGGCTGGTGGAGCTACCAGAGGCCTATTGCACCCTGAAAACACCCAAAAAGAAGAGAGTTCAGTCGAAACGATAGGACAATTGCCAAATTCATTATAATTTGCATTTCAAACAGCCCCTGTACCACTCCGACAACACTCCCTGCTTTCCAAGACTATTTCAGTTAACATTCCAGACTTCTGTGAATAGCTTATTATTCGGCTGAACGAATGTCTGCCTTTATTATTATTATCTGCTTTTCTTCCGCAAACCCCCCACTTTGTCTTTCTGTCCCACCCTAGGTACCTCTGTTATAAACCAAGAACTGATTACTAATTTATTTCCCCAATCAATTTTGGTTTTCCCAATTGACCTATCAGGTGTGTAGATGATCGTGCCTAACAACGCTTACAACTCTCCTGCCAACACATTTCAGTTGATTTGTAAACCCTTGGTGTGTGCGTGTGTGCGGCTTTTGATGTGATGTATACATGGTGACTAGCTTTAAAGACAATCGATGAGTTTTATGAACAAGACAAATAAATGGCTCAGCTAGTCTTGTGCATCATATTTTGTCTGCTCCTTTAACCAATTTGATCCGCGTGTGCGCGGTGTTTGCGTGTTACCTCGACTAGAAGCTGCCTCGGCAGGAATAGTCATTTTAAATTCCAGAACTATCGAAATCGTGGGGCTATCGCCCGCTAGATGCTGGATATTATGCAGGCGGCCCCAGTACCCCTAGAAGTCGTGGGGGTCATTCGGCAGTCAACCAACAACACAGGGGTCACGCATGGAACTCGGGCTGATTAAATGCCAAAACCGTATGTGGCAACCTCCAGGTCGTGGAGCGTCACCTGTGATCCCGAGGCGATGCAACCTGTAACCACCGCAAACCGCCGGGGAACTCAAACTCGCGTCAAATCGTCCGTCCTGCCATCATGTGTTGGCAGACCCCGGCAAAGGAGATCTTCGCCCAGATTCAAGAGTCGTACAGGCGATTCTGTTCTGCCATCGCCTGGGTCTCTGCTGCCACCTAGCAGGACACAGAACTTGATTGCGCAAAAACGGGAGGCCCCTCACCCCCCCACCCCAACCCTCGGTCGATATACTCGGCGACGGGAAAACCATCCATGAATCCGTCTCAATTTATGACAGGCTTCATTACCTGATTATTCGTTTAAAATCACCAGGTGCTCACGGATATAAAAATAGTTAAAGTGTCCGTCTAGAAATCGCAGGAAAGATGGAAGCTCAAGTTACCGCACTAGAGTCGCGCTTGGTTTCGGCTATCTTGAGCACTGCCATCGCCGCTCGGTGGGTTGAGAACTTTACGGGTGGAAGGCGTTTGCATCCGCCAGTTAATGCTACTCTCTAGGTCATCGCTGGTAATTCGATCTGCCCTCAGCGATTCACTGTTGCAAAACCGCCACTGAGATTATAATGATTAAAAGAGAGACTGATTTCGAAAAAAATCTTTGTTTGAAACATGATATGTGAAGTGGAAGCCGGCGAAAGTTATAAACAGTCCCTGATGCCATCGGCCTAAGGGAAGGAGAGGAGAACTGGGATGAGAATGGATGAATAAAAATGGGCCGCGTTCATTGCAAACCGTGTCTGTCAAAACAACGCCAAGGCTTTCGCGGATGGCGGCATGATTCCCCATGTAGACAAAACCCTCTTCTGTAGTTTTCCCTGGCCGCGAATCTTCTCCGTGTCTCATTGATTGCGTCGCGACCATCTCTTTGAGCCCGGAAAGTCAGCAAACCAGAGCTCCATATGGACCCAGAAACAACAATTACTGGTGCTACTGCCCCAATGAGTGCCGCTCCCAAATGGGTAGCATTGATGTGCCGCTATACAGAACGCAGAAGGTGGCGCCTGTTTGACCTTGAACAGAATCCAACAGGGGGTGGCGTCAAACAGGTGACAGGCGTCGGCCACGTGTCGACCTGAGCAGGACTGACAGCAGGTGGTTGGAACAAGCCAGAGTTGCCGAGGTTGCGTAAAATTCGAGATACATTTGATGACTTTTCTTAGGAATTTGGTACAGCTAACGTCCGCCACGGCTCGCGGAATTCACATAGCCTGTTCATCCTCTTGCCGAGGCTGCTATAAGCTCACACCTATGGGGCCCAATGACACCAACGACGTTCGTAGAGCTGGATGCAAAGCAGCCTCGATGAACCGGGCGAAAATGGCAATGCATCAGCCCTGGAACGGCAGGATTTGCAGATGAATTTGGTGACTCACGGTGACGTGGTAGGTGGCGTTGCCGGGGGGGCGGCCCGGGTGCTTCAAAAGCTGCGCACTCCGCCTCCGATCGCCGGCGAATGCCGAGAAGGGTGGTTTCTGCAAAAGCAGGCGCACGGAACAGATGTGTCCCCAGCTGTCGCCCAGTGCTGGAACCAGCTGACCGGCAGACATCAAATGGCGTGGGGATTCCTGCGGATGGCCACCTATCTTTGTCGTGATCTGGTTGGTCACAATAACCTGGTGAGAGAGATTCCGAAAATGGAAAGCAGATGCTTATCAAGATGCTAAGTGGTCAATGTTATTTTCCCCAGAAAAACCTTTACTTTTCTTAAAAGGACAGTACTGTTTGTAACGATTCCACATTGGCTCACGTTAGCGAAACAACCCCCGTTTCCTATTGGCTATTAAGCCGCGTCACTCTTCCCGGAATTGTACGTGTAATACTAAAGATGCAATATCTCCGTTCCTCATTGGCTAGTACGGCATCGACTGTTACATGCTCCCATTGGCCTACAATTTGCACCGGCTCTATTGCCGAAAAAGACGACGACCCCAGTTTAGTTCAGATCAGATTTGGTTTGTATTTCTTAGTAATGATGCTCATGATGATCGCGTGGGCACCGTTGGGTTGCAGTTGTAGTGGGCTTGAGAAAATGGGATTCGCTTGGATTCGACTTACGGCGGCGTATTGAGAACCGGCGATTGCCAGGAGAGACTGCGATAGGGCGGCGAGTAGTCTGTTTCTCTGCGGAATGTCCTCGAATTCATAGCGAAATGGCAGGGCGATACTGTCGACAATAACGAGTCGGATCTACGAACGAAACATACGACACTTTATGCTCTAACAGCCACAGGTGGATGCCTCCGTAGTCAATGCACAGATAGACGGATTAGGGGATAGAAGTTATTCAGTGGCTTGAAAATACCTCGCTTTCCCAGATTGAACAAAACACTACGTGCAAGAGGATCGACAAGAATCGGCAAGCATGGCTCATGTACGTCGGGTGAGTATGATCAGCAGTCTTAAATTGAGGATGCCCAACGTGATCGTTCTAGCATTTATTTGGTTCGGTGCCCAGTACGGTCGTTTCAGTCTTTAGGCACCCTAATGACTACTTCCGGAAGCTCCACGCCAAGATCTTCCGAAACAGTCGCCTCGTCCGCCATTGTCAGAGCATATACAACGACGGAAACTCAAATTCTCAGCCAGTCTCCCGTTTCGCCACACTGTGTTGGCAAGGTGGCAGGAGACTGGACAACTAAAAACGTGGATCAGCAAAGTCAAGGAGGACGTGGAGCGATTAGCGCCACAGAAGGTCAACTGGATGCGTCGTTGAAAACAGATTTGGATCACTATCAGTTCTGCCTCCGATCGCCGTGCTCAGGAGCCAGCAACCCCAAAGAAGGAGATTGTAGGACGCGCGCAGCAATATTCAACGACCAGTTCTGTTCAACCACTCGAACCCCTGCTACCTCGCAAAGGTTAGCGATACCCTCGGGGTTATCAAAAGCCTGGTGACCCAGCGGACATCGCCTGTACACCGTATTTACTAATCCTATTAATCGCGACGTCAATCAAACAAGCCATATTCCAAATCGAAAAAGAATTAACGACAAAATCCGAAGAGAAAGAAGGAACGGTAGTGTTGGTCGCTTACATTGGGGTGGTATCGGCAAAACTCAGCGAGTTTTCGTACAGCTGAAAGAAGCTGCAAGTAGTCCGTACATCGGATGTAATGAACTTTACTCAAGAGTTCATCCTCCGTCGGAAAGCCCTCCAAGGCTTCCTCGCAGACCGCCCTCTCCTCAACATCCTCTGCACTTGCACCTATTCAAATTGAAAATGAGTAGCTTGAAAAAATCAACCCAACACGACATCAAATGCACGGACACGCTGTGGCCGTTATTCAATTTGTGCGGCTAGATTCTGTAAGAGGATGAACCGGCTTCAAGGGTTTTGCAATAAAGATGGCGGAGAATTATTTTACAGGTAGCCCACGTGGTGGATTTACGAGCTCAAGCCATACCGCCATGCTCCCAACAAACTTCCCGGTTGTTGAGAATGGTCGTCGGATCTTGATGTAGGTCAAGTTAAATAGACTCATCGGAAGGGTGATCAACATACATCGTAGGTAACTCCTTGAGAGTAAGGTATTCAGTCAGCACGAATGAATACCCAAGTCTACGGAGGGTTGAAAAGTCAGAATATTTGATTCCAGAGAATATCACGCGGGATCAATATACAATAAGGGGAATTATACAGGCGTAGACAAAGGTTTTTAAGCAGCTTGAGAAACTTCACGACAAAGCCCCATGAAATCGGTTTATCCTCTAGTAGGAGATTTCATTTTAGGACAACTTCCATGGGCCAGGAACGAACGTAATATTAACGACAAAGACCATCAGATAGGATCCAAGTCGAATCGTACCGAGCCATTCATGAGCAGAAACTGGGCAGGTTTATCCTCCAGCAGGAGATAGCCGCCAAATTCCTATTCGGAGAACAGGTGAAGCTGCCGCAAACGATCGAGAATAGCCAGCACCTCTCATTCCACGAAACACGGATATTAATATTAATGGTCGTTGGCTTCGTTAGCATTATTTTAAATAAAGAATTCATTTAAATTACCCAAAACAAATTGTGGAAGGACGCGATTAAAGTATAGGAAAATAACTTACTTAAATTGTTGATATAATGACGAAGACATGGGGCTATCTGTGATTGACAATGCTTCACTAGACCATATGCCATTTGTTTTAAACGTTTCGGCATGAAATTGCCTTCGGTGTCTATAAAGACGGCTTCACCGGCCAATCCTCCACACCACTGGGGCAACTGAACAGTCAGACAGGACTGCAGGCTACAAATGAAAAGCAATTAAAGGAGAAATTCGAAATAAAAAATACGTTCGAGTATCGGGGAGAGGGGTTACAGAAGCTCTTTCGAATCAAGAAAACGAACCAGAATTGTGTCTTTCCAACGCCAGGTTGGCCACATACTTCGGTGATTCGACCACAAGGAAAGCCGCCGTCAAGAAGTTCATCAAAACTAAAACGACGAACTACTTAAACAGACAGACGGATTTACCGTTTGCACATGGTTAGAACATGTGTGGCTTGTGGTGCAACCGCTTCATTTTCTTTTCCACCGACGCCAAGCAGCTGAAGCGCAGAATGCGGATAGAAAAGGTCCCTGGTGGAAACAATATCGCTGGCGTACGTGTAGTTTGTAGTGAGAGTTGAATATTTTTGGATAATGTCGAAAACGGCCGATGACTTCCAACGTGGTAGCTTACAAACTAAAATTTAAATGTCTTAATGGTTTTGCCTTAAATTAGAGTGTGCATACCTAAAGTATGCGCATTGCAAGTCTTACTTGACGCAATTTGTCCACTATCTAAACCTTTGATCTCGCCGACGCTGGAGTATCCAGCCTTGGTAAACGCCCGAAGAACTGATGCAGGAAACGGCAGCGTGATCAATTCACGGAATTCGGGATCAGAAAGCATTGCAGGACTATATCCCGAAATGATAGAAAACATGAAGATAACAACGGCGCGACAGTACAGTCAGATTTTACAAGCGACAGTGACGATCAGTAAAAACTCTCTTTTATTATTATACAAGTCGGTAACCAATTTTCAAAAAAATAGAATTTGCTTAAAAATTGCGCAATATGTGCATTTTTGGTTAAATAGGCCACTTTCGCTAACGGTAATACACTAGAAATGATAACAGGTTGTTGTTGTCAAATCTATGAAAAACTTACGCGACAAACAACTATGAACACGCTTTCGAATATTCCGCCTATAACCGTTTTTTCGGGTTTTCGCAGCTCAAGGTAATACGAACATGTTTGATATCATTGTTTTTGATTACTATTCTTAGGAATTTCACAACACGACGAAGTTCAAGTCGTTAACTCTAAAACACTCTTGTCATTTAAGCCACTACAATTATTATTATTTCCCGAGTTTTGAACAACCATTCCATGTTGGATCTCTTAATCTGGATAATGTCCCATCCGCGGTTTCGAAAATCTGTCACCGCAAGATTTCTCTGCTTGTTACCAAACTTCTCAATTATTCGATAGAGGAATGCTCTCTCTATTCCGAAACAGGTCAGTGGTTCCGCGGGACCGGTTGGTATAGACCTTTCACAAATTCCTCTGTGTGGTTGAAAGTGGAACTCCGTCATAACGTCAACACGAAGACCATCTTTACCAGGCGTGAAAAATATTTGCCGCTGCGTTTGGCGTATAATGGACCGAATGACTAGGAATGGGTAAGAAGACGCGGACATCATATCTTGTGGCGTGTACGAAGTTGATGATCATTCACTACTACAAATGACATTGTGAAATCATTAAGAGATCCAGCGCCACTGGCCTTGATAATTCTTGCAAATAAACAAATTCTCAGTTCGACCGATGCTTCCACGCGAAACGATTGCGGACACTGGGAGTACTAACTTGTATATAGTTGCCGTTTCTTTTACTGTAAACTTATTAGTCCGAAATCTTTTGTTGATTGTATCTGACGAATATAATGGTAAGACAATGTTAGTTGCGCGAAACGTGTTTAGAACGACCGGATTTCCCCGTCGTATTAGGACATCCAAAATACGATTGTCCTGAGAGATCTAGCCGCAACAGGGCGAAGACGTCGCCCCTTGTCGACGTTTTCAGTCCTTATCGGTCTATAACCATTGTTCGATTAATATATCGTCTTATTTATTGCCGAACTGTCGTTGACTATTGTTCCATTCTGATTTTCGGGTATAAATTGATCAACTAATGTTCATCTAGTTCCAAGTAATTTTAAAAAGCTTGAGCAAAATTTTTTTATTGCAGATCAAATAGATTAAAAATCTCGTGGAAAACTGGTATTGAGCGTCAATGCCTTTGTCACCAAATATGACCCTTTAACAGTCGATGACGCAGTTCATCAAGGATGACGTTAACGGGACTAATTATGTGGATCAATAAGAACACAATATTGTTGCGGCTTGTATTCCCGCACTGCTGACGAGAAACCTAGGTTCGACTTGCAGGTCAGAAAACCACAACTGGCTTTAGGGACTTCACCTCCATACATATTCCCGAGAATCTTCATGGAAAAGCAAATAAATCCAGTTTATTGTCTATTAGGCAATACAAATGTGATTTGATTTTGTTTTTCCAAATCTTTGGGTGCTGTGGTTGAGATACGCTCTGCTTCTCTTTGCTGGAATTCTTCGTGTGGCATCCCCAAAAACCTGAAGCCTTTGGAGCAATGCCGGAATATCAGCACAGCTACGTAAAACGTTTACGATAACACGGACCAGTTCGAGGACCACCATGAAGGTGGATAACCAATAAGACACTGTTTTTCCCTCAAACGCGAGAAAATGTGAAATCTAGACATCTTTTTCTCAGGGAATAGAATACGAAGTGAGTAGATAAGAAATCTCGTGACAAAAGATGATCAAAATTCGCAATCACCTTATCTCGCCTAAGCGGCGGTATTATTTGAGTAAAGAAAGCCATAGGCATAATAAATCGGGGAACCGATTAATTGTATCCATTTATTTTTCATTTGGGCTATGAAACATTTCCACGTCGTGGTCCAAACGCGGGAGTAACACGTTGGCCAACGATCAATAATAATAATAATTGTATTCGCTTTATTAAGGTCACGAGGACCAGAAATGTTAGCATTAAAAGTTACAACAAACAAAAATCGTACCAGAATTGGCGATTTTGTTTTCGTGGGCGGAAATCGGTCGAATATTATATTGCGAAATTGACGAAGGAAAATGGTGCCAAAGTACTTCCAACACGTTCGGGAACGTTCACGTCGTCCGATGCGAGTCCATTACATCGTATCAGGGTTGGCGTTCGTATTGACCAAAATCGGGCTAGGATGACACATTATTTTAAATAGGTTTTCTATCGTTGTCTGGGTTAAAAAATAATATATCCTGGTTTTTCTGTCTACCGATGCGAGTCGTATGCGTCGTAGCATGGTTGGCGTTCGGATTGACAAAAGGTGTTTGAGGGTAGCACATAATGGTAAGAAAGAGGCTTCTATCGCCGTGGGGATATCTACGCAGAAGTCGTCCTCACGTACGATGAAGAGTGTTACTAGATCAGAAGATTTGATCATGGCATGATATGCTCGCCAATACAAGTCGTCTCTGGATACATACCGACTGAAATACGGACCCTCTGAAGTCTATGTTGGTCTTCATTTACACACAGGTCATTGCCTGCGTGTTTATGCACGTTAGGATGTCCCGGGGTGAACTTTGAGGATGATTATTTACTGTTATTGATTAAACATTTGACTGGTAAATCGCATGCACTATGAACACGAACTGTGAAAGCGTTATATGAATTTCGTAAGGCTTTCACTGTTACTATATAATCATTACATTTGTGTTGGCTACGTATAAGTGGTACATTTAAGAAATAATTGCCTTCCAGGCCATTTCGATACAATTTTAAGTTGTTTAGGAGAACGTGTCGTTTCAAAAAAACATACGTACCCGAAAATATAAAAAAAATCTTTTGTTTGCACTTTAAGCCAAAAGTACCATCCACTGATCGATTAAACAATAATTACAGATATGAAGACAACAACGTGACCTCTAATGCACGAGTTGTGTGTGTAAGCGATCATCATTTATAGTAGGGGTTTTAAATTGTACTGCTGGTCTAACCTAATTCTAAGCTCACCCGACCGCACAATATAAAAAAAGGTCACCGGGTCGTTTAGTACGATGGATGCGAACACAGCAGGTGCCTAACCTTATCGCCGGATCGAGTGAGTACCACGCAGACGTGTTTATCCCGTTGTATGGCTTTTTTTATTTTGTAAATATTCGCCTATTGTTTATATAGAGAAGACACCACGTGGGTTGGTAAGTGCGAAAGACAATGCCCTTACCGAAAACACACAATTTTTGCAACAGTAAGTGTTTTCATTTGCTCTGGTTCAATAGTGTGCACACCTCTTTGAAACACCCATTTTTGGTGTCAGGACACCGAGAAACTATGCACCCTTTTACTGCGCTGTTGGCTGCAGTGGTTTGGTTGCTGTATACGCCGGCCAGCCATCAAGCGGTCATATCTCTGTCTTTTGCCGTCCCCATGAGGCGATCATCTGAAAATGTAAATCGATACCATCAAAGCGGGTGTTTAGCGCTTGGGTCTGCCGTAGGAGGTCGCCGCTGAAATCAGAAACGGATCACGATTAGCTCCGAATTGACCTCGGATCGAAGTACGTGTGCAGATGCAATAACGAAATGTATGAAGCTGGTTCATCCTAAAACCACTCCAGAAAATCAAGCACCCACTCTCTAGGGACGTTCAGCACAGTCGGCTAATCTGTTCCTCACGCACAGGAAGTGGGTGCGCATTGCGTTAAGCTTAGAGCACCCATCGGATTGTTTAATTTCTCTTTATGGGTGTGACCACGAGGCAGCATGCCCCTTGGGGGCGTGTCAAGCCGAAATATACGACGCCTCATATGGTACCACCCAATGTGACGTCAGTTGTTTGAGTGTGACAAATAGGTCTGTTTTGTTAAGCTTTGAAGGCAGCTTGGTTGGGTGTAACCAGTAGCGCAAAGTGTACCTGTGGCCTTTGTCCACCCTCATTTGTTCAACCCACCCTAAATGTTTATGACCTGTGGGGGGGGGGCAGTTCGGTAAAAACGGCAATGCATCATTGTAAGACGTGCGTATGTTTTTTTTGAAAATTCCAAGTGGAGTAATCATTTATTAAATTGCGAACCACATCGCGCACCGATCAGAATCATGTAGGTGAACCCTATGGACCACGGAACATTCGAAATGAACTTTATTATGGTCACAAGGACCATGTCACTTTTTTGGATTAAAATTCTCACTAGAAATTAGGCTTATGGGATACCTACGTGACAGCGGTCAAAGCGCTACCTCAAATGCGTGAATCAAATTATCGAGTTTCGTGATTCCTAACTGTTCATTTTAGGTAGTTGTAGATAACCAAACACTTTCCGGTTTTTATTGATGGACATTAAAGTAAGTATATAAAGCGAGCCTTTTGAGTGAGTTACCTCAAATTGCTGAACGTCCGTGAACTTCTTTATCCTAGTAACTGGTATTGGTTTGATTTGTTGCACGCTCTCACGCGTTTGGGTAATCAAAGGAGCGGAATTTAAACGTATTTTGCCGAGATATATGCAATTATTAACCGGTGAGAATATTACCGTGTCCACTGTTTCGCATCGACGTGTGCCTACCCGCATTGTCGGTGCTTTCGGCACCATCAAACAGCACCTCGAGCTGGGCGTAGCGGCATACGACTGCCAATCCTAGCAACTGGAGTCCGTCGGATATTAGAAACCGGCTCTATCATCCGTAATTTAACAAGCCTGGGCGTTTCACGTGTGGTCCCTCGGTCGATTAAGTGTTCGATGATGCAGCGGTCGCCAATCCGATGTGCCAGTGCCAATCAATTTTATTGCACCGAAAGCTGTGGTTCCAAAAAACTCATCAATTCAATTTCACCAACCATGCAAAACCCGACTTGAAATCGAATTACAAACCTACATTTTCATAAAAACAATCACGCCTTACAAAGTTATACCAGACGCCAAAATGTGACATTTGCGTGAAAATGTAGTTCAGTGGGGAGGTGGGAGTAGGAACGGAAGACTGCTATTGCGTAGGACTAGAATTTGTAGCATGGAATATCACCACAGGTCGTCGCGTTCGCCCGAGTAGGCGATTTACAGACCCTTGTTGTAGTACACATACTTGGGCGCCGGCTTATCGCCCAAGTCCTTGATAATCTTCTCCTGGAGGTCTTTTTCGAGCTTGTGGAATGCACGAGAGCTGCTTTGAGGGAAGAGAGCGCAGCACATGGGCGTCGTGAAAGTCAGGCTACAAGGAAGAGGCGGACTCGTCAGGCAGGGGAAAACGCCGAATGAAGAATGGGCAAGGAATTGCTCCAAAGGCCGAAAAAATGCATCGTTCACGTCCTTTGTCGACACAGGACGTGCGTTAGCTGTTATGACCAGGATAAATTATATATATCGATATTAGACGCAAAACTCCTGGAGATCACTTGGGTAAAAAGAACGGTATGCCTAGGTAAACAAGGCGTATAGTACCTATGCAGCAATTTTTACGTTAAGAATTAAGGAGAGCCTGCTAGGACAACCCGGGTTGACGAGTGACCTGCTCAGCTAATAAGCGCTGTGTTGTGTAGCAACGAGTACAAACCACTAAACAAGAGAACTTACAAGAGACCACAAATAACGACCTGAAGAGGTGCGCTGATCCACGGGTAACGGCGAAGAACTCCACGGCGTTCAAGGGCGTCCATAAGGAATGGCGGGAGAACTGAAAATGTAAGCGTTTGATAAATATGTGGAGGTGTTACAATTGACGCCGCAGTGGACTTCTAGACTGGACAGGTTGAGTCGAGATCCATTTAACGTACCCATTCCGGGTGAGGCCATGAGGATGCGGGAGAACGTCACTTGGGCGATGGCGAGACGTGCGGTGCGGACGGATTTGCCGAGCTTACGGCCTTCCTCGTCGGTCACGTCGATGCCGGTGCTTAGTTCTCCGCTGCGCATGCATGGAATGTTGATGCAATTTGCAACGGCCACGGCGGCGTACGGCACAAGGCGACCTACCACGGCGGGGAAACGCTAAAAGAGGAATAAAGAAATATCCAGCCGTTGCGACGTTAGAGAATACTGAAACACAGATGGCAAAGCTTCTTTCAAACAACATAAATATTATGTGCCACCGGCGCATACGTCTATCGTCAATGCTCATATACTGAGCGAATTAAAATTTCCGACAGAGCCAACGAAGCCAAAACGCGAATTAGTAGAGAAAGATGAACGTACGTAAACCTGTTTGTTGATTAAAAGGGCGCTTGACACGGCACCAGCCGTTGCCAGAACGTATGAAACACCCAGGCGTCTATAATGCAAATGAATATATTAAAACGATGATACAATAAAAACACATTTGAAAATTAAAAACGCGTTACGTCGGGGAAATCGGAGCATCTCCGCTTCTATTTGTATAATTTACAACTGCGTTGAAAGACTGGTTAAACCACTGCCAGAAAATAACAGCGGTAGGTGATCTTGAAAGATAAAAAAACATTGTTAAATAGGAAAATGAAGGCATTTGATTCAGCCAGACTGTCTTACGTGTAGAACGTAAGAAGGCAACCAGTAATGCACATGTTTCCGGGAACCTGGAAAGCCATCCGGCCAGGCATAAACATTTTTTCGCCAGTGTCGGGATGGAAGGCGGAATCATATGTTTGTTTGGCCTTCCACAGTTTATCCTCGGTTAGCCCAGGAATGCGTTCACCAGCCTTATATTTCTCAACAATTGTTTTGGATTCATCCAACTCTCTGTTGGATTTCAAACAATTGAGTGGATTGGTGGTTATAAAGAAGTGCTTGGCACGGCCCATATACGTTGACTGGTCATATCGGGGTTTATCAATATTAATGCCGAATGGTACCTAAACAAATTAATTTAAATAAGATGATATACGAACAGCTTTGCATTTTATTGCTTGAATTTGAATACACAATACATTCAGATCAGATAATCAACATCAAACAATAATTACACAAATAAAATATTGCAACTATGGTAACCCCCAAGTAAAGATGCCGATCTGATCTTGTGACATTGGTCGCTAAGGCATCCGCTCATGATTAACGAAAACGGTGTTATTTATAAGTTATAGGAAAATTATTATGCACGAACAAACCTCAGAAGTGCTAACATGCGTCATCGTGCAAGACGAAATAAACCACAACCGAGCAAGGGTGTTAGGAAATTAATTTCGATTATTTAAACAAGCCTAGGCCAACAAAAAACCATATGATAACATCCTAATTGTACAACTGTATAGTATTTAGGAATGAGCTTAAATATAAGAAACACGAATGATAAAAATCCTTTCTCTGACCGCCTGAGTGGGAAATGTTCATACGTCAAAGTTCACACCCTTAAGTTCATTATGCTAAAATGATATTTACACCCATATAAATTCACCCTGATACAATAATTATAATGATGTAAATCGTTATATTAAGTTCACGAAGAAAACTCGAAGTAACCAAACATTCAGTTCATTCCTATATATGTAAAGACGTTCCTTGCATTAATTGTAAGGATATAATACACTTTGTAAATTAATACATATTACTTCTGTTTAGTTAAATTCAATGTTCTGCCGGCATGCCATTTTTGGATTTGCATTTATTAGCTACAAGTGAATCGATTTTAGATGATATAGAAAGATTAGACTTTGAATGCAACGAAAAAGCAATGGATGCCCTTAACTAATAACAATAATAATAATAAATCAGCGGCTTTATTGAGGTGACGAGGACCAAAATCTTCAGCATAAAAAAAGAAACTAAAAATAGGGACAAATAAGTAATGACCGAATTGCGAAATGCCGCCGTACTTGTGGGTATTGAAGAGTATAGCCAACGCATTGGTCCAAGAGATTAACGCCTTTTGTGCACTTGAAAAGAGGGGATGGAATGGTTCACTTAAAATACAAGCAGCATATGTTAGGCCCGGTGAACCCTTTGAAGCCAGGGACAGCCATGTCCACGTGGTGACGATCCAAGAAAGAAATAACGAGATACTAAAATATATGCGCCTCGATAAATTTTAGCTTCTTGATAAAAGCTGGTTTCCAAAATTTCTTTCATCATATTACTGAAACATACGATGTTTTTAAACCTTGGGGAGTAATGCAACATCAATTATTAAAAATCCGTATCATGTCAATAATAATATTACCCGCAGAGGAAAATTTCGTTCATCTACGGCACAAAAATGAATTATAAGCTTCAGTTTCGTCAGCAATTTTCCAAGCTCGTACTCATACACCTTAACGTAATTTAGAAAGCTATTCTTCGACAATTAGTACGTTTATTTTATGATTATTAAATTAAATAATTCATTTTCTACGAATATTTGAATGAAGTGTTCGCCACACTTTGCATCGACCATCTTCGAGCGAAACTAATAAACACCTATTCCTGATGTTTCCGCTGGACCTGTGAAGTTAAGTCCTATCGCCAACTCACCTATCTGGTTGAAAGTGATTGAGAAGCACCTGCTCTCTTAATTGGAGAACACTCTGAAAACCGCCGATGACCCGTTCCAGTTTGCTCATAAATCAAATAGAAGCACTGTGGACGCCGTGGCAACGTTTTCACACACCCTCCACGCTTCACTTGATGCCGGAGCGAAAGCCGTCAAGGGAGTTTTCTTGGACTTCACCTCTGTTTTCAACTCTATTTCACGCTCCCGCATTCTTTCTCAACTACGTGAAGATGGCGTTGAAGGATGGTTGATTAATTGGCTTCAAAACGATTTATTTAACCGACGTCAACTCGTAAGAGTCAGAAATGAAGCCTCATCCTCCTTGCAAAATAATTGCGGTGTGCTATCTCCATACAATAACTATTGCACGTCTAGCCTTCGGTCACCTAACGACGTGACACTAATATAATAGGCGGATGACTTGACTTTATGTCATGCCTGCAAGACTGTGATAGGATTGTTTGGAGGGTTGAATTAACCCTCAATAGAGAATAGACAAATCATCTCTCTAACCAGTATAACTCAAATAGCTAACCGAGACCTTTAATAAATGAAAACACGTGCAGCAACGTGGAATAGAATATTCTTAAAAGTGCTCTGTTAGCTATTTGAGTTATACCGGTTATTCAGACAATTCTTCTATTCTCTATTAAGGGTTAATTCAACCCTCCATACAATCCTATCACATTTTGCGTCGCAACTATGTCGAAAACTAACCTGGAATCCTTAATAGTTAATGCAACTTCCCGAGACGTCTCGGACTACATTGAGCGTTTCGAGATAATCTCGTTGAAGAAAAGAAAGCGGCTTATTTTCTGAACGCTATTGGTAAAGACGCTTATGCTCTGGTGAAGAACTTGGTTTATCCGGAGATTCCCATTAAAATGCCACTCGCCAAGATTCATCAAGCTATTCTTCAGCATGTTCAGCCTATAGCTTTTGAGGCTGCTGAACGAAGCATATTCCATACTCTCATGCGAAGATCCGATCAAAACATCCGTGACTTTATCCTTGTACTTCAGACTCAAACCGCAAAATGCAGCTTTGAAGCTCAATTAGACACTCAATTGCGCGACCGTTTAATTGCAGGCAGCAATGATCCCAATCTGCAAAAGCAATTACGCTCCTCAAGAATCCCACACTCCAGAGTGTTCGTGTTATGTGCGAACAGTTCCAAGATGTCTCGAATGTTGTCAAAATGTCTCAGATTCCAGATCTCGTGTTTCACTACAGATCTATGCCTAGGAGACAAAACGCGCTGATATTTAAAGATCGCAAAAAAAGACAGATCATTCATTCGGTACTTGTCATTCGTGTGACAAATTGCATTAACGGGAGCCATGTAAATTCCGTGATGCGAAATGGTATAACTGTGGCAAAACAAGCCATATCAAATCCGTCTGCAAATCAAAGGGAAAAATATTCGACCGTCTCGCGGTGATATTCTTAAAAGTGCGGTACAATACTAAGCATACAATACTCGCCTCTGTTACTTAGTTCGCCGGATCAGGAGACTTGGTTAAATCTCTAGCCGTATAAAAACCTTTGTCCATGCCTGTATACTTCTCCTTATTGTCTATTGTTCCCCGACCTTAAACGAATTTTTAACCCTTCATCGGTTTTTTAAAATAATCTCGTTTTCTAGAGGCCTGTCTATGCTCTCCATTCAAGAGGTCGTTCAACGCCACTTAAATAGTTATTCACAAATCGCTGCTCGTATTTTAAGTGACCCCTCCCATCCCGCTTTTCATGTTTATCTAAGTGTAAATGTCTTCTACCAATGCGTAGGCTATCCCCTTCAATACCCACAAGAATGGCGGCACATCGCAATTCAGTCATTCCTTATTCGTCCCGATTTTTAGTTTCGCCGGAGCAGGTAAAGCATGAAGGAAAAGAAAATGTTCTTATTTTATGCTTAAAGTTTTGGTCCTCGTGACCTCAATAAAGTCGCTAAATTTATTATTATTAATAAGCATCTAATGTTAAGGTAGTGGCGTAGTGGCGTAGTGGCGTGCGCTTGTAATCTAGCAACCTGTAGGCCGGGTGGCGGAAACTGTCTCGCGCGCGTTATGGACAAGGCCTTCTATGGCCGCCATTACCTCGTTGTTATTTCCTCTATTCCTGTTAAACATTAAATGCTGAAAGTTCTGGTCTTTGTGACCTTAATAAAGCGTAAAAATTATTATTGTTATTATTATTATTAATTTATTTGTGTAATTAGTGTATGTGAAAACGGGCAGTCTATTGTGTAACGCCCCGTTGCTTTACCAGGACATCGCGCGGTATTTGAAAGACACATAATGTCGACTGCACACCAATAGGAAGACATCTTGTGTCAACCATCGTTAGATGGGGTGGCTGTCTTCTATGACAGCGAAGACTGTTATCTCGTTCATCTAGAGTGAGACCACACACTCTCTCTTCCAATGCAGGATGCCTCACACTGGATCACACAAGGACACAGATGCCTTCGTCCACAGTCGCCGAGACCTGAACAAACTCCTTCCTTTCCAAACTCATGGACCAGCATCGTAGTTTTCCCGTTATAAAGACCCATCCCATTTTTAACCCAAGTCAATATAACCTCGCCATCCATTTATAACTGTTTGCCTCATTATATCCATCCTTTTCATTTCAATGCGTCTCCTCATTATGGCTGCCTGGGACGTGTATCTATTTTCTACGATTACCGTTACAAAACCCGCAGTGGAGGTCTAATATTTCTTAGGTCAGAACCCCACAATTGGAAGAGCGTCACAATTGAACCACTGATGGTAATGACAAACCGAGTGATGAAATCAATGCTTTCATCTTTCGTTTTTCAAGTCATGTGCTTGTGTAGCTTTGCTGGATGTGGAATGGTCCTTGCCGGAAATTATCTTGAATATGTCCTTGTTAGGCCCTTTACTTTATTGTAATCCATCTTAACATTAGACTTTAGGCTTGTTTAAGCATGTTTCTCTTTTAATTATGGTTCCACCCTTAATTGGACTTAAAGGAAATATTGAAATGGCGTTTTCATCGAGAATAGCGGCCATCGTATGCACTATACTATAACTTCAAATACCAATAGGCAAACACCTGTTCCGAAATCCCACCAAAGGAACTCAGGACTTTGATATTTTGCAATTTTCTGTTGAGTTTTGTACGTTTGATTTGCACACTTATGGTTTAGATACTTGCAGTATTCGGTGGGACACTGGCTGTGCTCATTTCGTTATTATTAAGCGTGCATTCGCTTGGGATTCAGGAAACATTGATATCTTTCTCTGTTGGGATCATTTCGTCCTCTTTTGCCTCTGTTTTTATAGGTAGGTTTTAATTTCAGCTACGAATTTCAGGAATCACCATGCTGCTTGTAATATTTTTATGCAAATTGATATCGGTTGATCCTGACAACATCGCTCCTCCTATGGCCGCCGCTCTCGGCGATTTCCTTGTTCTTCTTATAATGACATCTATTGTGCGGATTATCGATTCGGGTATTTAAATTATTGGTTATCTAGACACATTCCAACAACAACAATGAATTCCTGTAATTTTTCTTTACAACTTCAGTATTCCATTCTGTACTTCCTGCTTCTTTGGTCATGATTTGTTGCGTCCTTGTGGCCATTGGGCCTGCACTCACCCATCTTCGTGGAAATATCAGTGATCGGTGTTTGTCGGCTGACTACTCGACGTTGACCCACTGTATCACCCCCCTTATGGTCGCTGTTTGTTTCAGCAGGTAACCCTATCACAATAACGTTTTAAATGGTCCCCAAAAACATTTTAAGTGCAAGCGGGCAACTTCTTGCGTGTTACGTTGATGAAATTCCCAGTCTGGCTCGTCTGCAACCTCCAATAAATGGTAATATCTATGCGCATCGGCTATTGCTGTTCACTCGAATTTATCGTACATTTTATTCCGTTGCGTAGGTGTTGGGGGGAATTTGGCTTCCATCTTAATTAGCAGAATGACGACGCGTCTTAGCACAATATCTTCGCCGATCCTCACGGACAACATCGAAGATTGGGTATCCTCAATGAGTATTTTGTCTTACTTTCAATCGCCTATTGAGAAGGATCACGATTGTAAGTTTTTCTTTTACAAAGGTTGTTATTTTTGATCGACAGTGTTGCCATGTCAAAAGTCGTAGATGTAATTTTGTGTTCAGAATCGTCGAATTTGTTACCGATTTCGGATTCAGAATGTGTGGTTGGTATGTCACTACTTTAACCGGTACTATCCATTCATACTAACCAATATAACAGAACCCAGGTGCTGTGCTATTCTAAAACATCATTTTGGTCTAAATAAGCGTGTCTTTGTTTTATCCATGTTTTTTTAAAGTGTCATGTCCTTAATTGGTGGTAGCCGCCTTGGTATTTGATCACAAGCTGCCTTTATAATATTTATTAGTGTTTTTTGTTATTCAAATTTAGCCAAACCCCCGAGCCCCATCTCATCTCTGTTTAATTTCTGTATTTATGACATAACAACATGTAAACCCCAATGAGATGGAAATAACAGCAGTAGCAATGGAAGACTTCGTGGTCCCAAACTGGGCTGACCCCATTGTGAAGCGGTCAGGCATCGTCGCTCTCTTCTTGCGTAGACCTGGGTTCGACTCCCAGGTTGAACTGGTCACACCACCTGTGAAACATTCCCAAGAAACAGCATGGAAACAGCGAGAGAGAATCCCACAAGCTCTTGCACCCTTCGTCTTGTCGTCCCGCGAAGTTTGACTCCAGTAACCAGACGCAATGCTGGGCAGTTGTTATTGTTGACCGAGTTGCCTCACTGCGCGAGACCTGAGGGGGGGGGACATCCGCTAGTGTACGCAGTTTTTGCTTCTCTGCCTTTGCAGCGGACGACGTTGTGCTGTCGGTGGAGGGCTCTGGCGCTCAATTGTCCAAGAGCTCGAAGACAGCAAGAGCTCTGAGCATCACCGAACAGTCCGCTCGGCGCGCCATAGCGGACTCCGACTTGACCGCGCGTCAACTGCTCGGCCTTTGCGTCCCTCTCCACCTGATTCTTCTGGGGGTGAACGCGGGCGTCGCGGCGCTTCTCCCGCAGGCGGCCGGCAAGCGCACCGCGACCGGATTTTCCCCCTCCGTCGCCTTTGCCTACGTGTCAGCTGGGTTCATTCAGGTCAGCACTTGAAGCAAGGTTTTCATAGCAGACCGTCGGTGAGATAGCAAATTAGTACTGCTCCAACCATCTCGGGGTCAGTCTTTTCAGGCGCGATATTGAGGCTGGTATTCGCGTTCTGCTACTGTTTTCCGAACTGCATGGTTATATTGTCTAAAGAATTAAAAGAGTATTCAGAGTTGCACGACTTTCCAAGGGCTCTTGCGTTAATATGTTTTGCTGTTATTTGCTCTAAAATGCCTCGATACGGTTCGTTGAATAACATGGCCTTCGTTGCTTACCCAATTTCCAACAATATAGGGCGTTCACCATCGGATTGATTTGCTTCTTACAAATCATGCGTATATTTTTATAATTCATTTAAGGATGCAGTACCTTTAGTGTTAATCGTTGGGCGTTTTTATGTTGTTTCGCTTAGAATTCGATTCGTAGCCAAACTCCTAATGTTCGCCTTTTGGTTAAACAACCTGTCGAGAATGCCATTAAGTGAATATTTGGCTACCCACTCTAGTTTGTGGAGTGAGTATTATTCTTTTGGTGCGGAATTCTCCTCGTAGACGACAAATTACCGTCTTCTTTGGCGCGGCTCTGCTCTTCTGCCAGAGGATGAGTCAGCTTCGTGTATGTCTTGGATCGTGGCCACCCACGCGCGGCGGAACACATGGTGATCCAGGTGGTCTGTTTCCAGCGACGCACACCGTAGACCGTCTATAGTTCCAAGCGCTCCATCCTTCCAGTTGTCCTCCTATCCGGCGGCACCAACTCGTGCGTGGTGGCGGCGAAAGACTTGCGGGTTTATAATATCTGTACTTTACCGGAGTAGAACGTGGCCCAGTAAATGCAGCTAACAGCTTTGTAGAAGGGTTGACAACATCTCCACGCCTTATTTCGTCGTGGGAGAGCTTTTCAAGCCAGTCCGCTTTAGAGATTCTGCGAATACTTCCAATACACCGAAACTGATCAATATTTTGATCAGTCGCCGAGTTTCGGAACCGTGGGTGAGGGTGGTGCGGATAGTGGCGCGGTCCAATGAGGTCTTACGCATTCCTGGCGCCCTAAGAGCTCGCGATGTCCACTACATCATCCAGGGCCCACGTGTGGTACGCAGACAGGTTAAGCTCCGGTCCTGGACCAATCACTATCATTTGCTGTCTTGTTCCTCGTAGATCGCCGTGCTCCTGTTGTTTGCACGGTGGCTCGTGATGCGTCAGTGGTTGCGACTCGCCCGAAGGTCCTCGGCGGCTTCCGTTGGCATCGCAGGCTCCTTGGCGTCCCTCGATTTGACGGCAATCGCGCTTACCACTGGTCTGGGGGATGTTCTCGGGACCGCCATTCTCACTCTCTTTCTCCACATGGCCGAATCGGGCGTGACGACCTAGGCTGACTGTCTTCATGTCGCCAACTCTTCTTCGTTTCCTTCTGTGTAGATAATTAACGCAATCTATTGTGCGCTTTTGCACACGTACCTTGTATATTCGGTATATATACAATTTTAACGCTAGTTCACTTCCTATTTGCGCTGGGTCGCAGAGAACGTAGTTACAGGATTTCAGTATCACGATGGGGAGGCCATTTTGGTGGAAACCATTCGTTCTTGTGGCCCCTAGCCTGGGCTCTCTGACGCTAAACATCGTTGCTTGAGATGCCAAGCAAAAAGTTGTAAATGCGTATATGGATGAGCAATCGGTTTAAACAACAGGCTGCATCGGTTTGTGGTGCTGATAATAGGCCTTTCAATGGCCGCCATTGCGCGTTTGCCAAACTTTGTAAACTTCAAGGGTTTAATTTGCCTTTCTTGCAAATTTACCTCTTTTTTATTTCGTTCATTCTTGTTCAATTATTTTGCATCTGCTATGTACAATCGCAACTTCTTAATTAATTTATGTCTGTTGGAACATTTAATGCTGAAAGTTCTGGTCCTCGTGACCTTAATAAAGCGAATACCATTATTATTATTATTCATGGATGTCGCAATTGCATGAACAGTCTTGGGGAAAAGGTGCCTTTTACGCCCGGTAGAATAATTAACCGAGAAGATCGCTCAATCAACCGTAAGCCATACAAAAAGGTGAAGTCCATCACTTCCGACATCCCCATTTTTTGGTTAATGACATTCATGTTGATTCATTTTTTAAATGGGCCACCCGTTCACTTTCATGCTACTTTACCTTTAGGGGTCACTTAACCCACGCTGTGAAGGCGTTGTTCTTGATGGCTTTCTATTCAGACGTCCACCCCCAGTGCGGAAAGTCGAAGTTTTCATTTTTATCGATTGGTTTATCATTCCATTATCTGTGCAGATGTAGAGATGGCCTGGTTTGCCGACTCCAAAGCGCGCAACATGTAATTGCCCATGTCAGAAGCAACCCGTGCCTAAATTAAAACAGCACTGTTCTAAAAGATGACCTTGTGCTATGCTGATTGCAAACGCCACTCGAATTTAGATCTCTTATTGAATGGCATTTCTGTTAGGATTCCGAGGACACCTTCACCTCTGAAAGGTGCTAAAGGCGCTACAATTATTGTGAAGGGTCTTGCCTCAATTGCGTTGTAATTTTTTTATTGGGAGCCGTTCAAAGCTTTGGCTGGTTGAGATTTCGAAGCATGATGATTGGCACGTCGATTTTCAATTGCAGTACGTGTGGTGGCATCCCTGGAAGATGGCCAATCAACCGCTTCATTCGATTACACACCAGTGTCGACGGACTTGTGTGTGACTGCTCCGCAAGTTAGATCGAATAATATTCAGTTCTTAGATATCTTGGCCGCTCGGTATCTCGTTCACTCAGCCAATCCTGACTCCTAATTTTGCATCTGGACAATCATATTTGCGGTGCATTATGACATATTTACCTGTGATCACAAAGCAGATTACTTCAGGAAAGCTGGTTTCGATCGAGGAATTTCAGGTGATATTTGCCTGAAATCTCCTGCAGGCAATATTAATGCGCTCCCAAATGGTCTAATGTTTCCACGCAAGTCTTGCCATTATCGACTGTCGTGAGATTTTTATGAGCCGTTGTTCATTCATTCCAACCAATTAATTTGCATTTCTGAAATACTTTACCCATGCCAGATACTTTGGAAAACTTTCACGGGGAGTTTCAATGAATTGCATGTTTAATGACAATTTCAAAGCGGGATGATCAGTTCTTCCACCGGGTAACAACGACGAAGCTATTCCAGACGACGTTATCGCACACACTCCACTCTTCACTTGATGCCGGAGCGAAAGCCGTCAAGGGAGTTTTCTTGGACTTCTCCTCTGCCTTCAACACTATCTCACGCTCCCGCATCCTTTCTTAACTATGTGAAGATGACGTTGAAGGATGGTTGATTAATTGGCTTCAAAACTATTTTTCTAATCGACGTCAACATGTAAGAGTCGGTAATGAAGCCTCCACCTCCTTGCCAAATAACTGCGGTGTACTACAAGGCGCAGTGCTATCTCCCTTCCTCTTCAACTATTACACGTCCAACCTTCGGTCCCCTAACGACGTGACACTAATAAAATACGCGGATGACCTGACTTTATGCCATCCATGCAAGACGCAAGGCGAGGTACTTGAGTGGTCTTCCAAGAATGATCTTTTGCTGAATGCATCAAAATGCATCGATATCACATTTTCCCTGACAGCCGCTGCCGACACCCCCGAAATTTCTTCACTACATAACTTCGCTTCGAGCCCAAAATCGAAGTATCTCGGGGTGATTTTTAACAGTCGGTTATCGTGGAGTGATCATGTCGATGTTGTCTTTGGTAAAAGCCGCCGTCTTTGCTTCCTTCTTCGCCGATTCAGGAGACATGGTTTGAGCTCGAGCCATATAAAAACCTTCGTGCATGCCTGTATAATTCCCCTGATTGTATATTGTTCCCCAGTAATTTTCCCCGGCCTTAAATGCTGAATTTGTAACCCTTCATGGACTTTTTAAAATAATCTCGTTTTCTAGCGGTCTGCCTATTCTCTCTATCAAAGAAATCATCGTTGAACGCCACTTCAATAACTGCTCATTAATCGCTGCCCGAATTTTAAATGACCCCTCCCATCCCCTCTTTTCCAGTTTATCGGAATGTTAATCTCTTCGACCAATGCGCCGTCTATACCGGTCAATTCCAACAAGAAAAGCGGCATATCGCAATTCGGTCATTCCCTATTTGTCCCGATTTTTAGTCTCACCAGACCAGGTTAAACAGGAACTACAAGACAATTTTCGCATCTAATATTTGTTATCCTGCCTTTTTTTAATGCTGAAAGTTTTGGTCCTCGTGACCTCAATAAAGCCACTACAATTATTATTATTATTACGACTATGCAATTGCGGTATCGAATTGCTGCTACGTAGACTCATTTTACCAGCTCCTCCAGACCTATCTGAGAAGATTTCCCCAACACCGTTATCAGGAGTTTGCATCATTTGATCGCCAATGCCTATGTGCTTGATCATTCGCGTAGAATTGTTTGATTGCGCCAGCGACAAAACATCACGTGATGTAATTATGTAAGCGAGTAAATTTTCATCGAACCATACGTCAACAGATGCATTAGTAGATGAAATTCCCAATCAGTTATGAACTTTTTTCGCGATTTCTAAGCACACAATCTTCATACAAGTACTTACAAATATATTCGATCGATTTAACCCACTAACGTTATTCCACGTAGATATAAATGGCGAATATGCAACAACCACCAGTTATTAACAGCGATTTCACCGTTTCACATTTATGTGATTATTAATTTACCACCGCCTTCTTCTTCTTCCATCGTTTCCCGTTAACAATGCTCGAGGATATCGCTTGGGGCATTCACCGTCTCTCATACAGGGATTATTGGGAATCAGTGTACCACTAGGCGCATGTATGATCTTTTTCATCCCAACTCAATGCAAATCCGTATCGTCGATTTCGTTTGAAGATTTCCCGCTAGTCCGATGGGTTTACCTTCCACAGCTGTGACGTCTATATAGTGAATGAAATCGGTGAAGAACATTTGAAGATTCAAAATGTAGAAAAACCGAACATTTACATTTTTATTCATAGAACATATATATATATATCACGCATATCCGCACGCACACCCACCCACCCACCATCGCCGATCAGCCGCGCATGAGAACACCCTCTATCTGGGTGGGCAGTGGTTGGCCGAAGTCGGCCATAAGTTCGCTTTCACCGCCACCACAGGTGCCCACCCTTGAGCCGGCCTCCTCTTCCACCCGGACATTGAATGTTGCCACGGCACCACCCTCGCTGCCCAGACGCCATGGCCGCTGTCCCTCCACCAGGACTGCCTCCAGTTTCAGGCGTCGGGTGTTGTGGCTGGCGTTCGTACTGGGCGCGACTCCACTCCCCAAATTCACACAAAAGTCTCCCGAGAAGTAGTCCCCACTGAGTAGTACCGTTTTCACCGTCTCACTGACCCCGTCCACTGAGAGCACAAGCTGGACGCTGGTAACTGTACGTATCAATCCGCCCTCGGTGGCGGCTGCGCATGATGGCGGCATTTTGGCCAATTGGCGCTGAGACACGACCCCCATGACACGGAGCACCAGCGAGGTTGCCGCCGACACCACGAGGGTGTCCGAGTTGGTGGGCAGCGGGGGTAGGAGAATCAGGCGGATCTGGGTGACCTGGTGGCGGGTGAAAAAGAGGGCGGGGAGGCTGGGCGGCGGGAGGGCCACCAGGCGGTTGGCCAAATCGATGAGGAGTGCGGGCGAGGCTCGGGAGCACGTGGAGAGGACCTGGTGCCTGAGGACGCGGAGAGCCGACTCGAAGCTGTCTTGCGGGGCGGATGCGACTACGACGCGTCGGGCTGTCGGAATTACAGCATCGCTAGAAAGGATGACCTCGGGGCTGCAAAACCGAGGAAAGAATGCACTCTATACAATTCGCCACTGAACTATTGTATACCTTTTAATCGTTATCTATGAATCGGGGGAGAATTGCCGCAAACCCCAGGTCTTGTCGAAAATAGGTTGCAGTGCCTACGACGAGGCCAAATTAGAATTATTTGGGGTGACGGATTCGGGTCATTGGGTGTAGATAAATGAAGACAGGCACCATAATTATTTTAAGAACTGCGGCGATCTTATAATATAGACAACCTGAGAAACAGATACACCCCCTATATCGGGACACGTGGCCAACAATTAAACTCAGTTGACGTCGAAGACAGAGGCTAGGCAATAACAATACCAAAGACTTTAATTGCGCACCAACAATTGCTGCCGATTGCTGCTAGTATTAAATGGCCAGCTCTGCGGCATACACAGATTTGGGTAAGTGTGTCTGTTCGACTGACGCAACTCCAATGCTGATCGTCAGACATCCAGAGAACCTCCTCTCACAGCACACACACACACACACTCTAGTGAGACATCTAAAAAGCATAAGCTTCCATTTATAAAAACGTAGGAGTTGGTTTTCCTTGTGTGGGGAATTATTGAGGGCGCGACTCGCTGCAAGACCACAGAATCCACTCGAGTTCCCCGGACACGAGCACTAGGGATGATGAGGGGCAGTACCCCTGGATCCCCGTTGCCAGGTAGGAAGACGAATCCCCGATCACCTCTAACTTTATTCTTCTTGACCACAACAACCATGACCTCATAGTCTAGTAGAGCAAAGTCCAACCTGCTAGACGTGAGATTTGTCGTGGCAGTTTTAAAAAGACGTGTTTTAAACACAGGTCGTAGTTTATATGGTTGTCTATGCAACTTCTGTGTGCGAGTCGCTGCCTTTACGCGAAGGTTTAAATTCCTAGGAGTGCACTAATTGGACACAATGAACATATAGTCCGGCGCCCAATAGGATATCTCCTATCTAAGTATCTGGCATGCGACACTTTACAGACTTTGAAGACAATCTACAGTCTTTTAAACGTGCGGCTATGGATAGAGTCATTTAAACGGGCGCCATTAACCGTTGACCAAACCTTACATACTTCGAGGGCTTCATTTGCCTTTCTTACCCATTTACCTCGGTGTTATTCCGTTTATTCCTGTTGACTTTGTAAAATCGCCACATCATGTATCATTTTTGTTTGTTATCAATTTCACCATGCTGAATCAGTTTCATCTTCGTGACCTTAATCAAGCGAATTCCATTATTATTGCTATGAAGCAGGAAGGTCGTTCGGTGTGTGCGGCAACTGATTCGCTAACAGACTAGCTTATCCGTTAATTGGTAAACAATTACCACCACGGGAACTCCGTGCGTAAACTCATCACCGTGGAAGATGGGTGATAAGTTGGGTTGTGCGGAGGAGGCCTTATTAAATTAACTATCTGACACAACGTCTTACCTCGAAAAGGTTTCGGAACTACAGTCGCGAAGAATGCCGATAAATAGGTTCGCCAGGTCTAGGATACTATAATGGCAACGGTTAAGGAGAAAACGATATAAACAAATGGACGCATAAATGTCGAGTCGGACACTTGAGCCATGAGCCGATCACTGTGAACGGAGCCGGTGAATGTTCTGCTCGACGGAGTATGGGTGATGAGTGCACCAGGGTTACACCGGAGTTACCTTAGCCGATATCGCCACTGATAGTCAAATAAATCACACCATTCTCATATACCACAGATTGGTTAACAATCTTGCCAGTTAGTGGCGCGGAGCCCCCACCTTTTGGGGAAGATCTTTCGGCGCGGTAGAGTTTGTGTGTTTTACGGCTTGTTTCAAGTAAAAGGTTCGAGGTTACGCCTAGAAATTATTGATTTTGGAGGAAAGGATACGCGTTGAGATGCCGTAATGTGGAGGAGTCCGCGTCTACACAGCGTTGGATGAGCGAGTCGACGTCCTTTCGAAGGTTCAGCCACGCCGGGAGGGAGCAACGCATCTAAAAAACGAAGAAGAGTGGAACTTTATGCCTGTGGATAACTCGAAGAGGTTGATGTGCTCAATATCCGCGTAGAATGATCCAAGTTTACTCGTTCATGTATGCGACCTAGATTAAGGTAGATTCGATAGTTGACTCCTTCGGTATCGATCCTACTTCTTCGAGTTACAGGGGACAGTGGGGTGAACCCCAACAATAGCAAACCGGCATCACACAGAGACTGCTCCGACATGGCGACGGTGAAAGACAAAGAGCGATCGGTTTGGCGTTTGGAGGGCTCAAGGCGTGATCGCGACAGTCCGCTTAAGACGCCAATAGGCGAATACCCCCAGTAGTGGAAATCCTAAACTCCTACTCGTGAAATATACACACACCCCAACGCGGCATTCCATAATAATAGAGTTACTTGTTAAAGTCAGTAATGGTGATTAAAATGGCCATTTCAGTTTGCCTACATAGGCGCTAAATTGTTTGCTCCTAAATCGGATCCAGATGGGCTGATCAAATTCAAACATGTGTGTTGAGGATAAATGGGAGTTTGCCATGAGGTTTCGCGGTAATATGTTTGCAGGCGGCTTGACGCGTGACCCATGGGTGGAGACCAGGTTCCTCGCCAAAAGAGCGAGGAGGCTACACCATCGGGCCACCTGACGGGTTTGAACAATCTCGGTGCGGGATTGACGAACCTACCAATGCAAACGACGATGTAGGCGGTGTACTCGATGACCGATTGACCTCGCCAGAGCCGCTGCCATCGCAGTCCTCGTCGATCTGCATTTTTTCGGGTTTCGTTTTCGCCGGCCACGCCGAGAGGTGGGTGGTGGTGGTGGTGGCTGCGGCGGCCTCAGTCCGCAGTCGCTGCCACCGAGCGCAGACACCGCTGGGGCTGAAGACGCCCGCTCGGAAGGCCTCGTCGCAGGTGCGTGCCAGACAGGCCAGCAGAGAGGCGCGGATGCCCATGTAGGTCGTCTGAAAGCGGTGGACGGTAAGACCGTCGGCACCCTAAAAAGGACGGAATAATGCGGTTTGGGGCGCGCGCACATCTTTCCAGACTGTCGATGCATGGTTAAGGTCGCGGCCGGATGGTGCAGTGGTTGGCGACCTCGCTTTGTTGACGAGGGATCTGGGTTCGATTCCCCGGTCAGACCATCTCTGGTGGCACTGGGGACGCCGTCTGTAAACATATTCCCGTGAAAATTGATTTCGAACCCCCATGAAACCGGTTTGTCATCCAGTAAATGCGCAAAATGGCAACTACTGCGACTGGTGAAAGACGATATCAACGATACGGCGGAACGTGAGGAGTCTGGGACCATAACCGATGGAAACGGGCACCGAGTCGGCAACAGCAGCCTCTCCAACCCTCTTACTTCTTCGGGGCACCAGAAATCAATGAACGGAATCAATCCGGTCTCTCTGCAACAACAACAACAACAACAACAACAACAACAGGAAAATCAAAATACTAGAGGATGAGCCGGCTTCATGCATGAAGTTTTCCTGGGAACAGTGAACAACCGGCGTCCAGAGCGCCATCCATCCGAAGCAACCAGTCACCCTGGTACTAACTCGGCCCAACGTAGCTTAAATTCTGTGATCGGACGTTAACCGGTGCTTCTGTGTGGCAGGAGCGCTTTCCCAACAAAATATATCAAAAATATCAATTTAACCTACAAGGAGCATCTTCTGTGCCTCGAAGGAGACTTCGGAGGCGGCAGTGATGGCGGCCGACAACTGCGGCACCCAGGGTCCACTCACCACGAGGTGAAGACTCGAGACGGCGTCGAAGAGGGTCGCTTGGGCCCGATTGAAGGCTGCCAAGCCACGCAGCCAGTCCACATTCTTCTCGGTGATGGCCTGGACGCAGAGAGAGAGGGGGAGTGGAGGTTAAAATGTAATCCATAAAGTGCTGACGCTACGAGAACTGTCGTTGCAGAAGGAAATCGAGGCATGGAGGGTGAAAGTGAATGAATATGAGTCCTTTGTTTTAATTCTAAGGCGCTTGCTAGACGCCGAGAAAGGTGAACCGGCGCGAAGAAGACAATCTTCTTACCAACGAAGCGAGTTGGTCAAACAGGTCAGCCGCAAATGCAGGCTGTCGATGGAGACTGGCTTTACACGCCAGTTGATAGACGAGCCATGGGTCAAGGCAGGTGCCGGCGTTTTCGACACTCCCATCGTCTGTGGCCCGCGCCAGGGAGGTCAGGAGGTCAAGTCGTTGCTCCCTAGACAGCGGTTGCCCACTGGCCACACGAAACACCAGGAGACAGACCTGCAGCAGCAGTGAATTGGCACCACGGCTAGGGGACGACGACGACGACGACGACGACGAGGAGGCGGCGGCGGAGGAGGAAGGAGGACGGCAGGAGGCCTTCAGTTGAGCCAGCAATTCCGAGGGCGCCGGTCGCCAGGGCTGGTTAGAGGTGTGACGACAAGTGCGTCCGAGAAATTCGCAGACCAGGCCAATCCGAGGGTTAGCACCTGGCGAGAGGTACAACAAATGGGAATTAAATTCTGCGGCTGTCTCCTAATAGAGATGAGCCGCTGCTGCCGCCGCACAATCCACTGAAAGGGACTCCTTCGATGGCTGACATTTTTGTAGTTTGTTGTCTTCAAAACACTCCCCCACAATTCCAAACCACGCCATTATTTTACTCATCGTAATTCTGTCGTTTCTTACGGGAGCGCGTTTTGGATAGGGCCTTTCAATGACCGCCATTTCCCGTTTGCCAAACTTTGTATACTTCGTAGGTTTGTTACTTCTTTTATTCTTCTTAAATTATTCTTACTTTTCTACGTATAATCGCCACTTCCTGTTACATTTTTGGTTATTGTAAATTTTAATGCTGAAAGTTTTGGTCCTCGTGACCTTAATAAAGTGAATATTATTATTATTATTATTTATTATGTATGCATGAAGGTTCTTGGGAATATAGCACAGGTGGAGTTTAATTCAACGCAACTACTCTGCCATGACTGTGAGCGTGTGGCTGTCCCCACAGGTATTTTTTGACAACATAGTCCCTTGTTGTGCCAAAACCCGTGCGTTTGTATGGGGGGGGGTTCAGTAAAATAGGTGGACTTACTTAGTCGAACCTCCTTGAACAGCCCAACACTGCCAATGAGACTCATGAATGCCGGAAAGGCCTCCACAAATCGGCACATCTCCGATAACAACAACTATAGAAAAGTAAGAAAAAAGTAAGTTATCGCGAGTTGCCACTGTGACTAGGGTCGATAGTCAATATCATCCCATGTGAATACCTTATTTCCTTGCTAGCCACAGGATTCAGTTGGTTTCGATCGACTTGAAAGATTTATTGTTCTTTTCGGTATACATTTAAAGGACGCAAACTATAATTATTCGCTTGCCCTCTTTCTCTCGCTTTCCGAGGCAAAGGGAATCGCAAAGGGGAAGTGAAGTGGCCCGATGGCGTGGCGGTCCATTGGTGAGGGACAAACTGGGTTCGATTCCCCCCGTGTCAGGAAACTACCACGGGCTGGGGGAAGCCGCCAGATTTTCTTCACGGTCGATTTATCCTCTAGTAAGAGGTAGACACGCACATTTAAATTTGGGCTTTGCTTTTTGAGGAAAACGTCCGCGGTGAGAAAGGATAAGCGGAGCGATAAACCTGACCTTAAGTGCGGGTAGGGGAGGGCCCGTGTCGGCCAGAAGCCACGAGACCGGCTGTTCCTCGTCCTCGGAGCAGGAACCGTGGGAGATGGGCACGAGGGCGTGGACAAGCATCGCGGCCACGAGGTGCGGTGTGAAGCTGGGGTCGCGCATATCGTGAGCCAGTCTGCAGGCCAGTGCGAGCGCGTATGGCGTCAGAGGGTCAGGGGGGTCAGCCGACAGGGCCTCTTCGATGCACGCGGCCACAGTCGACTCGGAGCCTGGAAAAACAACGACAAGAGCGTCGACGTCTACTCGCACATAACTGGCCAAAGCGACTGGAGGGCAGAAACCGGCATGGGTTCCACGTGTGGCCCCTGGTTTGCCGGTCAATGCAGCGGCCACTTCAACCTATTCGGGAGTGCTGACGAACCCCGCGTGTACACCTTATTCTCATGAGGCTCCGTGGAAAAAGCCTCGAGGAGAAGATAAAAACCAGCCACGACAAGCATTGCCGCTGCATCATCCAAAACTGAACCCCCTTTAAAAGGGGGCCACAATTGACCTCGGGCTAGTTATTAAATTCCGAATGATGCTGCAGCAGTAGCCGATTTCGCCACCACCCGACAGCCTCCAAGCCGCAGGATAATTACGGGCGTCAACGCCGCTACGCCCGGCTCGTGGTGGCCGTATACGCGAAGCACCACCGATCTCAGCTGATGGTTATCTAACTACTTTTTTTATATTTGAATTGGTGGTAGCACGGATTACTTCAGACAAAGTTTTAATCAAATGGTGTCAAATTAATGTTTCAAGTTTAGACCTAGTCAATTTAAACGCTTTATGATTGGCTAAGGCTGCCGAAATTAAGAAGACCCGCTGCGGCCTCGGAAACCCAACATCGTGGCCTTTCACCGGCGCGTGGGGCCGGGCAATGCGCCAGCACAAGTCACCCAGATACCCCCAACCTGGTGGTGTCAATGGTGCTGGGTAGGGGGATGACGCGATGCTCGAGATCTGCCAGTCGCCCCAAACCCATCGCAATGACCGCACGTTCATGTGAGTCGGCTGGCACGATTGCGTATGATCACAAGTGAAATAAAACGGCTTAACAAGCTGTTCCGATCTACTAAAACCCGTGAGTCATTGGACGAGAGAATCTATACAGGTTGACAGGAAGCCACCGCTTGTGTCTACTAGCTCCTTCTCTCCCTCCACACAACAGAACTTACTTGAGACATCGGAACCCAAGAGCGTGGAAGAAACGACGGAGGACGTAAGGCGATAAAATATCTTCAAGATAAATTCCCTTTCAACTTGGGATGTGCTTCTGCACAGAAATATTTCGCATAGTTGCTAAAAAAACAAAATTTTGTTGGAAATTGCGGTTCAATTTACAGGCTAAGTTACAACAGATGCATACCAAAGTGTGTGAAACTTGCCATTGATTAGGAAGTCGGGTCGCCAGCGTTTCCATGTTCGACAGAATGCAGAGCTTTGCATCACCATCGACAGCTCTACGTAGATGTTCTAACATGAGACCGAGCTAAACGACATCAAGAAACTATGATTAAACGATGAAAAACGATGGGTTGTAATTACTTGACTGGATTACCTGATGTGACGTATTTACTGGTAAATGTACTTCAAGGTTTGTCAAGGTGTTAAAAATAGCAGTGATAAACCTGCCAACGCAATGGGTGTTCAACAAGTTGATAAGGCATGACCGCATCTACAAATGACCACCTGAAATATGACAAACCTTTGGGAGGAAGTGTATGTCGTGATACGCGTATTCGGCGAGCGGAATAAGTTGTAACTTAATGTCCGTTGCCGTTGTGAAATTTTGCAAGAGCCGACATACAACCGGACAGAGGTTAATTGCAAAGGTTCTAGATAATTTAATAAAGGTTTTAAATAATTTACTTTGATATTGAAGCAAGTTCATATGATGTCCATATTGCTGAACTAAGTTCGACTCCATAACGTGACTCCAATTTGGATAACACGCCGTGTTGGACGCAGACGTTATACTTTATGACGCGACTAAGAACACCAAAAAGTCTAAAAATATAAACTTCGAAAAATATATTACCTTATGGTAAGTGCTCTAGCGTTTGGGTCAGAATCGTCCGCTAACGGAATTAATTTACAAACTATATCTTCAGAAACAGTTAGTTTTTCCAATTGGGAGCGGCATTCTGTGCATGCCCTTAAAATTGTAATCCGGGCATGGTTCGGTCTAAACGATAAAACCTCAGCCGCAATTTACCCCTCACTGAAAAGCTCTGATACTCTCAGAAATATGGAGTTTATGACCGTTGGAAAAGGATATTGCTCGACTATCGATGGGAATTCTGAAATCGTTTTGCACTGCTCTCCAATATTTGGCGATGATAAGCCTATTATTACACATTACAAAAAATCATATCGCACCTTTGTTGAATTCCATCATTAGAACAGCAGCATCGCGGCCGATTTCATTGATATCTGTCATTATACCAAAAATGTGTGACCTGCACAGTCTGTACACACCCGTTTAAATGGGCGCTTATGTAAGGACCTTGCTACCATTAACGGTCACTTATTATACTTATTTCGATATTTGTTTGTATGCCTCCTTATATCGAGTTTCCGAGAGGCCATTATTTATTAACCTCGATTTAATAATACGAGAAATGTTTATATGCGGATTGACAAAATAATATACTTTGAGTCTTTAAATTGTCTTTCTTGCATATTTACCCCGTTATTATTTCGTTTAGTCCTGTTAACTTATTCTACGCCTGCTCTGTACAATCTCCACTATCTGAATCAATTTTGTTTGCTGTAACTTTTAATGCTGGAAGTACTGGTCCTCGTAACCTTAATAAATCGAATACAATTATTATTATCTTATTTACTTGTTTTGAATAAAAAACTGTAATTTCAATCTGCGACATCAAAAAAAATAAAACAAATTTGTACTGCTACTAGAGGATATGTAATCTTCCTGGGTATTTGCCATGAAGTTACTCGGGAATATATTTACATCTGCGACTTCTACTCATGTCGCTGCCCTTTAAATTCAATAAACTATACCAGCCAAACCAAACAGGCTCCAAACCGCGGTTCAGTAAGCTTGTCACGGCGAGATTAATCCTTTTGTCACTAAACTCGAGAATTTCTCTCTCCGCGACTATTATTTGACCAGCCATTCGTTCCTCGGTACCTGTTTATTTCTGACCATTCACTAAGACCCCTGATAACCCTCCCCCACATTCCGTTTATGTCCGCCTCAGTGTAGATCACTTCGTCCAATCCAATGGCTATCCCGTTTGAGTGTCACACAACATAATAAATGACCATCGAAAGACTTGGAATTCTCGTAAGATACAAATATGCAACCATTTTTTGAGTGGGTGGCACAAAGCACACGGTGAACCATGAAATCCCACTCGATCGTTTTATATTGAAACATATTAAACCACGTTGATATTTTTCATTTCAAGCATCCGAACAAGGCTATTAGCGATGAGCCACTTGCGAAGTGCGCAACACAGAGAACAAACCCGCATCCTGATTTATAGAACTCTGTCCCACGTTTTCGTTCACTATAGAGACCAGTTTTACAACTTCGTTTAAAAATGTACCACGACCCAATTCGCCAACAGAAACCATTGGTTGCGCCAAACCGACGGTGCCCAAAACACCAGTGGGGAATTCGTTGCATTATGCTGTATGCGAAGGGAGCAATCACATGACATTCCCCCAATTGTCACGCCCAATATTTTTTAGAAATGCATTAATGCAGCCGGTTTTAACGCAATTAATTAAATTTAATAGACTTGCGTGTGTAAGAACGATAGCAATGTTGCTGTCGTGTAGAATCCATTAGTTAAGAAGTCATTTTCACGTGGAAGGTGAAATGTCGTAGCGCTCTTTGGATTGGTTAACGATGTCTGCAATTTCCGGCCCGTCAATCAACCAAATCTGTTACGCCCGTAGATATATATTAAGGTGTGTTAATCGCATGCACATAAAACAACCTCTTAGGTCTCATATTGATGATACCGAAGAAATACTGAGGAAATAGAAAATTTTAATTCCTCATAATCCGGTTATAATTTTGGTTGCGCAAACGATGATCCCGTAGGAATCATTTCATAAAAACCGTCAGTGAAATGCCAGATTCGGTGATGTAATTGCCGAGTTGAGCTTCGTGATTAACCAGCCAAGTTATTCGTTTCTAACTCCACACAAATATAAAAACAACTACAACCTTGTTTAGAGGCGGAAAGATGGGGCCTCTGGGAGATGACAGTTTTCACGTGTTATCCTATTTAGGTTAAGTTTCGAATTTCCCCAATGTGCCTTCCGAAGCCCAGTAAAATAATTGATAAGAATTACAAGGCAGTTTAATTCAAGCGCAGATAACAAGCATTCCATTGGCTAAATATTTACATTCTCCGCGCTTTAAATGGTTATCGGCGTGTTCCCAGGAAGGCCAGAAAATACCCCATCTTATGACTCGAAGGTTCGTGGATGATCGCGAAAGAGGAAAATAAGAAAATATCCATCATGGAGCAGAAATGAGAATCATCAATTTTAAAATCGAATCCATAAACACATCACCATCATCACACACAACACCAAAGTATTCTAATTCTCTCTAAGCGCTCACAAAGCCAAGAACCTCAACCGTGGAAATTTTGAAGCTGCAGAAAGCCTTGTCGTTCACCGTGGCCGCGTACACCTTATCGCTCTCCGACGTGATTAGGCAATCACTACCAAAGGTTGGGCTCGAACCCGACTCCCCCATTTTGAGATTTGCGTCCAGTCGGAGACCTGCTGGACCAGAGTCCAGACCGCCCCCGACCTCGATGAAGCTCGTTGTGGATCTCTGGAACTTCTCCGGAGAACCGTCGCCACCACCCTCGGGAGATTCAGCCGCCGACTTGACCCACTTGTAGAGGGCGGTGGGGGTGGGGCGCAACCGGAAGAGGAAGGACTTCCCGTTGCCGTAGAAAGACCACTCCGTGCCCGGCACCCAGGACTGACTACAAAATGCGCCCACCAAACCCTGGCCGGAGGCCGTTTGCACCAAGAGGATGGTCTCTGGGCGACCGCTGGCTTTGGTGTGCGTCTTGCAGCGCTTGAACAGGGTGCTGAGACTAATGCCATCACGCTCAGAGGAGAAGATGACCACGGGGGTGCAGAGTTGAGCGAGGGTGTCGTCCGCAACGGCCTCGATTATGTAGAGGATTTCCTCGGGGGTAGCGAGGTTGGAGGCGGTGCGAGACGGTGTGGACGTTTTGCTGATGGAGCGAAGACTCGCACGACCGGCGACGGCCTTTGCCGCGAATTCCGCCTTCACCTGTCCGTAGGCCGTGTAGGTCCGCTGGCCTGGCAGGACACACGGCACCACCAGGGAGTCCACGATATCCAGACCGGAGTTCAAACCTGACAAGCAAAGAGTGTCAAGTCCTAAGATACCGAAAGCCACCCGAGCGAGGATCTGGCACGCAGCCTTTCTGAAAAGCTGATTCTTCAAACGTTTCACTGACGACAATTAATTTTAGACACTAATAAAAATAATGCAAAGCGCTTTATTTAGGTCACGAGGACCGAATCTTTCAGAATAAAAATAATATAATAAACAATGTCATATACGAACACAGTCTTTTAGGTCCTGCAAAGGTAGGGATAGCGGTATTCCAAGGAAATTATATTTTCATTCATGTATATTGACAATCGAAGCTACTGATTTGTAAATATCCGTAACGGTTTTATTTCAATGTATGGAACCGATTAAATAGCCCGATAAGGAGTATTTTAAAGGTTTTATGGAGCATAAGTTCAAAAGGAATCGTCACAAACTTAAATTTGCCGGCCATTCGTCTTGCGGCTTTCCTTGTATTGTTTGTTATCGATTGAGGTTTAAAACACCTCATTTGTGGACAGAAATTAACATTTCTACCACCCCTTCCAAAAACATCGTTGCGCAGTGTTTCAGCTAACATGCGTCCATAAGCGGCCGCCATCTGTCTTTCCTCTCCAGCGACATGTCCTGTCTTCCCATGACTGGACCATCCTGGTAGTCCACCCGTTATAAGGACCCGCCCCATTTGCCACAAAGGTTTCTCTTGTATCCCGATGCACGCACCTTTCACTATAATATGTCCATAACCATATATACGGTCTCTGCGTTCGACGTGTAGCTCTCTTGCAACCCAGCAAACGAGGTGTTAACCCGAAAATGGCGTAAATGAAAATTCATGCGATGTCGCGATACGCATTTCATTTATTTTAAACAGTCATGGCTCAGATTCTTTCACAACCCGGGGTCATATTGTCCCAAAGGGCCTGGGATACCAGGGAGAAGAAGAACCGCTAGTCGTTGTGGCGTCCGTCCAACCACTCTCGTGCTGATGCCTCGAACTTCGCCCTCCCCACCGGGTATACCGTCTGACACAACGGAAATATCGGGCGTGTGGGTGGCAGGAAGCTCAAACTCTGTTCAGCCGAGCGCGCGTTGGCAGACCCCGGGCACCGGGAGGAGATCTAATACAACCAATCAACTGCTGTTCTAGAAACACGATGTACGAACTGCACTTGATTGTACAAAGACTAGAGGATTGCCCAGTGAAACCGAGCCATACTCTAGTGCGAGGAAATAAGCCCACAAACCACACCGCCAGATCGTCCTGTAATCCCTGCCGCGGACACGACTTCACCGCCGTCTCTTCGAGCTACGGGGGACCATGGACTCGACCTACATGAAATGAAACACCTAAGATACCAATTATAGAATTTGCAACAACAACAACAACAGCGACTCCGCACGAATAACGCTCAAACTACTCTGATACATTAAAAAAACGCATTTTAGTCGATCAAGGTTACTCTTGTGCAGCCCAGTGAGACAGGCAGTGAGCGACTTATAAATAACGTGGCTTGATGACTAACGTCCGATGGGAGTAACGATGACAAATTTCAAAATGGCCATTAAAAGGAGAGCAGCCAATAGGAGAAGAGTAGGTCCTCCCCTCAGCACTAGAGAACAGTTGGTTATCGAGGACACGTAATGCGCAAACCACACAGAGACCGTTGAGAAGACGGGCGCAAGCGCAATAGCTGACACAAAGAGATTGAGAAAGAGAGAGAGATAGTCGTCGCGGGGGCAACCACCCCCATGACTGTTTTCGCGAAGATTATTGGGATGCTCGTGGCCGCGGAATCAACCGACACAGAACCCACTTGACCCAGGGGCCACACGTGGACCACAGGCTGGTTCTTGCATTGTGGATGATGCAGCAGCCGCGTTCCTCCACCAAGATGTTTCAGCCTCCAAGCCGCTGGATCACAGGGTCCCACGACGCCACGCTCAAGGTCAGCGCAGAATGTGACAAAAATAAACAATGACCATGGTGCCGTGCTCAGAGTGTAAAGTCCATTTCGGGTGCTATTGCAAGGATTCTGGGGGCTGTCAGACTGTCATGCTTAAACGAAACCACTGCTGCCACACACCCGATTTGGGGTGTGATATTGGGGTCACTATGACAACAAGGTTCAAAGTTGACAAGTAAAACAAACAACTGGATAACTGGAAGTGCGACCATGCATTGAATAGGTGATGGTCATTTGGAACCGATTAATCGATTCATTCGTGCATTGCTTCTGCTGCCTTCTTTTAGGCTTTGGCAAATTGGGAACGGATTTGAAAAAAATGGCGTGGGCGATATCTAAGATTTACCAGGGAGGCAGATAAAACACTAAACGGACGCTAGAGCCTATCTATACAAAATAAGCGCGATTGAATTCTTTCGAGACGTAACGATTAATTCTTCTTCTGCATCGCCTTTTGTTTCTGTAAGACCGCGAACGCAAACACGACAGTCGAACGGGTGCATTGGAGCGTGCGTGTATGCGTCTTCGCAAACACGAATGGGAGCGCGCGCGCGCGCGCGCATCTAGTACAACCAATCAGAACTCGTGGAATGCGATGAGGTGTTCGACGATTTACTGGGGTGCTGACACGGGAAATTTCTCGCCGCGGTGGCACAGTTCAATTTGGGGGCAGTGGAGGGGTGGGGGTAGAGAAATGAGGCAGGGAATAATGACATCAATGCGTATTAAGGTGTGTGCGGCGCGTTTTGTCAAGATGCGCTTTGTTAGGGAGTTAATAGTCTTACCATCGACATGATTTTCGTCCATAACTACCTAAAATAAATTTATGTTCGCGAAATGAAGTGGTTACACATTAAAGCATGTAGCACTGCAGCAAGTCGTGGCATTCGGCCAACTACAACTGGATGAGTGGCTAGTTTCACGCGGTTTATGGGAATTGCTGCCGCATGTAGGAAAATGTGCGAGTTGGGTGGAGAAGGAGGTGAGACAGATTCCAGAGGCACTACTCGCACCCCAAACACAGGCAGTAGTGAATGAACGTCGTCGGGAATAAGAAGGAGTTACTGTGGACGATGGCGATGCGTGAAATGGAAAGATACGCAACGACGCCCAATCGCGCGTGGGCGACAGGAAGCGCGTCTGAATTGCCCACAGACTTCCGACAGCTTAATGCCTACCCGATGGCTTAGATATTTAAATGACCCAACTGAAACGTGATCAGAAAGAGTTGTTCAACGTGATTAAACAACGACAACAGCAATATAGCGTGTCGTGTCGACAGAAATAGTGAGGTGCACCAGACGACGCCCAATCGTCTAATTGACACCATGGTACTCACCCTGGCAGATCCCGGCGGCTCGATCGATGGCGCGATCGATATGGCGTCTGGAGAGCCGACGTATCTTGAATGCGGTCTTGAGGATTGAGCGAGAATCTGCGGGGGACCAGGAGGAGGCTGTCTGCTGGAGCAAGATGGCGAGGTCCAATTGAGGCGTCCCCGTGGCAACGTCGCTGGCCACCCCCAAGGCCCTGCTCGCTCTCTTCCAGAGCTAAACAAGGGAAAGTGGGGCCCCATGCAGAACAGGTGGTACAAGTCCCTTTCCCTACCTTCCGACAGGCGCCCAGTACAAATGAAATAATAAGGTTGGCATTTGCCTTTCTTGGCATCAACATCCTTAGTGGTCATATGAAGTGGACCTTAAGGTTGGTAACCGGAGACGCCAGTCGTCTTTGTGAAAATATAATCCAGTTGAATAAGAGAACCAAATATCACAAAACGAAAACAACGGTCGCTGTGTCCTTCCGTGAACCCAACTTTGACCTGCAACTGTGTGAACCCGACACAGTTGCACAGCTAATTGCGTCAAATGACCCTGGCAGTTGGTGTATGGGAGGAATGTGGTCACTTTGTATATCAAGACTCTAATTTAGCCCATTTTCCGGCTATCGTTGGATCAGGAGGTCAGGAAAACGGGATACCTAAAGTTATCCATTCGTGCATTATACTGTAGAGGCAGTTATGATGTTTTTCGGGGTGAGTCTTGAAAACAGGGTCGCGGGAGACATTAAATGTATTTCCGAGGTCGCAAACTCCTTGCCGAGGGTATCAACACCCGATGTAGTGGGTTTGATAGGCCGCAAGGTCAGCCCGTCGCCCAGAATGTGGGACGCATCGTACAGGACAAATTCAATGCAACCGTTGTTTTTTGGGGAATTAAACGTTACAGTCCTTGCATAAGCCCGCTGGTGAAGGGGGCAGTATACGCACTCTGTTCGTGAGGGAACTGGGTTCGACTCCCAGGGTGTAGTGTCCGCAACAAAGGAGAGATTTAGATTGGGCGGTGACTGGTAGATATCATTTGAGCAACCAGTACTAAATAAGCTACAAAGAAGCGCTACAAAAAGCGGTGCAAAATACATGAGCTAAAACTCGTTAACCAGTTTGTTTGGGTTGCATGAAAGTCGCGCAGCAATGAATTAATAATGACAGCAGCCAAGCACATCCAATCAGACAGGAGCGGGAAAGCCATCGGGTCGATGATTTAATATTTTAGAAAACAATTCACACAGTTGTTGGATTTATGTTAGGCAGTTTGGGATAGCGATGACCAATGATTTATTCAAGGGGTCACACAGGATGAGGTTAAACTGGAACTTGCTACCTGACATAGGAAGTGTTGCTAATTGATCACCGTAACCTCAGTAAAGCGACTAACATTATTTTCAAGCCTATGGTGAAAAGGGCGGTGTTTTTCATTACGTTTTCCATCGCATTCCAGTGAGTCTAAGGCAAACTAAATTTGATATAAAATTTGGCTTTTAATTTCTCAAATGAAGAAAAAGCAGCAAATGGTATGCCGATAATATAAAATTGCAATCAAGGGAATTTTTAATTAAAGATGGCTCCATTGAAGCGGATAGTCTGTGGAATTGTAGCTATGCATATTATAATTCGCTGACCATTCAAGTTTTATGTGTGACAACAATGCATATGAAACTGAAGCACACTGATATTGATGCATTGTTTCAAAACGCAAGTTTGAATGGGTAATGGCCCAAATAGGTCGGGTATTAAATAACAACATTTGATGTTTATGAACACAATTCGCAACCCGAGAGTCCAAACATTGAAAATCGCCCATCAGAAACGGACCGTCTAGATCAGTGTTTCTCAAACTTTTTCACTCGCGACACACTTGGGATATCTGTAAAGTTTCGCGAGACACCTTAAGTAAAAAAAATGTTTGCTTAAAATGTCGACGGAATTTGTCATTTCTCAACTCGATCAGCTCTTCTTCCTCTTCACACGAAAGATTTGATGTCTGGTTGCTTCCAACCGGATTGATCACCCAGTCATATTCGTCGATATTAAGTGATGGAAAATAATGGTGAATTGCTAATTGAAGGCTTATCAGTGTGGACATGATGTCATCGGCGACTGTGTTCTTTAACTGAGATTCGTTTACGGAAGGGAAGCATTCAAAAATACCCTTCGAAACTTTGCTTTTCCATAGCGTCAGTTTTTCATCAAACGATTTCAGTTTGCATGTCGATAAGATAATGTTTTCCGATGGTCCTTGGAGACTCAAGTTGAGAGAATTCAGTTTGTCGAAGAGATCAGAGAGAAACTGAACTTTAAGCCACCAAATCTCGTCACGAAGATCGAATCCAAAACTCTTGCGACACACCTAGATCATTAAACATTCTAGATCATATAGAAACCGCGCTCAGGTTAGTCGCATGACGCTATCGCCACAACCAACCAATCGTATTGCAGTTTCGTGCAAATGCAATCCGATAAAATGCCGTCGCAAGAGAACGAAACATAAATTATCCACAAATAGCGTTTTATGTAATTCTCGACCATGCCAAATGCATGTCGACAACAGTAAAAAATAATGTCGCCAACCCGTTTATTCTCCAGATGTCCTCCATTATCTTAATATAATAATTGACTTACCCGCTGGAATCAACGCTGCAAAATAACCCTCTATTTACCGAGACCGCCAATCAGCTTGCTTCATTCACCAAGACAATTGAGAATTTAAATGAATTAAATCTTGGGGAAATTATGCAAGCGGCGGGGTTTCTACGTCGCAGGGTGGTAAGAGGTCAACAAGAGGTGGCTGTGACGAATCCAGAAAGCGGACGGGCATGACCACCTCTCCAAAGGCGAAATAGGACATCGCTGTGCAGACGCGGATTAGCCCTAGAAGCTGCTACAACGCCGTCGTCATCGGCTGCAGTGGATCGATCAGCCACGTTCTACGCCGATGCCAGCATGGACAAGTTGACGCTGTCGGAACGGCGGGCAACCAAACACGTGGACTGGTACGATGAAAACGCCCACAGTACGCCTGGGCTTGGAGCCCATCTACGGAGGGCGTAGCTGGAGAGACAGAACAACAGGACAACAATCTGCTCCGACCCGGCAGCCCCCGATTGCCGCGCATGGGCGGCCACGTTTGGCGACATTCACGAAGCAGCAGCAGCAGCAGCCCGTTCATCCTCTCAAAGGAGTAGATGGCCGCGACAATGGAAGAAGGAGACGTCTTGCCTCATTTGACCAATTATTCAGGTCTGTTTAGCAAAAAAGGTAATTGGACCGCGGGACAGGTGGTGTAGTGCTACGCGCATCATTCTGTTGGCTTCGTTTCTTCTTTTTTTTATAGGGGTGAAGGGAGCTCCGTACAGGAAAAAGTACCATTGTTGTAAAGGAGTGGAGGATTTTCAATATGTAATATAAAATATAAACCAATTTGGTTGGCTGTTTTAGCACATCATTTGATGACTTAATTTTGGCCACGAGAAAAATGATGTTCTGAGTTTAAATTTGATGCGAATAAAAGTTGGACATTCAGAGAACAGGAGACTGCCATTTGGAAGCGATAAATTGTATCACACGATGTCAACTTCTCGATTTTTTCGACGAGTTCGATTCAAAATAAGCTAGAACCAATATGAAGTAACAACTGGGCAAATGTGCGGGGCAGGCAATAACCCAAAGACGGGAGAATGTATGCTTCGGGAAACGCTTAAATCTTCTGTTTAAAGGACATCCCCAAGAAGTGGTTGGACGATGTAGAACGCTTCTCTACACGGACTCTTCCCACCCCTGTGCCAGAAATGCACTAAAAATGGAGTTTCATGATCCGTTAAATTATTTTTTGCGCACGATGCTCTGGACCCTGGCAGTTTCCTATTGGTTACTGCCAACTGTAACGTTTGGCCGAACTACAAGTCAATCAGGATGTATCGATTCACGGCAAATCTTTCTCCTTCGTCGCTGCAATGCAACATACGAGAGGAAATGCTTCGTTTTCGACGGACTGAAGAGACCAATCCAGGCCGTTTGGCTTTCTCAAAGTACGTCAGGTACCTCACAAATTCGGAGGCGGATCTCTGGTATCCAGGATGGGTGAAAACCCAATGGCATAGGATCCTCGATCTGTTTGTGAGGGAGCTGGGTTCGACTTCCCAGGTCAGGCCACAACGGGTGCCAATGGTGACGAATATGTAAACGTATTCCAGCGAAACTTAATTCAAAACACACAAATTTGGCTTTGGCTTCGACACCCCAATAAGAAATAGCAATGGGGTGATTTTACCAGGGCGGAAAATTAACCCTTACCGGCATTGGGAAACGCCTAATGGTGGCCACCAAAAGGCCATGCACGCTTATTTTTATTAAGCAAAGCAATATCGTTTCAGGCACGCGGCGTGCACATTTGTATTCCATAACCAATGTAATGTGTTTGTTTTATTGTATTTATGGGCTTGTTTTATGGACAGGGCCGTTCAATTACGATTTTTCCAAGCCTTATATTCTTCGAGGGATTTCCTGTATTTTTTAGTGCATTTTAATTCTGAAATTTGTTGGTCTTCTTTACCTAAATAAAGTGAATACTATTATTTTCCCTTCCGCCATTCTATCTACAAGGGAACTAATGATCTTACAAAACCATAAACCACATGAAAATAAATCAGACAATTCTGCGTTGATAAGAACCGCGCAGAACTGGCGCAGTGAAACAAAAAAAATACGCTTTATGTGCGCTCTTGTCCTACCGAACGAAGAGACGTCGCCATTGCGCCAATTCCGAAACCCCCAATAATTCCTCAGAGCCTCTTGAGCTTAGACTAATCAATAAATCCTCTGTATGCTTACAAGTTACGTACAAACAATTCATCTCCAAATTGGAGGCCAAACTAAAATTAGCTGATGACCCATTCCAGAGGCATAATTTTCCTGGCCTCTGATTTTCTTACATTTTCACACGGATGCTTTGTAAAATAATTAAGAATAATTTTCTAGCGGATTATCCATGTACTTCATCGATAAAAATTTGACTAGCGGTTCCCTTTTCGCTTTACACAATTTGTACTGTTGATACACCCATTCGTAGGGCACATACACATGCCTGCCACTTTCGAATGCTACTGTTTACTACGCATACTTTCAGTTTTTAAATTACCCATCGGGCGCACAACTCTCGTATACATTTCCGTCGGCCTTATTTCACGAGCCAAGTGAAACCGCCCGCCAAGTCGTTTGGCGTGAACATCGGGTTCCGTAAGCTGATTTCGGAGTCAAAACACGTCACAACGAATACAGTAAGCACGATAGCGAGTTATCAGTAAACCCACAGGGAATTGCAATAACAACCTAATCAATATTGCCTCGAAGGGCATACATCAGATTTCGGGAAGGCGGTAACATGAGACAGTGCCAGATTCGACTACCCGGATACCCAGTTTACGCAGTAGATAAAAATATCTACTAGAGTTCTACCTAACTATTGCAAACGGAATACGTTTTAAAAAAATATGCTTACCACAAGACCGACCCTGAATAGCACCTTGGGTCCCTCCACTAGGTAACAATCTATAATCGGCACGAGGCATTCAAACGGCAGATGCCACAGCGCACATGGCCACACCGCCAGCTGGTTTCGCTTCTCCTCCCCTCTGGCTTCCTCCCTAAACCTCTTGAATGCCTTCTTCGAGAAGCCCTCAACGCCGAGCTGTTCCAGCGCCAGACACCGAGCCCTCCAGTCGGCCTTGGTCTGCACCACCATGGCGGGTGCCGAGTTCGAGGCATCCAGGAGGGCCAAAAGACATGCCAGCGCCACGGGAGGGCGGAGGTAGTGGAGCAGAGCGGCGAGGAGAGGGAAGGCCTGGGGTGCGTAGACGAGCTGGGGTCGAGAAACGGAGACCTCGTGCAGCAGAGAGAGGTGGATTGCGCGGCCGCGGGCGTTCAAGTAGTATGTTGTCTGAAGACGACGGTCGGCCAATTCGTAACCAACCAGAAGGGACTGGCGCATCGGGGAGGGGGTTGGCGACTCATCCTCTGATGTCGGCGAGGCCTCCTCGGCTCCGGGTATCTGTGAGTAGAAGTACATATTGCATCACAATGCTATCTTTCAATCCAATCATGTTTAGGTGTTCCGGGCGATCATGAAGCTGGTGTGAATTTTACGTTCAGAATTCTTCAAATCGATAGTTAACGTGTCTTATTTGACGACAAGAATACAGAATAATATACGAAAACGTATGCAACCAAAACACTGGATAAGAGATAAAGACGAAATACTTTATATTGCAAGCATGACACTTACGGGGATAGACGTTCCATAACAGTAGTTAATAACATGTGGCCAGAGCTTCCTTCGAATTGGATGATTTATGGGTAAGCTAAATTTGCGCAGTAGACCTTTGAGAGACTTCGAGGATCCAAACAAATCTTGCTCAAGATCACCGACGGCTAAGATGTGGGCTCCTTCTTCCGTTTCAAAGGACGTGGGAATATGTTCTTCATCAACAAGATCAGTGAAAGGACTACAAAACAATAGTATTTCACAATCTTAAAGCAAAAATTAAACAAAACTACAATATTAAAGTAGCGCATTAGACTGTCTGTGTGCATGTGACTTTCCACTGCACGGATAACCATCTTCTGATTCGTATTCGATTGCTAGAACATCTAATCGAAAACAAAGACTGTCCGCAAACCCGTCAATGCAAAGAACAAAAATCAGTGTTATTGCACAACAATACAACAAACACGAATCTTTTTATAAATACTAAAATGCATACATGATACGAACGTAAAATATATATCTATTTATTCGCAATCGAAAATAATTGACGAATTATTCAGGTGTTATAACAATTGTAACACATGCTTATATACCTGATCATAATGTTTCTATTAGAAAATAACAACGAAAGATTTGGTTGTAATATGTCTACGACAAATTATGTTCGGAATCGCATTTCACAACCAATTATCATGTGGGCCTAAACAAAAGGCTCATAAACCGCATCGTTTTATAAGCAATCAAATGGCATGTGAACGAACTCGGAATGGTTTGAAGGATTTTATTATGATAAAGATGACAATAGTTGCATGATTAAGTAAAAATAAAACCCAATCAACTTTAATGCACGCCGAGGTAATACCACGAAAAGATTAAAAGATGTTAAAGCCAGGTGATTTACCGGGACATCGGACTGGATTGCAACGATATACGATATCTCCCATGCATAAATAGGACGATTTCTTGTGTCAACCTAAACAATAAACTGGCTGGTGTTCTTTTATGATTGCGAAAACTGTTATCTGGTTCATCTACTGTGAAGTAACATTCTCTCTCCCATGGCTTACACTGGATCACAAAAGAACATAGCAGTCATGTACGATAACCGTAGTTTCCGTTTTAAAAACCCGTCCAATTTCTACCCAAAGCCTCTTTAACAACGCCATTCATGAATTTTCGTTATCATATATCAATCTTATTATGCACACACCTATTAAAAGCGGTTTCTTCTTATTATAACTACCTAGGACTTGCGCCTGTCTTTACCTTTACCAAACCACCAGCGAAAGTCTAACATTTATTAGGTCAGAATTTCCTAATGTGAAGAGCGCAACAATAGGAATTCATGTATCGTGGCAATCGTAGATAGGATAACCTTGAAATTAAATTATATTTACTCAGGCATTCTTTTGAGTTAAAGGAAAGACTTTTGTGCCGGTTGCTATAAACAAGGAACGAAAGAAAACGAGTTCAGCACGCAATATATCGATTAAACAACTTTTGTCTTACGGAATTCGTTAGGTGTAACTATAAACTGCTTAAGATAAAGAGGTTACCACATGCCCAAAATACAGAAACACAAACGAAGCTGAGGCTGAGAACAAACATGGCGTATTTATTCCGACAACCAACACTGTTTAGCCCAACTGATATGACAACACTGAAAGCCATGTCACAACTCACGGAAGTCTTACTACTGATACAACCATCTACGCCCCTGACACTTTCATTACGAAAGTTCGCTAACAAATAATATATACATAACGAAAAGCAAACCAATTCGGATCCACTAATTGATCATTTACCAGACTTAAATGTCTTAGCATTTATTTAACATTTCTTAGATTCATGCAAGCCTATGAAGATAATAATTTGGACTTGCATCTTTTATTATCTTCGTCGTTAATTGTACTATGATCTGAATTGTAAAATTTCAGAAATATGTGGCGACACTTATTTTTTTCCTGTGTGTCCTTTAGATGAGACGAATTTGACAAACTATCGTTGTAAATATATGAAATTGCGTCTGCAGGTTTGAACATTAAATGGTCTGAGAACAATTCATCAGCAAAAACGTATGTGTTTATATTTATTGGAAAATTGTTTATATAATGTTCTTATACGTATAATTAAAATATCGCATTTGTAATAAACTTAAATTGTTTGTTTTAATCTCCGCATAATTTGATCTGGCGCTCGTTACTGTTTCCACGCGTTAGCCCGTGAAGATGCAGATTTTTGTGAAAACCCTAACGGGTAAAACAATTACCCTAGAAGTCGAGCCTTCCGATTCCATTGAGAATGTAAAGGCTAAGATCCAAGATAAGGAGGGTATCCCCCCAGATCAGCAACGTCTTATCTTTGCTGGGAAACAGCTTGAGGATGGTCGTACTCTCTCTGACTACAATATTCAAAAGGAATCAACGCTTCATCTTGTGCTTCGTCTTCGAGGTGGCGCTATGGATCCAACAATGAAGGCAGTTGCGCAGAAGTATCTCTGCGATAAAATGATCTGTCGTAAGTGCTACGCTCGCCTACACCCCCGTGCAACAAATTGCCGGAAAAGGAAGTGTGGTCACACCAGCAACCTCCGACCGAAGAAGAAGTTAAAGTAAATTGTTTCTTGTAACAAGGCATTTCGTATGATTAATTGCTATTATACAGGCCTTTTGGTTTGAATTGTGTTGTTCTGGTTTCAATACATTGGTGAATTCTTTTAAGACGTTTATATTTTAATATCTTGACCGTATCGTTAGTACGATACATAAATCGGGGTAATTTGTTCTCTTCTTGAGCTATAGCCTTTCTCGACCATGTAGTTTTAGAATCACGCGGAATCCGGATTGTTTTGATTATATTTACGGTATTGGTTAAATCGGTTCATAGCTATTTAGACCACCAATTTTACCATACATAGAGTAACACAATAGGCTTTTCGGATCTCGAAAACTTGAGTGCACTGTAAGAATATAAAAGTGTGGCGTACAAGTCACGATATCCGTACGACAGACAATTTTTATTTGGAACTGGTTTCCAATTGATTAATTTTCCTTCTGCGAATGGGCTTAGAGACGATAATCGTAATCTGGATAAGTTCGAGAATTGCAAATCCCCCATGGCGGCAAGATATAAAGTGATCGATTTATGTTGTGCGTCAGCCCCCACATTTCCGAGGTAGCTAGTAACCGATTATTGTATACCTCGAGGTGTCTTCCTTATTTGCGCAACGGGTATGATGGATCGGGTTGCCCGGTTTTGCATTTGTTATCACAATATGAATAAAATTAATGGGTTATTGTCAGTGAATATGCCGATACCGTCTTCAAAAAATGTGATATGGATTTACAAATAGATTAGGCGCTAGTAATGTACGACCAAAGAGGCCATATCGGCGTTCAATTTGGGTTAATGGTATAGAAAATGATGCGAGTGGTCGTCACCGGCTCCCATCGCCTTGATTGAGTTTACTGCCATTTTATGTCTTGGAGGCATCGACCATAGGAGTCATGAGCCGATGCTGCTTGGAATTTATCAAGTTGCCCAGGAGACAAAAACAGATTTTTTTCTGTGTTCGTGAAGGCAATCGAATCCAACCTTCAGATGCTGTGTACTCTTTACACATGTTGACAATTAAAATGTAACAGCTGGAAACTAGACCGCAAATCCTACAATTGATAATGATTTGTGATAGATCGAATGACACTCGTAGAACATGGAGAGATTCGAATGGTATATTGGTTTTCAGCGTGTGTTCGGAGGACAGTTATGCATGTTCCCCACGGGAAATGTACGTCTCCACGAGATTTAGACGATGACAACGGCGAAAATGTTGCGCTGTGGATCGTGGTGAGTCTGTTTTACGCGAGTAAGCTCAAAAAATTGACCGAAACTTCTAATACCGATGTACCATCGACGACCTTCTTTGTCCGAACCCTGATGGACGAAATTTTAATCTTACCTTTTAGTAATATTTTTTAATCACGCATGTTGTCGATCTCGCCTACCAGTAAAATAATTCTATGCCGCTGTTTTTGCACCTCTCCTTAATCAGATTTTTATCGATGAACTGTTCAGAACATCGAACTCAGGAAAAATCTGATTAGAACCTGTAAATAGTGGCGATTGCTTGCCTTTTATTTACCTATAACAAGGTACAGTAGGCCTTACCTTTGGCACGTGTGAGAGGAACGGGGGAAAATGAGCCAGTGTATTCTCAGACGCGGTTAGAACGATAAGACATGTGTCGGTGGAATTGGGATAAATGAGCTAGAGTATTCTCAGCCGCGGTTATCTGTTATCCCTCACGGTTCGATATATATAGATTGTCGATGCTGAAATTCCTAGCGTTTTCTTCACTTGATTCGCCCCGGACCGGTACGATTGAAGAACCTCGAACAAACCAACACAGTTCGGTTAACGAGCACAATACATACAAATTAAGACATTCATTTCGTAGTTTTTGTTCACTACTTCTACAGAACCTGTCGCTCATATCTACCAAGGGGTTCCCTAGACCTTGCTGCTCTGAGTGATGGCTTCATCGTCAAATCCGCTGACCATTCCGCGGTGCTTAACGTTCGCTCTCTAAATCCCAACCCGCCAACGAATATCCAAAATGTTGGCCTGCCTCAAGAGCTGCATGGAGACTGGTCCGGACAAAGTCCCTCCAGCGGTTCCAGAAATCGGTCACAGGACAGATGTCGCTATAAAAGTTCCAAGGACCTGTGAAGTATAGACGTATCGCTAACTCATCTGTCTAGTTGAAAATGATTGAGAAGCACCCCCTATCTTCAATGGAGGACACTCTGAAAACGGCCGATGACCCGTTCTAGTTTGCTTATAAATCGAATAGAAGCACTCTGGACGCCGTGGCTACGTTTTCGCACAGCATCCACTCTTCACTTCATGCCGGAGCGAAAGCCGACAAGGGAATTTTCTTGGACTTAACCTCTCCTGGTCTCGCATTCTTTCTCAACTACGTGAATGGTGATTCTAAACAGCCAGTCACTGAGGTACTCGCGTGATCTTCGGAGAACTACCTTTTGTTGAGCGCATCAGCATACATCTCCATTACATTTTCCCTTAGAGCCGATGTTGATAGTCTCAAATCACTTAACACGAAATTCATCGGCTTTATTTTTAACAGTCGGTTATTATGGAGTGATCATGTGGATGCCGTCTTCGGTAAATGTCGTCGAATTTTAAGTTACCCCTCCCATTCTCTCTTTTCAAGTTTACCCAAGTGTAAATCTCTTCGACCAATGCGTTGGCTTTACCGTTCACTAACCCCAAGAACGGCGGCACGTCTCAATTCAGTCATTCCTTATTTGTGCCGATTTTTAGTTTAACTAGAGCAGGTGAAGCAGGAACTAAAAGACAATTTTCATATCAAGTACATGTTATACTGTCCTGTTTATGCTGAACGTTTTCGTCCTCGTGACCTCAATGAAGCCACAACATTTATCATTCATATATATTACTATAACTAGACCGATCGACAGAAGTCTAATAAAATCCGCCATATATAAAGATTGTCGAACGTATAAGGGGTGATATTGATTGTTTCCATTTTTAATAGGAAACAATAGAACAATTTCGGATACTATTAGAAAAATGGAGTGTATCTTGTTGTCAAAATAAAATTTGGAAATGTATAAGCCTTATACTATAAGGTATAATTTATATTTTATTATTCCACTTCTCAAATATAAAAATCAATAGATCGGCACGCGACAATAAATGAAATGAAATACAAGTACTTCCTAGAATGACTGTTTTAACGCACCATTTGGTGCAGAACAGGTGTCCTTAATAAAGCGATTGGACAACTTGTTACCAGTTCGGTTCCGTCATTATTTCAAATTGGTTTCGCTGAGTCTTTGTACTCTAATTAGTATGGCAGACTTTCCAGAAGCTAGAGCATTATTCCTTCATACAAGTAATGTATTAAGATGGAATAATGTTCATCTTATTACAAATCCACTAGAAGAGGTAAGTGCTCGATCTATAATTCAATAATAAAATTACCCCTTGCATTATGGGTGTCTGATTTAATGCGTTTCGTGTCGAATTGATGTTTGCTGTTAGTTTGGTGGTTGCACTATATTAAATTTGTATCGCGTGATTATATTATTACAATGGATAACCTAATGTGTTTCGGTCTTTTATGTCCACTACCGTAAGTTGGGATGCTATAAAACAAATATATTATTGATTTAACGTTGTATTTCCAATGCAATAATGCGAGTCATTTCGGAATTGCTTCTGTCAGCAGATGGACGAAAATCTTTTATTATATTACAAGTTATACACAATATAACGAGGTTCCGTTGTTCAAATACGCTCCTTGTGCACGTTTTAATGATTCACTGTTAATGAAGTTTTATCACTTAGGTGGAAACATGCATCAAAACCGTTATGCACTGCTGGCATGAATCCAATCAAAAAAGCGTATGTTACTTTTCTTAGAACACGTTTTCGTTTTATTCCTCGTTTATATGTTTTCCGTTTCTCTAGGATGAAAAGGTTCTTAGTATCACATGTAATAAGCACCGCGACAAGATCCCCGAAACGGATCGCAGTAATATCACCGTTACTGCGAAGCTATTTCTGTTTACCAATGATCATGAAGCCATTCGACAAGCAATAAATAAAAGTCAGTGGCCTTGCAGAATTGTTAAGGGGCATGAATACGGCTCGTTAATTTTAATCCCTTTAATTGTTAGCTCTGGATCGCTTGGGTCTCCAGGACATCGAGACCTTGCTGATCTGTCTTTCGCCGGAGTTGTCTCGAGGAGCGCTTGTCGATCATCTGCCTTGCCTTGGTTTGCCATGGACCAGGGTGCCTCAGACAACGGCGGACAGTCTCCTGGCCATCTGGCCTGTCCTAGAGGAATTCATTGAATCCAATAAGGTGTTCCGTTTGGGCGTCTGTGACATGTCCGCTGGAGAGATGGAAACCCTCTTAGCAGCTGTCAAGGTACGAGTTTTTTCTATTGTTTTTTAAAATTAATTTTACACCATCTTGGATGCTCGCCAACACTAACTACCTTCAGGCCTGCTACTTCCGTCAACGTTAACTATTTGGTGCCTCGCTGGAGCATCCATTAAAGTCAATGTAAGATAGCGTAAACTGAAAATGAATCTTCCCTTGTGGTGCGACATATCAAGTTGAATGAAATGTATTGCAGAAACAAATGAATTTCCGATCTAAAAATACAATGTTCTTGTTCATGTTTCCTGTGAGACGAGAAGATAATCATGTGTGTAAATTATCCTCCTCCTCCTCTCCCGTTAACTGAACACAAAAGTCGTCCTTTGCAGACGTTGTTATCTTGCTCGATTGCCTGTAAAATCTAAGTGATGGCCAAGTTCGACTTACTATAACTTGTTATCTGATCGCGCCGTCGCTCGCCGTATCCTTTTGGGGGAATCGACAATACACTCGCAGTCAATCAATGGTCGTTTCGACCAGGTGTGGCTCATCCATGGATAAGCTTACTTCGAGTGTACTTCGACGCTTCTTGTGCCCCGCATGAGTTTAACGCGTTTTGTCGAACACTTCCATCCCTTAATTCGCCATTCTTCGAAGCGTTTCCAATTTAATACCATTCGATTTTGCAAGTTTCCATTAGCTGGCAAAATGATTGGGCGTTACTAGAGCCTGAGGCCGGCTTCCGGAGGGGGAGTGCGTTGTCGTGTTGTCAGTCCTCACCATTGGCACACGATCCTTGCCTAATGGGTACCTTTGTTTGTTTTCAGGCATGGTAGTATTTTATTTGGTCGAAGCAAAACAAGCTTCTGGATGCTGCTCCGCTATTGGTGGAAATTTAAAAAAAATAAACATTAATTCTAGCAGACGAATCCCAGGAATGTGCGTGTGTATAAGAAGTCAATAAACCCGTGGATTAAGTCTGAAGCATGAGTGGTGGTAATCCAGAATGAATTGAAAAAAACACCAAACAATATGTACATATTAACAAACTCTTCTGATACCCCGGTATCTTTTCCCAGGCCATAAACAATAACGAATACTGGGATGTTTAAAGCAAATCAGTATTGTCTAAAAAATACCCGTAATTCTGACCCCAACGGATAATAACCGTCAGGCACATTTTCCTTTGATATTGTTGCCAAATTTTATGAAGCACCTTCAACTGACCAGCCGAGCTAGTGCTATTTTGTCACACGAGTTTGTAGTATTAGTATGCAAACACTATTATTGACTTCGTTACATTCCCCTTAAACGTCCCTACAATGTCCTGGGTGCGCAGTGCCGTGTTTTTTATGCTAGCAACCGCCATGCACAATAAAATAATAGGGCATGGTCGCTACTGTGGTGTATTGAAATGTTGTGCCCCAAAATAAGTATGATCTGCGGCATTTGGGGTGGAAGACCTTATTCTACACACGTGGGTAGCACATGGGTTTGATGCAGCGTCATTGCGGCAGTTGTCTTCTTCTTCTTCATAGCCAACCGTTTGGCGTGAGATCGCAACTTAATTGACGCGGCTGTTGTTGAGGCCCGGGAATGATGCCGATATCAGTCGACCATGACGTGCATGAATAAGCACAGCTGTTTAATAGCGGTCAGACATGTGCCCCAGTCTCTTGACTCCATCACCATGGAAATTCTCGCTTGATTAGTTTTTGCGCCGAGTCTCCTGCCAGAGTATGAAACGACTTTAGGTATGTCTCGGATTGCAGACGCACGTGCACGTCTATCACGGTCCAGGTCGGAGCAAATTGGGGTAGAGCAACACACTCCGTAGACGCCCTACAGTTCTCAGCGCCTTGGCGGTACCGATCAAAGTTGCCAGTTTCCCACCAACCTGGACGTCAGGTGACGCGAAAGAAAGAGGAAAGTAGGCAACTCCGAGTCTGGGCGACATAGGAAGGGTTCCGTTTCTCCGTGTCTAGACAGCCACGCCTCATTTCGATGTTGAGTACCTTGCCACGCCAGTCCGCTGTACAGATTCGGTGCAGACACTGGTCGTTTAATTCTCCCAACTTTCCCAGTCGTAGTTGTCACGTTTCGCATCTGTAAAATACTCGACAGGATTCTTCATGGCTATGCCATCGTGTATTTGTAATACTAGTATTCTTAAAAAAACTATGTTGGTTTTCCGGGGTGGGTGTTAGTAAATTTCGACGTAATCACCAACTTACACCCAACTTGCACGGAAATTCGTATGCCGACTGAATGTGGGAGAGGCAAATCATACAAAATGTGATTTCCTGTATGCATAATCGCATTTATGAAGTAATATGGGGGCTTTTGTTGGGGTCACGAGGACCAAACCATGCGGGGTACTTAGAAAATAGTGCCCTCGAAATGAATACACGGTGAGATGCTTGATGGCCACTTATAGATACATCTAAAACATCCCCACTCGTCAGAAGCGTAGAATTATATTTCTGCTAGGGCGATGCTGGTGTTATCATGCTCTGCAAACGCAGTCGTTTCCACTTACGATGCTTTTCATAAAAATATACCAGGTTGAATTGAGATTGGGTCCACGGTTTAGGTTGAGGTCTGGAACTCCTTATCGCCCCAGTTGATCGATTATTTGTTGCCGAAACACGAACTATTTGTTGTCCTTAGACACCGCCCAAGGTGAACCAGATCTTCCTCGGCGGCACATGTCTCCTTGGGCAAGATCTCGAGAACTTTGCCAAGCTCCACGACATCCAACTTCTCACTCACCAGGATTCCGCAGGTACGTCATCCACATGCACTCCAAACTACCTCCAAACAACAGAAAGGCACATTGCTTGTTTACGCTCTAACTCCCGCCGTCGTAGGGAGTGTAGTCAGGTCTTGGCTTTCACTATAGTGCAGCGTCAATCAATGACTAAATTACGACCCAAACGATCCTCATTTCCTGCGATCCAGGACGAACGAGTGCTCTAAAGGAGCAACCTCGAGCCAGAAGTGGAATCTGCGGAATCGAGCATTAACCGCGATGACAAACTTCCCCTAAGTGGGATTTTCATTGGTGACAATTGCACTCTTGAGGAGAAAGGTTTAATTTTAAAGATTTAGAAATACTTGCTTTTTCCCGCGTTGAAGAGGCGTTGTTGTTGTTGTTGTTGTTTTTGGTGTTGTTGGAGTAATGTGAGTGCTAAGCGATGTCGAAACCCCTTTCAGATATGCTACCCGCCGAAAAGATGCAGGGCATTATGACGAAAGAGTTTTCGGGTGTGGATGCAGTCGGATGGCGACCTTCGTGGTTGGTGCGCTACACCGAGTACTACAAGAACCGGGGAGTTGTCCGCTCCAAGGGCTACACCCTCTTCGCCGAGCGATCCTTGCCTCCGCCTCCCCTCCCCAACGGCGACCGCTCCAGCGTCAATGGACACGTTGGCGTCCACGCGTCAGGCTAGAGAGAGAGGGGCAGCGGACTGTTTTTTGCTGATTTTAAAGTAGTAAAGGCACGCATCAAATAATGATTGGCCTTCTGACTTCTTTGTATTGTTTTTAATACGAACGCCACATGATCGATTGACGTAGCTCCTGCTACCTTTTTACGATACGGCTGAACCTTCTGGGATGATCTCACAAAATGAGCCACCTGCATGATCATACTAGTCCTTAGGGCAGTGTTTCTCAACCTGTGTGTCGCGAGAGATTCGCAGGTGTGTCGCGAGATTTTTGAGAAATATTCAAAAATGCTGGGATTTTTGAACTCCAACATGACAAATTCCATCGACTGGGATGGACGAATTTTGGCTCTCCCTGAAGCAGTTGTTTCCAGCTCTCAGTTTGAAAGCAGTCAAGATAATTTTGCCGTTCGCGTCTTCGTGGTTTTGTGAATTCGGATTTTCAGCTTTGACTGAAGTCAAATAAAAAAAGAGAGCGCGACTCCTTCGACTTGACGACGAAATGCGTGTTTGTTTGTCAGCATTAGAGCCACGTTTCAACCTTATTTGCTCTCGAAAGCAAGACCAACCATCGCAAAACTTTTCAGATATCCCAAGTGTGTCGCGAGTGAAAAAACGTTGAGAACCACTGCCTTAGGGTAAGCGCTCCATTGGGGTCCATTGGGACTACAACTGTAGCAGTACTCCACCAGTTCCTGTTTGGGTGAAATGACCAGCCGTTCTTGCGGAATTAGACGGTATAGTCTTTGATCGTCGCTTTGGTCGTCCAGGAGAGAGGAGACTTGTGATGTAACAGGCAAGAGAGGAGGAGGGGAAGCGAAGGAGGACAGAACAGGATATGCAATCAGTGGAATAAAATAGGCATCACCGAAGGCCTCGATATTATCCGGGCTAATAATATTAATTATTGTAAGCGTTTCATTCGGGTCACGAGGACAGAAACTTTCTACATACGAAAACGTTATTTTAGATCCTTCTTCACCCGCTCTGGTGGAAATAAATGACCGAATTGCGATATGCCGCCCTTCTTGTGGGCATTGAACGGTATTGCTTATGCGTTGATCGAAAAGATTTCTACTTAGATAAACTTGAATCGAGGGGATGGGATGGGAGGCGTCATCTAAAATACTAGCAGCGAAGAGTGTACAACTGGTGAAGTGGCGTTGAACGATAATCTCGTGTGTGGAGAGCATAGGCAGGCCACGAGAATATTTAAAAAAGCCTACGGAGTGTTTAAAAGTTAAAACATTTGAGGCCGGGGAACAATATACAATAGGGAGAATAATACAGACGTTGACAAAAGTCTTTATGCGTTTTGAGTTCACTCATGAGTTTTCTCCTGAACCGGCGAACTAAGAAACGGAGACGGTGGAACCGACCCAGTCAGCATGTGGACGAATGCTGCAAACACTATTTTTTATGTTGATATGTGGACGAAATTATGAGTGAAGCGCTCCCAGGGCTAACGTAATGTAATAATAATGATACCATTCACTTCTTTAGGGTCAAAAAAAGCTATACGTTCAGCAACATAAATTACCGATAACAAAATTGATACAAGAAGTGGCGATTATACACAGAAGATTAAAAATACGCCAACACCAATAAACGAAATAAAAACGAGGGAAATTCACAAGATAGGAGAATGAAACCTTTGAAGTAATAAACTTAGACCCATAAATAGAATCACCACTTTGTCGAGGCATGCTCAGATAGCGTGTTACACACCCTCATGACAGCCAGACAACCACACTTTGAAGAAACCCTACCAACCTGCCGCTTAGTCCACTTCTGTCTAACACGGCGAGCGAAAGTTTGAGTGACAATTGTTGGATGGTCTGCGCACCTACCACCTCCCGAAATACCTCTCCCGTTTTAATCATTTTCAGGCTTCATGGTAATCAGAAGAAATCTAGCTCAATTGAATTTAACACAAACGAAATAACACCGGCGTACATTTACACGAAGTAATAAACTTCGAAAAACGCGTAAACGTGGCCATCATAATGCCCTGTCCATAACACGCACGCCAAAAAATGTAGACACATTTTGAATAATTCCTCGGAAGGCCGATCTCAAAAAACCCTGCTCAACCGCGTCAGTGGAGAAACGATAAACGCTGTTATGAATCCTTGTTCGTCGTCGTGCATGCATGCCATTGGGACAGGTGCCATTGTCCGCGTGAAGCGAACCAATCCAGTTGAGTGGCTGATTTTCATTCCTTGTTATTCGCCGAACGCTCTGTTTGCGGTCGTGGCCATAAGCACTGGCTCCTGTGGCATCAAATTGGCTTATATATTCTGGTCCCGGAACATAGCATCCTAGTAACAAAAACACGGGGAAGCTTGTTCACCTATCACAATTGTCGTTTGTCAGTGCACACTTCTCCAGATTCCCATATCGCAACGGACGATTTACTGGAGATTGAAGCGTCTTGGCAGTCAGTATGACATGTGGTTTGCCAAAGAAAGTGCCACACTTTCCATTGTTTGCACCGTAAGCTCAAATCCCCTTTGGCGATACGGTTGGCATTCCTCGTGTGAATTTGTGTCGGTGTGCACTTAACACAATGCCAACTTCACATTGGTCATAAAAGCGTTCTCATAAACGACTCTCCGTGTTTGAATGCTCGGCTTTACTCAAGAGATACCGCAAGACCCTCGACCAACCATCATGCCGCGCGGACTCAAAGTGGTGGAATATGAGACACAAGACGATTTCGTAGTGACGACACCATAGGAACAGCATACCGATGCGTATCGCGTCGCTTTCGCCGCCCTCGAAAAAACGAACACCAGCACGTGAAACTCCACAACTGACACCACCGACAAGCCCCCCTTACGCTACGGTACAGACGTTACGCCACCCTGCGTTAATAATACATCTTAGTTATCCGATGGTGCCCTTCACGTGCATTCGGGAGTATATCGTGTCGCCGTCATGCAAACAGCGGACTCTCGCTGTTGTTTGACGACAAAGGTAGTCCTCTGCGAGACCAAGTTGCTCAAGCCAATCGAGTCTGGGGAGGTTATTATTGGCAAGGGAGTCTGTGGTGACAGCCAGGGGTACAAAACCAACAACAGGTAGTGGTTGCGATATAAGATAAATAATATTAATAATGGTATTCGTTTCATTAAGGTCACGATGACCAAACCTTCCAACATTGAATTAAAAAATAAACAAAAGTAATGCAGCAGACAGGCATTCGGATACGATTCGTCCGCTGTCTTATTTTCCACCTTGCAATTTTGAAATTTTGTGACCAAATAATTGCCTGACGCGATTAATTTTCAGAATTTTTAATTTGCAACAAGGGCGAATAAAATCCTCGAGGTATTTAAACTTTTTAAACCGCGTAATGGCGGCAATTGAAAGACCCCATCTACAAAGCGCATCCTCAAAAGGTTTGGGGATACATAATATGTAAGGATAAGACTGACACGATGGCCACTGCCAGGTGCACAACTTCAAACAGCGTTAATGTTTAAAAATACAATTCCATGCATTGCCACAAATTCCGCTCATTTCGAGCGCATGGTGTGACCGCCCCATTAAACAAGCAGGCAGGGTTTGAGATTCTTGAATAACGCGAAAGTTAACCATAAATGACGGTAATTTATTTATTTATCGTAGCGTTCATTTTCACTCGCACGAGTCATGAATCTCGCGATATTTGATGATAAATGAAGTTCTGGCTGGATTAAAAAACAATGATCGGATGAAATAATACACTCTTTATTGAATAGGGTAAGGAGATCTCTAATTTGATTAGCTCATAGAAGACTCTAGGGGACTGATCAAATGACTAGAATGAATACACTTCAGTTTCTGTGGGGTTTCAGTTGGATTTGACATAATTCGTGGACGTTTTTTCGGATCTCGATATAACTCTTCAACGTCACCAGAGCCAGCATTGCGGGGGTCCACGTAGAATAAACAAATCCCGCATCTCTTTAAATTATTTCAGGGAAGGGAAAATTTGCCGAAGAAATGGAGCGGAATCTCATATTTTGACGGTTTCGGGGATCTGTGATGAGTTAAAATAAATTTGAAATGCCAAAATAAATGGGTCTATTGACCAAGTTGTCTCATTTTTTCATGAAGCCCAAAAATGATGAAAAAGGGAGAGGTATTTTGGGTAAAGGGATGGGGTGTGCGTATACTACCCAAACAGTGCCTCGAAGACCCAAAAGAAGCTAAAACAAACATGACGGGGGTTTAATAGCCCCCCCCCCACCTCACTCCAACTTTCGCTCGCCATATCCACGCCGCGGCAGGTTTGTTGTGTTTCTTTCATGTTTGTGTGTGTCTGGCTGTTATGAGTTGGTGGATCACGCTCTCTGAGCATGCCCAACAAAGTGGTGATTTAATTTCTGAACTGAGGTGGCAAGGCAGGAGGTGAAATCGAACTCCTTGTACGGCCCTTGTCAACACCCCAATTAATTCCCAGACAATCTGCCTACCTTCCGTACACAAAGGTAGATGAGCCCTGGCACATGGTGAAATATCTCTGAAATATAATTTGGAGAAGAGTCGCTGTAAGTGATGCGCGTATACCAACACGGGCCAATGGGGCAGCAATTTTACAGTCCTCAACAGAGCATGGAGAAAAAAAATCAGCGGAGAGTTGTGCTTACGGTGCAAACAATGGAAAGTGTGGCACTTTCTTTGGCAAACCAATCATCCGATAGCACCCCCCCATGTCATGCTGACTGCCAAGACGCTTCAATCTCCAGTAAATCGTCCGTTGCGATATGGGAATCTGGAGAAGTGTGCACTGACAAACGACAATTGTGATAGGTGAACAAGCTCCCCGTGTTTTTGTTACTAGGATGCTATGTTCCGGGCCCAGAATATATCAGCCAATTTGAAGCTACAGGAGCCAGTGCTTACGGCCACGACCGCAAACAGAGCGTTCGGCGAATAACAAGGAATGAAAATCAGCCACTCAACTGGATTGGTTCGCTTCACGCGGACAATGGCACCTGTCCCAATGGCATGCATGCACGACGACGAACAAGGATTCATAACAGCGTTTATCGTTTCTCCACTGACGCGGTTGAGCAGGGTTTTTTGAGATCGGCCTTCCGAGGATATTCAAAGTGTCTACATTTTTTGGCGTGCGTGTTATGCACAGGGCATTATGATGGCCGCGTTTACGCGTTTGTCGAAGTTTATTACTTCGTGTAAATGTACCTCGGTGTTATTTCGTTTTCTAATGTTATCGAATTTTGAATCTTCTGTGTATGATCGTCACTTCTTGTAACCATTTTGTTTGTGTTAAATTCCATTGAGCTAAGTTTCTTCTGATTTCCACGAAGCCCGGAAATTATGAAAACGGGAGAGGTATTTCGGGTGGTGGGAGGTGCAAAGACCATCCAACAATTGTCCCGAAGACCCAAAAGAAGCCGCAACAAACATGGAATAGCGGGGGTAAAATAGCCCCCTTCCCCCCTCTCCCCAACTTCCGCTCACCATATCCATAAGTAATGAAAATCAGCCACTCGTCTGGATTGGTTTGTGAAGCAACCAGCGGGATAACGCGGTGTCTCCTTTCGTGAGATAATGCCCCGAAAGGTTCAGCCAAGAACCCCCGTATCTCTAGGTAGGAGGAAGTATACTTTGCCGATGTCTTCGTTGTTAATGGAGAAAGTATCGTTCGCTCTTTAAACAAAATATTACGATACAGAAGGCAACGAATTCGAATTGCGGTTCTCACGTTAAAATGCGCAGACCTCTCTTTCTCCCGCGATTTATCAGAAAGCCCGGAATCATCTTTTTGTTTTTATTGCTGCAGAGTTTCTGAAATGGGCCATATTAAAGTCCACTTGGCCAAATACCGAAACTGCTCTTTCGTTTTCTTTATTAACCCCTCTAAAAGTTCAACTGCAAATCCACCCCATGCCCTTTTTATTACTTTAATAGTACCGGTCGCATTCATATACATCCTATAACCACCTAAGAGTTTTTATAGGCCCGTGTTAGACATAAATAGTTAACGCCTGTGGTTTTTGTTCTATCCCTATAACTGAGAATCATTATTTCGGCGCGCGTTATGGACAGGGCCTTTTAAGGACCAGCATGGCGCGTTTGCCAAACTTTATCTACTTTGAGGGTTTAATTTGGCTTTCTTGCATATTTCCCAAGTGATTATTTCGTGTGTTCCTGTTAGGTCATTCAGAATCTACATCGGCGTCCGATAACCATTTGCGCACGACCTTTTACAAAATTGAAAATAGAAAAGTAGACATCAGAAGCAATCGGGTGATGGATCGTACTCAAATTGAAGTCTCCTGTTCTATGTATACTCGACACTTCCTGTTTCGATTTTGTGAGATTTACATATTAATGCTGACCGTTTTGGTCTTGTTACTATTATGGATGATGTTTACTAAAATCAACATTTACAAACTCAAACAAACGCGAACCATGCATAAGTAAATACGTTTATTTCGCAGCTTCAATTCATCATCATAATAATAATAATTAATAATAATTGTAGTGGTTTTATTGGGGTGTTGTAGTGACCTTTAATGGTGTGTTTATTTATTCAAGACGCATGACATCCATTGGACTGGCACCCCATTGGCCAACTCACACCACACCGCATGCTGTGACCTTAACGTGGATAAATTAAGACAATATCGACGACACTTGGCCGCCCCCCACTTTTTACCAAGACACGCCCCACGTGTGCCCAGACAGGACTCGCCTGCAGCGGGCGCTAAGCATCGCGCCTTGTCGGCGTCTTCGGCCCAGGTCGGGCCCTCACTGTTGTTTGAATAACAAACAATATTATTCATTCCCGACCTTCGTCTTTGGCCATCGTGCAATTCTGATTTTTGGGCCACGAAGTCTTCGAATTACCATAGAGGTCACGAGGACCAAAACTTTCAGCAGAAAAAAGGCAGCATAACAAGTGTTAGATCTTCTTTTGTTTCGCGTGACGGGTTCACGGGAGATGGCACCGCGGGCACATCAGGGGGTCAACGTGAGAACTAGTTCAAAGCGGTATTTATCCAATAGCATGGTGATTAGTGGCCATATTGAGCGTCGTTACCCCCCGTGATGTGTCCGGGACGCGAGAAGAAAATCTCCCGCGAAAACAACACTCATTGGCACCGGCCAGGTTGTGCCAAAATTGCAGAGCAATCGGTCGGGTACCGTCGAATATCCTCAATTAGGACACTTTTTGAGTTCTATTTATATCGACTGAACTTGACCACGCGTTCCTGTGCCTCTACAAACTCCTTCATCTTCTTATGTTGATAGGCTGTTTAGTTTCACTGACAACAGTTCATCACTTCCACAATTCATATCGATGATTATTGTTTTTATTATCAAATAATCTTCTTTCAAGACTTTGTGGCATGAGATAGACACGGCCTGTGGTTAACCTTCTAGGAGGAATGTTTAAGTTTTTGTACTTTTTCACCAATAAAGGAGCTGTACGTGTTCGCGCATTAACATAACCGCTGTAGTCGTGTTTACCCAATTAAAATAATTCCAGACATGAAAACAAGCAACACTACCTTGGAAGCACTGACAAACATAACGCGGCAACGCACGGACCAACCAGATACCAGCCTCGGACCTTAGCAATACGGTTTTTATAAGAATAATGAATGTAATATAAGAGTATGGGAGACGGGTGTCAATGGCCTTGAAGGCCAGCCTTTCCGAAGAGAGTGACCTTCAGTACGTGGGGATAGACGATTGTGGTTTGCTCGATCAGCAACGTAACCCCCTACCAAGTTTTTCTAGATGCCAAGTCGGCACCGTAAAAGTGTCCACACGCCTAGAATTCCGTAGAATGACGTTATTGTAAACAACCTCTTTCACGAACACCCATCAAGCCGGATAATCGTCTAGCAAAGAATGCTCTTGGTAAGGAGTTTTCGGCGACCGCGCCTTCGGTCCCCTAACGATGTGAGACTTATAAAATACGCGGATGACTTGACTTTATGCCATGCACGCAAGACGGATGGTGATGCTCAACAGCTCGGGCACGCAGTCACTGAGGTACTTGAGTGGTCTTCGGAAAATGGTCATTTGCTGAATGCATCAAAATGCATCTATATTGCATTTTCCCTGACAGCCGCTGTTGACACTCCCGAAATCCCTTCACTCCATAATTTCGCTTCGAGCTCAAAATCTAAATTCCACGGCGATATTTTTAACAGTCGGTTATCATGGAGTGATCATGTGGATGCCGTCTTTGGTAAATGACGTCGCCTCTGCTTCCTAGTTCGTCGGTTCAGGAGATTTGGCTTTAGCTCTAGCCACATAAAAACCTTTATCCATGCCTGTATAATTCCTCTTATTGTATTTTGTTCTCCAGTAATTTTCCCCGGCCTTAAATGTTCTGACTTTTTAACCCTTCATAGAATTTTTAAAATAATCTCGTTTTCTAGTGGTCTGCCTATTCTCTCTATTCAAGAAATCATCGTTCAACGCCACGTTCAACGCCACTTCAATAATTGTTCACTAATCGCTGCTCGTATTTTAAGTGACCCCTCCCATCCCCTCTATTCCAGTTTATCTGAATGTAAATCTCTTCGACCAATGCGTAGGATATACCGTTCAATGCCCACAAGAACGGCGGTATATGGAAATTCGGTCATTCCTTATTTGTCCCGATATTTAGTTTCACCAGAGCAGGTGAAACAGAAACTAAAAGACAATTTTCACATCTAATACTTGCCTCTTTTTACTGCTGAAAGTTTTGGTCCGCGTGACCTCAATTATTATTATTATTATTGAGGTGATGAAAGTATCGGGTTTTTTACTGTTGGCGTCAGACGTGGTTATGGTCTTCGCGAAACGCTATCATCTCGTTGACGATGCGAACTGTTTAGGTTACTATTTCTCATTCCTTGTAGCATTTCATATAAAATTTGGACTGGGCACGAAAATGCTGGTAAATTTATACGTTTGGCAAAGACATTGTGTACCATTCAAATGATGGGCTTTCCATTCATGAAAACTTACGGGGCTAACAACTCACCACACCTATCGACAAAAACAACCCCAGCTACGTTTAAGTACCTTCGTTGGTTAATTTCCACGTCATTTAGTCATATTCCTTTATTCGGGCCATGCTCACCATTTAATTTAACAACAAATAAAATTTTCCTTTAAGCGGATACTACGCAGAGACTAATAAATTCTTCAATTTTTTACGCTTTCAATAAGTTTCGGGAATCTATTACAGATGCTTTATTGTAATTGTGTTGGCATATAATGAAATCCAGCGATCTCTACTAATCAAAATGATTTAAAATAAATATGGGGGTTTCTAGGGTTCAGTCAATCGCACAGACCGGTTGTACCAAAGTTCATACGAAATATTTCAGGCAAAGAGTAATCAATAAATCGATTAATCCTGATCTCATAAGGAAATAATATCAACACGGCGTCGGGCAATTCGAAACACGAGAGATGGTTGCGGCGCTATAAATGACCTCCCTCAATTGGATGACACGGACCAATAAAAGGTGTTAGAAAGAGGGATAAGCAATCACAAAGCGGTATAATCTCGCGAGCTTGTTAACAGAACATATTTAAATTGTCTTCGTATGGAGAATAATGAATTTTCCAAGCAGCCCGCCATCAAGGCGTGACACTCTTCGGCCAGGTTAAGAGGTGTCGTCTTGGAACTTGGCTATCACATCCTTGGGTGATTGGACACCGCCGATGACGGCGGAGCCCCGTATAATATTCTTAAGATTGTTCATGGAAGCATTCATTAATCACGCCACGTGATATTAAGACAAAACAAAACAGATGTAATATTCTGTTATAGCGTTTAGGGGATTGCCTAAATTCTCGTTCATTTATATGGGCCGATGCGTTAATGATTAATAATTCGTGGACCAATGATGAGCGTACATCGGAGTTGACCAATAAGAGATCGGGAACGTGACATATTAATATCGTACGGCCAATTGAGGAAAAATGCGCTTACAATTATTATTATTATTATTATTAATCGAGGATAGATTATAACCAATGAAAAAACAAGGTAATCTCGGGAACGTGAAATAAAATGCACGTTACAAAAAATATAAATATGGCCCTTTTATGAAAATATTAGGGTTTTCTTGGTGAAATAACATATATTTCTAGCAAATGTCTATATTAATCGACGTTATAGTCCTCCGCATACTAATCATACATTAAAATGATAGTGAAGATTTTGGTCGCACTGAATATTTCCTTAACATTTTCGCTCGCACACTATTTCGTGAAGCCATCGAAGAATACGTCTGGCCAACAGTTGGCAAATCGCCAATTTAGATGACTAAGCACAATTTGGACGGACGATTCGGTCTGTCGCAGGCACACATCCCCACATCCGAAACCATTGACAAGGCACGCCGTGTACCCTTGACACCAGGAATTTATTTGATACTATTGGTTTTATTTTAAAAGAAGAAAATTTAAAAAATATATATTTGCTATATGTTTAACTTTTTCTCTCAATTGCTACAAATTTATAAGCTCCGTTTATGAATATTCTCCAGAAATTTCCTTATTCTCCAACTGCGAAAGGAGAAATTCAATTAAGCCATTTTCGCTTTCTTGATCCGATTTGTTCAAGTTCGAATTGCAAGTGGTGTTTCCATGGTCTAATTGATAGAGTCTGTAATGCGAGTTCCTATGACAACCACCAATGAGAATATCAACATCGCCCTGGTAGTCCACATACCCCTCTTCCTCCTCCATAGCAATTTTATCCGCGGAAGCCCTTCCGCGAAGAGATTTGTTTGCGTTGAACTTCGGAAATACGTCATCCAACATTGAGCAACAGCGTTCCAGGGCGCCCAATGAGGGAGCCTGGATGCTAATCTGTTGAACATCCATTCCGTTGGCATTTTTCCTAATTGGGGGCTGAAGTTGGACAATGCACCTGGACTGGCGACAGATGGAGATGATTCGACGATCCATGCGGTTGTTGAATACTTTTTGCAGGCTGGAATCCGCTGGTGCCCAAAACCTGTACTGCACCGGAAACCTTATTGGACCCTGGTCGAGGGATCTAGGTGTTCTTGGCCCGTCAGATTTTGCCGTTTTCTGGATGATTGGGTACTGACCCAACTTGAGTTCCTCGTGAAGACGAGAAGTTCCAAAGAGGTGAAGCGACATCTTGTTGCGCTTAAGAGCGCGCGTTGATGGTAGAGCAGGAGAATTCATGGTGTGACCTTGGTCTTCATCTGTAGTTCCAACATCCTCCCCCTGTTCATTTCTAGTAAAAACAAACAGCAACAAATTTCACGGGATCATTAGTTCTTTACCGTGTTCACACAACAGGGCACGCTCAGTCGGTATTTGGGTGTGAGATGGCGGCCTTTACGCGTTGACGAATTGGTTTTTGTACTCCTCTCCCACTAGAGGATGACCTGGTTTCATGTTAATTTATACCGAGACTTCTGGGAATCGTCAACAGGTGGCGGCGTTCCTAGTGTCATCCGAAGAGGTGGAGGAAGTTGACGTGGCTGCGTCAGCCAACACTGAACCAGCGACTCAGGGAACAGCGGACTGGTTAAATTGCGGATGTTCGTTTTGGGGTAATTTTTCCAGACTGGCAATCTTCCCCAAAATTCCGATTGTTTTCGCCTTATCAACATCACCCTTTCTCCCATTAGATGGTTTATTTTCTTGATTAACGGCACTTCCATACACAGTCAGATAAAGCGCTGGTGAAAGACATAACGCATAACATCTATCTCATATTAGTGGCAACACGGATTACCGTGCAGACTGGCAATTCTATATTCCTATACTTTGTGTACGTTTCACCGAAAGGCACATACACACTGTAGAAGTAGTGAACGATAACTACAAAATTAATGTCTTCACGTTTCTGTACGGTTTTTGCTGGTTTGAAATTTGTTGATAACGAATGGCGCGTCATTCATTAACCGGACTGTGTGTTGGCTTGTTTCGATACAACAATCGGACCGGTCCGGATCGAATCAAGTGAAGAAAACACTAGGAATTGGAGCCGCGACAATCTATATATATATATCGAACCGCGAGGTAGAAGAGATAACCGTGGCTGAGAATACTCCGGCTCATTTATCCCAATTCCTCCGACACATGTCTTATCGTAACTTGTTATAGGTAAATAAAAGGCAGGCAATCGCTACATTTTAAAAGCACCGTTTCAAATATCGACCCTACACTTACCCCTCTTCTGTGGCGCTGCGAGTCAAATTTGAACCTCCGCTCATCTGCGGGCTGGACATTTTATCGGCTTTCTCGAACCTCCTCACGTCCTCCATGAACTCCTCCACCAATGCATTGTCCCTAAAACAACTGTCCACATCATTTAAAGTATCGTCGCCGCGATCTTCAACACCAGTAATAGATGGCATGGAGTGTTCTTCCGACAAAGTGTCATTCATATTTCTCGAATACCCACGCCGAGAGAGCCTTTCTTCGAGGCCAGAGTCGACGGAATTGTCAAAACCGATGGAGGCGGCCTTCGGGGGAAGCGCCGGTGTCCGTGGCTTGTCGCTTGCTTCATTTGTGGATCCACTGAGTCCCCTCAATTTAAAAAGTAAGCTTGTAATGATTTCGAGACCATCGTCGGTGGACACTGAATTCGGATCATGACTACTGCCCGAGGAGGAATGAAACGAAGCTTGACTCCCTAGATGGCGTTTAGCCTCCAGGCGTTGTGATTCTTGCATCAAAAGGCAAATCAGATCATCCTTGTCCAGGCACATGTCTTTCCCCTTCCACATAGCACCTTCCAGGTTTGCAAGTTTACTTAAAACTCTAACTTCGTTGTCGAATAACTCCAAGAAGTCTGTTTTTCTGGTGCCTGGTGAAATGGACAATTTCGGCAGTTTTTGCATTTTATTTGTTGGAATTGGGGATGCACTCGCAGCACTTGAATCTGGCAAATTAAAATGGCCGAAAGACTTCCGCTGATCTTTCTGGCTTACTGCTAAATGGTCGCCACAAGTACATTTTGGGCCGCCAATGTGGTGTTTGGGAGATAAATTGGCGCTCACCGGGACAGTGGCCTGGGGAAATTCATTTTTTTCCAGGATGTTCGAAGTAGTCCAAGTCTGCTGCAAGCGCTGATGAGTCGTAGGCATTCCTTCCCTTGTCTGTGACATATTCACGTGCCCCTAAGTTGATTTTATCGATCTGGGCGAAGACGCTAAAGTTTTAGGCGTCGTGCATGATTTAAAACAGCACCAGAACATTTACGGCTGCTTAATAATAATAATAATAATTTTTACGCTTTATTAAGGTCACAAAGACCAGAACTTTCAGCATTTTAATGTTTAACAGGAATGGAGGAAATAACAACGAGGTAATGGCGGCCATAGAAGGCCTTGTCCATAACGCGCGCGAGACAGTTTCCGCCACCCGGCCTCCAGGTTGCTAGATTACAAGCGCACGCCACTACGCTCGGCCTGTGGTTGAATATTTTCAACGATTGACAACTGTTAAGCCACCTCAACATCATCGTTCAATGACTTGATATTCTGAAGTCTTGTTCTAGGGTTTCTAGGCCGTCTAATAAAGATTATCCGAAAGAGATATTTTACAAAAATATTTCTGTGCGCATTACATTTATTGAAAAGTGCTGATAGCCAATTCCAGGTTGATTATAAGACAAATAGAAGCACTCTGGACGCCGTGGCCACATACTCGCAAACTCTTGACTCTTCAGTTCAGTTCTCAACGCTATCTCAAGCCCCCGTATTTTTTCCAAAAATAATATTCTTGTACAGAGCAAGGATAGGCGGCTAATAGGACGCAAGAACGGTAAATCGACATGCATAACCTTTTACTATGGGTGCATGTTGATTGCTGTGGTTCATGGAATCGTAGGGCCACACAGTATGGCGATGTTTTAGTCGTCTACATTTCACAAGTAAATTTTATTTTCCATAACTAAGCAGTGAAAGTTTGTTGGTATTCCTTAACCGAGGTAAAACTTCAATCAATGCTTATAGATGATTTCACCAAAATGGTTGATTATGCTTCTCTTCGCGGCAAGTTCGTTTCTCTTATCGTCGACGTTATTTTAGGAAAGTTACGATTCACTGGTCTGTACGCAACCCCGTAACGGTTGTCATTGTAAAAGCGAGGCAATTCTGTCAAGCTACAGTAAGTGCGGTCAATAGGGTTATTTGATCGGAACCAGTTCATCGGTGGCGCAGCAAGGATAAATTGACATACCTCGAATATGACAGTCTTAATTAAAACTCGTTAGGATTCTAAGTAGTCGGATCATCATCTGGTATCAGCATCCGTAAAACCAATCTTTAAAGTCATAAAAATAAGAGAACATTACAGCCACATTTTAGTCAGTGGGAAAAAAACAAGATTCCATTAATATTTAAAATTCAATTTTGCAGATTGTATTTCTAAATTTCAAAATTATTAAAACCGAACATTGTGTTATCATTACCTCGAAAATTATAGTTTTAACGCACCAATAAAACGTTCTAGAAAAGATTTAAGGCTAATTCCAACTTAGATCGTTTTCATTGGCTGGATTTATTAAATGCATACGGATGATCATTAAAATAATATTTCCGGTTATTTTTTTCCACAAATAATAAAATATTTTAAAATAATAAAAACTTCAATCTGTGACATAAATTTCCGATAAACTAATTATTAGTCTTTAAATGTACGCCACAGTTACACATGCATGACCTTGAGACGAGCCTATAAGTTAGTTGCTGTTCCGTCGTGCTACAATTATGTTACCGCCTCAACTGTTAAAGGATGCTGAAACTTTCGTGAATATTCTTCGAAAAGATTCTGAGTTGATACATTTGCCGGAATTAAAGTTTCTCAAAGATTATATGGAAAAGTAGCTCCTATTCATCATCCACATTTTTTAGCTTGGGCGCCCAAATTCCACTTCCAAAAAAGCAACCTGCTTCATCCTCTCATGAAGAATCAACCATGGAAGACGAAGTAGAAGAAGAAGAAGAGCCAGAAAGTGAAGAATCGGAATTGGGTTTGTTGTTTTCATAAATCTTATGTCAGAGTTCGATTCATCAAACGTTATCCCGGAGGAGTCTGATGAGCCGCAACCCATGGGTGATGATTCTATCGAAGTCACGGAAGAGTTATCAGACAAAGCCGACAACAAACGCTCTGAAGCCCAGGCCAAATTTTCCGATGGAAATTTTGAGGAAGCTGCCACTTTATTCACCGAATCGATTATGGCTAACCCGACTCGCGCTGTCTGCTTTGCCAAAAGAGCCGCGTATGTTCGTCGAATTCCACGATCATTTTTAGTTGTTTTGTTAAACTAAAAAAGCCAGCCGCTGCTATCCGGGACTGTAACAAAGCTATCTTACTCAACCCAGATAGTGCTGCTGCATATAGGTGGCGAGGTTTAGCGCACAAGTTTGTTAATTTTTGAGGCTAATGCTTATTTTTAAGGCTCCTTGGCCAGTGGGAAGCAGCATATCTCGACCTTCAGACTTCCAATAAGCTGGACTTTGACGATAATGTTAACGATGCCGTAAAAGAACTCGAACCGATGGTATGCCACATCTTCTAATTGATATCCATTAAAATTATCTAGCACAAGCGCATTCATGATCACAACCTCAGGTGGGAGCGTAAACGTGAAGAGCGCAAATACAACGAACTTAAAAAGGCCCATGCGGCTCGACAAAAGGCCAGACGGGTCTGTCGAAATTTTATCTTATTATCATTCTAGGAGGAGGATGATGGGGCGAACTGCGGTGGTTGTATGCCAGGCGGCATGCCCTGTGGTGGTATGCCGGGCGGCATGCACGGTGGTGGTATGCCGGGCGGCATGCACGGTGGTGGTATGCCGGGGGGCATGCCCGGTGGTAGCATGCCAGAAGGCATGGGAGGTTTACTGAATGATCTCCTCTCAGACCCAGAGATGATGTCCGCTATGCAGGTGCGTCTTGTTTAGATTTTTGTACCGTTTATTGTCCGAAGTTGTAATATAAACGTGATGTGCTTGCTTTATAGGATCCCGAGTTGCAAAAGGCGTTCTCTAGTGGTGCCGGCCCCGCTGGTTTTGCTGCAGCAATGAAGAACCCAAAATTGGCAAAGGTTTTTGAAAAGTTGGGGAAGATGCAAGACCCCTCTGAAGCTGCAGATAAGCCCACATCAACGCCCGGTGGGGATGGTAATTTTTTTAAATTTAAAATGTAATCTTTACTTTTCCAGATTTGGATTGAAAGAAGCGCCATGAATGATGAAATCTCTATAATGTGTTGAAAGCCAATCAATAGTGTTAACTTCACCGTTTCTGTGTGTTTAACCCAGTTTGTTAATGTTTACAGTGCAAAAGACGTCTTCTTTACTTGTTGGGGGTCGGGGCTGTCTTTGTTCGCACATTGTACTGGGATGGCTTCAGCGACCATTGGCTTGTTCGATGGCCTCGCCATATTTTCCGCCAATTAATCTTCTGTATTGGGATGCAATCTTCGTGCTTTCACCTGAACCACCTGGCTATCAAAAATAATACTTCTATTCTACACTTTCGGCTGCTTCTTGCGCCCATTGTATGATGCACAGTTGATTAGTGGGAAGAACAAAATAGCAGTTCGTGATTATACGGCCCTAGCTCTATTTTATCCCATTTACTCATGCTACGTAGCTGTTGTGCTTCATTGCCACTATCACCAGAATAGTTCATGGTCGCACAGAAGCTATAGCAAGGTTAAATAACCCACGCCGACAATCCGCCACACAGTATGCAAACACTCGTCCCATTACAAATTATAGCACGACCTACGGTGGGGCCCCTGCCAGCTCGGAATACCTTGAGTAAAAAAGGCCCCTTTACCAACCATAGTGTCGACTTCTCTAGGGCATATTCTTATAACGTGACTTACCCCACGTAGACGGGAGACCATGTTCTATTTTTCGGAGGCATTGTTTTTTTTGGTGGAATCCCAATTTGCGGCGAAAAAATAACGTTCCATCTTGCGTCCCTGATTGAAGATCTGGTGCTCCGCTTACGCCACATTATCGTTTCACTCGTGGACGCAGCGCTATTCAAGGAGAATGAATTGGGCAACTGTTGCAACTTCTGGAAGACTTATCGATGAACCAAGACGTCAGCGAATCCTTCATTCGTTACCTTTTCATTGAAAAAGCTGCCCCCGTTCGTCAAAGCCTCTTTGGCAACCCACACTGTCGTTGGTCAAGTGGGCCGACCGCAATTTGCCGATCACCTTGGCCATGAAACAGTAGCCGGCGTGACAAGAGCTCCCCAGGGACTCACTGGCGACGAGGCTCAAGATTTTCGTGACTTGAGGCGCCAAATGCGTGATATGCTGGAGAAAAAGGTTCGCTGGCGGGGACAACGGAAGCCAAAAAGCATAATCAAGCTACACGCCTTGCTGGTTTCATCAGGCGTTCGGGTCCAACGCAAAGCGCTGTCATTCTCCTTGATCGTACTCGGAGAACGGAGATGCCAGGCAGTGAGTGCGGCTTTCACTTGGCGTAGATTGAACTCCTTGTTGTGACTATCGAGCCCTGAACGCGGTCAAGGTTCGTGACCGCTGTATACTGCCGCATATCAACGATTGTTTCTCGTTCCTACATGGAAAGAAAATATTTTCCTCAATATATCTGGTGCGGCATATCACCAGATATAGACGACATTCGCATGTTCAGCAAACGCATGGATGAACACGGAATCGTGGTAAACCCAGAGAAATTCGATTTTGGCCGAACCGAAGTAAGCTTTCTAGGTCGCTTGGTAAATTATCTGGGGCTTCGGCCACTTGACGCGAATGTAGCAGCGGTTTCTGACTACCCAGAGCCCAGGACAAAGCGCCAGCTTTAACGGTTAATTTGATTGCTGAATTTCTACTTCCGTTTCATCGGCGATTTCGCTGCGATGGCCTCGTAATTTACCCCTCTGACCTCCGGCGGAAACGGTCAGATTAAACAGTCACCTTCCAGAAGTTGAAGGCCAGTCTCGTTGCCGCCACCTTGGCTCATCTGTGTCCTGATGCCCAACTATATTTGGTGGTAGATGCTTCGAATACAGCAGTCGGGGCCGTTCTCAGCCCAGTTGAAGAGGATCGTCGACAACCCCTCGCGTTTACATCAAAGTCCCTATCCCCAACGAAACCCCGATACAGCACCTTCGGTCGTGAATTATTGGCGGCTTACCTAAGCGTGAAGCGCTTTCGCCATTTTGTTCAAGGTGGCCGCATTCTCCCACTCAACGAGCGCGAGATGTGTCAACGCCATTTCCATTCAAAGTTCGACCTTAAATTCCGCCATATCCGCAGTGCAGATAATGAGGTTTCGGACGCCCTTTTACGCATCGAGTTGAACAGTCTGTGGCTCGCTAATGTTATCGACTACGAGGAGACGTCTGACACCAAGCAACACGAGGGTTTACTAATTGGTCCCAACGATGCAGCTCTTATCGGCCTACCTCTCCCTCGAACTCACTTCATGCAGCGTCGCGTTTTCGAAAGGGTTTACGGTCTCTCGCACCCTGATATTCGCCCGATTAGTGGCCAAAAGGTTTTACAAAGGGATTACAAAGAGACGTCCGCCTTTAGACACGGTCATGCCTTTAGTGGCAACAGGTAAAAGTTTAGCGCCACACCAAGGGGCCGATCGGCACGTTCGACGCACCCGACGCACGGTTTAGCCACGTTCATGTGGATTTAGTCGGCCCGTTGCCTTCGTCCAGGGGTTTCCGCTACTTGCTGACTTGTATAGATCGCTTTACCCGTTGGTGCGAAGTTATACCGCTAGCGGACATCGGCGCAGAAACGGTCGTTCTCGCCTTCCTGCACAACTGGATGGCGCGTTTCGGATCTGCGCGTCGTTTGACAACCGACCGAGGGGCACAATTCGAATCATCGCTTTTCAAAAAGATGTGCCAATTTCTTGGATGGGAGCGAATCCGCAAAACTGCTTACCATCCCGCGGCCAATGGGATGGGTGAGCGCCTCCATCGAATACTGAAGTCCTCCCTCGTGGCTCAGGATGACCGAGAACATTGGGTAGACAATTTGCCTCTCGTCCTCCTTGGCATTCGTGCGACTTTTAAACCCGACGTCGACTCCTGCCCGGCGGAATTGGTCTACGGTGCAACTCTCCGGTTACCGGGTGAGTTTGTTAACCCAAGAGTAGCTGAGCCGTCCCTGTTTGTCTCCGATATTCTTAAGAGGCTACGCATTTTTGCTTGGAGCGTTCGGCCTAAAGAAACCAGACCCCAGAAGTCAGGCTCCCAGGTCAACCCACAACTGCAAAAGAGCACCACGTTTTTCTCCGTTGTGATCGAGTCCGCCGTCTTCGAATCACCATAAATCTTTTTTCAAGGATCCCTTTTTTTAACACTGTTCCAGACACCTATCCGTCCGCATTGATTCGTCAACCGAACGACGCGTTTTCTCAACGAAAATCTAGTTTTTCATCTTCTCATGCCCGATGCCCGAAGCAGTCAGGAACAACCAACGTCTTGCGCTTTGAAGACTACCCGTACGCGAAGCGTTTGAGTCATCCGGACATGCACCTATGCATCTGTCCGACTTTGCTCCTTGGTCACCTGTCGGTTAACCTTCGTCCTCAAGTCCCCTTTCGACGATGAGTTTAAAGAAAGAGCCCCGTCGTTACCTTAAAAACTCCCGTTTTGTTTTAACGAACACAATAACCGAATTGGCTCCACGAACAACTCAGTGAAATTCGATTCTTTTACAAAAGGAACAATCCCGATTATATTTTGTTTGCGCTCTCGTTCGTAATTCCTTTTAGACACGTTTGCAATAAATAGGTTTAGTGGTTTGAAGTATGGTCGACAAGCGACTACGACACATCCATCCTGCTGCCACTCCCTAAGAAGAGGGACAAGACAGTGGGCTTCAATTGTCGAGGCATCCGTCTTATTGATATAGCAGTGAAAGTATACTAAGCACTCCTGCTAAGACGCTTCAAATCGACGAGAGACGCTAACGCCCGCCCCAATCAAGGAGGTTTCCGGCGCGGCCGAGGATGCGTGGGAGGGCCAGATCTCTACCCTGCGAAGTACCAACAGCCAACCACAACTTCCGGGCGGTATTCGACTCGGTCAACTGGGAGTCGATAAGTAATGGAAGCGGCCTGCACACCCGGAACCACGCGAACCTTCCGTGACAACCACTCGTCTAACCTACGGCTGTAAAACCTGACAACTGCGTCGAACGTCATTTTAAGGTTCTTGGCGCAAACTCTAGTTACTGTCTATATCAGCTGGGCCGACCGACAACGCTGGCCTACATGGCGTAGTATTCGCAGTTCCTGACAGGACTAATAACGCAGTACTCGCGTGGGAAATAATAGACTGGCTCTACTCCGCTTTTGCGGCAGCCCCTTCAGCCTTTCAATCGGAGTTCACATTGAACATGGAGACTGCTTCTAACATCGGGGAATTCTGGAAGCTGTTTCGTCTTATCCGGCTCGCATCCGGAAAACAGCCGTCCCAGGCACAACTCCTTCGCGACACCGAGTGTTTCACCTCGGCGAGAGCCGCTCAAACCCGCCCCAATCAAGGAGGTTTCCGGCGCGGCCGAGGATGCGCGGAGGGCCAGATCTCTACCCTGCGAAGTACCAACAGCCAACCACAACTTCCGGGCGGTATTCGACTCGGTCAACTGGGAGTCGATAAGTAATGGAAGCGGCCTGCACACCCGGAACCACGCGAACCTTCCGTGACAACCACTCGTCTAACCTACGGCTGTAAAACCTGGCAACTGCGCGTCAAAGATACCAGTAAATTTTAAGTATCCGATCACTGGTGTCGGCGAAACGTTTTGACGCGACCAACTCTCCAACAACGAAATAAGGTGCTGATGTTAATATGCGTAGACACTTTCAACCCTACTACAACGCGTTGGCTGCTGTGGTTCGGCCACAGTCAGCGCTAATAAAACTCCATCCTTCGTCGCCAACATGCACTGTTTGACGCTGCCAACCCATGCAAAGCTGAAAACGTTGATCGGCACCGTGCTTAGATCTACGGAATGTCTAAGATGTGCGTCGATGGGAACAGAACTGGATCACAATCTGTTTTGATCAGGTGGCCACGCTTAGGTGGCTTCTATTCGTGATATTCACGAAGCCGATTAATCCTCTAACAGGATCTAGCGGCGCCAAAGAATAAGGATACACACTCTTTGGCGTTTTCTACCCCCCACTGAAACTCTTTATCCGGCCGAAGTACTTTCTAAGTTGGCCTCTAACCCAGGTCAAACCGGACTGTAAAACTCCCTCCGCTGAAGACCCAGCTCTTATTCGGCAAGCCAATCGTCTGAGAGATCTGAGTCGATGTTGGCCTCGTTTATGTGACTGTGTTTCATTTCCATAATTTGATTAGGGTTCGCCTCGAGAAAATCTTTGGAAAATCCGCTTGGCCGCTCTCCCTCTTTTCGCGAACAAGAGTGCACGGCCGGGAAGTCTCAAGACATCTCCCCACCGTAAATAAGAGGATACTTAATGATAGAATTTAGAGCAAGAGCGATAAACTTAGTTGTGAATTGTTGATCGAGTCTGCAGGATGGGCCGTTCGATCTAGAATTATGGAAACAACGATAACGATCAACGAATCAATCCGAGTCGAATTCTGCGTCTCTCATGGGTTGCTTCCGTCGAAGAGAGTTGCGGGTACTGAAACGAACCAATACGTTTTTCTAGAACTTTTCGAACGAGACTATTGTAGTGTACTGATTAATTAACGTTTGTTTATGCGGTGGGCCCGTGTCGGTCAAAATTCCCCCAGTCTGGCCAGCTGATATGAAAGCATGGTTCACTGTCATCGAAGCACAATTCTCTTGTCTGGGCATCACCAAGGAGCTGACAAAGTTTTATCATTTGGTAGGCGCTTTGACGCCTGAGTTGGCCAGCCGCTTCTCCCACGCCACCACAACTATGGCGAAACTCCGTTTACAACGCTTAGAGAAGCGATGCTTAGTCAGATGCGAAATTCTGATTTGGAAAATGTGGATTTTCTTCTGAACAATGTGGAAATAGGTGATCGAAAACCTTCCGCTTTACTGCATCACCTTCAAGGCATTTCAGTGACATGGGCCTTAATGATCGCTTCATCAAGGCTTTCTTCATTAAAAAGCTTCAGCCAGCAATCCGGACTGCTGTCGCACTTGCCGAAGATGTCCCCCTAACGCAGCTTGCCAAAATGGCCGACAGGGTAGCTGAAGCTGACGCGAAACAACGATATATCGCCGCCTTCGCAAGACAGCCAAGTCAAGAGAGGAAGGACATCAAAAACCCAGATTGGCACGAAGAAATGCAACGCCTGGTTCACCAAATGGAAACCAAGCTCCGCGCTGAATTTCAAGGACGTAACCGCCAACACAGCCCCAATTATGATTCCCGAAATTCGTCACCTTTCCGCAGAAGTAATCGCCCTCCTCTAAAAGATGCTGGTATCACACTAACTTCGGGCCTAACGAGCGACACTGTCGTTATCCGTGCCGGCACTCGGGAAACGCCGTCGCCAGAGAGTAATCGCGGCCGACTCATTTGGCGCTCCCTCGACAAGCCGCGTACTCTTAATTCGAGAACCCAGCAATAATCTTTGTTTCATGCTGGATTCTGGCGCTGAAGTCAGGCTATACCCTTTTCTAACTCTGACCGACAGACCTCATTCCCAACGCATTTTTTCAAGCAATCAACCGTTCTCGAATTCCCACGTATGGAAGCCGCCGCCTTTCCCTTAACCTAGGTTTCAAGTACACGCTGTCCTGGACATTTATAGTGGCGGATATTCCTTCCCCGATAATCGGCGCTGATTTTCTCCACGCATTTAATTTGTATCCCGATATCCGAGGACGATGTCTGGTGGACGCCGGCACGAATGCACGTGTTACTTGTAGCAAATTTTGCCCCATACTGTCGAAGGGACCACAAATGATGACCCAACGTGTAAACGAAACTCGGACAATCCTTTTCCACATCACCAACCCAAGGACAACCCGCCTGTAGGTCTCCCAACCACCCCCACGCACATCCCCATTCCTTCGACAACTCGTTCGGGACGCCGAGTACATTTCCCTACCCACCTACCCACCTTACCACGTATATCTGTTAAGCCATTCTGTCGTATCACGACTACATTTCTAAGGAGGGTGCCCTGTAGTGTACTGATTAATTAGCGTTTCTTTAAAACGATAAATTGACACACCTTCCGATTCGAAACTACGAAGTGGTCGTTTTGCTTTCTTATGCGGTGGGCCCGTTAGGATAAGAACATATCTATTATTCATCCCTTCAATATCCTCATTAATGGCGTATGGAGATAGCAATGAATGATGTCAAGCATTTGTTCCATCTTATTTGCCAGTCAAATCCTTTTAGGCTCTAATGTCCTGTGCCCATGCCCCAAAATAGTTGCTGGAGTATTTATTCATAATAGTTTGCTTAAATGAGCCAATGGAAATCGAAGGGGAAGCGTACATTTGTGCGTATTTAAAATACCAATTACGTATGTTTACAATGATTAAACGTCTTGTCTTTAAGGGTTTCACTAACAAAAAGGACTTTAAGATATAAATCGCTTTTCCAGAGTGGGGATGGTTTCGCGTTTAAAAAAAAGATTTGCGATAATATAGAACAGTTTTTACGTTGGGGTGTTTTAGAGGACGTGGCTGAAGCCTCCAGAGGGCTTTCATTTGATTTATAAGCATAACGATTTGTTACCGATCTGTACAAACTTACTTGTTCATAGGAAACATTGACTGATTTCGTAACAGGCGTAATCGAAAAAGGTTGCGACATTGAGACTCACCGTTGTAATAAAAATAATGTAGAAGACAAGTACGGGGTTAGGGGTTTTCGCATAATCAACAAAATTTATCAAAGTATTGGTTTCAATAAACAAAGTTCTGGAACAGTTAGACAAAAAGAGACTATCAAAGCTTCTGGGGTGTGTTGGCTGTCAACTGGGAAATTGCTTAATCAACACAGAAACAGCCCCAGACGACCATCACTGGCGCCTCTTCTATTCCAGATCAGGGTGGTCATTGTGACGCGCTGGTAATCCAACGATGGTTAGCCGAGTTGGCTGCCAAAGTTCGGTGGTGGTACATCAGGATTAGAAGTTCCCGAAGTCACTCGCCAAATTAAGAATTCAATGATTTCTCTTGATGCAGAACTTCTATCGACGTTTCATTGCCGATTTTGCTTAGATCGTCTCACCGGTGTAACGCTTCGATTTCCGAATGGACTCATTGATTAAAAAGAGGTACTGAATCCTACCCTCAGTAGTCCTGAGAAACTCGGGTCTAAATAAAATAATAAGACGGCATATTATTCCAACATTGTAATAGTCCGACTCGAGCCGAAAACGGTGGCAAGCAGTGTCGTCCGCATCCGTAACGACGAGTTCTCTGTTAGCACACTTAGGCTGGGTGTCCTTTTACAGAAGTGAAAGTTCAGTCGTTCCAAACGCGCTTAGCGCACCCGGCAATTGGTTACCAATGGGCAAGTAACGTATAATCACAATGATTGGCTGTCGATTACGCAAGCAACGGCAGGCGAATTTGATCGATTGCGGGGGTCATATACAGACTACGTTAATATATTCAAATCAGCAATAATATAACCCAGGTTTTATGGCCAGTTTTACTTGATAACATGCGATCGCTTTACTATAATTCTCGAAATGATGTATTATTAATTGATTTTAAATGGTTGACACGAATTTGATTAAGTCAAGCATCATAGTCTGCATATGACCGACAAGATACTACAGTTTTGTGAAGTTTTTAAATCACATATTTCAAAAAACTTTGATCAATTTTTTGTTGACAAAGGCAAACATGTTTAAGGAACCGTTTAAGTGAGCCACTACTAGTTTGTTTAAGTACTTAACCGGGCGCTTTAGTTGTCGTCGCAAGCATGGTGGGTGCCTATTATACTATTCCTTCTCGTTGTTTTTATATTATGACATATCTTAATGAAAATGAAATTTTAGCCTGTCGGTCAGAAAAAGGTTATTAAAGCGAAGAAGATTAAGGAAATCAAGTCTCAGGATGTTCCTGTGTTATCTAAGGAAACTAAAGGAAAGGGCAAATCCAAGGTGGCTGCTCTTCCAGATATTGCTAAGAAGCATGCAGTTTCCGAACTGAAAAAGACGATAAAGAGGAATCCACTCATCCAAAAAAGACCACGGAACTTTGGCATTGGTAGAGACATCCAGCCCCGTCGCAATGTCTATCGATTTGTTAAATGGCCCAGGTACATTATGCTGCAGCGCAAAAAGGCTACCCTTAAGAAGCGGCTAAAGATCCCTCCACCAATCAACCAGTTCAACGAAGCCCTTGATAGATCCACTTGTAAGTATTGGTTTATACTTATTTGTGTTAGCTCTCCAGGTGTTCAATCTTTGCAACAAGTACAGGCCGCAGACCAAGCAATCTAAAAAGACACAGCTGACTCACCGTGCCCAAAAACGCACTGATGGTGCCCCTGATGCCCCCACGGCCCGTAAAGCTGTATTAAAGGCCGGAATCCGTGAGGTTACTGCTGCAATCATGCAGAAAAAAGCCCAGCTTGTTCTCGTGGCTCACGATGTGGATCCCATCGAGATCGTTCTTTTCCTGCCCGCCCTTTGTCGCAAAATGGGAGTTCCCTACGCCATCGTTAAGGGCAAAGCCCGTCTTGGCCGCGTAGTTCGTCGAAAGACTTGTACCTGCCTTGCCTTTACGAATATCAAGACGTACGTTTACTTATAGAATAAATATATCTTTTAGAGAGGATAAGCCACGCATGGCCAAAATAATCCAAACCGTGAAAACAAACTTCAACGATCGCCATGATGAGGTAGGCGCCTATATGATTTTTTTAATCATCAAACATAGATCCGCAAACACTGGGGAGGTGGCGTTATGGGATCTAAATCTCTCGCTCGTGTTGCCAAGTTGGAAAGAGCTAAGGCGAAGGAGGTGCTTGTTAAGCTTGGTTAGTTTCTCACGAATAAAACGTGTATATGATCGGATTTCAAATGTTGGATTTCTTCATTATTATTGCGATATGCGAAACTTGGCTACGTCTTTAGTACATGTCCATGGGGTTGTTTAAAATCAAACTTGGGTATTAACACTAAACAAGAAGAGATTCATCGACAATATACCGTTTCATAAATGCAGATTTACAAAAAATATTCATAAAATGTCTAATCGGTGAAACTGTCCTCGATTATTTCTACCGAATTGGGAAGAAGCACGCTATCGTCAATTTTACTGATGGCGATTTCCTCACTGCAGGAGTCCTCTACAACTGGAGTGTTTTTGACAGCATTCTTCTCTTGTCTTCCATCAGCTGACATGGAGGCGTCGCCACTGGCTTCGACAAATATACTTGTCGATTTTTTTTCCGTGAGGTTCCTGGACTTCATTAGGCTCTAAAAGTTGAATTTAAAATAGTTTTGGAACGACATTGATCAATTCCACCTAACGCGAAAACGATCTTACGTGGTTGCTACTTAATTCTCCCGAATGCTCATTTTCTCGCCATCTAACATCGTCGACTGACATTGAGGTTTCATAGACACTGGGTTGCAGGCCCCCATTAGAGGAGGTCGAGCTACTCTCTAACAAAATGCCCGATTTCGCTAAACTCTAAAATTGGAAACATCGATTTACATTTAGTACCGCAATTGAATTACTGGCATTATAAGACATCCCGGCCTTACCTTTCGCAGTGAGGCCATTTGCACAGAGCATTCCACAGCAGTTCCATCGTCCATTGCCTGTGTTAAATCGAGAGTGATCATTTCGGCATCACCGCTGATACCAGGATTTGAGTTCGATGATAGTGGTGGCAACCTAGCCAGGTGTTGCTTTGGTATAACTGGACTACTGGCTGCCTGGGGCTCTCGAAAATGCGGTGGTAGTGCTGAGGGTCGTATGAACCTGTTAACAGGGCTTTGTCTACTGCTATTAGGGTCGTCGAAATCGGAAGACCGATCCGGCGTAGTTGAGACCGGTGGGGACTGGTCACTTTCCGCCTCTGTCAAATCGATTGTGGTGCCATCGATGACGGTATTTTTTCTTTCCAGTTTCATAATTGGCGGTTCGGGGAGAATAGCTGCCGCAGGGTCGTTGAACTGCGGCAGTTGAGTGCCCCCACTACCTAATCGCGGGGCGTTAAGCATGGGTCGTTGGGTATCAGCCTTCGATGGGATAAAAAAGAGCCCGTCTGCAGGTTGATGCTTTTTCTGTGGAATTGGATAACCAAGTGCCGTGTTTCGCATACGTTCCGCAGCTTCGAACTGGCCCTGCGACTCTAGTTGAATGGCAGCCTCGCCGTATTTCAATCTGTTTTGGGCGAACTGTGTGTCCAAATGCTGCTCCACGCCTTTCTCGAGTCCGTAGTTCTCCTTTTCCTCTGGTCTGCTGAAAAGGAGATCGTGATCCGAAATGTCGAATACCACGTCGCTCATATGCGACCCGGTGAGGAAACCGAGATGGTTTTCCAAATCATCATCAGTCTTGCGCTCTGAGGCGCCATGTAGTTCCGTGAGCTGACGCTGTGTGGCAGAGAAGTGGGAGTTCTCGTCCAATTTGAATAGATCCACAAGCTCCTGTCGAGTGAAGTATCGATAGGGGTCACCGTCATCGTTGCTAGCAGGGTTGTCGGATGCGGCGCGGCCGATTGTCTGTCGGATAACCGAATCCTTGAAGACCTGTCGTCGGTAGATTTTCTCCTCGACTGTGGCGCATGTAATAAGTCGATAAACAACCACGTTGGACGTTTGCCCAATACGATAGACGCGGTCCACTGCCTGTGCATCAACGGCAGGGTTCCAGGAAGGATCAAGGATCACCACTCGGTCTGCCGAGGTTATCGTCAAACCGACTCCGCCCACCTGATAATTAAAAATTGATTTATAGTGGTGGGTGGTACGACGCACGGTTAGATCTGATCAGGACGCACTTCATTTTGCCGAAAGGTGATACATAAATGAGCCAATGCAGAGGAAAAACGCTACACCATTCTGCATACTCAAGTAGGCCCCTCACCCTCCACACGTACTTCCTTATTCGTGACTATCTAAATAAACCGGATCTACCACAATGCAACGCTGTCCCATTTCCGAAAGTTTTGCGTAAATCGCTCCACTTGGCTCCAGTAAATCAATTAAATAACCATTGGCAAGCATCAATCGAAGTTTCTGCATTTTCGCCTTGCCTGCAATCACGCATTAGATTTCAATTATGGTTTTGCAAATTGGCTATCACAATCATCCAATGGTCACCTGATGGTACCAGGGAGGTCACCTGTAAAAATATTCCAGAGAATCTCCCAAGCAAACATCCATGAAGCCGATTTATTCTCTAGTAGGAGATAACAGCATAAATTTGATTGAATGGTGACAGCACAGTACCACAAAAACAGATCAGCGTTTGATTATGATGTGATTATAAATCGATCCTTTTAAAGATTAGTCATCAAACAGTTTTAATCAACCGCATTATTAACTCCCACCGCCTCGATTGGTCATATTAATTTCCAATGAATATTTCCCTCCTAGTGTAGTATTTATAAAGCGGTCGTTCAAATCGCGAATACTCAATTGCTAATTTCTGTTTTGATCCTCATGACCTCCATAACGCGCTTAAAATTATGAATTATAAACGACGTGCACACTAGCTGTGTTTACCTGGGTCGTGAGAAGCATCGCCGTGTATGTCTTATTCCTGGCAAACTCCTCCAGCATATCCAGTCGTTCGCTCAACTTCTTTAAGCGCCCATCCAAACGCAGAATACGGTGTTTTGGCAGATCCGGACGCCTGCTTTCCGACTCATTGACGCCCAAAATGACGGCTTCCGCCATGTTTAAGAGTCGCAGGGACTGCGAGAACACGAGGGTCCTGTGGGCCGGCTTCCCAGTGTCTAGCGACTCTTCCTGGAATGTCTCCAGGAGTCGCACCAGAAAGACCAGCTTACCCGACTCCATCAGGAGGGCCGTGCGCGAGGGGGCCCGGATCTCGCTACCTGGAAGAGTCTGCGACACCTCGAGACCCAGATTAGCACACTGGTTGGCTGAGAGGAGGCGTGGGTGGTCACAGAGCTTCTTGAGTATTGTCAGCTCAACTAGAGGCGATCGTTTTGTTGTGCCGAAAAGCAGCTCCTTGACGTGATCCAGTTTTAGAAAGTCTCGGTAGATGGTCTCCTGTAGGGGGCTTAGGAACACCCAGACGACAATCTCATTCTTCCGGGGCAAACGCTTAGACGAGTCCTTGACAGCCAACCTGGTCAAGGTGTCGGCTTTGGTGCGCCGCAGGATGTAGGGTGCAATCATCTTCTGCAACGAGTCCGCCATCAACTTGCCGTGCAATCTTTCCGCACCCGAGGCATCACGCTCCCTCGAGCGCATAATTGGCTTTTCGTATTCACCCAGAAAGGTCTTCTGCGTGCCCAAGAGGCGTCCGCTGTGTGTAAAGTCAAAGAGACTCCATAATTCGCGTAGATTGTTCTGCACCGCCGTCCCTGTCAACAGAAGCCGATGCTCCGACGAGATAGCACGCACGGCCTTGGCGATTTTTGTAGAGGTATTCTTGATTCGGTGGGCCTCGTCTAGGATCATGTAATCGTAGGTGAAGCATGGTCCATCTACACCGAGCTTGGGTTGTCCCGCAGCTGACGAATGCCAGGGCGTGTATGCGGAGGATCGGGAATCCGATTGGTCGGTTCCAATGTCTTGGATGCCCGCGACCAGCATGTTGTAGGTGGTCAGCAGGATGCCGCCGTGTCGTTGGACAGACGTGAGCCCGCGGATGCGAGCGGCCTTGGTGAGCTCGTAGTAGGTGAAGAGCTTGAGGGACGGGGCCCATTTGGAGAACTCCGCCTGCCATGCGTTGATGACGGAGACGGGAGCGAGGATAATGACGGTCCGTCGACGCTTGCTTGCTTCGTCGGACAAGAAGTAGCCTGTAAGAAAAGCGATCGCCTATTGGCAAAAGAAAGGGGGAAGGCACTATTAGAAATGAACACCGAGTAGAGGACACCGGGAATTACTTAATTTTAATGCCATAGGATTCCGGTCTTTGGGAAAGGTCGCCGTCATTTTCGCTTGGTTCGCTGTTTCAGGCGCCTTGTGATGAACTGTGGATGCCTTTACCATTAACCTCATGCTAAACAGTTTTTTTTAAAATTATTTCGTTCTCCGTCCTAATTTGCGCGGCTAGAGAGTCAGCCATGAGGATTCTCACACACAGTAGAAGATATGGGAAAGAATGATTTTTGTGCAGGAATCTCCTGCTAAAAGATGGGCCGGTTTCGAAGGGTATCGTCAACGTGGCGTTCCCATTTCAACATGAAAAGGGGGTGGAGGAAGTGCCCACTGCTTGGTCGCACTCCCAGCTAACCCGGGGGGTAAAATTCCCGATGATGATGCAGCAGCAGCAGCAGCCGGTTTCTGCCACTACCTGTCAGACTCGAGGTCGTAAACGGTGTCCTTGAATGAAATTGCGAAACCCTCCAACAAATCGTAATGGCTGAGCTGAGCGTAGTGATATGGTCTCTTACTTGAAACGTTTTCCCGAGACCCATGTCATCGGCCAGAATGCCACCGGTGCTTGTCTTGTGCAGATTCCACAGCCAAGCGATGCCTTCTTTTTGGTAGTCGAAGAGTTGCCTGTGAATTGACTCCGGGACGCGAAAGCCCGGCGAAACTTCAACCATACTTGAAGGCGTAACAGGAGCCACGGTCGCCACGGTGGAGTCTACGTGAATTGACAGGTTGGTCGTCTGATCTACCAACTGACTTATGTCGGCGTCATCAGGGGCCGCCTCGACATCCTCGTCTTCTGACTGACATGGAGAGAGGGAGGGAGAGAAAATACGAAATATTCAATTAAGGGACATGGTCCATGGAACGAAGTCTGGTTAAAATGACAGGATCAAGTACCATTTAGGAAAGATTAGTAAACCCATGAACAATGGGAACGATATGGGTTGTACGGCAGTGGAACGAAACGTTATGGTTACCCTTATTCCTAACAGTTGTCACGAAAACCGCTCCGCATTTACTAGGAGATCGCGGCTAAAACAACGATGACTGGTGCTTGAGAAGGGCTCTGATTTTCTTACCTCGCGTTCTTCTTCGGACCGGATAAGCTCCTCCAGTCGACCGATCCTCCTTTTGTATTTATCATTCGGGCAAAGATCATCCGCCCTCAGAAGCGCCTTCAAGGCCTCCCGATAGTTATGGCTCTCACACAATTGTCGAGCTTTAGATTCCAACATCCGTGCACTCTCTTCTTTTTGTTCCAACGATTGGCAATCCACATTGTCTGGTCTCTCCTCCTTTTCAGCGCCTGTTTTTGCATCGGCTTCCTCCTCCGCCAATTGTTCAACCAGGAGTTCGATCTTTCGGGCCGTCTTGGGGTTAGGGTCTATCTTGTAAGCTCGCTGCACGACAGCGAGGGATTCAGATATCCTCTTCTCGTCGTAGAGCAAACGGGCCACTGTGAGAAGGTCTGTCGCCTCGGCAGCTGGCTGAAAACAAAACACGGCGAATTACTCACAGTCAGCGCCCTCAAACACCAATGAGTGCGTGGTTTTGCGAGTAAGGGCGTGTGGATAAGATTGCATGCAGAAGGGCAGGTATTCGTAGACTGTTCTCTAAAGACAATTGTGCTGTAACGAAGAATAATCGGCTCGCGGCATTTGTAGTGGAGGTGGAGGATGATACATGCAAATGAATTCCTTTAGATAAGAGGCGATCGTCCGCATTACGTACAAGCTCATGTCAATCAAGCCAGTCGGTGGATTTTATATTTAGATGCGGATGCAATAGATTAATGTAAACCAAGTAGGCTGAGACGAAATATATTGGCTACCTGATTATTTTGGTGTTTAACAGGAGTCGTGGAGGACCTGGAAGAATGTTGCGAATCAGAAGAACCGTTGACGACCTCACTCTATTCGAGGGCAAGACAATAAGAAAACGGACAATCATATTGATTAAAACCTATTAGAGGGGACCATAGGTGATCATCACTAAATCCACTTAACAAAACCTAACATACGATTTTCGATATGTATGCGCACAATGTACACATGAAACAGAACAATGGACGGAAAACAAAACATTAACAATATTTACCGCAGGAGAGTGTTTTTGTCCCGATTTTCTCGGTGATGCCGTTTTCTGTTGATTGTAAACGAATATAACGTTATGGATCAATAAAATAGACTAGAATAGACGAGGATAACAATCAAAATGCTCACGGCTGATTTGATACCATTACTATCAGTTAAAGCGTGCACGCTCGAGGGGTTCTCGGCGGAGATCGGCGTAGAAGCTGGTTTCGGGGAGTCGTTCGTCTGAATAAATGAGATGTATATCTTAGAATTATCCTCTACACATGCCTTACACACGGATCAGCAATACATCTATAGAAAAAATTTAAATCCCTTGAATCAGTCTTTTGCATAGCTGACAATGCACTATCAGACATATTCACACCAATTCAATATACAACCAACCGTTTCACGCTGTGAAGATCCGAATTCTCCAGCTGCAATCTCTTTCGAAAGAAATTCACGAAGTTTTTTCATCTTGGTGGCGGTTTTGGGGTCAGGAACAAGGTCATACGCTGACATCACTGCCTCGAGGGATTTTGCAGTTTTACCTGCCTCAAAAAGCAAACGAGCTTCAGCTAATAAATTATTAGCGGCCGACACACTCTGCGTTGAAAAAATGTATTTAATAGGTTAAACCGATTAAGTTCAAGAATCAAAATAAAAAAATTACAGATTTATCGCAAACGACCTTGACATTTTTCTCGTCCTTGTCTTCTTGGATAGATAAATTGACCGTCTGGTCGATAAGTTGATCAATCGAATAAGGAATTTTTTTTTTTTGTGAGGCAATAACCGCACGAACACGATGTATCTTTCGTTCGAGTCTATCAGTTGGTGTGATTTCAAAAGCAGCGATTATATTGTTGAGAGAACCCTCAAAATCGCCCACATCATACAGTTCTCGGGCCACATTTTCGAACTCCTTGGAAGCCCCTTCGCAGTTTTCGGATGGACAACCGGTTTCTTTGTTACACGAATTCATCTGGTCACTAAAACTATTTCACAAGTGAAAGTAAATCGGTAGAGTACATCGAAATGCGTGAATTATAGCTTCGATTCTAGATTATGACTTAATATTCGATGAGAACGAAAGTAAAAATAATAATGATTGTTTAATGCAAACCAACTTATCGTTTTCCACTATTTTAATAATATCCAAATAACAAAAATAATAACACTAAAACATACTCGAGTTTAAGTTGGGTTATTACGGTACGGGCAAAACCGACACAAAATATAGTGTACTGGTTGGTGTAGGATAAGAATTGTAAATTAAACTAATAATACTTTATTGAGGCAACGAGGACCATAAAGTTCAGCAAAAATGATTCTCTTGGAAATTAAGAAACCGTTCAAAACATGGTTTTTAATAAGACAGATTAATAATATCAAGGTATTCGTCTAAGCATTTTCATCAAACTATCTCTTAGTTTTTAAACGGTATTCCAGTAAATGTAACCAAAGAACGCAAAGAGCAGATGTTGGAACACCGTCGATTGCAATAATCCACCTGCAGAAAACACTTAAATTCGAACATGATTATCATCCATGGAATAATGTCCAGTCCCTACCAGAAACGACCTACCTCTTCAGCCAATCTGCGACACAATCTGTGCCACATTTTTAAGAACCTCAGTTATTTCTCACCTATAATATGCAATTTCACGCCCTTGAAAAGATTCCAGATACTCCAGCTCATCACGCGAACCGATACATCAAAGCCTGGGTCTAAACAGAGTTCGCGTGAGTCACTTTATTTATTCGTAATTGTCTTCAATACAGTCCTAGTTTTCAGTAGTACCGAAGACAGGCTGCACAGTCAACAAGGCCAGACTCCAGGAACTGGTCAGAGGTCGCGGTATCCATGGAGACTGCGGCCAATTCATTGGAATTTTCGTGACTTTCTACACAATTCAGCAGGAAAACGGATCCCGGCGATGGACAGAAAGCCTATGCGATAGGTCGGAGACTTTTTTAAACATCTAGACGAGATTTCCCAATCGAAAAGAAAGACATTTACGGGTCGAGAGCGCAAGTACGAGAATCTTAAAACGGCACACAACTCAGCATGGACGCATATTGAAAGGGTTCCCGTCTACAGTGCTCAATAAATAAATTCTAACCTGGCAATTGCGCGTCGAATACACAAGGAGATTGAATAGCTTATAGTTGTCTACGCCGAATCTCTTAACCGAAATGGCTTGACAACGTGGGTTTGCGTCGTTATAGCAGTGGACACCTAAGCAACGGGGTTGTTAAGATCAAGGCTTACAAATGGTGACTGGGCTTGCTGTCTATTTACAGAGAACGTAGCCGGAGCCAGAAGTGGAAAACCATTTTCTCCGATCTGGCGCCCAATCGAATATTTAAGACTTCTACGTCCGCGAACTAACCAAACGATTAAACCTTCCTAAGGGTCGAAACAGTCTTCTTGTAAAGCCTTGGCCTCTTGTCTTGTCCCTATTAATTTCATCGTCCGGATCTTTATAAGAACACGCGCATTGCTCTGTTGTTTATTACCGATTACGGTAACTAACTAAGGGGGGCAACATATTTCAAAGGTGAACTTCTGGATGTGGTTAAATATACTGCGAGTTTTAGCTGGGTTCAAATTCAAATAGCCGAGTTTTAGGCAGCTGTCTCAACGAGATTGTGCACCTGATTACTTGACAGAAACGTAACTCCAATCCCGAGAGGGAATTTACTCATTACAATCAGGAATAAACATTAAGAAGAGAAGGGGATATGTAACAGAAATTAAGGGGTTCATAGCTAATAATGGGTTCTGGGGATTTATCTAAGATGATTCATACATAATCAACAGTCGCCTTTATTCAGGATGATTGATGAGTTCCTTTCATTGGACTCAACAGGGCAACTTCTATAACCATGTTAACCTTCATATTTTATTTTCGAAAGTAACTGTGTTTCGAATATTCGAACAGCTAATATGCAAAAAAATGTGTTTATGCTGATCAATATCAAATCCCCGATACCTGGGTTTTGCAACGTTGCAAACATTAGAAAACAAATAAATGATGCATTTGGGATTCAGAAATATCATTGATGCCTCTTTTAGGCCTTTAAACAAGATATTCTAGTTGTAACTTTTTGTGTTTTAACGAGGAATTATCCCTGCTCGTTTCGACGAATACACATGTTTTGTACGGCCTTGGTCGAAATGCGGCGTCCAATCGACGCGGTATGTGCATGTCATGTTGTCGCTGACCGCCCTCTTGTTCAACTAGAGTGAATCAATGCACTCACTGAATGTAACGGATGCTAAACGCTCTCCCCAAATACACACGCCCTGTCCACTAGTTTATTTAAACTACCGTCATGCGACAGTCGTTTTCGGAAAATAAATTATGGAATGGTCTACCTTTGCTTAAGTCATAATCCTCCCTCCGGAAGAGGTAACATTCGCGTAAGAAGTGGGAGAGGCTCCCCTATATTTTCAATAATCCGGCGAATGCACGGGCTTTATAAAACAACTTCTGTATTGGTGGCCAGAAGCTGCGCGAAACACCCGTTATCAGCCCAGAATGCATAGTCTTATGTGGTTTCGTTTTCTTATCCGGCCTTCATCGCTTACTTTGTAGCGATCCCGTCACATTCGCCCTAAAACATGCGACGAAGCTTTCGACAACACATGATGGACACTGGGACACTCACTACTATTAACGGTCTCCTGTGCTCAAACATCATCCGCCTGTCAATGCTACCGAAATTGATGCCAGGATCTATGACTGCAGTCAACAGGTAAGCGCACCATCATCTCTATTATCAGCCCTAACATACTTTGATTTGCACCATTGCCGGCTATTTGCTTAATTCCATATTCAGTGGACGGTTTTCCAACATTATCACTGATAGTAACGGAAAGTACTTGGTCTATTATCACCCCTTAGGTTTGCCCTCGAACCAAGTGGCCGACGGTCCCCTTGTCATCTTCAAACCAATTGCCTAAGCAGCACAAAAACGACCTATTTCCGTAAACGGTATATGCTAACTCATTGTAGCAAAGACACTAGCAACTTTCCAATGCACATCATACGCCTATTTCTCTTCCATATATTCTTAAGTGAAACAACGCGGTATCAATGGTACTCAACGCAGATCAGCGGACGGAACTCGCAACCGGTATATTCTAGTCGTGTGGACCAATTCACAAAACTTTTAGAAGACGAAGCAATGCCCATCCAAGAAGCGGAGACTGTCACCCAACACACCGGACAGAACAGGCCCCATAGTCTAGTGGTTAGCATCCTCGCTCCGTTGGTGAGACACCTGAGTTGGACTCCCAGGTCAAGCAACCTCTGGTGGCACGAGACGCCATCTATAAAAATATTCTCAGGAAACTTCACGGCAAACCCCCATTAAGCCAGTTTATCTTCTTGTAGGAGAGGATTGGATTTTGAATATTTGTCAGTGATCAAATGTAAATATTCCATAGCATCGTCTTCAGCCATTTATTTGCCCTACCCCGATAGTAGTTACCCAACCGAATTTTTCCCAAAACTCCTCCTGTATCCCACCTGATGCATCTCCCATTATTATTCATCTATGCTTATCACCTTATATATACATCTTCTCCAATGGACATTCCTTATGCTTATTATGTCTGCCCGTTTACAACAGTGTTCAATACTAAAACCCACATCAAGGGTCTACCGTTATTTAGGCCAGACAATTGCTAGCAGGATTTTGTTTAACAGTAATTACCGATGTGTTCATTTTCACAGCAGTTCCATCACTCGAATTTACGACACCCGCTCAAATCCCGCTGGTCCGATAGTGAATTGCATCAACAGTCTATTTTTCCTCCAAGTAAAATTATTTACACGCTGTCCTCTCCATGAGTGAGATTCAGACAATGGATGTTGACTGGGATGTTGTCGCGGAGGTGGCAGCCTCCTCCGGGACAGACCAACGCACGGCGTCTCAAGTAATTAATCTCATCAACACTGGCAACACCGTGCCCTTTATTGCTCGCTATCGCAAAGAAGCAACTGGAAACATGGAGCCTGAGTTATTGCGGATTATTAAATCGAAATTGACTTCTTGCAGGTAATCTTGGTTTTTTTAAATCTTGAAATCATTTTTTGTTCGCTCATGTTCCACTACTATAGGGAGGTGATCGAAAAGGTGGACCATTCCTGCAAGCGTCTCACCACAAAGGGTCTAATGACCGAGGACTTGAAGAAAAGTTTAAAAAAATGCAAGACTGTTGATGACGTCGCAATGATTGTAAGTGTCGTGGTGTATAAATCTCATGCGGGCTTGTTTCTTAGATGGAGGGGTTCAAGGAGTCTGGCCCGAAGACGCTTGCGGCCAAGGCACGAGCGGCTGGGTTTGAGCCAGTTGCTCTGTCGGTTCTCCGTTCCGGCCGGTTGATCGACTTTGAACAAGCCTTGAGGGGCGTTCCAGGTTTGCTGACCAAGCGCTTCTTCAATATTCATTCGCCCCGCATTTATAGGCCCCGCATTGCAACATGGAGTGCTGAATATTATCGCAGAAATCATTTGCAAGGACCCCAAACTAGTTTCATGTAGCGAACAATTGTGAGTCAACTCTACGCTCTTTGTTTTATATAATCTACCTGAACTTAACAGTCTTTTCGCCTGACAATAAGCCGACTTCATAGGGGTGAGTCATGCAGTTTCTCGGGAATATGTGTGCAGGTGACGGCGTCCCCAGTGCCATGAGAGGTGGCGAGATCTGAGAGTCGAACCTAGGTATCTCGCCAACGGAGCCAAGATGCTGGCCCCTACAGCATTGGGCGAGGGGATGTCGTACGCACACGGCTTCCCCAGCCGTCGCCGGACGAGGAGGCGGCAGCCGTCGCCGCTGCATCATCCAACAATCAACCGATAACCCAGGGTTCACACCCGGAACTCGGGCTGATAGAATTCTGGAAAAATGCCGCCCGTTTCCGGCCCGGCTTATTTTAGGTGCCTGGTCGTGACTCCTATATTCTTGGTTCAACGCCTCTCAATCCGCTTATTGCCAACTGCTCACCGTTACCAAGTCATACCCATCCCTTTCTTTCGTTCTGTCTCGGTTTCAGCTGCTTCGATATTCCGCCCACCCTCACCACGACCCACGTTGTGCGTTCTAAGAAACCAGCCGATGGATCAGTTAAACGGGAGGTTCCAGGCAATCATGTTCGCGATACCATCACCTTCCAGCCATATCTGCAATTTTCTATGCCATTCTCTAAGATCGCTCCGCACAAGGTACATTTTACCCTTTGCTCGCACACACACGCCAATCTACACTGCACTTCGCCGTTACTTTACTTGGTTAAGAAGTATGCCGTGGTATTGTTTTGAAAACATGTGCGGAGCTCACTCGCTGTTAGTAAAGCAATGGCGCCAGGGCCTTAGGATGATGGGCGTTACATCAAATTAATATCTTTCACCAAGGCGATTGCAAATTCGGGACTCAAACTGTTTAAATCACGGATAAGGCTATCGGTTTCCGCCTGCATTGGAGACAGCGGCCACCCCCCACTTGAGGGTGTTCGGAAAGGGGGGGCACACGACCTCCCAAGGGCCGCGCGCCTTTGATCGTGAGGGCAACATTGGCAATTAAATGTGTCTGGAGGTGCACCGGGATGTTGAGTATGACACGCGTTTGCCCAAAGATGTAATATTTTGCTTGTTCTGTTGATTGCCTTCGGTCAGATACTTGCCATCAACCGAGCCGAGGAGCGCAAAGTGATTCGCGTCAAAATGGAGTTCCCGGCCCGCCTGACCTCGCGCATCCGAGGCGTCGTCGCAAACACGTTTTTGCCCACCGTCCACCAAGCCCACCACAGTCTCCTCTGGGCTGCATTTGAAGACGGCTGGAAGCGACTGATGACGCCTCATCTGACGCGGAAATTACGGTCAGTTTTGTTGTTTGTCGCCCTCGAGCCTTGGCACTCTGTCCTGCTCCTTTCATGGGCTCCTCAGGAAACGTCCACTCGACGATCTCCAGCAACCCATAGAGATAGGGGCTTCTCCTTTCGCGGGGCAGGACCCAAATAGTGGCATCTGCTGCAAGGCTATGGCCAAAGATGACCAAACTGAATGTTTTGGTGTAGTGCAGTTGCTGTGTCAAGTCCAAGAGGAGCAAAAGGTTCCAATTAAACGTTAAACCAAATGAGAGTTTATAAATCAGCTCCTAATGTGGGGCGTGGCTTTAATGTCCATGCGTTAAAATCGGTTATCCCGCCTTCAACAGCTCCAACATAACTTCCACCGCGCACGACCTCTCCCTGGGCTGCTTCTCGGACAACCTTCGTCGCCTCCTGATGACCGCCCCCCTTCGCAAGGCCCCCCTGCCCTGTGCCGCAGACGCCAACCAACAGTCGAGCGCCGCCGCCGCCGCCTCCTCCAACAACTTCACCACCCCGAGCCGATCCAGAATCAGTCGCAAACGCCACCATCCCACCCCTGATGTCGTCTCGTCGAGCCTCGGGGCGCCAGGCGATCGATTGCCGGTGCTGGGACTGGACCCGGGCTGGCGTCACGGCACAAAGTGGGCTGCCTGTGATCCCCTGGGCGTTGTCATTGCAGCTGGAGTCATTCACGTCACCATGGTGGACGATGGGCGAAGAGGTGTGGACAACGGCGTGGGTGCACTTGCGGACGCCATGAGAGCACACGGGTAAGTTCTTGTGGTTCACTTGGGCCCAAGTAGGTCTAATGCAGATCTCATGTCGAAACGCCCTATGTGGTGGTGGCACGGTCAGCACCCTCGCTTTGTTGGTGAGGGACCTTGGTTCGAATCCCGGGTCAGCCACCACTGTAAAAATATTCCCAAGAATCTTCATGACAACCCCTCACCCCCCTCCTCGAAGCCGTCTTAACCTCAGCTTTTGCTCGTCAATATCCCGCATCACATGGTCCCGGGGGTTTAACAGAACCCCCCTCAGCAAACCCTCTGTTTATCAATGGATCTCCCGCTCCTCCGCGGAGTCTTCCAGAATCTGTGTGTCAGAATTGGCGGAGTGTGCTTGCTGCCGCGTGAGATGTAACTGGCGTTCGCCTGCCCTGGGGGGGGGGGCACATTACTCATTGCGCTTGGCATGGCGTGATAATCAAAAGGGTATCAACCAATGTTATCTTGTCATCGCGAGGTAATATGGAATTGTGTGAATAGGTCGTGAGAAGAGGGCGTTTCGTGTGCCTCGCGGTTCCACAATAATTCCAATTGATTTGTTAAGGTCACAGGAACCAACACGGAAGCATACCATGAAGCCCATTTGATTCTTTATTGCCACATGAACTGGTCAACTGACATCGGTGAAAGCAGTGGGATAATGCGAGTTTTTGGTGTCATGACCTGGTGGAATGTATAGCTGAATGCAGGAGACGCCGCCATCAGTAAAATACTACCAAGAGCCCTCGTGGAATTGCCATCCGCGAAACAGTCGGCTCATCCTCAAGCAGGAGGAGAAAAAACTCCAACCAGTTGATTGTCGACGGAAATGTATTTGATAGGCGGTGGCGTCCTCAGTGCCACACGAAGAGGCGTAGGTGGCCGCCTCCCTGCCTTTAATAATAATAATAATATTTTTTACGCTTTATTAAGGTCACAAAGACCAGAACTTTCAGCATTTTAATGTTTAACAGGAATGGGGGAAATAACAACGAGGCAATGGCGGCCATAGAAGGCCTTGTCCATAACGCGCGCGAGACAGTTTCCGCCACCCGGCCTCCAGGTTGCTAGATTACAAGCGCACGCCACTACGCTCGGTGCTGGCTCACGCAGCCACGCTCTGCCGATTAATGTCGGTTTACTCACCTTGACCGCCCCACCACCCACCCCCACCCCCCGCCTTAACAGGATAAGCACGATCGCGCTGGGCAACGGCCAAGGCTGTCGCCAGACGGAGCAATGGCTGGCGAGGGCCGTGGCCTCGGGCGTCTTCGCGCCCCTCTCCGTCTGCTACACCATCGTCAGCGAGGCCGGCGCATCGGTCTACTCGGCCTCGCCGCTCGCCGCCTCCGAGCTTCCCACCCTCGACGTCTCCCTGCGTGGCGCCGTCTCCATCGCCCGTCGCCTCCAGGACCCCCTGGCAGAGATGGTCAAGATCGAGCCCCGCCACCTGGGTGTCGGCATGTACCAACATGACCTCAACCAGAAGCGCCTCGAGGAGGCCGTGAACGAGGTCATGGAGGAGTGCATCTCGTTTGTCGGCGTCGACGTCAACACTGCTCAGTTGCATGTGTTGGCGAGGGTGGCGGGCCTGTCGCTTGCCAATGCCAAGGAGATTATCAACTATCGGATGAAGCATGGGAGATTCCGGAGTCGTCAGGAAATCAGCCAGGCGAGTCGTGCCTGTTTGTTTGTTTGTTTTCTTATCCTGCCCAATGCCTTTTCTAGCCAAACACTGCACCCATCTTCAATAAGAGGGCACGCATTGGGTTTGGTTGTTTGTGCAATGTTACGCTCATTTACAACTGTCTACATACACGGCTGCCATATAGGGGGGGGGCGTGGGGTGTCCCGAGCGCTTTTGTTCCCACCGTCTGTTGGATAGATGGATGGCATCGGATGCTATCCGGCTCGAGATTTAGCTAGAAGCGCAATGGTATCCGCAGGGGTGCAATTAAGATTCCCATGGTGATGCGGTTAGCATCTACGCTCCGTTTGTGAAAATTAAGACAACAGCAAACATGAATTCATTGCTGGGTAGAGCCCATATCATCTTCTTGGGGGTGTTTAACGGACTCCCTAGGCTGGGCACAATCAAGGGTGTCCTGTCTGGGGTCTTTGTGTGTGTGTGTGTGCTAATCGTTCGATTTTAGTTTGTTTGAGAAACGGTTTAAAACTGACGAAAACCAAATAAATATTCGGTATCTTTTTAATCCCTTGTCGTAAATTAACAAATCAGCCGTTTTTTGATATGGCATAGTTCCAACCAATGAAATCCAACCCATTGCAGTATTATGCCGCGTGGCCCGTGAATACTGCACCGATTAAAGTGATCTTTGTCCACTTCCAGGTCAAGGGAATCGGACCGAGCCGGTTTGCACAGTGCGCTGGATTTCTGCGCGTGAAACCGGCGTTTTGCACAATTCAAATGGACTCGTCAAAGTATGCGCGTTTCCTATTTAATAGTTGTTGCAAGTGTTGTGACACCGCTAACACTACGGAGAATTATTCAAACGAAAACCCGACATTTATCATAGACGTGTCTCGTATTACAACGGTCTTGACCAAGATAGGGGCCAACAATAGAGCGGTCGATATCCTCACTCTGTTCGGCTCTCTGGTCAGGTCACCATGGATGGGTGGTCCTGAAAGTTTTGGTGGAAACTTCATCTACGCGCATTTTATTCTCAATTCGCACGAAAAACGAAAGCAACCGACTAATGGGCGACTAACCAGACCATAATACGGTGACCAATCAGATTTCAGCTTGAGGTGATTGAGTCGTGAGGGTGACCATTTGCGCAGACCAATAAGAGAACGGCTATTTTACATTTTTGGATAAGATCGAGGATATCGGATAACAAATGATATATTTGTCTCGATAATTTGTAATAGTCACTATGTCGTGATTTTATTAGACCGAAAGGTTTTGCTTGAGGAAATAGCATGTTTTGTACACCTCCAAGCACTTCACCGGTGTCTTACACGCTCCATCGAAACTTAAGCTAATCTTCCATTTAAGATGCTATCGTATCCACAATCGACTACGCCTACCAACAGGCTAACAGGCAGCAGTGACATGTGGATTATGCGTTCTCTACGATCAAAGGGTTCAGCTGCTACGACCCAGAAAATCGCTCGAAAGAGGGGTTTTGCCAGGTGGGGATATATGCCGGTATCCTAAACTCAAGATCGTTAATCTCCCGTTCCCCTGTCACATAAGCTCGGTATACTCGGTGGGGGGTGTTTTTCGGGGTCTACTCCACCACTGTCAGCGGAAAGTAATGCAATATGTCGCTATACGCTACTACGCGCTTGTGTGGAACTCACCCTAAATTATACCTTGATTATGGCCTTTATGTCATTTCGCTAATCGCCAAACCGAATATCCATTGTGCTACACATGCCTATAGGATCCGGAATCTCCAGGCAAAGATCTTGTGTGCTGTTTTTTTAAAAAATAAGTTTGTTCCGTACCAGGTAATCGCTCTTATTGGATGAAGCAGGCAGCTGTCGGATAATAGTAGGATGGTTCTGTTTGTTCACCCTCCCCCCATTTAATCCGTGAAAATATTGTCGACTCTGTAACAATCCAATTGCTTTTCCTTCGATTTTCTTCTGAACGCAGAGACGTAGAATTCATCTCCCTGTGCACTGACGACGATGCCGAAGACATTGAGATGGAGGTTGTCTGCAGTGGAACGAAACGCCGTCTTGTTACTAGGATGGAGGTTTGCGAACCTTCACGACCGCCCCTACAATCGTCTTCACAAAGCACGAAAGACGCCAATAGGTTTGTCTTCAACCCCCTCGACCAAACCGCCATCCACCCGGCCTCATACGACGTGGCGACATCGTAAGTCTCTGTTTTGGTGACCGATTCGGGTATTCCCGAAAGGCTCGGACATAACCTACATATATACCCCTTGTTGCTCCTACCTATTTTTTGAACGAGCACCCTGAACCACCCAGAGATTCTGCAGAAGCGACAACAACAACAACAACAAAATACACCTACCCCGTTAACAGAACCCCCCACGACCTGGTACCCGATTTCCATGGGTTGACCACATTTGTCTACAGCTGGCTAACCAATAACCCTAGGATACCGTGTGCGCTTTTTTAGGACCGGAATTTCGAGGATTAATATGCACAGGATTTAAAAAAACACAAGTATAAAAGGTTATTGACACACGATTAATCTTCCAGGGGTCCTCTTGGTTCTCTTCTACTTCCATCTTTCTTTAGTTAAGTGTAGTAGAGTTAGTGAGACTGAAACCCTTGTTTACGTTTTATCGGCAAACGCCGATCCTCAATCTTCCATGGCCGGGCGGAGAGATACGAATGATGAAAATAGAACAGTCCCCGGGAGATTTATAAACAATATTTATTATTATTATTTATGTAATAAATTTCTGATCCCCTCTGCGTGGAATTACGTATCTTGAATCTCTTGTAGACTTATCAAGTTCTTGAAACACGAGATCAGCGATATTGGTTCTATGCGTCTGCGGAATAGGGCGAAAGCCCTTTTCGGTTCACCAAATCGTGCGTTCATATTGTTACTGCTGTATTCTTGTTACCCGGTAATATCACACCCTTGTCATCTGACCATGCGTACCCGCACGTAGGCGACGCCGTTCTTGCGGATTTCACAACTGAGGAATTCGGCTTGGAGACTGTTCACGACATCCTGAGTGCTCTCTGTCGACCCCTGGATTTCGACGAGCGAGAAGGTGAATTTAGGTTTTCTTGCATCATTCTTCATTATATTCGGACATAATATATCTGACAAAAGGCCCCATGTGTTCATCCCTTTCGATGGATTAATGCAACTTCGAAAATGTTACAGAAGAGGCAAATATTATTTTTAATAACTGCTTCATTGTTCGTTTTCTGAATAGCATTGGAGGAATTTCGTGTCAACTTAATAACGGTTTAGTACGTAAATTTCAGGATGCACCAACTTAATCATCCCGTACCAACCGTTTTTGCAGATCAGTTCTCACCAATGTTCCGCTCCTCGGTCATCTCCATATCAAACCTCTCTCCCGGTCTTCCCGTCACCGGCCGGGTAGATAATGTCACCACGTTCGGTGCCTTCGTCGATATTGGGGTGGAAGAAAGCGCCTTCGTTCCCGTGCACTGGTTTCCGAAGCCGCCTTTGTCGTCTTCCCGAAACCTTACCAATAGGCAAAACCGCAGCAAAACAGCCGCCAGCCCCACGAGCGGAATCAAGAACATGAGCCTTCATCTCGGGGACCGCATTAAGGCCAAGGTGGATTCCGTCTCTATTCACACAAAACGAATAAGTCTCCGTGACGTGGCACTGCTTACCTGAAACGGGTTATTATTATTTTTCTACGCAAATGGAGAGATTTTTGGATTGAAGTTTTGTATGACGGCTACAGGAATATAATACATATATATAATCACCCAAGTCTGGTGGGGTGAGTGCAACCAGAATTTTTTACTTTTTTGTAGCTTACCCATATGCAACCGTTTTGTAAGTAGACCTTTTTATCATGGTCCTCGTTGTCTTAATAAATAAAGACATCTTTTAATAATGGCTCCATGACTAATTCAACGATTTTTGTCTATTTAGTATGTTCTAATAAAAATACGTGGTTGTGTAACTCGTATACAAATCGAGTAACTTTAAAAAACCATAATTTTACACATTGATGCCATTTTTATGATCGATATGTATTATTTTTTCGTTGCTCGAACTGTTCCTACCTAAATAAACGGCCATATATGTTTTATCGTATTTATGTAGGTCACTCATTCTGCGCTTTATACGAAAAAGGTATTCCTTGTTATTTTTGCGCAACTATACTCGGGTAATTTGTTCCAACAAAACAATGTTTGATTACTTAGAGATATAGTAATTGACAATAAAGATTCTTACGTATCACGTTTGCACAATCGGAGGGTTAAATACTTTAGTGTTTTTGATCGTATTTTTAGATGGCGTCTATTGATTGCAGCGCATTTAATATTCCTCGGTATTACGGCGGTGTCGTCCTTGTCGGTGCTAGCAGCACCTTATTTCATATATTCTTAGCTTCAAGAGTCATGAAAGCGCGCACGAAATTGCATTTTGAGGTAAACATTACGAGTATTTACAATACCATGTAGTTACCGAATATGTATCATCCAACCGATCGAAAATTCAACGCCACTCAGCGAGCACACCAACATTAGTACGATTGCAATTATTTATCTAAAATGTTTACCCAGTCTTGATATATGGCCAATGTTTATGACTGGCCTCCTCCTTGGTGGGCTTTATCATCCGGTAAATCATGGATATTCTGTTCAACCTTGAAGGTTGCTGCTAGCATCCTCGGCGTGGGATATATCTGCGGATATTATGTTTATTACCGTGGCTACATCAGCAATGGTAAATCTCAAGTTATTTATTTTGACTGTTCGTAAAATGATCAGAAGTATGATTTTATGTCTGGGTGATTTCAGTAAAGCAGCAAAGATGCACTATTTCGTGTATTATTGGTCCATTGACCACTGGTGAAACAGGACCGTGTATAGGCTACGCCGACGCGTCACAGCGATTGCTTACATTCTATTTACCTATATAAATGTACGCGAAAACTAACCATTGGCCCGTGTGGAATGGATGGAGATAAACAAACGCACCACTAAACGGACGAAGCAATTGACTTCAAACAAACAACAACCATACAGAAAAACCAAAATTTTAATTTGGCACTTATCTTTCACTACTTCCACAGTGACCTATACTGACGACTTATTCGGGGCGGCTGTGAAATTTGGGATAAATTAAGTAATTTCCATGTATCTGTCCGAATTATATGGCTGCGCTTTTGCGGACATCCTTGTCAATTTTAGTTCCAACTAATCGAAGACGGGGTGTTTTCGGTCTTGTGTCTCTTGTGGGATTGTGGGCGCTTTCGTCGATTTTCGGTTTGAAGCATCTTCTATCCAGCCTTCACTAAAACGACTGGGGTGAGCTTCAAAGTTGGTCATTGTTTCATTCGAAGGCCGTTGGCACTGACGTATTTAAGATGCCTCCATATATTTAAGGCTCATACTGACCGTATAAAACAAGTCAACACAATGCCGAAGTTAATCATCTCCCATTGAATTTTTATTTTCTAGAAGTACTAACTGATTGCTCGCAAGTTGCTACCATGATTTTCGGGCATATACAATTAGTTATTGTTAATATACCGTTGCGAGCTGTCTTTGGATTTTCCTTACTTCCTCGTGGTTGTGCGGTATGATTTTCAATGAATTTCAGTCAATACATTTTAATCAAGGTTAAGGGGCTGAGTGATAGTGAAGGTGCCCCTAATCTTCCTATTCGTTAGACATCTCGCATCCGAGTAACATATTGCACACTCTTGAGAGGGCGTTCGCAATGTCGCCGCCGATATGCCGTAACGTCCTGCCGATATGTGAGAGAAAATTGATTTGCGAATCTCCAGTTTGTTGCAGCAAAGCGAGAGAGGCCATTGCATACACCAGTGGCTTGTGGTCCGTGAATCTTGGAATGCGGCCACCCTCCGAAGAAGGCATCCACATAATCACACCAAGATAACCCACTGTTGAAAAGAACGCCCATGATGATAAACGGTGTGTCAACATCTGCCTTTCGGGTAAAACGTGAGGCCGACGCATTTTTATGAGTTCAGCAGATGGCCGATTACCCAAGAGATTGCCCGATCAAGGTAGTGGGAACCCTTCGTCGTCTTGCTGGCCTGATTTATTGTTGTACCAACTGTAGTCCTAGAACCATCGACCATAAATGTTTCTTTGGAGAGATCAGTCTTCTAACGCTGGAAGACAGCAATTTGTTCTCGCCATATCTGAATGAGATATTTTGGAATTTCTTCCAGGAAAATCTTTCGACAACTTATCGGGTGATCGCACGAATACCAGTGTGCGAGAGCACGTGAAATCTTTACGCGTAGCCGCATGCATTAGGGGACTAGCGTACAAGGAACCCTTTTCTGTTGTCGCAAATTCGAGAGCGCTTAGACTAAGGGAGGGGATTGTGTCGGCGTCGTTGAGCTTAATTTGTAAAACCAGTTTCTGATGGTTTTTGGACGTTTCCTTGAAGTCGATGTATTAAGCGAGCTGCATGATGCGTGAAAAAGCATCGGTAACCTTGTCGTGATTCGCAGTTCGACGATAACTTAACCCGCTAAACCTTTTTATGGCATACGCGTCTAAAAATGGCAATATAAGAGAACGCAAACCCAAGTATAATCAAGATTGTTTTCTTGATTTAATTATACAAAGGCACAACGTTAAGTCGGCGCTCGAGCGTTCGTGGTCGGAAATCGGTTCGTGTGTCTTAAAAAAAGGGGTTTTTAGGTCACTACGGCACATTCATCGGATTGGCCATAGTAAACCTGCACCTTTATCGTTACGGTAGCTCCAATCGCCGAGACAGGTCGCTAAGTAATTGATGTTATTTCAAGCCGAGGATATTTGTGTTGGTACATTCGCAGAATTGATCATAGTAAACGTGTCGCGCAATCATTACTGTAGCCAGCTTTATGCTCAATGACTTTTGTTTATTAAAGGTACTCCGATTTCGTTTGTTAAACTGCTTCCGGTACACATTTCTGCTTACGTATTTCTGTTCCCTGTATTTTTCATTACCTTATAAATCCTAAAATCTATTTAACCTGTAGTGTACTGATTTATTAACTTTTGTTTAAATCGATAAATTGACACACCTTCCGATTCGAACATACGAAGTGGTCGTTCTGTCTACCCAAATTCGGTTGGGCCGTTAGGATAAGAACAGATCTATTATTCAAACCTCTTCTATTTTTTACAGCAACGATACGAGAAAGTTAGTCTATTATAATCAAAACATGTTTGTGCTACTGCTGAAAGTTTTGGTCCTCGTGACCTCAATAAAGCCATTACAATTATTATTATTATTATCATCTTTAATGCATTTAAAAATGCGAAATTTGGCGACGCTGTTCTAACATTTTTGTAATTACTTTATGGTAATTCGAAGACTTCGTGGCCCAAAAATCATAATGGCACGATGGCCAGAGACGAAGTTCGGGAATTAATAATATTGTTTATTATTCAAACAATAGTGAGGGCCCTGTATGGGCCGACAAGGCGCGATGCTTAGCGCCCGCTGCAGGCGAGTCCTGTCTGGACACACGTGGGACGTGTAGTGGTTAAAAGTGGGGGCCGGCCAAGGGTCGTCGATGTTGTTTTAATTTATCCACTTTAAGGTCACCGAATGCGGTGTGGTGTGAGTTGGCCAATGGGGTGCCAGTCCAATGGATGTCATGCGTCTTAAAATAAATAAACACATCATTTAAGGTCACTACATGGCTCCCCCCTTAGACTCTTTGTCGTTAGGGGAAGATATACAATAAAGAGTACTTGGTGGCGAATTCAGCGAGGTTCAGGAGGGGAAACAGCTGTCTGGCCTCGCGGAAGACGGTAAATCGGTTGGATATTATATTGCGAAATTGACGAAGGAATAGGGTTGCAAAGTACTTCCAATACGTTCAAGAAAAGTTCGTGTGGTTCAATGCGTGTTCATTACGTTCGGATTGACCAAAATCGGGTGAGGATGGCACATTATTGTAAAAGGGTTTTCTATAGTTGTCTTAGGTGAAGATGAAGAATATCATGTAGCCTTGTTTTCGTGTCTACCGATACGAGTCGTATGCGTCGTAGCATGGTTGGCGTTCGGATAAACAAACCGTGGTTGAGGGTAGCATATAATTGTGAAAAAGAGGCCTCTATCGCTGTAGGCATATCTACGCAGAATTCGTCCTCGAGTACGATGAAGAGTGTTACTTCACGTGGAATTCGCGTCAATCAATGCAAGTCGTATGCGTCGTAGCATGGCTTGCGTTCGGTTTGATTTAAAGCGGCCGAGGCTAATGCTGACTTTCGTGTCTACCGATGCGAGTCTTATGCGTCGTAGCATGGTTGGCATAAGGATTGACACAAAGCGGTCGAGGATAGTGAGTGATTGTTCGAAAACAGCTTCTGTTGCTGTTAGGTGATTAGCGCTTATGTATTCCTCACGGAAGATGAAGGGATTAATATCACCTGACTTTCGCGTTTATCGGTGCGATTCGTATGCGTCGTAGCATGGCTGGCGGCCGAGTTGAAACAAAGCCGTCGAAGAAAGTAAGTAGGGCACTTTCAATTTCACAATGAAATATTATTCTGTTTGTATAATGGATGTCATGCGTGGGACATAAATAAACACAATTTAAGGTTACTACAGATTCTTCGAAGCATACACGATAGACGATAGCTAGGCACAGGGCACGGATGCGCAAATATTGTCGCGGCAGCAAGATCGGCCTTCAAAAGCTGGAACGCAGCACTCTGTTGTTGGGACAGGTTAATCTTAACGTTTCCGTAGAGGTCACAGTGGCCATCTGCGATTATGATAACGCGTCTGGTTGTACGGGGGTAGGAAAATGTAATTTTAATTCCGTAACGGTGACCTAAACGGCATTGGCTCCTTAATAATGTGCTTCGAGACGAAGACCACATCCTTTGAGATATACGCGTCCAAATGAGAATGTGCTTCTTACTTCGTGTTAAGAAAATCAAGTAATTATTGAGAATTTGGTGTCTAGTCCGTATGTAAGTTTAGACTATTCCTCTAGAACGAACAGCTCGATAATCTACGGCCACAGTAAACATAATGAAAACGTAATTTGTGGATTTCCTCGTGGTTGCTGCAGGAGGAATAGACAGATTGACAACGCAACGTGGGAATTCACTGTTTGCTCAACTGGCTTAGCGAGTTCCTGTCTTCGTCAAGGTGTACGTCTTCTTGTGACTTCTGATTCTCAATCTTCATGGTTGTTTAAAAAATTAATGCCCCAAAGCAAGAGAAAATAAGACATTAGAAAAAATCAAAGGATTAATCGTTTACAAATTCATGTCTCATGGTCTTTGTATAGTCGCCACAATCTTCATTATTTTGGTTTGTTGCACATTTTATCGACGACCTTCGCCGGCCCCCCAGTTTTACCACGACACGCCCCATGTGTGTCCAAACAGCACTCGCTGCAACGGGCGCTGGGCCTCGCGTCTTGTCGGCGTCTTCGGCCCAGGTCGGGCCCTCACAATTGTTTGAATAACAAACAATATTATTCATTCCCGACCTTCGTCTTTTGCCATTGTGCCATTCTGATTTTTGGGCCACGAAGTCTTCGAATTACGATAAGCTAACCCTTCGTCGGCCTAACGTATCCAAGAGGCAGTATTGAAAAAAAGATACCCTTCATAAAAATCCTATGATGATTATAAGAAACTCGCCCATTATTTTCTTAACATTCTTTAACCTAACACAATCATTTAATTATGCGAATATCCTATTCGGGTTTATTTACTTCATCAACATATACTTCATGCGCAACCGCCTTTGACTGATTACCAAACGTTTTTTTTCTGCGTCGCTTATTTATAGCTGACATATAATTGCAACAGCATTCTTAGTTGACGAAAATTGTACAAAGAAGAAATAAACGTGTTTTCATTCATTAATCTCGAACGTTGTATCGCGCGGCGCTAGGCGCACTTTATAAACGGAAAACGTGTTTATTGGTGCACTACACTGTTAATCATGGGCAGGTAATTTGATGGTTTTTTAAGTTAAATATTAAATTTAGAAGAAAACATCCAAAATCAGATTCTCCTATTAAATCAAAGAAGGGAAAATATGTAAATCCTAACTCCCACGCCACGGAACCCCACAGCAAAGATCTAAATATGATGGACTCAAGTTGCATCACATCTAGTATCGACCCATCTGCTCGTTCGGATGATTTAGCGATTGCAGATTTTGTCCCCCTTCCGTGGTTCCTCGATGTAATAGCGTCGTTGGAACTGTGTATCGCGCGAAGTTGTGTTCCAATGGTTTGTGGACCCGTCGGTTGCGGCAAAACCGCCTCAATTGATTATTTGGCCGAGTGCCATAAAGCACAACTATTCCGAATGCAGATTAGTGAGCAAACGGACACCAAAGCTCTTCTTGGAGCGTATTGTTGTTCCAACACGCCTGGCGTTTTTATTTGGCGTCCGGGTCCCCTTATTCACAGCATGACTTCAGGGAAATGGCTAATTTTGGAAGATGTGGATAAGGGGTCTGCCGATCTCCCTATTTTGCTTAGTCCAGTTCTTCGAAGTACCAAAAATAATGTGTCCTGCTTGTTACATCCAAACACCGGCGAACCCATTGTTCGTCATCCGAAGTTCCGTCTAATATTAACATCCAGAACATCTTCAAGCATTGGGTTCTCGGACCATGGTTCCGAATCGGAAGTATATTCGGCCCATTGCCCCATTGTTTTCATGAATGGTATGTCTTCAGATGTCATTGAGAAGGTACGTGAATGAGTTCCTAAAATCGCCACAGTTGACAACTCCACAAACGTTTTAATTTATTTGTTGCAGATTGTTGACGTGAAGTTTCCCTCTCTTGTTCCATTGATGAAACGTCTCTTAGCAGAATTTCCTCCCCTCAAGTGTATTGCTGAATCTAAATCACAGGACCGAAGACCTGTCTGTTCAAGAGACGTCTTCAAATTTTGCTCTCGAGCACAAGACCAAGTTGATAAACCCGATTCTTCCAAAACGTTGTATTTGGACGCCCTTGATTGCTTCGTGTGTTCTCAGCGTCCCGGAACAGCCAGAAATGATCTGGCTGTTTTTCTTGGGGGTCTGTTTAATTTCAACAAGGAACAAGTCAGTTTGCCTATTTTAATTAAATCTTCAATTAATTTAATTTTTTTAATTCCACGATTCCTCTTTTTTTTCTGCTAGTCTCTTGAACTGTGGCATTCTCGACGACCCAAATTACAACTGAACAAGCCTATGACCCACGTAGAGGCAGGACGCGCGAACGTACCGATTATTTGTTCCCAACAATGGCAACTGCAAATTTCAAGGTATATCTTGGCCTCCTTAATAGAGTTTTTTCATGCTCCTCTAATGCGAGTGCTTTTGATTTTCCATAGTCTCACGACAGGAGGGCACACGTTTGCGGACACGCGGTTAGCCTGCAGTTTGGTGGAACGCTTAGCGGTTGCTATCAACAATCAAGAACCTGTACTTCTTGTTGGAGAGACGGGGACCGGTAAGACGGCGTCTATTCAGCGTCTTGCTCGAATGGCTGGCCGACGGCTGTGGGTGCTCAATTTGAATCAGCAGTCGGACAGTGTAGACCTCCTCGGGGGATTCAAGCCTGTCGACACGAGGGCCTTAATCAATCCTGTGCGAGAGAAATTCGAGGGATTATTTACGCGCACCTTCCGACTAGAAACCAATCGACAATTTCTGGGCCACATTCAGGTGTGTTGCGCATTACTATCTTTTTTCTGCTGGCGAATAAGTCGGCGTCATAAATGTGTCCACGAAGATTCTTAGGAAAAGATGAAAGTGGTCGCTGCATCATCCAACACATTGGCCACGTGCGGAAGTCAGGCTGGCTAAATACCGGTTTCCAGAAATCGCTAGCTTAGGGGTACACGCCGCTAGTACGGGTTTATGTTGGTGCTTGAGGGCGCGCTTGAAACGTTTCTTCTATTAATTCCTCTAGAGTTGTTCAGGTACCGGTCGTTGGCGCGACCTCCTGATGCTCATGAAACACCCAGCCAGGAGGGCGATAAAAAAGCTCTCACCCAGCAGCGCCGCGGGTGTTGCTGAAACGAACATACAGCGACAACAAGGCAGTCCTGCTGTTTCGGAGTGGCGAGGTCTGTTAGGAGAACTCGAGGTGCTCGAAAAACGCATCAGTGTCGCCGAGCATTCGCCCTCGGCCCTGGCATTCGCTTTCATCGAAGGCGCTCTAGTTCGGGCCCTCGCCGAGGGGGACTGGGTTTTGCTGGACGAGATCAATCTCGCCCCTGCCGAGCTGCTGGATTGTCTCGCTGGTCTGCTGGATTCCGCCCACGGAAGTCTTACGCTGATTGATAGGGGGTGAGCTAACGTTTGAATTTAAAACCCCTACAATGCTACTTGTTTTCGGATTTTCCAAACCTACCGATTTATAGTAAATTATGTCATATATGTAAAATAAATGTCATCCATAAAGCCGTTTTTAAGGATTATTAAACCTCATTTGTAATTAAATATTATTAGCGATCTCGAACCCGTGAAACGTGACCCTGGTTTCCACCTCTTCGCGGCCATGAATCCCTCCACCGATGTTGGCAAACGCGACCTCCCAATGGGTCTAAGAAATCGTTTCACCGAACTACAGGTAGAGGAGCTGAACCCAGCAACCTCAGCTGCCGACAGAGAGGATTTGGCGCTGCTCGTCCGCACCTATCTCATTGCCCTGTCGCCGACGGCAGCCCAGGTAACCGCTGTTGTGCAGCTCTATTCGGCCATCAAGAAGGCCGCTCTGGAAGGCCTTGTCGATGGTGTAGGCCAGCGGCCGTACTTCAGGTGTGTTTCTGCTTAAATCAATCTTATTTCATTATGGCCTCTGCTATTGCTCTAAGCGCATGTCTTCCACTCATATTTTATTATTTATATTTAAGTTTGCGCACGCTTTGCCGAGCCCTGACTGAAGCCTCCAGAGGTTACCATGGAAGTCTCCTTCGCTCTCTCTACGAGGTACACCTGCCCCTTTGTGCATCCTCACACCCCAAAACATTTAAGATCAAAATAACCGCTCCCTCCGCCTGTTTTTTAGGGTTTTCTCTTCAGCTTCGGTTCGCAGGTTGGTCGTATCAGTAGGCCCGTGCTTGATCGCCTCATTCAATCTCATCTTGTGGATACTTTACCCGCCCGGGCCACCACGGGGAATCCAGCGCGACAAAAGGAACTACTTTGCCGCCAACTCTTCGAACCAGCGCTGCCATCACCCCAAGCCATCGTCGGCAAGTCCAATGGGGTCGGTGATCGATACGTCTGCGTGGAGGGCTACTGGGTGCCTCAAGGTCCACAGGAAATGCGCGAGGTTCCCAGGGATGCTGTCAGTGATGCCAACTACGTTCTGACGGATTCGGTGCGGGGCAACCTCAAGGACTTGGCTCGCGTTGTTTCGGCTGCGTATGTCTTCTTGCAACCACTACCCATCGCTTAATTGAACAATGACCTGGGATGGAAATGCCGTTAAACCGGCTATACTACAAGCTATACTCCTTCTGTAAAGACAAAATCACCTTGGCTATGAAGTGGGCTTTCAAACAGCCTATTAGTAGCCCGATGATGCAGGGACTAGCATCCTCGACGTGTTCATGAATACCCCCGGGCCAGGCCACCACTAATATGCCTGACGCTGCGTTGCGGAAAACGACTGAATTATCCGTAATTTAGCGTGTGGCCCCTGGGATTGGTTGATGCAACGGCCACGTCTGCCTCTTCGGGTGGTGTACCATCTTCCTAGGAATTTTCATAGAAACATCCATGAAACAGGTTTATCCTCTGGCGGGAGAATTCTGCACGAAAAATATATCGCTTTTCCGTTGTGTTAATGTCGAACTTTCGTATTTCAAAGTAAATCACGCGGATTTTACATTTATCGTTTTACCTTACTCGCCCTTGAAACGACTTCCCCATCAAAATTTAAATCCATTTTAATTGTTCAGCGGGAGCCTGCCCGTTCTGCTACAGGGCGAGACCTCGGTTGGCAAGACCTCCCTCATCACCTACCTCGCGGGTCGTGTTGGCCAAGTCTGCCATCGCATCAACAACCACGAGCACACCGACCTACAGACCTACCTGGGCGCCTACACCGCGGCGTCCTCTTCCAAGGCCAACTCCACCCCCCTGGTTTTCCAAGAGGGCATCTTTGTCCAGGCCATGAAGAAAGGCCATTGGATCATTCTAGACGAGTTAAACCTGGCGCCCACCGAAATTCTGGAAGCCCTGAACCGCGTAAGTCGACTTGAAACCATTAAAACGTCAACAAGCCATGGCACGAAATCCGCCCTCTCCCAATTTTAATTCTACTCGTTAACTTCATTTACAGGAAAAGGCTAAATGAGTTTCGTCTCTTCTATTGAATCAGGGCTTCTATAATAATAATAATAATATTCGCTTTATTAAGGTCACGAGGACCACAACTTTCAGCATTAAAATTTACAATAAACAAAAATGTTACAGGACGTCACGATTATACGTAGAAAATGCAGAATAAGTTAAGAAGAATAAAAGAAGTAACATCGAGGTAAATTTGCAAGAACGACTAATTTAACCCACGAAGTATATAAAGTTTGGCGGCCATTGAAAGGCCCGATATATAACAAGCAAATTTGGGCTTAGGATAAACCGGTTTCATGGAGGCTTGCCATGAAGTTTTTTCTCTTGTTTACAGGTGGCGTCCCCTGTGCCACCCGATGTTTCCCTCTGGGTTCCTCCTGCCATGCATCGAAATATTTTGTACCGACTTCCCGACCTCGTGTTTCTTATATAATCCATTCAACATGCAGCGCTAACTTTATCGCCATTACTAAGTCTTTGGCCTCGTGGGTTCCATGGTCAGGCAGTTCGTGCAGCGCAGTGCTTAGTTTTGCTGAGGATAGTCCATTTATTCTTCGGGCTGTACACTCCTTTCCACCGAAGAAGTGTCGCCAGATACTCGACTGATTGTGGTTTCTTTGTACTAGGTACTCGACGAAAACCGCGAGCTTTTTATCACAGAGATTCAGGAGATGGTGCAGGCTCACCCCCATTTCCGCGTTTTCGCCACTCAAAATCCGCCTGGCTTGTACGCTGGGCGCAAGGTACTCTCGCGTGCTCTCCGAAATCGATTTGTCGAGCTACATTTCGATACACTCCCCCGCGCTGAGCTCGAAATAATCCTTGAGCACCGATCTGCCCTGCCCAAAAGTCGTGCCAAGAAAATGGTTGAAGTTATGCACCGATTGCAGGTACGCACATTGACCATATATCGCTGCATTCTGTATCATCAGGCTTGTATCCTGTCGTGTGGACGTGTTGCAATTTTAATGTGAGAGACTCGTCTTCCTGACATTTTCCACCCACCCACCCACCCACCCACGCCTGTCTCGCCTCTTTAGTTGATACGACGCTCCTCAGATGTCTTCCAGGGTAAGGATGGTTTCATTACCCTGCGAGATCTCTTCCGTTGGGGCGAACGCTATCGCCTAGCCTCCTGCACCCCCGACGGTCCCAATCAATTCTTCGACTGGGACGCCTACCTCGCCGAACAGGGCTATATCCTGCTGGCCGGCCGCGCGCGACACCCCGACGAGGCGAAAGCCGTCGGGGAGGTCATCGAGCAGGTCTTCAAGAAAAAAATCGACGAGCAAAAGTAGGCGTTTCCCTTTTGATCGTGATGACTTGCTTTTTTCTAGTCTCTTCGATTTGCACAAAAATACCGCAATGGCTGCGTCCGAGTTCCTCGGTATCACCGAGGCGCCTTCGGAGATCCAGAGTGAGGAGTTCAGACATGTTGTCTGGACGCGGGACATGCGACGTCTCCTCGTCCTAGTTGGCAATGCCTTGAAGTACAAAGAACCCGTCCTTCTTGTTGGTGAAACCGGGTACGTTATCGTAACGATAGGTGCCTATGTGTCTTAATAATAATCATAATTTTAGTCGCTTTATTGAGGTCACGCGGACCAAACATTTCTGCATATAACAACACGGTACAAAAAGTGCTCCACGTGTGTTTGATTTTAGCTTTTATTTATTCACGACAATAGTCAGCATCCACCAATGATATTGCAGGGCATGCCATACTTACCATTTTAGTGTATATTTATAGGAAACCAGTTTGAATGACAAACGTTGAATTACTATTGTTAATTATCCACGCACGGACAGCATGAATTTTGGTGCAGCAGGCGAGCTTAAGGTCACACCAGTAATTTTCGTGGCGTTTAGATAGTTCAAGAATATGTTTGAAAGTGTCACGCATGCAGGAATAAGCGCACCTCTTTAATAGGCCTCATGTAAACGCCCAAATTCGTTTTTTTCAGCTGCGGTAAAACCACGGTTTGTCAAATCTTCGCCTCCTTGCGTACCCAGAAACTGCACTGTGTTAACTGCCACCAGTACACCGAAGCGTCCGATTTCCTCGGTGGTTTGCGTCCCGTGCGCGCCTCCACCTCCACCGCCATTTCAAGAGACGTCGACAGTCTCTTCGAATGGGTGGACGGCCCGCTTATCAGCGCGATGCTCCATGGCGACGCATTCCTGCTGGACGAAATATCCCTCGCCGACGACGCTGTTCTCGAACGCCTCAACAGTATCCTGGAGCCCGAGAGAAAGCTCTGTCTGACGGAGAGATGTGGCGAGAATTCCAGTCCCGAGGACCTCGAGGCAGTCATAACCGCGACCGAATCCTTCCGTCTGATGGCTACAATGAACCCGGGTGGGGATTTCGCCAAAAAGGAACTCTCCCCCGCCCTCCGCAACCGTTTCACCGAGATCTGGTGTCCCTCGCCGCTGTTCTCCGACGGCGAAAGTAGTCTTGGCGACTGGCGGGCTATCGTGCAGCACAATTTGAGCATCTCCGCGGCAGTTACCGACACCCGCCCCCTCACCCTCTACGCTCCCCTGTCTATGGCGATGGTGGACTTCTGCTGGTGGTTTGCCCGCAGCCGTGAAGCCGCCGTGGGTACCTCCGTGTGCCGGAGACCCATGCCGACTGTCAGGGACCTGCTTGCCTGGGTCGAATTTATTCTCAATCTCTGTCCTTGTGATGGCGATAACCTCGGAGACCTATTTTTGGCCTGCCTTCATGGAGCCTCACTCATATTTTTGGATTCACTTGATGTTGGTGGTGAGGATGTTGCGATGGAGATCGGCGCAGAGGGATTCATTCAAGCACTCATCGGGGAAAAATGTCGTTAGTTGTTTTCTTTTTATAATATTCTTCAATTTTCCGTCATCTAGCCTGTTGAATGTAGGCATAGCACAATGTCATTCCTCGTGCATACCTAATGGTTCGATTGGGTTCCAGTAACAGCCTTCAAACTGTCGATGTCCCTGGGCACGCACAATTTTTGTATCTAGAAGCTTGCAACATTTGCTTCTTCTAATTGTTTGTAAATAGTTAGTTCGCAGGTGGCCTCGGTGTTGTTTTTGTTGATACAGCGGCGACAACTTCTTCCCCCCACCCCCACCCCTTAGGCTAGCACTGGGGATCTCTACAATATTCCCAAGAGTCCTCATGGAAATGCTATCCGTTAAATTCGTTTATCTTGTTTAGAGAGAATTCCCCTATTAATGAAATTGCTGCGACTGTCAAAGATAGGAGGCGGTAGTGGCCAACATTCGTGTTACGCAAACCAAGGCTTGGTTTCTTTTAAAGAAACCGAGACCGGCAGCGACTGCTAGACGAGATTTGAGGGACAGCTTGGCGATTCAAATATTCTAACGGCAATGAGACTAGCTTGTCGCTATCTTTAAATTATTGGTTGGGTTGAAAGCTCGCTGCCTCCCTCCCACGTGTGCATCCGAAAGGTTCCTTTCGTGGGGTCGCCTCGCGAATGTCGAGCCTTGTATCCCCCGCATTTTTAAGAGGGGGATCGTTGCTGTCTCTGGCCAACTTCTTTCGTGCGTCGTTTCTGCAATGCATGAATGATTGAACCAATATTTTAGCAGGTTGTCGCGTATGCTACCAGATTGTCTGTTGTCGGCATATGGGGAGGCATTACAAGCCGTCGTCCACCCATCTTGTAGATGATGTATGTGCGTTCACGCCGACTGGAGGAACAAACTACTTGTTGACCTGCCTGCTGCAGACATTCCACGACAAGACCAAAAAGACACCCGAGGAAGGAGAGCGTCTCTTGTCAGCGCTAACCGAAGCAGCGACCAAATTCCCATCTAGTCGCTCCCCTACTCCCGGCGCGGTAATACCAATTTTGAAGGAATCAAACTCCCTCTACGGTTTCGAACCATTCTTCATTGAAACTGGTAAGTCTGTCCGTTTTCGTTTGATGCATTTTTCACCACACCGTCTCCAACAACAACAACACATTGCCATCCAGGTCCCCTGGTCTCTCCGGCCTGCCTCGACAGCACGCAGGCCCCGCTGCCGTTCAGTCTGGCGGCCTGCACGCCGGCGTCCAATCTCTGCTGTCTTCTGCGGGCCCTCCAGCTTCCCAAGAGAGCCCTCCTCTTGGAGGGTAGCCCGGGGGTAGGCAAAACGAGTCTGGTCATGGCCCTGGCCCGGGCCTCCGGTCACACAGTCGTCAGAATCAACCTATCAGAAGCTACGGCGAGTTCTGTCTTTTTTTCAAAATTTGGTTGCTTTGTGGGGCTATATCCCATCAGAGGTTGAGTCGCCGTTATGGACGAATATTGGCACAGAGTCACGTGGCTTTTTATCGAGTGGGACCTCTGGATGTTACGCATACATTGTTTCCTGCAAGGCTTCCACATACAGCAATCCAGTTATGTAGGCGTTTTCGAATCGATTGCCAATATTACGCTCCCTGGTGCAATCCGGTCCCTATACCTTGTCTGTTTTCTAACTGCGATATCTATTTTTTTTCTCAGGAGGCGAGTGACTTGTTTGGCTGTGACCTGCCTGTCGAGGGTGCAGGTTGTGGAACCTTTGCGTGGCGTGACGGCCCCCTCTTGCAGGCTCTTCGGCATGGACACTGGATTCTTCTTGATGAAGTGAGTCGTTCTTCTTCTTCTTCTTCTTCTTCTTTGTTTCTTGTTTGCTCGTGTACGACGGAGAAAGCAAGCATTGTGGATCGGTTTATCGCTACTTTCGGGTTTCAAAAGGGGCTTATTAACTGATTAGTGTTGAATTACACTGTCATTGGCGCCCAATTCGCTTATCCAGTGCTAGCTATAGCATTGTTGTTTCGATACAATAATCACATACCTAACCCAGCAAACCCTACTCTTTACAGATGAACCTTGCCTCGCAGTCCGTTCTCGAATGCCTCAACGCCTGTCTGGATCACCGTGGGTCGATATTTATCCCTGAGTTGGGGGCCACCTTCCACGTAAAACCACGAAACACCCGCCTCTTCGCTTGCCAGAACCCCGTCGAAGAGGGTGGAGGTCGCAAGGCTCTTCCCAAATCCTTCCTCAATCGATTTACTCAGGTAGGCGTTGTCATCCCGAACTCTGAAATCGCCCTGGGGTAATGATGCAAATCATGCGTTTATTGGGAGGACGCAGCGACCTGCAGGAGATGCCTGTTGTTGCTGGCTATTCGGGTGGTACTGGGACGCCGCCACCTGCACAATATTCCAAGGATTCTTCCTCATCTTCTAGTGGAAGGACTTATAGCCGCGGGCAGACCTCACCACGACGACCCAAGGCACTCCCCTTCCTCCTCGTTACAGGCGTCCCCGGTGTCATCTTCATGGTGTGTGGTGTTGCCGGAAAACACGTGGGCGTCACCTGTTCACCCTATTCCCAAGCTTAGTCGCGGAAATGCCATTCGTTTAGCAGCCGGCTCAGCCGCTTGAAGTAGGAGATTGCAGCACACATATTAGATCTCCGTGCGTGGGAGACGTCTATGAAGCCGGTTCATGCAATCGCCAAAGACGATGCATGTTTTACTTTGATTGGCTTATTGGGAGGCAGTTTTGGGGGTCCGTCTCTCTTTTGCTGACTCGGTAGCCACCTTTTGTCGTTCTATAGGTTCACCTGAAGCCGTTAACATCCGCTGACCAAATAGCCGTTCTGAACAGTATCTTCAAAGACATTCCCAAGTCTCACATACAAGCGATGGTGTCCTTCAACTCTGCGGTAATTTCCCGACCTTTTGTAATAAAAATGACGCACAGCCAACCATTCGCATCTTCTATTGCTTCTCCCCCTCCTGTTGTGTGTAGTTGCAAGACGCCGTATCGAAGGAGCGTTCGTTCGGCGTAGTCGGTGGTCCCTGGGAGTTCAACCTGCGTGACCTCTGCCGCTGGGGTGACCTCATCTTGCAGGGTCGAGACGGCTTTGGAATCAACCCCGGACTTTATGTGTACCTGCTGTACGCGGGACGTATGCGCACTGCGGAAGACAAGAGCAGGGTACAGTTTTGTTTGCTCATCGCTATCTCGTCAATTACAAGACATCCAGATTTACTTTGGCTGTTGGACATTACCATGAAGAAATATCCAACATGGAATCAGTTTCACCGGGTACCAGGCGGCTTCAATAATTGCCGTTTTAATTGGAGCTGTTGTCAAAGAATGGTTCGAACCCACCCGTGGTCAAATAATGACAGTCACTGGTCCCCTATTTGATGCCAGATGGACGCCATAATGATTATGTTTTTTGGTGTGTGTGTCTGTGATGGTAGGTCATTGAGCTCTGGAACCAGGTTGTGCGTCAAGTCCGGACCTCCCAGGAGGAGAACTCCAGTGATTTGGACCATTGTCTGTGTTACATCCCTCGTGGCGACGTCTTCCTTACGGAGACCGGCAAACTGCAAGTCGGACTGGCAACGTGGGACAATGGCGTTGAGTCGGGCCCAAGCATCCACGACGATGTCGGACACCTTATCCTCGATCACCACAGACCCTACCTGGAGATGCTTCTAAAGACTCTTCAGCTCGGGTGGATGTGCATCGTCGTTGGACCCCGTGGAGCCGGTAAGCCAGCCAGTCAGCCATCCTGTTATTCAGCACGGTCGGGCATAGCGGTTTACGCCTGCAATCCAGCGGACTTGTGTTAGACGATTGAGCGGTCACGTCCACCTATTCGGGTGGCACCAGGAACGCCATCCGTACAACATTCCTAAGAATCTTCTTGCAAACGTCAATTACTGCGGTATATCTTCTAGCATATGATAACCGCAATAAAAACTGGCAATTTGGGTTTGCCCGACCGGGCTATTGATTGGTACTATTGATGGTACTTTGACCAATTGATATGAATTTTAGTTTTACGACAACTTGATATCACGCTCTGGTAGGTCTGTGTTGCCAAATCGCCAGAAAAATGAATCCCCAAAGTTATACAACACAAAACCTTGACCTATGGAAATTAGACATGCCATAAGCAGATGATTGGTATTATTGATTACCCCTTGCCCTCCCCCGTCCACTTCTAAAGGCAAACGGTCTCTGGTGCACCTTGCGGCGAACCTGGCGCGTCGACGACTTGCGACGGTTTCTCTGTCGCCCTCAGCCGACACCGTAGAGCTACTGGGCGCCTTCGAGCAACGCGAAACCGGTGGCGTCTTCGCCTGGATCGATAGTCCCCTTGTCACGGGCATCCGAGAGGGCCACTGGGTCGTGCTGGAGAATGCCCAGCTCTGCAGGTAGGCAAATGCTTGCAGCAATAAATAATTGCCATACCCTTGGATGTGGAGGAAAGGGGTGAAAGAGTAATCAGTATGCTCTATTAGCAGATGTCGTAACTGTTGTAGATTTGTTTCACTGAAACTCTCAAATAAAAAAACATTACAAAATTACTTGGTAACCGGTAACACTAACATACTCGCCGTTTTTTACAGCCCCTCTGTTCTGGATCGATTGAACAGCCTCCTTGAGCCCGGCGGCGATCTCCTTATCAGCGAACGCGGGCTGGACCCGTCAGGCAACCTCGTCCGACTACGGCCTCACCCCGAGTTCCGCCTGATCCTGACGGTGGATGAGAGAAACGTCGGCAGCGGTGTGATCGTCTCCGGGTGCAACAACATCTCGCGTGCCATGCGCAACAGGGGCGTCGAGTTGGTGATCACGCGTGACGTAAGGGTGCTGTGTTCGAGGAAAAAACCTTAACCCCCCCCCTCTTGGGAAGACTGTATGCACAGGAGAGGCTCATGGCAGTACACTGGCAGATAGATGTGAAGTTGTGAATCTGGCGATGGGATAAATGCTGACCAGTGCACGTTGAAATGAGTTTGACGGTGTTGTCGTTGGTGGTGTAGACCCCAGAGGCTGTGGAAGATGGGATTCCCAGTACCGCTATCAGGTACATCGCATCCGCTGTTCGTTCCCTTCACGATCAGTTTAACACATTCAGTGGTTGAGGTTATAGTCCAATTATATGAGGTGTAACGACGGGCACCTTAGTCGAGAGTTTTGTATCATGCTTGACTATCCTCATTCATTTATGCCAGTTGGCAGTGCCCAATGAGGATTTGCGTCGTCTCCTCCTTTACACCGGGCTCTCTGCCAACGAAGTCCACTCGATGCTCCTCTTCGAATCGATCGCCTTTGACCGTGTCGCCTCGCGGCTCTCGAGTGGCGCTGCCAACGCCGCCGACCTCTGCCTTCCCTTACGAAGACCGCCCGTGGGCGCAATTCTCACCGCCGGCCACATGATCCAGCAGTTACGCTCCTCCCAACCACGACTCTTCACCAGGTCTGGTGAGCGTGCCTTCCTGCTTGACGCAGCGGCCTCCAAGGCGGAAGGGATCGCCTGGTGGATGTGCAAGTGGCCAGAGGACAGCCAGAACGACTTCCAGCGGGCCTTTGCCAAAGCCCTCTGCGACGTCTACGTTAAGCGGCAGACTGACCAGCGCGTTGCACAGGTTTGTGAGACGGAGATATGTGTATATGCCGTTCCTATTTCGATATCCCACCATGGGAATGCAATCGCAAATATGGCGAGGCGGACGGACAGACGAGTCGCTCTAATTCTGCTGTTTGTCTGTTCATTCAATGTCGTTTTTCTCGCAGTTTGTTTGGCCTCTCCTCCTATAAGAGGCTACGCCGTCGTGGTATTCATTAAGAGTCTATGGAACAAGATAATTGTTACTAAGTCTTCATCACCGCGAACCGCTAGGCCAGCGTTCCAGGTGGTGAAAAGAACGCTTTTCTAGCCACTGCCACGAAAGCCTCGGAAACGTAATTAATTTCCTGCCAAGTGCGTTAAGGGTTCGCCAAATTTCGTTGAAGCTAGCGTGTACCCCGTCCACTATCAGTTCCACTCAGTCTGTCTGCATTATTCTACAGGCATTCACAGAGGTAATCCAATACTTCGTGGACAACGAACTCCCCTCCACCATCTCCGCCTGCGAGAACCGATTGCTGCCCCGTTTGAACCGGGCCTGTGATCTCGGCATCAAGCACACCCTGGCTGCATGGAAACACGCTCTACGCGGTTTTCTCTGCGAGCAGGAGGATTCAAAAAAACGGCAGCTTCTTCACCTCTGTCATCGACTCTCTATGGAACGCGGTTTTGGACTTTGCAAAGACGTCAGCGGACTTGGAATCGAAGCCTTCATTGACAGCATTGAGATAATTTCTGGAGAGAATCGATTCGACTTGCGCTGGGTTCCCGGTTGGCGGTGCTTTTACATCGAGGATGCTGTGAAAGCCGTGTCTCAATGGAACGAGTAGGCATCTGTCATATGTTTATAGCTGCGCATCTGTTTTACTTGTGTCGCAGGTTTTGGGTGGACCACACATCATCGATTATTTTGCAATATTTTTTTAGAAACATTACGTCTGCACTATTTGGCGAACTGGAGCGCCTTTGGGTTGCGGCCAGATCGGGCGGAGGAACGGAGGACGCGCCACCACCGCTGAATTTCACCGAGCAGTTGTCGGTACTCTTCGTGGTTGATCGCCTAGCCAGGGGCGAAGTTCCCATCGCCTTCTCAGAGGTCTATTCGGGCGTGAAATCCATCGAGGCCGAGGTATCATCGGCCGTTGAGGCACTTAAACAGCCCTCCACGACAAACACCGGCATCGATTTCCAGGCATATCTCAAACGCCTGGTGCGCCTTTTGGCGTGGATGCAACACTTTGGGTGCGCGCCGATAGGTGACCCGGGTCATTGGCCGGAGCGTCGGGAATTCTTCCGTCGCTACAATGGAGCACCGCACGCCAACTCGGCAATCGACCACTTGATGGAGCTTGTGCAGCACTACCACGCAACTCCGGCGCCCCGACAGGTCAAATGTTCCCACAAACGCGATCTTTCTCACGCCCCCTGGTCCCAACTGGCCCTTGAAGCGAATGATCAGATATCCACGCTCGTATCTGCCCTGTCGGACGAAGACCACGAGCAGCAGGGCATTTCAACAACTTCATCGTTTCCAAGGTCATATTTGAGTTTGTGGCCGATTCTTGGCGCCGGCATTGCGTTTGGTCTCTCCGAACCAGCCACGTGGAAACAGGAGTGGTCGTCGGGTTTATCTCGCCAACTAATAGTCGATCTGGGCATTTGTCTCGGAGCTCTGGCTCGACCCAAACTCCTCGGGATATTGTCCTCGGCTTCGGAGAAGCCAATCAAAGAAGGTGGATTGGAGATCCAGTTTACCATCGCTGCCAAGGCGTACTCCCACGATGACCTCACTCAGACGAACGGTCTTGTGAAGGTGTGTGTTTTGATCTAGTTGCCACACCCAACCGCCTGTATTTTCATCCCGTATATGAAATTTACTCAAATTGTAGCCCGATCTCACCTCGGAGTGGCAGTCTCTCTCTCAGGCCGTGTTGACGATGAAAGGCGCCGATTCAGCGGCATCTAGCAAAAAGGGAGAAATAAACTGTTCTTTCAACGACTGGATTTCGCACCAGCAGACAATGTCAGATCTCTTTCACATACTTCAACTACTGGCACCGGTGTGTACATCGAATATTAGAATGCGATATAATCCCACCAGGTCTGTTATTTTCCCACTACAATAACTCTGCTGTTTAAAAATCGATACATGTTATTTTTTGGGCTTTACAGTGAGATCCCTCAGCTTCTAGAATTATCAAAATCTCTACTATGCGCCATCGTTACTGCAATCCATAAGCGCTGCCGAGGCCAAATATGGTATGTTCCTAAATAATCAACCAAGAGCATTTGCTCCCATTGAGTTGCTTTCTTGTTCTCAACTTTTTCTCATATGACACCCTAAAAGAGATGAAATGTTCCTGTGGATATGGTATTTTTGTGCACGCGATTTCTCTGGAGCACAGCTTTTAGCGGTCTAAAATGAGTATAAACGAACGAAACGCCTATACCCGCCTAGATTAAGGTTCTCTTAAAGAGTTAAGCAGATTTGCTGGTCGGATTACTCCCCATCGAGTCCTGTTTAAATCTAAAAAGGAGTCGTTGTTTTGTGCGGACGCCGCGGCGTATTATTGTGGCTCCATCATCCGGAATTTAACAAGCCCCCGTCAAACCGGTGGCCACTTCCATCTCATTTTCGGGTGGCACTGGGGGACACTGCTGTTTGCAAAATATTCCCACTAATCTTCACGAAAATTCCATCCATGAAACCTGTTTATCTTCTTGCGGGAGAATTCCGCACAAAACTCCGGGTAGCGCGTTTCATGGGGGACTCGGGAACACCAGTACCTCGAGTAGGTTGGATCCATACACGAGTGAGGGAGTTGTTGTGTCGGTAATCTGGTTGCTTCTTCCATGAGCTCGGGCATTCTAAACTTGACACTAATACTGCCCCCCCTTGTCCTTGCCACCTATCAGTGGGGCATCCCCTCGCGTCACCACACTCGAGGAGCTGACTGCACCGCTGACGGCCTGCTCGACAATGTCCGCCTTCGCCTTTGAGGTCTGCACCTCGATCGCGAGTCTCCTCTCCAAGGACTTCGTCCCGTCGTCGCTTTGCAATCTCGTCAAATCGCTGTCACTCTGCCTGAAAGCCATCGGCGACCTCCTGGGTGGGGGTGAGGAAGACGAGGGGGGCGCGGTGGAGGCCCTCGTCGCGAGGGCCTGGGTCCTCTGGGGTGCTCTGCAAGCCGAGTGCTCCTTCCCCGCGTCTCCGCTGGATCCGAGCATCGTGTGCGCCTACAAGATCTCCATCGCACAGTTCCAGGTGCGTTGTTGTTGTGTCGATAAAGCTCATTTGCCGCCTTCACCGAACACTCCTTCCGGGATCAATGGGCTAATAATAATTATTACATTGTTGTAGTTGTTGCTGTTTTTTTAGCAAGGGCTTTTGTGTAAATCGAAATATCACCGTAGCAGATCAGAGCATACACCGCACAATCCTCGGCATTTAAAGAAGTTGAGACATCCGCCTACTATTGGCGACGGTCTCACGCAAAATTACCAATATTTAGTCAAGCAATTATAACCCGTTTGACTTCAATCCGAATAGTTACTTCCCTTCCCTACATTTCGATGAGTTATGTTAGTACAGCTGTTGTTGATTTACTTTTCAATCGCTAGTAACAGAGTCGCGGAGCTGTCGTTTTATCCATGGCAAGTGTTGGGTCGCTGAGATTATGGTAGATTGTTAACATGGTCTGCCTTACAGACGCACCAAAGCCTTATTCCCGATTTATCCCTATTTTGCTCGTTAACGCAAAAGTTCCCACGTATTCATTGTTAAACATGCCGGGCTACATGCCAAGATTCACACCAATCAGAAAGGGGTCCGGTTCCACCACGCAGATTGTTGCTGCGTACTTGTACGACCGAATTGTTGGAGATGTTGCTAGATGGCCCACCCCTCCCCCCGCGATAAAAAGTCACGTGGCGCTGGAGACGTCACCTGAGCGCATCATTGCCGTGCAAATGTCATTCTCAAGTGGGAGCGAAACCCATAAAGGCGACGACTGGGTGTATGAAATCGGTTTTTCAATTTTGCGTCTCGTCTCGTCCCGTCCCACGCTCACTGTGCTCACTGTTTTTCGACCTTTTTCTAGCTGAATTTCGTGGAGGAGGATCTGGTCGCGCGTAGCGCAATTCGCCACACCCTGTGCGGTTCATGTGGTCTCCCGTGCAACCAAGGTTGTCTGGAGAACGGTGCTCTCCTGTCGAATGTCCGCTCTGGTCTCGAACATCCCCTGATTGGTGCCCTGGTGGGACGAAGGGATACCGTGGCTGACAAGTTGGTGCGCCTGCGTGATCAACAGAGAGTCAATCTCGAGAATGAGGCCATTCAGGCTCGGTGCAAGTCCAATGCACAGGTTTGTTCCACACCCTTTTGGTTTTTTCAGCAGAATATTTCAGACGACCGCCTGTGAGAACGGCAGAGAACAATTATGAATTGGTGCAAAACCCTGGTGGTGCGATACTGAGAAAATTAAACACTACGACATTTGGTCGAGGCAACACGCAACTTAACCGCCAGTGTTTCGGTGTGGCATTATAAAGGGGTCGCTCCCCCTTTTCAACAAGTAGCAGTTCTTTTCATTAGGAATAAATCGAAAGCAATGGCCTTCGTATGTAAAAAAAGAGGTATGTGGCGGATATCTGGGGTGGATAAGGTAGTAGGCAACTTTCCGGTGCTTTTCTTTGGGGGCGCAGAAAAAGAGAATGGTTTGTCGAAGGAGAGAAAAATGGCAATAATCGAATAAATATGCAGTCGCAATATCCAAAATAGCCAAATATCTCGAGATGCGCCAATCGATCGATTTTTAATAATGCCGATGATCGTTGGCATCGCATTGTGCAAGGCTGCGCGTGACGCCCTGACAGCAGCCGACGCTCAAAATATCCATCGTCGACCACCATCCATGCCACAAGTTCGTCCAGAAAACGCACGAGCGCACTCTCAGGCTCCCGTTTCGATCTGTCCGATAATCACCTTCCAAAATAACATAACCGTCTTTCAAATCGGCATTTGGGGAGCTGATAGTATAACTACGGAATTTAGAAGGCATTACTGGTTCAACCAATCAATGAAGCCGTAAACATAACTAAATCGCGTTAGCGTAACCAAAAAGAGCGTTAACGGTTAATTCCAACCGGAAAACAGAGTAAGAAATCTCGAATTTTGGCTTTGATGCGCCTAAAAGGCGACAACTATGGGACTCACCCTGTAAACCAATGAGAGGTGGCTATTTTAAATGGACATCCAGGGTGGCCAGAGTAGTTAGGTTACAGCGCATGGTGGGCAACGATTGGTCTGAACCAAACGAAGAAAATAAAAGCGACAAACACCATCGGGAAAGTCTAAGCCGTACAGCCTACGGTCACCGAGCCTCAAGGCGAATCCATTTTGTGTAACGATGGCACGAATTGCACTGCCTATTCCAGACCAATGAAAGGAGGACTACCTCGTCAGTCAACGAGAGACCCTGAAACACAACATCTCTCTGCCAAGGGATCCACATTTTTTACTTTGACAAACAGATTGTCATCGTCAATTTGATTGGTTGTGCTGTGCAAACCAAAATAGTTTTTCTTTCGATAAGCACCGATCAAACCCCGAACACATGAAACAAAAAATATGAACAGCAACAATGAGGCGATGTGTAGAAAAGCTCTAGCACATTCGAAATTTGTAAAATTTCGTTCATTCGCCTTATAATCCCGAAACGGCTAAATTCGAGGTTCAGAAGATTTAAGCAGTGTCGAATCATCGTCATGGGGACCAACATAGTCCCAAAAGTGGGTTTCAACGGACATTCTAAGGGCTGAATATCTCCGATGGTTTAGCGGTCAGCATCGGCGCTCTGTTGGCGATGGACCTGGGTTCGACTCCGGCCAACTTGTGTTGCACTGGGGACGCCACCTGTAACAATATTCTCAATAAACTTGATGGTGACCCTCCACGGAGCCTATTTATCCTCTGGTCGGAGATAGTCGGGAACTTCGAAAAGATTAAAAGTGGGTATGTGGCTCTTTTTGGCTTCTTAGTACGCGGAGCTGAGGCGTCGACTGACGGCCTTCAACCAGAACTTCACCGGTGTCTTCTTACTGGATCTCCTGGAGGAAAGGTGTGGCATCCTGCGCTCCGCGCTTCTGCCGAAGTGGATCGAGGCCGCGGCCGTCTTGTCCGAGTGGCTTCTGCATCCCCAACGCCTAGACCAATACGCGGATATTGTGGAACCATATCTGCTTGGCTTGAACAAGGTTAGACTTTAGACAATCGGATGATTCCATTTCATTTTAATCCTCCACTGGAATCATCAGTTGTCAACCCCCTCGCCATATTGGCGCGTTTTGGCCATGAAGAATCTGTAGCAAGCAAGCAAGCAATTGCCGCAATGTTTGATTATTACTGCATTAAATAGGACCAGCACCCAATTATTGTAATAATTATTATAGTTCTTCGCCGATTGCTTATCGAATGTAAGCATTTGTTCCTATTGGTTAGACGTAACTAAGGTGTGTTCTTTCCAGGCGACGCACGGTCTTCGACTAATGGTCCAGTCAGCTCTCGCAAAAGATGAACGCGTAAGTTCGTTTTAATTTACCAGTCACTACCACCATCATCGTCGTCTTCACGTCCATATGAGTGGACAAGGGCGGTCTCATTTGTCACAGGGTATCATTTGTTATCGGACGACAGAAAACTATCCTATTTTGTATTCGCAGTGCAATGCATTCGCCAGTTTTGTGGAAACTCTTTCCACGGGGCTCTTCCCGTCATTGGCTACCAAGTTGAATCCGCAAGATCGGAAACTACAGCAGAAGACAGTGTCCCCGCACCTAGACCTCATTCGCCAACTAGTCTCACCGAAGGCACGTGTTGCTCTACGTTCTGTGTGGCACCCCGAATCGACATTGGCGGTGGAATCTCGATCTATATTTACCGATGCCAAGGATGTACAGGCCGCCAATCTGGTCAATGTGGTGCGAGCCGCCGAAGCCGACTACCAGTGAGTTGTGGATCTTGTTTCTCGTCTTTCCAGGTTTCCCCGTCTCTCACGTTGTTTTCTGTGCCTCCAGACTCACCTCCCACATCCTCGACCTGCTGCTCCTCGACCGTGTGTCCTCTAATGGGAGAAATGCCGACTGCGACTTCATCGGTCGGCTCCTGCGTGCCCTCACCAACCGGCTCGCCGTTCAGTGGAAGCACGCGGAAGCCCGTCGAAAACGCGACGCCGAACGCAGGGCGAATCTGTTCATCCAGGCCGAGGGCCAACGACGACGCCTATTGGACGAGCTACAGGCGGTGGCTGCAGCCAAACAGCCCCGCCAGAAGAAGGCCAAGACGCGCGCTGAACGACGCCAGCGGAAGAATGAGGCGGAGGAGGCGGCTGATCTGCCGGACCTCGTCGACGCTACATTGAACGAGGAGGTTGAATGGCGCCTTAGGTTCTCCGAAGCCGGGGCCACCGACGCGCACCAGTGTTTGTTGGCAGGCGGGGGCGGTGGTTTTGGTCTGGGCGTGTCTTTGTCCATAGACGACCAGATTAAACAGGTAAATAGTGAAATTCTCTCATGAAAACTAAGAACTCGCTGTCGACCGGTTTATTATTCTCTCCTCGTTTTAATTTAGACTGTCAGTAAGATTGAGCGCGTAAACGCCTGGTACGAGAAGGAACTAACGGAGGGTGCCCCGTCTTCGGCCGGTTTATCCTCGGAATGGATGCCACCCGACAACGACTTGGTCTCCTTTATCGATCGCCTCATCTACCTCCTTCATCTCCTTTCTGCGTATTCTGACACAACCGCAGACAAACAGGTCGTCACTGCGGCTGTTGTTGAACAACACTGGTGGTCCATATTCATGCAGGGCTACCAAATGGCTGGTCGCCTTTTCAGTAGATCCAACGGCAGGTTGCGTAAGTACACGAATCATTGAATCCCATAGGCTCTTCATCGGCTCGGTTTCACGCACCCTTCACGTGCCATACTCGTTTATCCTACCCTGCTCTTTTGTAGCACAATCGGCGGATGCATCCTCGATGCCGGCTCACATTCTGGCCACGGCCCACTTGGCTCTCACCTCGCGCCACGCCACCGACGAAGACAACATCAACGGCGGTCTCTTTTCCTTTGAACCCCTCCTAGCATCGTCGGCGTCATCTGGTAGCAATGATTTTGTCCGCCGGAAGCGCTGTTTGGATGTCTATCGAGACCCCATTCACGCCGCCGAGGCGTTGAAGGCCCAACAGCTGCTTCAGAAGGTTAATTCCCGGGTTCTGGAGGTACTGGTGGAGTGGCCGGAACACCCTGCCCTACTGAAAGTAAGTACCAATAACGAGTGCACCACAACTAGCTATTGAGATAACTGAAGTATAAAACTTGTCATTTGTAGATAATCACTGTGATTGAGCGAGTGGGTACATTTTCGATGTGTGACTGCTTGATGAAGTATGTCACTGCGCTGGAGATCGTCCTCTCAGAGATACAGGTATTGCATGTTTTTGATGTCTGCATTTGTTGAATTTATTTACTCCACCCGCGCCCGACTCCTCGAATACAACATGTCGCCTCCCCCCTTCTTCTTCTTCTTCTTCTTCTTCTTCTTCTTCTTCTTCTTCTTCTTCTTCTTCTTCTTCTTCTTCTTCTTCTTCTTCTTCCTAGGAGTGGGAGAAGAACGCTGCTCGGCACGTGTCTCTGGCGGACGCCTTTGACGCAGTGGTCGGCCTCCTAGTCGAATGGCGCAAACTTGAACTAAGGTAATTCATTTATTGCCCAGAAATGCTATGGAGCATTCTATGCTCGTGACAAATGTTTGACTGTGCATTTTTCTCCGATTGCTATCCCAACTGACTGTAAACTCGATTTAAAATTCAGGAAGCTATTGACTACTACACTGGGCGCTGACACTTCATGCCTAACTAAGCCCTCCATCTTCCGTGCCTCTTATAGGCGCGCCTTACGCACTATACATGCTCGGCTGTTTTGATCGAACCCCATGCCCCCAGCCGGTTGGCCCAATCCAGCGTGACCATTGGCTTCATGGGGGTCTCATCCAGACTAACGTTTTGTAGCTCTTTGAGGGCCGCTCTCTGTCCACCTCTAAGCTTTGCATCTTAGTACTGACGTTTGGGTCTTTTTGAAGCCGCTGGACGACCGGAATGCGTGCACGCGTGTCAACCTTCGTGTTAACTACGCCACCGCCCCCCCCTATATATATTATTTGTCGCCTGTAGATGCTGGATGGCCTCTCTGGATGCCGCCACGCAGGCCGCAGCCGATCGATGCGCCCCTCTTTGGTTCCACCTGCACGCCATCTTCCTCAAGTCCACAACCGCCTTCCAGGCTGAGGAGCAATGCCAGGCTCTTTTGGAGTTCATGGAGAACGGACCCGTCGGGGAGTTCTATCCCCGCTGGCGACTCCTCACCGCTCTCCATGCTGCCATAAAACTCTGGCCGGGCCTCTCTGAAGAACGTGAGTTCATTTAGCCATTTAGCCTCATCAACAGGAGAAGACCCCTCAGTGGGCACTGGAGCGAAGAAATGCATCGTTTTGTCCGTTTAATCCCTCGGCATTATTCCCTTCTGTCGGCATAGACTGCCAAAACTAGGGCCTCGCAGATCCTCATAATTAAAAAAACGTTTTTTTTATCAATTAAGTAGACACAAGCGCCACAAAACGGCCCAGCTATTTTATTCTCCCATTACAGAACGACTGGTGTCGCAGCAGACCGTTGGTAATGTGGCCTGGTTCTATGGTCAATTCGTGCCCCACGTGAATGCCTTCCTTCTGAGCCAGCAGAAACCCATTCGCAAGGAAATGAGGGGCTTCATTTCTGTGATGAAGTGGGGCGACTACGTGGGCTTCTGGACCATGAAGGAGAATGTGGACCGCTGCAAGAAAACCATTCATAAACACGTTAGTCCGCTTAACACCCTATTGATGTGTCTATATGTCACCTCTTTTGGAGTTTTTGCTTGACCCCCGCCGTCCACTTTCTCACCACACAGACTCGTTCCTGGGAGGCCATTCTGCGTCAATCGGTGAAGCCCTGTTTCGAAGCAGCCATCAAAACCAGCCTCGAGACGCCCATCTCTTCACCGGCTCTCGCAAACCTGCACACATTGGACGCCACCTCCCAGCTTCTCCACGAAACCTCCGACATTTCACCGGACCTCCAGACGTGGCTTTGCAAGCGAGCAGATCTCGGAGATATTCCTCAATACATTGTGTAAATGATTTCCCCTTGGGTCTTTTAAACTCCTATAGGCGGCTGCATCGCAGTGAGCGGATTGGGTGAATTTAACGAATTCTGTAGGTTTCTGTAAACATGCCGCTTTGTTTTATTTTTTAAATACGAGGCCTTCTATATGACTGTCCCTTACCTCAAGTCCCGGCACAACTGTATTTTTTATTTTATCTTTAGCCGCCTACCGGCTCTGATCAATCGTTTCAAGAAACACGCCTCACACATCGCCACCCACGCCCCCTGTCTCACCTGGACACGGGAGCTGTGCAGTTGTCTTGACGACTGGATGTCACGTGTTAAGGAGTTATCGCGCGCCACGCAGCAACTCGACGCCGAATCCCCGTCCCATGGCGCCCTCGTCGCAGTCCTGAATGAACGCGAGGCGGGCCAGTTGCAGCCGAAGCAGAAGGCCAAGTTGGCTGCTGTTGCGTCCAAAGTCGACGATGCCGACGTCCAGAAAGCCAAGGAGTGGCGCAGTCGCTACACGTCTCTCCAGCAGAGCAAAAAACTGGCCCTTATCGAGTGGTTCCGATTGGGGTCAGGTCGCCGAAGACTGAATAAATCGACCGTCAAAACGGAGTATGTTTTAATCATTGAATTTGAGGCAATCAATCGTCGAGTATGTCGAGGGAGCTCTGTATGGGAATAGTATATGCATATGCACATAAATGCACATCAAACCACTATCCGCATTTCTCAATGTTACAATATTTCAATGAACCCGCCGAAAATTATAGGCTGCAGCATTTGTAAATTATTAAAGAAGCAAAAAACAATAGTCTGAATAGAATAATTTATCAATAAAGTATTTTCTTTAATGCTGAAAGTTTAGTTTGATGGTACTGCTCGCTCCTCAGGCTACTCTCTCGTCCCTTTCTTTGGTTAATATGGCCTATTGCTTTTTAGGACACCCACGGACAGCACTGACGATGCTGCAGACTTCGCGGACAGTCTCATTGACGATGGCTTTCCCCTGGTGAATGATGGCGACATCTGCTTTGGTCTGTCTTATCGTCGTGGATTAAGGAAGGGTCTTTTCAAAAAACCAAGAGGACACATGTTCTCTACTCTCGGTTGTGATTTATACGACGGTTCCAGTTCCACCACCACGGGCTCCGGTCTGCTCGAAAACCAGCTTTCTGCCAACGAATATCATGGCCTGTAAGTTACCAATCACCTGGGTCGAGACATCAGCGCAATTAATTCACGTGTTAACGTAACTCCAATGATGCCACTTTGTCTGCGCGCGTGTGTAGGCGCAAGTCGGCCACACAGAGCCTCGCCCGCCTCCTGTCCCTGCGATCGGGTCTGCCCCAGCACCCCGAGAACCCCGAGGTTGTGGACGACCTGGGGGGTCGAGAGGGTGTCGAGTGTCTCCTGGGCTCCCTCGATGACCTCCTGACCCAGTGTGCCGACGCCTTCGCGCCGCTGAGTAACCTCCAGGACCTCTTCCAGGCTCTCAAGAAGCGGGTTGACGAATTCCACGTCTCCTTCGGAGGGACGACGTCTGCAGAGGCTGGCGAAATTAGGCCATGCACTGCAAGTACCATGCGAAGATTAAAAGTAAGCAAGCGTAGCGCATTTCATACCTCCTGTGTTAACTGACATTTGACACCAATATAAAACGGTGATATGCCGGATCCACTGGTGCAGTTGATTAAAGAACTCCATCTGGACGTACAAACTCGGATTAGTAAGAGGGTACCCAAACCAATGCCAATTCGAGAATAGGCTTTAGCTAACTTGTGAAGTGGGTTAGAGGCTTAGCTTCATCCTTGGTAGCACGAATCGTGGCCCTTTGGCAACAGTTTGATCTCTCCAGCACGCGGTGCTATTTCCACGCCAGTCTCAACACTATCTAGCCCTCAAATGAATGTATAATCGACGGGCGAGATTTGTTTTTGACTTCTTGTAGGCTTCACGCGAACGCATCGCGGCGCTCTCCACCGATTGTACAAAGCAATGGGTTCGATTTTGGGAGACGAGTTCTTCCGTCACCGAGGGACCTTCGTTTGACCTTCGTCAGTTGCTTGGAGACAACGCCCATTTGATGAAAACGTCCGCGCCCATATATGATGCCACACGCTCTCTTTCCGATTTTCGACCGCGCCTGGAAGATTTAGCTTCCCGACTGGACCAGAGAATACCGCAGCGATGCATCACCATCACCCCTGATGTTTTGAACCAACAGACACTTCTGGAGTCTGCATCCAGTGATTTTGAGGCTCTGTGTGACACGATATGCACTCGCTACGGTTCTGATGAGAATACACTGTTGTCAAGTCTTCAGTGTGTCGCAAAAGTCATTGTTGATGAGGTTAAGACGAGCCGTGACATAATTTTCTCGTCAAGCTCCCCCACCCCTCAAACGCCCCTCACTCAACAACTCGCCGCATTTATTCCAAAGATTTTGGTAACCCTCCAATGTCTGCAGCGCCTCGATGGGGTGCCCAAAGCCGACCAGGGCCTGATCGATCTTTTGACCGGCTGCGCAAACTCACTCTCCGAGACATGTGGCTCGAAAATCGCGCTCCTCACGTCTCGGTTGGCCAAAATGGCCTCAACTGCCGGCGCTGGTGCCGACGACGTGCTTCTACTGCGCTGTCTCGCACCCCTGCTGGTCGCCCTCTTGGATGCCCTTTCCATTCGCCTGCGCCAGCTCTGGGCCCTCCTATTGGCCTGGCTCAGTGTCGGCGAATTCATGGCACAGGTCTCTTTCCGCCTCTTGAACGATGGCTTCTGCAAGCCGGCGGCACTTTGCAAGGCCTCCGCGAGCGCCGAGGGTGGAAAGGACGGCACCTCGGCGGACTCCGGGGGTGGCGAACAAAATGACAAAGAAAACGACGTCGATGGTGGTTGCACCAGTCTGACTGCTGAGGGCGTGGATACCCGCGGAGCTAAGGACGTCTCCAAGGAGCTCCAGTCGCAGGAGCAGATCGAGGGTACGCAGGACCAGGCTAGTGGGGGAAAAGATGAAAAGGAAGAAAAACCGGAGCCAGATAACAACGATGGCATTGAGATGCCCGATGACTTTGACGGCGCCTTCGACGACGGCAGCGGACGAGAAGAGAAGCAGCCTGGTGAAGCTGGGGAGGAGGAGGAGCAGGAAGATGATCGTCTGGAAGGCATTGACGAACAACTGGGCGAGGCAGCGGAAGAGCCAGATGAAGTGAATCAGGAGATGTGGGCATCTGACAACGAAGCTGAAGAAGAGGACGAGGACAAAGAAGATCGAAAAAATGCGGACTCGAAAGAAACCGGTGTACAGGATCAAAACAACAAGTCGAAGCAATCCAAGTCGACAGCGAAGGAGGAGGAGGACGATCAACGGCCCGACGAAAATGATGCTTCCGCAGACGGTGAAAATAAGGAGGAAGCGAATGATGACAGATCCGCCTCTAAGACTGCGGCGGATAAACCGGAGGCTGAAACACCGTCGGGCAGTGGAAAGGAGACCGTGGCTGGCGAAGCACGCGAACAAACAGATCCCCTCGACGATGCCACTATGAAGGAGGATGAACAGAAACTGGCTCAACAGGAGGCCGAATTGATGGAGACCGAAGAGCGGGAAGGGGATGCGGGGCCCGACGACGACGATGCGCTGGACAAGTTCGCCGAGAATATGGATATTCAACCGAATCCCGACGAATTTGAGGAAATGGAAGGTGTGTCTCAAATGGAAACGAAGCTTATTCTTTTCGTTTGTGAGTTATATGCTTATGCATTTTTCTTGTGTGTAGATACCGAATGCCCAGAAGAAGAAGAAGTTGATCTCACTGCTCAACCAATGGAAATCGATGAAGGCAAGACTGCCGAGGACGACGGTGAAATGGAAGTTGATAATAGCGGTGAGACCTCCCCTGTGTTCTTGTTCACAAGTAGCGCTTTGGCATTTACGAAACAAGGGTGGGATCTTCAAGATATGTACCATTTAATTAGTTAGACATGCGGTTTGTTGACCACGTTGCCGCTTTGTAATTTGTGGAGTCCGTTTTTCTTGCTTCAAGTTTCGTTTCTCATCTCCCCCCCCATGTAGAGGCTCCAGTTAATGAAGCGCAGGATCCCGAACAAACAGTTGGAATGACCACCGATTATCAGCCTGGGGGCGGCGGTCTGAACACAGGAAACGTAAGACAGCGCTGTTTTGCCGCAGTATATTGGGTTGTCGCTATGCTGATGACCGTTTTCATATTGTTGCGTGCTATAACACTGTGTTAACCCACTTTTATTTGACGATTTTTCGCAATTCTCACGTCTATCTAACCAATGACCATAATTATTGAACGGTGCTTTTAACTGGGGTAAAAACAGAAGTTGACAAGTATTTCACCTTTAAACTCGGTCTTGGTGTCGCTCTCAATGCGACAAAAATGCCAGTCGAGAGCCAAAGACGCGTTTGCTGGTTTTATAAATTCCAAAGAGTATGGAAAATACAGATTACATCCATCCGATGTCGTTAGCTGAAGCCGACTCGTGAATTAAATAATTTTATTACAAGTAGGCCCTTATTTCTGTAATCACCCCAGATTCTCTACGTGTTTCTCATACTGATACATTTCTGTAGGCATCAGGATCCTGCGACCAGGAAGAGAATACGACCGAGGTAAGCTTCTGATCTGGTTTTAGTTTGTTGAAACAGTGTCTAGCGGGCCTCAGGCCGCATCACTTTCTGGCCAATGCAAACACGCCACACCCGCCCAGTACACCCACAGTTTGGCCTGTATTTTCGCAATCTTTGGCTGGGCGTAGCGTCGTGTGTCTGTAATCCGGCAACCGGCTGCATTGTCTGGAATTTAACCCGAATGAGTTCCACGTGCTGGTTTAGTGTTGCAGCCACTTCCACCAACCTTCGAGTGGCTCTGCAGTGGACGATAGATACCTGCGCAGTACCCGATAGAATCTTCATGGAAAAATCATCCACGAAGCCAGCTAATCCTCCTTTTACTGGAGATGGCCACACAACAAGGTGCAATAGGCTTCGATATTAAAGGTCACACTAAATGCGGACTCGAACACGTAGATCAACCTGTTTTTTGTAATGTGTGTGTGTGTATGCTTTTCTTCTTAGGAGCAGGATTCGGCTGCAGCCACTGCCGACCAATGCGAGCAGGACACCAACCCCCCAACGGGCAATTCCTCGAGCGCCGCGGGAGGAGGCACAGAGACGGGCCAATTATCGGCCGGCGCTCCTTCGGGTACTGACGACCAAGCAAACGGGCCGAAGCAGGCACCAACACCTCGCAGTCGTGGCCCCAGACCAACTTCCGATCAGCGGACAACAGTGGAAGAGGGCGAAAATCAGCAGCAGCAGCTTCCACCCCTTAGACAGGTTTGACCAGAGGGGACAATTTTATAACAACTGTAGAGCTGCAAAGAGGGTCAATTTTAAGGCATATGTAGTCGTCGGCTAGTTTTATACTTCTGTTTGTGTTTCAAGATGTCAGGTGCATGGGGTACTCGGGGAGGAGATGTGCATGTGGTCGTTCTGGGGTGATTCCACTCTCGTGGTGATATTCTGTTTCTCGTTGTGAATCTGACACTCAACTCAGTTGCGGTCTGCCACTACATGTACTCCACCTGCCAGACTGGCTTAACCGAGTTCGAATCGTAGCCGGGAACTCCTTGTGTAAGAAGATCCCACTAGACTCGACGAAGGGGATCTACTCCTTTATAGAGCGCCCTTGATAATTTTTTTGGTCTTTCGCTACTATACCTACTGACCGGGTCGTCGTGTCTTATGATAAGTGTGAAGGACACCAGTGCGGTTTGTTATTTTGAGGTAAGGACGGTCGGTTGATGATTGCACATGATTCAGCACTATAGATTTCCGGGCAATTGGTATAAAGCAATACTCCTGCTTTTGTTGTGTATGGCTGTTGCTTTGGACGGGATTTCGTTGGGTTATGGGATTTCAAACATGCAAACAAGTCTTATAATTGTATTTAGACTGAAATTCTCAACGCCGACGACGTCGTCAACAATGGAGACAACGAGGACGAGAGTGGCGCCGGCGATCCCGATGCCGTCCAACACGTCGAGGGTGACAGCGAAGCCAAGCTGACCGCCTTCGATTCGGCCACTGACGACCAGAAGCAGCGGGAAGCCATGCGGGAAGATGATCAGGAAAAACGAGACGAAGAAGACGCCGATGCGGTCGGTGTTGATCCCGATAAACAAATTCCCGAACCCATGAACGAGGAAGATGTCCAGGTTGGTGTCTTTTCTACTGTTGCTGCCACTACAACGGCGCCTACTAATAATTTTACGATTACAAGATCCACGAATCTGGCGGTTTCGATCGATTCACCGAATGCCATTGAAGCGGGGTTTAGGACGTTTGGGAGGTGGATGCGGTAGTTCGTGTCAACCGTTTGATCGATTTAATCGATGATATCGAGAAGAGTTTTTTGATGATTCGGGAAACGCGAATCTGGCTGTCTATTTACGAAGAAGGATATGATAGTTATGGCAACAGTGAAGTACCGTTTGGGTCTTGTTGGCGGCTCATAAAAATGAAAACAAACCCAGTTGTTTCGCGAACGAGATACATACAGTTTCATTGTCCTCTGAACCAGAGTGACTGCTGACAGATTGTTCACTTGTTGGTCGACACGGGATGAAAATTGAGGTGGTGGTTCTCCTGCCTCTGGGGTTCTGGGGGCGTTTAACCCTATTCTCACGAGAGAGAGGGCCAAATCAGATTCACAACGACCGCAACTCGATAGGGCTCAAGCTTAATGTGACGACCCCACACCAAGGACTGTGTGTCGATGAATGGTCGACAACTCGCTGAAGAAGAGGGAATATTTGTGCCGTTTAAATGGTCATGGTGGATACATTCATGACACAGATTATCCCTCCCCAACTGTGCGCCCCAACACGTCTTCCTTGCTTTACCACAGCCAAAGCAAGCACCACCCAATTCCTCCGCGAACAATCGTCACGCCGACGGCGACACAGTGGCTGGAAACGACGCTCGCACCCTTCCAAAGGCCGATATGGAGATTGTCAAGACGCTGGGGGCCGAAAGAGGACCCGAGTCGAAATACTTTACACAGGTGAAACGGTTTTTTCAAACCACTGTTATTTTATACAAGTGTCTTGTATTATCACTTGGACAGAAGCACCACTGTCAAATATTCCTCCACCCTGTCCAGAGGCATGACCATTCACATCACGTTTTCGAAGCGTGCATGGGCTCTAAAATTTAAACGATTTATGGAACTTTCGTATCCGAGGAAATTGTTAATTCTCTTTTCTATTTCAGTCTCTCGAAATCCTTGACATAATCGATAGTCTGAATCCGTTGATGCCACAGGACCGTCGATACGACTTTGACCGCGAGGCACTGTCTTCTGCCGCTGTTGATTGGCACGCCTGCGTTTCAAGGTCATCCATGATGTCCATTCATCTCTGTGAGACGTTACGGTTGGTCCTTGAGCCCACCAAGGTCTCACGAATGAAAGGCGACTTCCGAACGGGCAAGCGGCTAAATATGCGCAAGGCACGTTTTAACGAATCCTCGGCGTGTGACTATTTCGGCCGTCTTGAGTGAATTTTGACTCTCAGCCTTCCTCTCGCATTTAGATTATCCCCTACCTGGCTAGTCAATTTAGAAAGGACAAAATCTGGATGCGACGAGCTCAGCCTACCCTGCGCGATTATCGCATCCTGATCGCTGTCGACAATTCATCGTCGATGGCGGATAATTTGTGCAAGCAGGTACGTCGGGCTCTTTCAATTATTATACCATTATTGTACTATACTATGCTAATATACATTATCGATTGATCCCTTCGTTTTGTGCACTGAATTGGATGTTTTTTCTTTTTACTCAGATGACATTTGAGGCTCTAGCAACCGTGATCAGCGCCTTGAATCTCTTAGAGGCTGGAAAAATCGGTGTTTGTAGGTAAGAAGACACCAGTTACCAGGTTTCGAAGAAATTTTGCGATTTCCTATACGTATATGGTGATGAAATAGACGTCCCTATCAGAGTCTACAAATACTATAGGGAGGGGACGGATTACCTTGTATCTGTTTTCAACACTGTTTCTTCTCGTTTAGCTTCGGTGAATCCGTTCAGGTCGTTCACGGAATGGGCGAACCCTGGAGCAACGACATGGGAGCCGCAATGCTTGCCCAATTCGATTTCAAGCAGTCTCGGACCTCCCTTACCGAGGTGAGTGCCCTCTTATTCTTCCTGCGTCCTTGTTTTGGCGTTTAAGAAGAGGATGAGCCGGCTTTGTGGCATGGCATTTGGCCAAGGGGAATTCGGGTACACAGGTAACGCACTCAGCGCTGCCGCCCAGCCCGTCGTCAAGGTGGAAATCAAGAGCGTCCAAAATGCAGCAGGTTCATTGGAGGTGCAGCCGGATCGCGTTTCTGGCCGTTGCATCCCTCTGGCATAGATCTCCTACTACTCCTTCCTCAACGCCTGGCTGTTTTAATTCATCAGATTACTATTGCCACTCCACTTGTGCCTTCGCTTTTCGTTGTCGCGCTGAGCTCGTAGATTTGTTTTATTTGGGATGGATTTATAGCAGGCAACATTTGTTTCCTGCACAAACCCGCATTTCCTAATAACCGGAGTCTTAATGAACCAGGAATGTACAAAGTAAGGTGTGATTTAAATTCCTGTCGTTTAAACACGTTCACGACTTCTTCCGTAAGAATCCTCATAGAAGTCGAACTGGTTTTAGTGGTCGGATTAACATTTATTAGATGATTTATAGACCATGTTGTGTGTTATTCAGGTTCCTTTGGGTTGTACCACCGTTAGCCCGAGTGGACCAACAGTCCAATTAAGTACCCCCTCGTATCGACGATTGTCCTTTTCGATGCAGGAAATCAATGTTAAAAATCAATTAAAAGCCGGCACTGTTGCATACGAACAGTCAATCGCTGTATAAAGCGATTCAAGCCGACCTAGGCGGCGGCGGCGCTGGGAACGCGGTGTGTACCTTATTCCCGCGAAATGACTGCGACGCTCATGAAGCCGACTCGGCCTCTGGCTGGACAGGATGGCGCCTCAACTTTCTGTCCCCCCTCCTCCCCTTACAGCTTCTGCAGACGTCGGTTGCAATGATGCGCGCGGCCGGTGAAGGCGGCACGGCGGCGTCGGGCAGAGTCCCCTCCAGTCAACTCCTCCTGGTGCTCTCCGACGGCGTCTTCTCCGAGGACCCACAGAACCCCAAACTCCAGGCGGCCGTTCGATTGGCGCGCGATCACAACCTTTTCGTGGTCTGTGTAATCATCGACGACGCCAAGAAAAAGGTGAGCTTTCGGCCGCGGTCGTCGTGCTCGTGTCCTTTCCAGGTCACCTCTAGGGGCAAAACCATCGGGCATTTACCCGAAACTACCCGCTTCAATATGATTGACTAAGGGCGGGGTTTGGGTTATTCTTCCGTTCGGCTATCTCCGCCTTCTAGAGGACAAACCGTCTTCATGGGTGTTGCCAGGTTGCTTTCCGGGGGCTGTCGGATTTGACCGAGGAAGCCCCCACAGTAGGCTGCCTTCTCTGCAGCAATGAGCCAGGTGATGTGAAGTTTGTTTCGGTTAGAAACCAACACGACGAGGCATCTGTCGTTGGGGGGTTTGCAGTGTACTAGTGGCTCGCCTCGAGTCCAGGGTCCCAAGTGCCTCGAATCACCGATGCATTCGACAACGCCTGTCGTCGTAGCCCCCAGTCTAACACTCCCGCCGTTCACAGCACTCCATCTTCGACCTGCGTCGCTACGCCGGTCCCGGCCAACTGCTCCCCTACATGGACTTCTTCCCCCTGCCCTACTACCTGGTGCTGCGCGACGTCACCGCCCTGCCCCAACTGCTGGCGGATGCTCTGCGCCAGTGGTTCGAGCTCGCCGCGACGTCGGCCGCCTGAGGAGGAGGAGGAGGACAATCAAGAACCCACCACATCCGCCTCTATCAATGCCCCGCTGTATAAAAGATGGCCTTTGGTGTACAGTTAATTAATCGACTAATCAAAATATATCCTGATTTACGTGTTGTTCCGGGGGGAGGGGGTTGGGTGCCGGATCAATTGATTGTTGCTGTTGACGTGTTTGCTGAGTGCAGCGTCTGCAGTAGGAATAATGCCGGTTCAAATCACCGCTGCCAGCTCCCATCACAAAATTACGCATGCAATAATAATACCACATGTTGGGGTTTTCGGAAGTTTGGTCTCGTAATAAATGGGCCTGCGCCTCAGTGGATTGGCCCAACATTTACGGAAGCAGCAGCGTGGTGGGATGGTTATTTTTTCCTGCCGGTTTCATGGGTGACATTTCCTTGAATATTATTGGAGATATCGCACAGGCGGCGGCGTCAACATTGCCATCATCCAACGCTCGAGCTGCTTACTCAATTTCGGATGATGCAACAGCAGTCGATTTCGGCCGCCCGTCGCCACCCTGAATCGAGTGGTACCGCAGTTGCTGAGCCCAGAGACCCAGGTAGGATTGATGGCCGTGTTAAGCGAATTAACTCATTTGCTGCGCGAATAGTCTTCTGGCCCGCGCGATTGCCGAGCTGCTACTGAATTAGCAGTTGGGTCAGAGGGAGATCGATATGAAAGCAATGTGCGAGTAAGATTAAATAAAGAAACGCTTTTTTGTATCATAATTTGATGAACCGCAAATGATGTGCCGAAAATAGTCCAGACCAAACGATTTACTGTAGATATACCGTAACTCAAGATCACAATTAGGCTCCTGGCCATCGTCAAAAGGAAATGCGAAATTGCTGCCGTTAGTCTCCCTTTGCTTCTACGGAAGGAGTTCGACACGCCTCCATCCTGGATGGCTCCTGCAGCTTCAACCTTCCTCGGACGATCCCACAAAACCACCGATATTTTGATTTACATTATTACCAGATTTCCTGAGACGACTGGCAAGGCAACTACAAATGATTGGCGCGCCTGATTAAATAATAATCCACTCCGATTTTCCTTTCTCTGGGAACAAATTACATGATTACGTAAAACGGTTAGTTTATTGTATAAAAATGTAGCCTCTGTTTTATAAAATATGGGTAAAAAAAAATTCATTTCAGGTGCTCCTGTGTTCCCAGGTGGAAGAGATGCCGCATCGTGGGCCTCCCATGAGGACAATTCTTTAAAAAAGGAACAAAAAATAACAGATTGCCCATCAAGCTATCGTGCTATTGAACACATACCCAGGGATGCTCCATGTTACTCATGTGTCCAATAATCTAAAAAACAGGGAAACGCGTAAAAGAGACTGGAACATTCTCATCTCTGCCTCCAATTCGTGGTCATATCCGAGTCGCTGGGGGAGAGGGGGTTGTTGAATCTTTAACTTTTGTTGCTAAACTTATTATTATTTGACACATCAGATCGGGCTCATTTTACTAAACCGACACGTCGGCAATTGTAGCAAACGAAGGTGCCTGCCTACCCTTTCCATTTGCTGCTGACTGAGGTCGGTTCCAATCATGACAGCACTGCGACAGGACCGGGAGGCTAGCACGTCTCGCAGCCTCGAAGGTCGACAATTTCTAGACTAAACGAAAAAACGGCCAGTTAATCAGCGTTTCGGGGTTGACGAGAAAGCGATTTCATAGGAGATCAATTTGGGGTTAGTCCTAAAAGTCGATCGAAAGATTGCAAGGAGCGTTTTTCAAAAGAATTTTCTATAGGCAATCGTCCCATCGTCTGCCTTTGTGTTGACGCAGTCGATAAATCCCGCGCGGTCAGCAATCGGATGCTGGAAATACCACCCTCGATTGTCCCATGGCACGACTGAATCTCAGCATGAAGCCTGTAGACGGCACAAACGCTGATCAAAGCGGTTACATCGACCTCGGGATACTGAGCAACTCGGCCTCCCAGTAGGAGGACCAGCATCCGCAAACGGAGATGTCAAATTGGACTGCCTAATACGTGGCCTTTCTTGTTAGGGCACACACGGAGGCGTGATATTTCGTTGGATTTGATTGGACGAAGAATACTTGACTTACTAGGCTCTCCGAGAGCACAAACAGCATCTCTTCAACATCTAGAGGAAGGCAGGAAACGCGAGGTAAACATTATTTTCCCGTCGTCTTGTTCACTCTGCAAGGCACAGCAACAAGGCGATACCTACCCGCAAGTCCAAAGATTTTGCCCTCGCTCATCGGTGCTGATATCAGGGAGAAGCGTTGGCCTATGGGGACTGATTCCAACACAAAGAAAAAGAAGTTGAACACGACGGGGAACCCAGATCGGGGGAGGGCCCCTACGCACGGAAAGCACGAATGTTCCAGCTTAATTAATGATCGGACAGATCTGAATCCCATCAATCCCGATTCTTCTGACAATCCCACGACACTGCCTTCAGATGGGTCAAGGGGGTTGAGGAGAATATAAATATCCAAATAAAAGGGGTCTTAACGGACAAAAGAACAGCGAGAGAGAAAAAAACTACACAACGAAACCGCATATGAATTGGAAAATCAGGAGACATTGCAATAAACTGTAGAAACCATGAAAAGAGGGGAATGCGGCAATTGAGATGCCACTTGAGATGTCACGTCAAAATAGCGTTTATACCTCGGGATGTTGAAATGAGTGCCCAATAAAATATAATAGCAAAACCACGATAATACAACACAGTGTAGATCAGCGTGACTAACCATCTTCATTTGTGGAGAAAACGAATCCATTCCTCGAGAATACATCCATGTTTTCTTCAAGTAGGTGCTCCTTAAGAGCGCTAAGAGAGAGTTGCTGTGGTCTACGAGAAGAAAGGGTTGGTTCGAGAGCCAAGGGCAACTGGTATTTGACATAAAACATCTCACAAGAAACAAAGGCGGACTTACGCGACAAGGGGTTGACTTGTAAACTGATGTGTCGCACAGAGGTACTCAAAGCGATGCTTTTCATCGCTGGCGTGCTGATCCACAATAAACAGATCCTTCTCGTGCTGGCATACTATGAAGCCCTTATTGAATTGGCCGATAACCCGCATTTCCCGGAACCACTCCTTTCTGAAATACAAATGGTAGCATAAAAACAAAATCGCGCCAAACCATCACGGACACATATCCGAAAAGCATCAGCAGCCTCGGTATCGAGGTAGTGGGTGTTTGTGCGGCCACGAAGAGTCTCGGGAACAAGGTGGAGGCGAAGACGTCCAAATCCCAACCCGACCTATGTCGAAGGGCAGCTCTACGTATACACGGATGGCTCGATGGTGGTGTACTAGTCAGGCCACCTGTCAACGCATATTCTCGAGAAGCTTAATGGCAAACCCCCATGAAACCGATCAAGCCTCTAGTAGGAGATATGCGTGCAAATGTGGATGGGTGGATAAGGGTGGAACCGCTTTTATGGCCGTTGTATCAAGGAGGAGATCTCATCCGCCAAATCGGTCGGTATATGCACACAGATTGAGACTCGCCAAGAATCGAAGATGGTTTAGCCGTCGCCGAATTGAGGCTATCTGGAGCGGGTAGTTATGAAGCTCCTATCAAAGAATGGGTGGGATTGCCGCCAAAGTCCGTAAAAAATCCCGAATATGGCTTCATCGTACTCTCTTTATGCATACATAAAGGAAACAACGACGCTAGCTCTATGTTAGCGCTTGACACGGTCCGCATGACTTTAATGAGGCCATAACCCCGAAATGCAGGGCCAAAAAGAAGAACAACAGAAAATTATCTCACCGAAACAAAGTAGTCAGCTCCAACTGAGCGACCGACTCTGTAAGATCAGCATGAAATTTGCCGGTGGTGCGAATGTCCGTTTTAGGACACCTAAATCTCCCGTCGTCCTTCGCCCAGAATCGCTCGAGGCGGTCCATTGAGAAGTCGACCTCTATCTTCAGCCGATTATGAATGGGCTAGAAATGGCGGAAGAGGAGGAGGAGGAGAAGAGTGAGGGAACAGTGACAACATCGATATTGTAAATCGATGAAAGAACGCGGCGAGCACGCCCCGGGAGAATAAAGTTGGAAATTACATCGAATGGTTAGTTAAAAAGCGATTATCATGGATATCCCGGATTGCAGATTCGACAGAGAATCGTCGTACACAGCAGTGACCAATCCTACCAATCTAAACGTATCCCCGACGCGCAGTGCCCAGGTTTTGCGACCGACGGGGTTGTATAAGGCTAAAGAGCTTCGAGCTGTACAGAAAGGATGGAGACGTGGTTGGAGAGTTGGCCACGCCAGTGCGCAGAAAAGAGATTCGTCACAGACAAATTGCGTGCTGTCTCCTTTAAACGGAATCCTGCATACTCGGATTAGCGCACCGATTATAAACGTTTTTATTAATCATCCGGAGATCTGGAGGATTGAAGTTAAAAAAGGTCCCGGAGCCGGCATCGACGACCTACAAGATTTCTGTCGTAGACTTGTCGCACTGATTGGCTAGCGAATACCGGTTTCTTGACAATCGGAGTGGATACCAATGAGTGGTTGGATAGACGTGGTCGCTTAGCAGCATTGAGATAACCAATCCGAGGCGACGGTGAGTCTGGGATGACAGGATAGGGTGGGGCATCAGTGGCATGCGATGCGAAGAGCAGTGGTTGATGGGTCAATTTCGGAGAAGGTTGAGCCGGTGAGCTGACTTAAAGGAGGAAACAATCGAATTGTGCATAATTGTCCGAAAATTGCGGAGTCAATGTATTAACGAAGAAAACGTACTATATGTCGTTGTTTCACCCGATTCACCTGCATCTTGTGATGCACTTGTATTCGCGAGGAGGTCGAGATCCGACTTGGAAGTTGTTCCCAGGGTTGCCACTAAGGCGGCCTTCACCTTCATCACAACGGGCCGTTCCCATTGCAACAGAAGTTGGCGCTTATCTGGTGAGAGGTTGACGTCGACCCTGGCTAAAATAGGCGGCAACACGCAGTATAACGCAAGATGTAGCGTTCAGTTTTTTCATTACTTGTTCTTGCATGCAGGCCAGTAACTGTGATGTCAACGAGATACAAAGGCGGTTAATCCGCACATATTGAGTTTGAATTTGGTCAGAGAATAACCAGTTATCAATTTATTCTGGTGCTAATTTGTGCAATCCACAATATGACCATCCTATTTTAGGGATTAAATTTGCGGAAGACCAATAGTAAATTTTGGCATCGATTATCAAAAAACCCAGCTCAATTCTAAGCTGTGACATCATCGCTCTCAAATGTTCCACGAAAACACGACTGCTGGGCAATTCAGTGGGTAATCGATAGATCTTTCAATCAATTTATATCAATGCAAGATTTTTTAACACAACCAACCTTTGGGGAGTTGAATAAGCAACACAAGAGAGGGGAAGGCTGAGGTAGTGCTGCGTACAGGCATCGCAAGAGATTGTGAGGATGCCGACAGCGACTCGCGGCAACAGCGCCGCCAGACGTCTGTGGCCAATTTAGGAAGCTGTGGAAAGTCACAGGGGCGGCCGTTGATGCAGACGAACTGGCGGTCACTCGATGACCTCCCACTGCCCGAACCACCCCCACATCCAACAAGCAGGTGTGGAGGCGACGAAATGAAACCCGAGACCCTTGGTGGACAAAGGAGCAATGAGTTTACTGAAACGGTGTTTCAATTAATTAAAGCCGCTCTAATGATTTACACGATTTGATCTAGTTCCGAATTTGTCAGCTTTACACGAAACTCGTCAATTAGCTCAGAGGGAATCTCGAAATCAGTAGAAATAGGGACCATACACTGCAGCTATAAGACAAACCAAATGCAAAACCGATTATAACCTACAACACAATAAGTAACTAGGAAAAATGAAGATACCTGGGCTTGACCAAAGACGGAACAAATATTATCTGAGATACTATTTGCTCCCTTATTTGACGAAACGAGTATCTTGTCTCTGAAATATAATAGCTTCCAATTAAAGGAAAAAGTTGTTAATAACGATCAAGAGACCACTTATAATCTCACCCATTCTTGTCAAACCGATAGCAGTCAAGTTGCACTCCGACGAGAAAGAGGCTGTAGCCGTGAATCAAGGAAACTGCTTTAGAAAATTCCTTCAAAAGTCGCGTTTTCTCGGTTAAGTGGCGCCTGCGTACAGGCAGCGTATGAAAAAGACGTTCCAATATAACAGTTGTACCTCTGCGGCGCGCGACGGGATGCTTGAATTTTATTTCACCAGAGTTGGCAAATTGAATGCGGGTACCCATGTTGGCATCATGAGCGCACGTATGAATAGTAACGTCCCTAATAATATAACAATGCAATAAATCATACAATTATATATCATTATTTTTTATTAATAACGTACGATAATTGGCAGAGTGAATTGAGGGCTTCGCCTCGAAATCCAAAAGAAGACACTCCAATAAGATCACAGAAATCTTTGATTTTCGAAGTACTGTGTTTCTTAGCTAGTGGATAGAGATGTAATTAAAAATAAATGAAGCTACCAAGGTTTTCGAAATTTGAAGCAGAAATACCTATTCCATCATCCGTTACTTCTACGGAATCACATCCGTAATTCTTAAGTTTGATATCTAATAATATTACATATTATCATGACGATAGCTAACCAATTTTCGTCGCATTTGCATCAATAGAATTTTCGATAAGCTCTTTTATCGCAATACCTAAAGATACAACAACTTGGCTCGAACATAGTTTGTGAATTGATACTGAATCAAGTGGCTTTATGTTGGACATACTTATTCAATATGTACACAAATTTAAATGTCCTCGGGACATCGATTTTACTTGAATCGATGCAGCAAAACAAAATTTGATTATTGTTATTTTAAATGGACGAAATATGACCCAAAATGTGGTCCAGTCCTCTTAACAATTTCCTGCGTCGTCTAAAGCTTGAGCTAGACAAAAGAGGGTCTTAAGAACGAGTTTTATGAGTCTTGTTTCCCGAATTTGACATGTGGTAAACAAAGGGAGACTGAAGAGGCAGATGTGCTAAATATATGATATAGTAAAGAAATATTTGTCGAGTGAATAACAAGGAGGGTATAGTTAATTGTCAGAATGGGGATCCGCGGTATAATTGTGTTCGCGTTGCGTGGAGATAGGAGAGTGATTTGCAGGAAGGGCTTCTTGACGGAGGTCTGCAACTCTGACACTATGTAATGGTGCAGGGCGTGTGTTATGAGCGGAAATTCATGGGAACGCGCGCGTCACTCCTGAAAGGTAAAATATTACAGTAAAACAAAGGGTGTTACGAGGACCAAAACTTTCAGAATTAAAATTTACAAAACTAAAATGTTTCAGGACGTGACGATTATACGTAGGAAATGCAGAATAAGTTAAGAAGAATAAAAGAAGTAACATCAAGGTAAATTTGCAAGAAAGGCCAATTTAACCAACGAAGTATATAAAGTTTGGCAAACGGGAAATGGCGGCCATTGAAAGGCCCTATCCAAAACGCGAGCCGTTTGAATTAGAAGACTCGTTTAATATTGGAAATTAATCTATACATAAACATTGATAGATAATAATGAATTGGGATAGGCTCAATGTACAAATGGGAATGGTAATTATAACAAGTAAATCCTGTGTTAGGGGGTAAAAATTAATTTGACTCACTTTAAGTGGACCAGATATTATTTTAGTCCAAGAGGATAACCATACCGTGAAAAAAGGGTACCGATAGATGGTGGCCTTTTATTAACTTATGTTGTTTCATCCCGCAGCGCCAGTTCTGCCTACCAAAAATGGCCCACTTTCAACGACCGACTCCTATAATGCGAGCCGGGCATCTAACTTATTCAAACTTTGACAGAAGGTTGAGCTCGTTTCAAACCCAGCACCTCTAATCATTCGTTTTACTGGATAAAACTGATTATACGAAGGAGTGCCAGCACTCCTGAGGGAAAATTCGGAGGAACCAGCTACTAGATGGTTCGATTAGTCTTTCGCCCCTATGCTCACGTAGGTTAACTTGAAACCCTTAGGGAAGCGCGAGAAATCTTGGGGCGTTACAATGCGATGCATATGCGTGTAGGGTTGCTTATGCTGGTGTATCCCAACATCTAAACAGCACCATATCAAAGATGAATTAAAGGTCGAATTAAAAGCTTGGTTACCTATGCGTTAGAGGCGTGCGCCTTTCATTGAGAGTCCTCTATAGATACCAGCTAGGTTGTATGTCCTGAAATTCGCTATTTCAGTTGAATTAGCCGTTAGAATATAGTGACACGTTTACATACCGCATGTGTTTAAATGACAGAGGTTTATGAAATCTGGGCAAATAACATTATTGGAATTCGTCATAATCAAAACGCATTGTTTAGTAAAAGAATCGTGCTAAATGAAGAATGTCATATCAAAAATAATAATAAAAATGGTAGTGGCTTTATTGAGTTCACGAGGACCAAAACATTCAGCAGTAAACACGACAGTATAACAAGTATTAGATGTGAAAATTGTCTTTTAGTTCCTGTTTCACCTGCTCTGGTTAAACTAAAAATCGGCACCAATAAGGAATGACCGAATTGCGATATGCCGCCGTTCTTGATGGTATTGAACGGTATAGTCTATGCATTGGTCGAAGAGATTTACATTCAGATAAACTGGAATAGAGGGGATGGGAGGGGTCACTTAAAATACGAGCAGCGATTAGTGAACGAGTATTGAAGTGGCGTTGAACGATGATTTCTGGAATGGAGAGAATAGCCAGACCACTAGAAAACGAGATTATTTTAAAACGTCTATGAAGGGTTAAGAGTCAGAACATTTGAGACCAGTGATAAACACGTGGAACAATATAAGACGAATTATACAGGTGTCGACAAAGGTTCTTATACGACTAGAGCTCAATCCAAGCCTCCTGAACCGGCGAACTAGAAAGCAGAGGCGACGGCATTTACCAAAGACGGCATCCACATGAACACTCCATGATAACCAACTGTTAAAAATAACGCCGACGAATTTAGATTTTGAACTCAAAGCGAAATTATGGAGTGAAGGGATTTCGGGAGTGTCAACAGCGGCTGTCAGGGAAAATGTAATATCGATGCATTTTGATGCATTCAGCAAGAGACCATTCTCCGAAGACCACTCCATGAGGTGGCGAATATGAATAAATAGCAAATTAAGGAGAAGCATTGATCGTTAAGGTTAGCGATATCCATATACGACCATTGACGTTTATTATCCTTATCATCAAATCCGTTAATTTGTGCAAGGTAGTTTAGACTGAAACATTTCTGATGTATTACATCCGGACGTAATCAGGCGTTGAAACAATTGCAAGTCTTAGACACACATGAACTGTGCATTGTATCATATTTTGAAAATACAAAGAAAAATACCATTCGGATCATTATGAATGATAATTATTGACACGTGACCTTATTACATGGTATCCACAACAAACATATTGGCACCAATTTAAACTGCTCCTTTAAGCGGTGATTCGGGCAATATGGCATCGGGTGTTGTTCAACTTACTCGGGCCTTTGGATTCAGGACTGGGATTGCGAATTCTGTATTGTTTAAAGATGAACAGACTGTTATTTATCCATGCGGATCGAACCTTATTCTATACAATTTGGAAAGAAAAAATCAAAAATTTATACCGGGGCTAGAAAAAAGTAATGGGATGACGGCAGTTTGTATCAGTCCTAACCGTCGCTACGTGGCACTTGCAGAGAAAACAGATGATGGACCTTGCATAGCCATTTACGATTTGTCATCACTAAAAAGGAAAAAGATTTTACGCGGGACTGGGTTAAGCACTGTCGAGTTCGTTAGCGTTTCATTCTCCCCTGATTCACTATACCTCGTTGCCCAAAGTGGTGATCCAGATTGGCTTCTTATTTATTGGCAATGGGAAAAGGCTAAACGGTTGGCGACCGTAAGAACGTCACAAGGCAACCCTATCCACCAGGTAAACAATTATACTAAGCATTTCAATTGTTCGCAGATTTCTGTTAACCCCAGTGACAGCACTCAAATATGTGTGACGGGAAAGGATATATACAGAACCTACCGACACAATGAAGGTATCATTAAGCCAGTTGGGCTCTGTAAAGTTGAACCACAGAATTTTCTGTGCCATACATGGGTCACGGATGAACGTATCGCTGTCGGTACAGCTAAAGGTTCATGGGCTTATATAAACAACGGAGAATTGCTGGAAGAACATGACATAAATGCTGAACTACCTTTTGAGGTTGAACAAATGGAAGACAAAGAGTAGGCAATCTGTTTTTTACCCATGACTCCTGCATGCATTTATTTCTCTGAATTGATTGAACAGTCTGATTTAATTAAAATACGTTTGCCTTATATGCTACAAATGATTATCGAATTTATTAATCATTTTTAGAAGCTCGACGTCGAGTGAAATACCGAATGTCACAATGGAAAGTGCCACCGCAATCGCATCTACAGCGGACTATGTTTACGTTGCATGCGGTCCTGGACTTGTCCATTGTTACAAATACAACAATGAAATGGATAAGAAAAATGATTCAAGAGGCGCCAGACGTCTTCCCAATGGCAACCATGTTTCCGGTGATCTTAATTTCTATCGGAGAGTGAAAGAAATTCGAATACCAATCGACCCCAACATGAGCACCGACACTGGGGTTTCTAGCAGCCAATTGATTACTCAGCTTAATGTAGGAAATACATATCTATATGCCTGGATTATCATTAAATTAATCGTCGTTTTAATCCGGTAAAACATATATTTTATAGATAAGCCCTTCAGATGAAACCCTTGTTGCAAGCACTTCATCACACCAGCTTTATGCGTACTCCCTCCTAACCCCTGATATTGGCTTAACAAGCAAGCAAGATTCTGGAAACGCCATTTCGAGAGGCCTCAAGAACGTGGGCCCCGCAACGGATTTTCCAGGGGGCCAACGCCACAAAGACGAACCCAAACTCATTATCGATTACTTTAAGCTCATGTCGCAGTCGTTCCACGAGGGTCAGATTATGGGATTAGATATATGCTCCCGGAAACCTCTTATAGCCACCTGTGCTGCAGATCGAACTGTACGGATCTGGAACTTTGAGACCAAGTAAGTGGTCGGGGCGTGTTGTAGTTGATAGGGTTGATTGTTCCGACATCAACGGAGAGCTGTTGCCTTGGGCAGGTCGTAGGACGGGTTGTTAAAGTTGGATTTAATTCTGAATTCAGGTTTTGCAGCTCTTGCTCAGTATATAAAATTCCAGATGCACACAGTCCAATCTACTGCATATGTTTTTTACGGGGTTTATGTGTAAACGATATGCCTCCATGACCTGCCCAGTAGTGAAGGCGAATTCAATCATTATAAAGATGTCCATGTCCAACTTAAATTGCGGTGCGCAAAGTTGTTAGACAACTCTTAATATCGTAAGAGCTTTTACAGCGCCCTCCTAAAATCGAATGATTTTTGTCAGTCAAGCCGTAATTATGAACTTGTCAGGAATTCCGAAAAATTCACCTACTGTTTCTGTTCTGTTTAGTAAATTGGATTTGTACAAAGAGTTCGCAGAAGAGGCCTACAGTATCGCACTTCACCCCTCTGGGCACTTCATTCTAGTCGGTTTCAGCGACAAACTTCGTCTAATGAATCTCCTAATCGACGACATCCGCACTTTCAAGGAGTTCCCCATTCGCGGTTGCAAAGAGGTATGTTTTCCTTTGAGTCAGTCAAGCTTTATGCTCTTCTTCATTATAATAAATCTTTTCAACAGTGTGCTTTTAGCAACGGGGGTCACTTATTTTCCGCTATCCATGGTAACAACATTCATCTCTACTCGACGACTAGCTTCGAGAATGTGAACATTTTGAAAGCCCACAACGGCAAAATTCGCTCTCTCCTCTGGGCAGCAGATGATAAAAAGCTACTATCCTGCGGCATGGACGGTGCTATTTACGAGTGGGACCCATACACAGGTAAACGACTAACACTGATTTGAATCATAATAGTAATACAGGTTAGGAGGACCAGAACTTTAATAATTGAAGGTTACAACAAACAAACATTATACCAGAAGTGGCGATTGTCCATAGCAGGTTTAGAATACGGTAACAGGAATAAACGAAATAGAAACGAGGTAAATTAGCAAGAAATGCAAATTTAACCGTCGACGTATGCAAAGTTTGGCAAACGCGTAATGGCGGACATTTAAAGGCCTTATCCATAACGCGCGCCAAACAAAGTTGGGAAATTTCATTTATTATTTGCGTTAAGGAAGAAGAATAAATGAAAATGTTCTCAAATCATGCAGCTACAGTTGCATTACAACCACAGAGGACGCAAAAGTGACATATGCAGTCGGTTCAGATATGAAGGTGAAGGAAATCATGGACTCGAACGTAAGTATTCACACTTGTTACTTTTAAGATGATAGTAGTTAGTGTAATTTGTAGTCCTGTGCCTCGTAGATAATGCGTGAAGTGGAGTCGCAAGGCGTGATGTTGACATCGATTGCCCTTTCCCGCAGTGGCCGAATGCTGTTTGCCGGAGGACGAGAGGGCAATGTTCGCTCCTATCGCTTCCCATTCTCCAATCACGATGTCTGGGAAGATTACGTGGGACATTGTGGAACTATAGTCAAAATGAGAATAACGCTTAATGACGAGTATCTGGTCACGGTATCCGATGACAGTTCCATAATGGTTTGGCTGCTGCAAGAACGCGACGGCCGCAACGTGAAGATGGAACGAGATGTCGCCTGGGCTGAAGAGGTTTTGATAACTCGCACTGACCTAGAAGAAAAGGTTTGTCAATTGCATTGGTTCGAATACGAAACGTTTCTACTTTCCTGATTCCAGAAATGCACAATATAGATTGCTCAAGTTGTGACGGTGTAAGCTGTTTTTACAGAAACGTGAAACCGCTCTAGATTCTGCCATTCGACTTAATATCCTCTACGGTCTTGTGGTTACTGACCCTAGTGTTCATGGTTGGCCGAAAAATGGCGGAACGACTTCGATAATTACAATAAAAGTTTTTTACGTACTCTGAGATAAGCATGTTTATTTTTATGCCAAACTGCGGGTGTGTTTTAATTAATAAATAATTCTCCAAATTAGTAATTGTATCCAGGTGGCAGCAAAATATAAATTGACACTTTACTCTCATTTTGAAGCACACAATTCGCCATATTCATTGCGACTTGGTAAATAATTGTTAGCATTTGGGCCAGATAGACAACTCTAGTCATGCCTTCCGAATATGCTCGTGAATATAATCGGGATCAGTAGTCGTTTGACTTCGAACAAAAGAAAACTTGTTGAAATTTCATTGGATGCTGAGAGCGAGAGTTCGTATTTATAGTGAAGAATGGGAAGAATTCCCTTGAAGTACGTGGAAGAGCGCTTGCTGCGTTTTAGGTTCACATCGGTGTTTCACACATCGGTGGTTTAAATGACTTTGTTCTCCTTTGTGATGCCCGGAAGCGTTCATGGATACTTTAAAATATCTGGAATAGAAGAAAATATAAAAAAATGTAAAGAAAATTCAACAACGAAAAACGATCAGTACAACCTAATTACAGAAGAATCGATTCAATTGTTGAGGTGGGCGATCGACTAGTGTGGCGCTCGACTCCCAGGTCAGGCAATTATGGGTGACACTGTGGTCACCACCTGTAAAAAGATTCCCGAGAATCTTCCTGGGAAACACCAATGAAGCCGGTTCATCCTCTGGTAGCAGATTCCCGCACAAATTGGTATTGAATTGTTGAGGTTGTTTCTTTGTCAGAGATATCTGATCTCTTCGAAAAAACTTAAACAAGCATTATGCTTTGAATTTTTGCAGAACCTTAAGATGACCGAGCTCAGTACTCGCGTGGATGAGCTGAAGATGGAGAACGAATACCAGCTTCGTCTAAAGGACATGAATTACAGTGAGCGGTTCAAGGAATTGACCGAGAAGTTCGTCAAAGAAATGGAGACCCTTCGCGTGAAGAACCAGGTCCAGCGACTCGAGAAAGATCGAGAGGAGGCTCGTCATTGCGAGCAGACCCAGGAGATCATGGAAATCCACACCCGTGAACTCAAGGATCTGGAGGTGAACTCGAGCCAACAGCTGGTCATTGAGATCGAGAAGAACACGGAGCTGCAGGAGAAGGCGCAAAAGATGCAGGAGTCATACGAGAGCCAGATAAGCGAGATGACAACTGCCAAAGAGAAGATGTGCGAGGAGCTGACCAACTTCTTTGAGAATAAACTCAACGAGAAGACCCAGTTGATGGAGACCCTTAAGAAGGAGAACCGCGAGCAGGTTATGGAGCATGAGGTCACCAAGCGTCTAGTCGAGGAGGATGCTGATCGTGAGATTCTGGACCTGAAGACGCAGTACGAGAGGCGATTGAGGGAGGAGCGAGAATGCAATGCTCGCCTTCGAGGGGAATCGGGTATCATGAAGAAGAAATTCGCCAGTCTCCAAAAGGAGATCGATGACCACAAAGAGGAAATTAAGAAGTTTCACGGAGAAACCCAGAAGTTGAACAATGTCATTCGAAGCCAAGAGAAGGAAGTCCAGGGTCTCAAGAAGGAGATTCAAGAACGGGACGAAACGATTCAAGATAAGGTTCGCTTCGAACAGCCTCACAAAAATGGTGAATTCAGAGTTCACGTTCCTTATTTGCATCCCGTTTTTTGCATTTCTTAGGAAAGACGCATTTACGACCTGAAGAAGAAAAATCAAGAACTCGAGAAATACAAATTTGTCCTCTCTTATAAAATCGACGAGTTGAAAAAGCAAATCGAGCCCAGAGAGACAGACGTAAAGAACTACAAGGAACAAATACAGGAGGTGAGCTATGGTGGAAAAATATAGTTGGACGGTGGAGTTGCGTGTCTATGACCAATTACATGCGACGGGCGAGTTGTAGATAGGACGTGGGGTGGGGGGTTGGGAGTGAGGCTAAAATTAATCAACGGGGGTTGTTAAAGTCAGCATCACCCCCCAGCCTTCCGCGTCAGCTACTCCGTGTCTCCCTGATTGGCCATTTGGAAGCCATGAGTCATAAACGGGGCGTGTGGAGCCAGTGCTCTATTAATGATACGGTGATGGTTTCGTGATGGTCGTTAGAGCCGGCGGGGGGCTGGGGGAGTTTCGGTAGTCCGTCAAGTTAACGTTTGCGGGTCATAAAACTGTTGGGAGTTTGCACGTCTCGATAGTAAATGGAGACAGTGCTCATAAAAGATGTTAACAGCAAATGGTGTGAAGATTCCATTTGAAGACGATTTTTAACTTTTTTTTGTTACATGACCGGAAATGGCGCGTCTTGCCGAATACGTTTGTTATTTGTGGTTTGGGATGATCGACAGAACGCTGTTAAGCCGAGCGCCGCCTTCATATGCCTCTGCGGGAAATGTATCAGGAATACGGTGCATTACTAGCGGAACTATTGGGAGAATGACGGTAAACGAGAGCATTCATGGTTCACGAGATAGGCAATTGGATATCAAGGGGACACCTGCAGTCTTTGTTCGTGGCTTAGTCCGCTTGTAAAGCGGTTTACCGGAGTGTGGCCACTGCCGATTTCCTGTTGGAGATCAACGACCGGAGAATGACGAGCCCCAGAAGAAAGACTCCTCCCTACTAACCTGTAGCTATGATTTCGCACATTTTAATTTGTTCAGATGGAAGGTGAACTGGAGCGTTTCCACAAACGCAACGGGGCCCTCGACCTGAGCATTGTGGCACTGAAGCAGAAGCAGAAATCGACGGAAGGGGAGCTCAAGACGGAGCGCCAGGTAACGCGGAACATCCAGGCCATGGTTCGCCGATTCCGCACCGATCTCTACAATGTCATCGCAAAGATCCAGGATCCCGCCGATCTCAAGGAGGGCATCCTCGAACTCTACAAGAAGCACATTCAAAACGACCTGGTTAGTAGTTCACCACCCCCCTTTTGGGGTACTAAATAAATGAAGGCCCAGCTTCCCTAGAGTCATCCGCCCGATGGCTGATGCTCGGAATGATAACAAATTCCGATGTCAATCTAAATGGATTAGCAAATTCAATCAACCAAAGCATTCAGTATTGAAACTAGGAAGCCTGGAATGTGTCTTGTTTTCTAAAGCCAATGAATAGGCCTTCTGGTGGTAACCGGCGCGACACTTAATGCACCGTGAAATATTTGACGTGACAAATTTATATCAAGGGCGACAGTGCATTCCCAGTTCGGTTCAACCAGACATGTTTGTGTCTGAGGGCTCAGACGAAATAAAATAGTCGGAAAATGTTTCTATTTCGTCAGTGGTGGCATCCTTCGGCCATTGGGGCCCTGGAACGATTCACCAGAATAACGAAGCCTGTCTACACGTAGAATGATTGTACAAACACTAACACCGTAGCCTACTGCGCATGATAATCACTTTAACTGTCATTATATTCACGTTTTCCTTCAGCAACCGTTACACATTGGCCAGGTAATGCGTTTTCGTTCATTTTTTGTTTTTTTTGAAGTCTCGGTTTTTTTTCTGATGATCTTTAGGGTTCCTGTGAGACGCTCGTTTGCTTATCATTCCACTCGAACCTCCAGACTGTCGATAAGACGAATTTATTTGAAGGCGCACCAGTCTATTCTCTAATTTGCCACATAAATCCGATTCTCTTGTAGACTACGAGCAACTTAGTTCACGCGATTAAAAAACCACGCGCCGATCACAATAACGTTTAGGATTCCATATGACACCCAGTAGCAGTCAATCACCACTGTTCGTCTAATTAGTGGACTACGCAAAGCGTTATGTCTTTCAGCTGGTTACAAATTTGGCGTGTTCTTGGAAAACGAGGAAATTCATGGCCTGGGGTTTTCCTAACCGTCTGTTAATATTTATAAAGGTGTGACTGGGGTTTTTAACATGTCCAAAAACCGCCTGCCGAGTGGGAGGGAGTTGGTTGAAAAGAGTTGAGGGTGGGGGACGTGGGGTGGTGTAGGTGAGCCTTAGGGGCATCTTCTCCCCTGAGAAATGACTGGGCAGCCGTCGACTCGACTAGTGCAAGGGCTGACTGGTTTTAAGTGGCCTCGACGGGGTGGTGGTGGTTATGGTGGGTCTCGTCTTAGTTTTTAACGGCTAGTTGGCCAAAAACGTTTGGTTAAATTTGAAAAAACTCTGTTGAACATTATTCATGGAATGAGCAATACTCAGGAGTGTCCGTTCCAAACACGACTGTCGTTGAATGGTCGGCCAATGTAGGCCAGGAGGGGGGACAAATAAGTCCGTTTATTTTGCGACGTTTTCCTAATGGTGTAGCCTTATAAATACTTTTAAATCCACCATTACCCATGAAGACGTGAACAAAACCAACGATGGTGATGAATGACAAAATTTAAAATGGTTCTCTTTTTAGTAGAAACCTGATTTATTGTGACAAGCATGTTAATATTACTGCTTCGATGTTGAAATTTCATCGTCCCCGTAGATAAACGGGAATATTCCTCAATCTCACCCCACTCCCTCGCATTCACCTTCAACGGTTGCGTGTTTAGGTGCTTAGCATTATCGAATGAAGTGTCTGTGGCTTTGTGTTTATGATTGCCATCACTGAAATTGTTAATTTACCTGGTGAATTTCCCAAATTTCCCCCGATCGACCGAAAACTTAAGATCTGGATTCATTAATTAATTCATTCATTCTTGCCTCCCTGCCTTCTCCAGACTGCCGAGGCAACCCTGAATGAGGAGATGCAGCGGGAGTTTGCACGCCAACGCGATCACCTCGAACACACGCTGGGCGGGGTCCGGCGAAAGCTGACCAAGGACGCTGAGATCCACAAGGCCGAATACGTCCACATCATGCATGTAAGTTCATCGAACAGAGTTGCTAGGGGTTATCCACTTCTACTGACTCATTTCGTCAGTAGACGGCAACAGGTCACGAATGGTTTAAAAATTATCTCTAAATGATTTTCCCCCATTTTATTTAGCGAGTTACGTGTTTATGAATTGAAATATCGTCCACGCTTAAGGCAAACTGGTTATTTTTGAAAGCGGCGGCAATACTGATACTACGGAAACCATTTTTTTGGACACGACCCATTTGCCGCGTTCTCATAATTTTTGACAGAAATCTACTCGAGTTAATCACGCAGCATGTGAAATGACGAAATTTAAATTTATGTTACTCCCGGGACCCGTGAATGGTTTATGTGTATTTTGTCTTTTGTTTAAGTTAATTTTTAGGGGCTCCCACGAGTAATAAAACCAAATCTAATTAAATAGGGTTTCCATAGGTCTATTTTTGATTAAATTTTATGTTTTTTCGCCTCTAAACCGTAAAATAAAATCGATTTTAACACGTCATTATGCCCCAGAAACACCTAAGGCCTGATTTGATCACATATAAAACTACTCAAATCAGCACAAGTAGTTTTCTACGAAACTCGTGCAATTAACCTTCCAATAACCAGACAAAATATTTCGTAGATATGTACAAATTTCCCCGTAGATTCACGTGTGATGTTTTGCTTCGCCTGTTTAGTTCTTCCAAGTTGGGCGTGTAATCCTGTAAAGCATCATCCAGCGTCCACCGATTCCAGTAAATCTTCCCCACTGCCCGATATTGTCGCTCATTTATTTAAATTATGTATTTGTTGCAGCATTTCGACTCTGCTTCATACATTTAAATCTCGAATAGCTTTTCTCTTGCAAGATTTTACCTCTAACGTTAGTGTATCTGCCAAATCACCCGAAATAGCACACAAACGAGTCATTTTTTATCCCCAGGAGAACATGGGCCTCATTGATGAGATTAATCGGCTGCGCATGGAGCTGAAGTACAGCCGCAACCGGATTCGTGACCTTGAGGCCACACTGGGCATCAATCGCAAGCAGGGCAAGCGGGCGCGTGAGATCCTGGAGAAAATCACCACCCATCGACCCAACCCCGTCATCGTACAGGAACTTGAGGAGGCCAACCAAACCCTGCATCAACAGTCTCACTTCATGCACATCCTGCAGGACCAACTGCGTCTCGGTCCAAACTACGTCAACGCCAACAACGCCTCTGAAGGCTATCCCGAGGATGCTGAGGACAGCGGGAATTCTACGCCAATGTTGGCCTGTGGAATTAGACCTCTCCCACCAATTGGGAATCGACCACAATCGGATCCGGGTTTACAGGATACGTCCGCTGAATAGTAAGAGACAGGATGTTAAGGCCTTACACACAAGCACTCCCAGATGCTGAAATAAATATGAAGACTTGAAGACAAACTTTCCGATTTGCGATTTTTTATTATTGTTTTCTGATTTCAAATGATGAGGTGGTTTATTGTTGCGATGAGTTTCAAAGTAAAAATTATAAACACTGATGTGATAATCTGAAAATATAAACGAACCCCAGTAAAACAAATACGGAAGTAGGGTGGCACCCGTACAAGGCCATACACCAATAGTTGCGAAATGTCTCCAGAGGGACACATAAAGCCCTTCAGCGCACAATGGGAGCCATAAAAGGCGCTGGTCCGACTAGGAATAACAGAATTTGCCATCCCTAGACGATTTAATTTCGGCAAGCAAAATCACTGCCAATTGGCAAGCTGGAAATCAAGTCGACTGTGACGCCCGAGCAGCCTACTTTTGTCAATAAGTAGACCTAATAGAACACCAGTCATGGTTTATAGCAATGAAAATTAGTGGTGAACATCTATGTTTTATGAAAGAATGTGATTTCTCTACTTGTAAATTTTCCTCATTATCTTGAGTTATCGAGATTGAACTCGTTATTAATTGCTATCTGAATTATGCAAGAATGTCCTTACATGAGTCATTCGCACCCTCGGCACGCAAACTCCACTCACGATTTCTTTACTCTTTCTTTAGTCATTCGTTTTATGCATTTTCATGTCAGGCCCGCAACTCATTGACCCTAACTGTTTATAAAATGAATGTAATTTCCATGAACGAAGAGGGTTTTTCGCTGGAATACCTCATGTCTCCTTGCTGTCTTCCGGTTGGGTGATTTTCGTTCCTTATTTAGCCTAAAAATTAATTGTGTGATGCTGTATGGGTCATAACACAACAGATGTTTGCCTATCAGGTATTTACATTTTATTTCTAACGGTGCAGTCATATATGACTGTCATGCTAATGTCTATACACAGTCCTATCGCAGTTTGACGCACGCAACTTCCAAATTAGGAAACCATAAATAGGTTTCATAAACGTAATCGCTTAAGTCTCTCCACCAGGAGATATGAATTATTAAGACACCCAGAATTCATGAAAATGAACACTACGTGAGTGATTATGTTTGCGGCGTTTAAGGCGACTTGACGTGAAGTAAAACCGCATCAAGGCTCTCGTCGATACCTATCTTTGTTTTCCGTGGCCTTTTGAACCTTCGCAGGCTTTTTAAAATGATCTCCTTCTTTGGTGGATTCTCGATGAAAAATATTATACACATCATTGTTCAACGGCATTTCACAAATTTTCGTACGCCAACTGACACCTCTCATTTCATTTCTTCGTGTCAGTCTCTACGTGAATATTTTCAGCGATTAATGCGAAGGCTATAACGTTTAATTCCCCACAAACTTGATCAATCCATATCTATTCTCTTTTTAGTTTCAGCAGAAAAAATGTAGTCATATTTCTTGTATATTTAAAAAAGTTTAAGGTTTTGGTTTTCTTGGCCTTATTAATTACATCAGATTCAGAAGGTTTTTTGATTAAATTACTAGCCTATTGGCAGTAATTCGGGGTTTAAATTAGTGGTTCTTCTTTCTTTATCAAGGAAATGACGTTTACAATAATCACGTCCAGACTTGGCGCTTAAGTGCCTGATCTCAGACAGTCTTATAAATACGACAAAATAATATTCCGCTGGTATTCGCTACTTTGAATTTCGCCACCATCGCCTAACAGTCCATTTTTATCCCAGGCGTAGCATTATCGTAAAGCTCACATAACGTTTACTTGTAACACAAATAACTCAATAGCAAAATAACAATAAAACGACTGTCTCGTGATCCCGGAATCGCGGGAAAAATGGAATCCGCAAAGGGCGCTGAGGAGCTGATTTGGGAAACGAAATCGATAGAATTTAGGAATGTCCAGGCTTAGAATTTCTATTAACGTTCAAACTGAATGATAGGAACCGTCTTGCGAGAGAGATGGTAAATTGGCAACGCGTCATGGTGCCACTAAAAAATGTTCAATTGGATTTCCTGTTTCAAGACCATAAGTACCACGAGTTTCAGCACTACTATATAAGAAATGCGGAAACACAGGAAAATGTCAATGTTATTCAAAAGAAATAGACCTGGAGGGGGGCTTATAGATTGTGTCGTTTAAACAATTTTACCCCAAGAAAAACGTTTTTTATAGAGGAGCGGACAACATTTAACAATTACATAAAGCTGAAGTGCAATTACTCCGCAAAATTCAACATTAATAGTTCTGCTTTCGTTCATAAACTGCTATCGAATTTAACTGCGAAATATGTTTGATTTAATCACGTAAAATAAACTGAACAGAAGGACGGGAGAGATCAATAATTTAAAGAAGTCTCGACAAATTCGCATTTTTTTCTGAGCTGTCATTAACATAAAATTGGTCGATTCTTAACCCGAGCATTCTGTCGGAAAAAAACGTTTCATGGCAGATTAGAGGGGGGGGGGTTGTTTTCAGCCATGGCGGTTTACCAATTGAACAACTAGTAAACTAAATTGTATTCATTAAGAGTTTGGTAACCAGTTTAAATCAGTGGTTCTTCTTTCTTTATCAAGGAAATAACGTCTACAATGATCACGTTCAGACTTGGAATTTAAGTGCCTGATCTCAGTCTGTCTTATAAATACGACAAAATAATATTCCGCTGGTATTCGCTACTTTGAGGTTTCGCCACCATCGCCTAACAGTCAATTTTTATCCCAGGCGTAGCATTATCATAAAGCTCACATAACGTTTACTTGTAACACAAATAACTCAATAGCAAAATAACAATAAAACGACTGTCTCGTGGTACCGGAATCGCGGAAAAAATGGAATCCGCAAAGGGCGCTGAGGAGCTGATTTGGGAAACGAAATCGATCGAATTTAGGAATGTCCACGCTTAGAATTTCTATTAACGTTCAAACTGAATGATAGGAACCGTCTTGCGAGAGAGATGGTAAATTGGCAACGCGTCATGGTGCCACTAAAAAATGTTCAATTGGATTTCCTGTTTCAATACCATACGTACCACGAGTTTCAGCACTACTATATAAGAAATGCGGAAACACAGGAAATTTATTTTTTTATAGAGGATCGCTATTACTGATTTTTTTATGATCATCATATTTTTGCGCGCGTCATGGATAGGAACTTCCTATTGCCTAACGTTGTATACTTTGAGGATTTTATTTCCCTTTATTGCAAATTTACCTTGTTGTTATTTCGTTTATCGTGTTAACGTCTCTATCTTCTATGTATGATCGCCATTTCCTGTATCAATTTTGTTTGTTGTAAATTTTTTAATTCTGAAAGTGTTGGTCCTTGCGACCTTAATTAAGGAATACAATTATCCCAATTATTATCATTATATTATTATTATTAAGCAAGCGAATGGTTAAGGTGCCCATCTCCTTGATATGGACTAATGAACTCTTAAATGTTGCGACTGACTGACTGACTGACCGACTGATTGTGATCCACAAATAAATAAATAAATAATTTGGATTATCCCCCTTCAGCCAGACCTGAAAGACTATGCGGTTAGAACCGTCGTTGTTCATTATATGCAATATTGGCGAACGCGTCTTTACAATTGTTGGGCTGTAAGATGCGAAAAGTCTACTAAACTTTTCGATTCGGTCTATCGCATTTGACTCTCTGGACAAGCTTTAGTGTGCACCCGCAATACAGCTCTTTTCGAAACAAGTTTCTTCTAGTCTTGTCTTCGCATTCTCTTAATACTACTTTGCCTTTTTGGGACAGGACATACTATTGGGTAAAACAACAGTCATGGTGGGCAGACAGGTATGTAGAACCTCAAAATTAGATCGAAATTCAACATGAATCGTGTTGCTTTGGAAGATCTCATAGAAAAAGCAATAGATCTCAGCGGCAGCGCTTGTCAGTCATTCGGCACTACCAGGGGCTTGCAAACTGGCTCTTAAATGGATCATTTCCTGACAGACATGCCCATTCAAGCAAGAAACTCGAAAAAGAGGCAAATCATCAAATTGAAAAAATGAAGTCTTTACCTTTTGGTTGCTCGGTTATCGACATCAAGTTGTGCTGCAAAGCTGAAAAAATGTGTTCGTTAGATAGTCCAATTTAATTTCCTTGGTAATATCATCCGCTTTCTGTCGCAAGTTCGCTGTAATTTCCATGAAAATATCCGCATAGATCCACACACGCAAACACTCGAATATATACTCATTTAAAAAAACATTCAGTGGCATAAAATGGCCATTTCCTTGGTCTATGAAGACAGGAACCGAAGCATTCGGAACAGAAACGTACTTCTCGTTCTATCGAAGCTAACACGTAAACATATCTGTCTACTCCGCCATTCCCAAGGGATCACAGACTCCAAAATTGAACGGATTTTTGGTGGAATCAGCCATACTTTCAATTTCGAGTTCCGTTTTCAAATTCAAATTCAACACCCATTTTGAATGAAAACATCTCCTTATATATTCATATTCATATATTATAGAGTGCCTACAATTTATGAATAATAAATGTTCTCCGTGAGCATGTCTACACGTGCCGATTCTTTAGATGACCTTTCGATATATTTGCGGTTCAAAGATACTTTTGGTGTACAATGGTACCGACAATTCAATTAAACTGTCTTTGTTGTGAGGAAAAGGATCAACAAGCATTTGCCAAGAAGATAATCAAAATAAAATGGACCGTAAGGATTTGGCTCTTAAGCCTTAAAAGGTTTGGTCGGTGTGCATGCATTTAAGAAAACCTGCCAATTTCACCAAAAGAACTGACATCTCGGAAGATATTTGCAATTTATCATTCATAAATTGCAACCTATTTACAAAGTATATTTAAAATTATTGTCAAATTGGATTTCCTATGGAAAGTCGAACTTAAAACACCCTGTCCAATAGCTATCCACCTTTTGTGCACAGCATCGAATTTCGGTTCTAAATGAACACGCTCTTGCGGAATGCAGTGCCCCTGTTCTGTTTCAATGTGTCAATCATCTTCTTTTCATAGTTCATTATATAATCGACGACGACTTGTCGTCATTTGACCCTGTTAATTTACTCGTGTCCTCGAAATCGTCCAGCAAATAAAACACACACTTAAACTCTCTCTCTCTCACACACTTCTCTGTCACAGTGAATGGTTCGTTGGAACTCAGTTGGTTCTTCAGTCAGCCGTGTCTTTTTTGGGGGAAAAAGGCTGCGAAATGTTTTTAATTTGTTAATATACGACGATGTAGCAAAATGAAAGCGCACGCCCTGGGGAAATCATTGTTAAGTTCAAATAACTATGATTCATTAATTATTTAGAACAACATGGGAATACGAGCACGGATCTCAGCGTACCTCCTAGCTGAATGATATCCGTGCAATAAAATTGCACCAGGTCTAGGTTCGTCCTTAAGATCTGGATGAAATCGCCTATTTCCCCAATATCCATCATAATTCAAAGGAAGAATGCTCTTATTTACAAGTACCAAAAACCCTTCATTAAACTGGTATATATTTAAATAACCTTTTCCATCGGAGTGTGTACTAATAATAACAATTGCAGTCGCTTTATTGAGGTCACGAGGACCAAAACTTTCAGTATCAAAAGTAGTAGATATGGAAATTGTCCCCACGACCAATAATCAATTAACAGCTTTAAGCAGTTACATCTTTAGCGCTACACGAATTTTGATTGAGGGGCTTAGGATAAATTCCTTGCGATGAGTTTGAATTAATTCTACGAAAAAAAACTCCCTTGAAAGAGACCCATTGGTACTCCGTGGTTGTGCCAACCGGATTCACCAAACGTACGATTCACGTCTCAACAAAGGCATTTATGTCTCTCGAAGTCTTCAGTCCTTCCTGTTCGTGTTTGGTTAACCTTATCCTCTCTAGATATCCTCGCCGAATAGAACTGTTTTCTTGTTTTATTTTCTAAATTTATTGAAACAGTGGAAGACGATTACCCCGATCCCCACCATCGGTTTTGTTGGGCATTTTAAAACAGAACGCTTTGTTTTTCGCAGTGTAAATAAAGCAATTGAATTAAATTACATCCGGGGTCACAGGCGCGAGTTGAGTGTCAACTGTAGACGAATGACAGACCTCCCCAACACCCTATACACACCAGCAGAGGATGTAAACGAGACGACCTTGAGGCTGATTTGGTTCAATGGGGATTTCCCATGCAAAAACAGTGTTTGAGATGCAATTTAAGTCCCCCTGTGAATAAAGCCTGTTAATCCCTCACGCAAGCATATGCCAATTGTAAATCTAACGGAGAGCCTGATTGTGCCTCGTTTAATTGATGCCGGGCATTGGCTCGACAGCCGTTGCAGAATCCGGTATGCACGATATCAAAACATTAATTGGCCTGTCAGAAATATCGTTAAACGCTCACCATGGCAGATACCCCCTCTTTATCATAACCCACCAATCATCTTACTGAAATTCTTTTCATTAAACGACCGAGACCTCGGTTGAGCCAACGAAATAGGGATTGCTTATGCAAATAAGGCAAATGAGGCGTGTTTGACTAATTGTGAAGCTTCATCCGTAAGATATAAATAGCACCCCGGATACCTCATTATAGTAACAGATAACAAAACGGCCAAATGCTTTTCAGAGCTATGAAGATGATGTTCTTTGTTGTTGGACCAACACACTCGATAAAACCTAAGAAGCAACTTTTTCCCGTTATACACAAGTTTCTATACTATCGGAGGCATGTAGCCAATGATGAACGACTTTCGATGTGGTCTACTGTAATCTTTCTTCTCTCTGTTTCGCACAGATAAATTTAAAGATTTACGTCGATGAATTCGTTTGAGATATATGGTATTTGGAACGTTATCCAATTCCCCCAAAACAAGTGCAATTTCACTGAGTCGCACACGATTTTATCGCTGCCAGTTTAGTGTTTATGAAAGCGTAGTCCCCGGTGTTAGTGTTTAACTTGCAGTCACGCAAGAATTACGCATTTGGCCTGATTGTCTTACATCTGGTAGCTGTTGCTGTTGATTTACAAAGTTTAGCCATCAAGCGATACACCATTTATTCGCAGGTCTTGTTTCACATTGATTGTGTGATGAATTTCGGCTCTGGAACACAATGTCTGTCGAAAGCGCAATAATCTTACAATGAAGCAAGAATAATCCGAATATGGGTGCCTTTTGATGTCCACATGAACGGGTTTGACAAGTCATAGTTTTGAGATTTGTAGGCCTTTCTGGCAAATTTACTCAATTTTTCCATGTTTTCGTTTGACCACAATGCTCCGTAGAGATCGCAAAATAATGGTCGGTCAAAACAATTCAAGGCAATGTTTTTTTTCAATGGTCGGATATCCTCGCTAGAGTGGAAAACGGGAAAGAAGATAACAGAAGGAGGAGGAGGTAATGTAGGAAACTAATTGTTTTCCAGGAAGGCCTGCCTCCTTAATCCTTGCTCATTTCCCACCACAAACGTTTCGCCTCCTTTTTTATCGCGAATCTCTCCTGCTTGGTGATGCGCAACCAGCTTCATTGATAGCATTTAAATGAATGCTCTTGGCAGATTCTACTGTCGTCAGCGTCCCATTGTTAACCCATTGTCAGCAGATTATCTAACACTTCACAAACCCAGGGGCCAAACGCGGAACTGGGAGTGGTAGAAAACGGATGATTGAGCAGCAGCACCCATAGTCTCGCCTCCATGGTCCTCCTGGCATCAAGAAGCCAGATAAACCAAACCAATTGCGTCGGTATGTCTCCGAGCAGGAGTTTCGCCTTGGGTTTCTTGAGAACGTTGGGCCCTATCCAACCTTCTTGATGTTGTCATTTATCCGTGTTTACGGCTTCGGTGGTCGCGCAGTCATTTAAAGCATCGAATTGGGCCATTAAGTCGCTGCTTTTTTTTTCCTATCCCAAGTTAGGTCTTGTCTCCTTTCGCGTCGATGCAAAAAACACAATTCGCGCATTGTGTTGTCTGTCACTCTGGTAATCAATGGCGCATCTTCCATCGCGCACTCGGGTCAATCGCGGAGGGTCGGACGTTTGAGGTTGCATTTGATGGGCTGATCTTTTGATTGACACGGAAGTAGCTTTAGGCGCTGGTTTATTTTACACAAACAACTATTTGTACTGTTATAATTAGTAACAGTAATGACGAGAATACCTTTTTGAGTATTTCTGCTAATTCTGAAGTAAATGTTGGGTACATTTTTCAGGGTGCCTAAAAAAACCACAGATTAGCGAATTGGTGAGGTTTAAATTTGTGTTAAAATGGGAAAATTTTGCAATAAACGTGAAGTCAATGGAGATTAATAAGCACCGCTTTCCTATTATTCTAAGCGAATCGGATAAAACGAATTGATGGCCTAAGCCCGACAATGCTCTCAAGAATTGCGCACCAATTAACCACAATTATTTTATGTCCCTAAACTAGCTTTGCTATTTGTTTCGGCATGAATATATGACCAGCTGCGTATATAGCAGGCAGAGTTCGTGGGAATATTTATTTGAAGGTCAACGTTTTGCAGATGGCAAACGGAGGTCGATTATGCCCCTGGTGCGTCCATCGGTTTTGTAGGTTGAGTTGTGGGGGCATAAAGCAGAGCGATCGGACGCGTGTGATTTTCGATCGATATTTTGGGTGTCGGTCACTATTGGCTTGTCGTGCTTACAGTCGTCACGCTGTTTAACAGAAGTTTGCTGGTTAGAAATATAGGCGCTTACAAACGAGTGTCCTTTTGAAACATCAAGCGGTAGGAGATGATGATTTACAGGTAGCTTAACTACTATTGGTGCGGAGCATGGATTTATGGCCTTTTGATGGTCGCAATTTTGTGTTTGCCAAACTGGACTTATTTTGGGGTGGGTGCTTTTCTGCCAAATGTATCTCATTGCTATGTTTCAGATTCGCTTTCACGGATTCTGTATCTTATAGAGATCGTTCCGCAGTGATATGCCTACATTATTGCCCTGCAGAAATTAGAATAGGAATCCTTTATCGTTTTTAAAGGTCTGTCTCCGCCTACATGTAAAGGTTCATTCAAGAAGGAGTTTTTTTCAAATTAAACATTAAAAACCCATTTTGAATAGAAACTCATCATCTATTTATTGATATATATAGTAGAGGGTGTATAATTTAAGATTGATAATTGTTTATCCAACATTTCTACCGCACGCACGCATGTTTTGGTGAACTTTTCTTTGGCATTTCAACATAATTGGGCTCAATGACCAGAGCATTCTACTGCAAGAGGATGAACCAGCTTAATTGAGGGCATTTCTGTGACGTTTCTTGGGAATTTTGGTGTCCTAACCGGGGAGTTGAATCCAGGATAATTCACGCGCAGAGTGACAATGCTAACCACTGCATCATCGGGCTAGAAATATTTTAAAAAACCTTGTCTCTAATTGCATTGCATCAATCAACCTTGATTGTCATTATTGTTTATACTACCGAAAGTGTGGGTCTTAGTGGTATTAATAAAGCAATCATGTTATATTATACACAAAGAGTGCTTGAAGTCAAAGACTTGTCCTCCTTAACAAAAAAGTGCATTTGATAACCGTTAAGAGTATATAGTCTTATACACAATCTGAAGTTGGGTTTCCGACTGGCAGTTAAATTGAACTGCTTGGATAAGTAGAGCTTACTCGTTCCAAATAACGTAACAGCCAATAAATAACAAAATAATAACAACCAAGTGATTTTAACCGAAGATAAGCCGATGATTTGTACTAATTTAAAGCAAATTTCCTCATGGGAATGTGATAATTTGTATAAAACCATTTTTACAGGTTTTATTTGAATATTTTTCAACAAAATCTACGTGCTGCATAGACGGTCATTTTATTGAGAGTAATTATTCGATGTTAACCGATGAAACGGTCAATCAAATGAATAAATTTGATTTAACCCTTCTGTGCGACATCAAATTGACCCACTAAGCTACAACACTTTCGTTCAGACATATTCAGATATTGGAGGACGAATCAATTACTGAAGAAAACATTCAATAATGGTTTCAGACACTTTATTCTGGCGATTTGATCTAGTCAGCAATACCATTTTGTATAAAACATTAATGTTCAGACAATAGATTGTCTTGAAATAAAAATAGGAACAGACGGGCAACCCCCGTTAAATAATATAATTATATGAGTATTTATTGTTTAGTTTTTCAGTCATCCTGGAGAAAACGGTTTGGGAAAGAAATCATTTGTACAAAAGAACGAAAGACCACTTTTATGCGATTTTTAACCAAAAGAGAGAGACAGTATTATTAAAAATGTCACCAATGATTAATCGTCGGTGTTCTGCGATATTCAGTAGCTCTTTTGTATTTTAAGAATACTCTATCTCCTCTGTTGCAACAAATACTGTGCACTGTCGGTGACTATGTGTACACCTGGGCGTTTTTAACAGTTTTCCAGGTACATTTTCTCCATTTTTTGGAGTCTTTCGTTAATGTGAGTCATTTGCCAATAGCAGCAGGTTTCAAGTCATCCTTCAACAAACCGATTTATCTAATTAAAACAATTTTTTCGACAAGGAGCAAACCACAACACCTAGCATTGGTTCTTGTACTTGTGCCATCTGAAATCTCAAAAGCATTAAAAAAACCTTCCAAGCAAAATCTATTCTTCTAATGTACCAAATCATGGGAATAGCAAATAAATGAAAACCTCGGAAACAAAAGAACCTGTAGATGAGTCGTTTTTCACACCACAACTGTGAAACATTCGCGTATGGATTTTAAACCAAAACACGAAACTCTGGACCCGGCGTCCTTAATAATACAGTATTGTCCTCTATCGTTTTATAACTCGAGGAAGGTAATTTACATTTGTTATTCAACGGAAGGCTTCTGCGTTATTTATTAAAACACTCCAGCGGTTTTGACACTAGATATGGTAGTAATAATTTGCATTATTTAGACATTTGCACCATTTTAACGGTGGACAGAAACATTTATTTGCAAACAGATTGCCATAAGGGGATTAAGATCGAATCTAGGGCAACTTTTAGGGGCGGTCTCCGTTAAGGCATTATTCGTTTGAGAACTATGTAGTTCGTCAATTTTATTTGCAGAAAGATCAATTATTGACAGCTCTTCCACCAATAACCGAATATCTTTCCTTGCAATAGCCTCTCAGAGTTTAATTAAAATTGTGATTGTTAAAATTAACCGCTACAGCTTCTAAACAAAGCCGTGTCTTTGTGTTCAATTAATTTACAAGAAAAATAAATAGTGACGGCAGCAATGCTCTCTTCATTCTTTAATTCATCTTCTTTGAGAATATGTTTTTAACCCTTGGATACAAGTAGCCATTCATGGTGAGTCATGCACATAAAGGCAAGACATTTATTTAGTCAAGACGAAGTCAGAAGAGGATTTTTGTCCGTCAAGTGTGACGGACAATTGGCTACAGCAAGACCCAAACCGGTCTTACAACAAAACTAAACGGAGAGTTAAAAAATGACGACCCCTTCATACCTAAAACTTCACCTACTGGTTATCTTCTTCTTATTGTTCTTCATCTTATTTTGTGTTAACTTACTCTGACTCTTCATCGTCGTCAGAAGATTATATAAATCTATAATTTGAAAATGGAAAAGACGACAGTAAAATCAATGATGCACGTCTCCTGTTTATCTCAATTTCTCGTAATTTCTCAATTTTGTTTTTGTTAACATTAATTCGGAAATGTTTAGTCCTCGTGACCATAATAGAGCGAATAAATAATTAATTTGCTAGTCTATTCAGACAAAGTAGGGAATCCAAAAGAGATATTACTGTAAACTATTCTTTACTTTCGGTCCCATGAACTAAACCCACCCACCCACCCACCCACCCACTCAAATCATTAATGCCCCATTTTCACCATGCGATTCCTGTGGGGTAATTTGCAAGTCAATTCATCTTTCCTTATCCGTCCGAATTAAAAAAAACCATTAATTTCTCTTCTAGGTTTTTGGTGTTGGTGAAATTCAACGGCGGGTTGCAGTGATGCAGAGCAGACCTCTAATTTGGCCACGAATTTGAAGCACGCAAATGGCTAATTTCAAAGGAGTCTGGTTTTGTTTTCTCCTCCTCCTCCTTCTCCTCTCTCTCCTCCGATGAAAGCAGCCCGGTGGTGGTGGTGCTGGTGGAAGGTGGGGGGGTCTGGTAAACGTTTCTGTCGTAAATATGTCTTGGGCGTCATGGTTAGCCCGTCAAATGGCTTTAAGGGTACTGGGGGAGGTTTTTGTGGGGTTATTCACAAAGCCTCGACATTTGGGCGCCGTCCTCATTGTCGTCTCTACTCTGGCCAATCCTAAATCGTGTTTATCTTTGAACCGCCCTAACCCCACGATGTGGGACTCAGACGCAGCCTGTCTAGGTGTCCCACAGGGAACTGTGGTCGATATAATTTTTAATCACCTTTCATCCTCCCAAAAAAATCTGACGTTTTTTTGTAAATAAACCCTGTTTAGATTTAAATTATGTATAGAATGAGAAAGCATTCCCGAGTCCATTTTAATTTTTTGTCAGCCACTGTGTGTCTGATTCATCCTTTAATTATTTTTAAAGCGAAAATAAAAGAGTCTTCACATCGTCTCAAAACCATCCTCTTGTCCATCCATCATCTGAAAAATGTCTAAATCAATCAATACGAGAATGCATATAGAACACTTTACTTACTATTGTTTGCTTTAGATTTTAATGCTGAACGTTTTGGTCCTTGCGACCTTAATTACGCGAATACCATTATTATAATTATAATGATAGGTGCATTTGTTTAGCTCAAAATGACGAGATGCTCCGTATTATCTGTTTCCAACACCCTAGTGTGAGTATACGCAGTTGTGTTTACTGTTTATCTAGAACGGCGTCATGCGAAACTATCCCACCTAATACCGATTCCATGTGACACAGGTTTGCACTAGGTCGACTGGCAGTGTAAAAAAGGCTTTTCCGGTTCCACAAAAAACGGCACAAAACAACCCCATAGTTACGTCGATTTTTAATCATCGCAATTTCCCCCTTATCCTTTTTAATGCGCGTTCCAGTTGCACATTGTGCGTCCGTGATTGTCCGTCTCAAAAGGCATACGATACATTTATTACATCTGCCTTACCGTAGTGTAACAGCAATAATGTCTCTCCATGCTTTGGGACATGCGCAAATACGTATCATTTGCTACAGCACGTTGCTGTATAACCGGTATAGAGGAACCTTTAGTGCCGGTTTTTGGTGATAACTAGTGACCACCATAATGTAACCATTTCATATTTAATAGATATCTGAACTAAACAATTACCTCCAACAATTAACTGCCGAGGCCGGTCAGCACAGTCGTATGCACAAAACGGTGCCAAAATACGTTAATTTGCACATCATGTAATGATTAGTCTTAAGCACGTGAGGGAAACACATGCTTCAGTTTTAGGGTAACGAAGAAAAATCGATTTCGGTATGAAACATTAATAGATAATGCAACTGCAAACCGTCTCTACGTTGCTGCTTCACTTCCTCTGGTGAAACTTTTAAAATCGGGACAAATAAGGAATGACCGAATTGCGATATGTCGCCGTTCTTGAACAGTATCTCGTACGCATTAGTCGAAGATATTTACATTCAGATTAAAATGAATAGAGTGGAAATCTAATATACGAGTACCAACGAGTGTAAAACTAGTTAAGTGGAGTTGAATGATGATCGCTTCGATGGAGAGCATTGACAAGACAGTAGAAAATTAGATTTTTGTAAAACACCAACGAAGTTTTAAAACGTCACAATATTTGAGACCAGGGAGAAACATGGGGAACAATATAAGACGAAGTATACAGGTGCGGACAAAGGTTCTTATACGACTAGAGCTCAATCCAAGTCTCCGGAACTCGCGAACTAAGAAACAGAGGCTACGACATTTACCGAAGACGGCATCCACGTGATCACTTCAAGATAACCGACTGCTGGAAATGAGGCCGAAGAATTTCGATTTTGAACTCGAGGCCTACTTATGGAGTGAAACGATTTCCGAAGTGTCAAAATCTGCTTTCAGTGTAAAACTTAATCGAGATGCATTTTGATGCGTTCAACAGAAGACAATTCTCTGAAGACCACTCGAGTACCTCAATGACAGCCTGCCCGAGCCTTTGAGAATCCCCATTCGTCTCGTGGACAGGCATGGCATAAATTCAGGTCGCCCGCGTGTTTCATGAGTGTAACGCCATTGGGGGACCGAAGGTTACACGCTTAATAGTCGAAAACGAAGTCTAAAAGCGCTGCGCCTTAAGGAATTACGAAATTTATTTGTTCAGCTGTTCATCTTCGAAATAGCTGAAGAGATTTAAATTGAAATCGACTATAGTTGACGGGATGGGATGCGTCTCCAAGGATGGAGTAACTAGTTAAATGCCGATGATGAACGGCGCTGTCTTAGATGACAAGCATGGATAATCCATGGGATAACGCGATTATTTTACAACCCCAACGGTGGGTGAATCAGTCAGCGAATTACAAATTATAATATTTGTTGAATGCAGCAGGTGTCAGCACATTCGCCAATAGAATACCGAGACTGTGCAAATGGAAAGAGAGGACTTTGGAATAAGGCTTTATCCTCAAATTGGAGGGCTCAAGTAGCGTGGGGCATTGTTTTTCTGCGCCAAAGACAGCACCAATTCTCCAATTCTCTCCTTGGCATTCAGTGGGACGCTGTGCGTTTTGCCGTGTACCCGATACTGGAGACGGATGACAATTTTTTATCCATTTACAGAACCGGATTTTCTGTTCCTGGCAGTGGAAACAAAAATAAACTTTATTCTGTGGAAACGGTACAAGGAACATGACTAAATGGCGAAAATATAAAATGTTGGGAATTTAGTAGCTGTTACGTGTCCCGAACGCAATCAATTGTACGGGCTCTTGCGATGCGATTATTATCCGGAAGGAACTCATGTGGGTTTATTTTAAGTTAAATTTTACCAGTGATGATAGCGAAATATAGCGACAGTTATAATCGCTTTATTGGGGTCACGAGGTCACGAAAACGTCCGGCATTAAAATGTACAGAAAATATAACTAATGCTGACGAAAGAATTTTGTGATCGATAACAAGTTCATTAATTTATAAATTCTGTTGTTTTTTTATTTTCAATAATTTCGATGTATCGTACATAAATAAAACATGTTTTTAAGTAATTGCGCGGCCAATATGAAGCAAGGTAAGACTAACAGAAAGCCTACGATTAACATGGACCAACGCATGATGTTACCTCGATTAAATATCTAATATCTTTTCGACATTCATTATTTCTACCTTGTTGCAGAAAGCTAAATTGACATAAAAATGGCACAACATCACGTTTTTTTATTTTTACACACTTTTTTGTTGAGATTACCATTTAAACTGCCATTTTCAAAACCGCTCATTTCCACTTTTTGTCTTGTTGCTAGGCCACCCACCTAATTAGTGTTTTTGGTCGTTAACAGAAAGAAAACACATTTGCGGAACCCTTAGCACCAGAGCCAAATAACAGCAAAGCGAGGGGTCCAATTCCCCCTCCATGACGTCAAGGCCTCCGGTGAATTTACACGCATTCACTTGCGCTCTAAGCGTGTAGATGCGTCCACCATCCAATCAGATGTCAAGTTAATTGCGCGCGTTAATTGGACGCGTGTGTGTGCGTGCATGTCAACATGCGTGCATTGCTCTGCGCGAGACCGCTTTAGTAAAACCGCCAGAGGAGGAAACGTACAAGTTAAGCTGACAGCAATCGGAGGAAGACACTTGTCTGCCATGCCATTATTAGCTCAATCATGAAAAAACTCCAAGCCGTGCTCCTCCTTCTTTTACTACACCCCTGGAGTTCTGAAGGATTAACCGTACGGTTCGAAATCAACGAGGGTGTGCCCCTTGAAAGCCACGTGGGTTCCCTGGCCCCACATACACAGGCACCGAGCGGAACTTTGTTGTACAACAAGATACGGAAGTCCGAAGACGCCTCGAAGTATTTCAATATCGACAAATTCTCCGGAAAGATAAGTGTCGCCGGCGATCTTGACAGAGAGACCCTATGTCCCCAACCAAACGTAAAAGAGAACTGCATTCTACGGTTCAGCGTCAGTTGCATCCAGACCGTCGGTGGAAGTGTGCATGCAGTTATTGATGTCATCATCACTCTGAGAGATCGAAACGACAACGGCTGTCGATTTGTACCCTCGCCCGAGCAAATCGTCCATATACGAGAAGATGCTGGTGTCGAAGAAACGAGGATTCGGCTGTACGTTCCCACGGACCCTGACAGTGCAGCATCTGGTCACTCAATTCAGTGGGACCAAGTTCGTCTGGAGGATAGGTCGTCCAATTTTCGTCTCTACAAAGTCAGCTCGTCAAGAAGCGGCCAAGCAAGCTCGTTCTCTCCGCGTTATCAACCGTCTGACTCGGGTGGCGACATGGTGCAGCTGTTCTTGGGATTGACGCGGGCTCTAGACTACGAGATGGAAAAGGAGTTCGCGATGTCTGTTGTTGCAGGGGATGGAATCCATGAATGCAAACTCGCCCTCAATGTTCGGGTAGCCGATGCCGATGACAACATGCCGATATTCGAAAAACCAGTCTACAACGTGACCGTTCCAGAGAATGCGCCATTTAGCGAGAAAATACTGACCGTTCAGGCTCACGACGCTGATGCGGGTGAGTTTGGACGGGTCTTCTACTTATTCGATCCATATCTAACAGACGCGACCTCGTTTTCCCTGTTTCGAATTGATCAACAGACAGGAAACATTTACCTCAAGGGACGTCTCAACTACAAGACTGCGTCCATATATAAGCTCATGGTGCGTGCCGTAAATCAGCTCAACGGTCCACCACCAAGTGACTCGAGCTTTGAATTTGGACTGCCAAGTTTCCTGGCGAAGGTTTATATTGTGGTGGAGGATGTCAACGACCACGCCCCGCGTATCCACATATTTTCCCCAACTGGCTCGGAAAGACTAACTTTGACTGAAGAACTTCTGGGTGGTCAGGACATTGCGATTGTGAGTGTTGAAGACGATGACACCGCGGCCAATGCTGCTGTGGAGTGCCAGCTAAAATCCCAGTCCACTCGAGATGCACTCTCCCTGAGAGCTATGGCATCTGATTTGGACCATCTTAGCGTTGTTTCTCAGTCAGCTCTGTCCAGTCGCAAATACAAACTGCTTGCAACCAGGCCATTCGATAGGGAACAGGCTCCCGAAATATACTTCACCATCGAATGCTGGGACGGTGGGAAATCGGTAATGCGGTCAATCCAAAAGGAAACGATTCATCTTCTGGATATAAATGACAATGTTCCGGTGTTTGAAAACCAGACGTACCACTTTCGCGTGTTCGAGGACGTCAACCCCCTGAACGTGGGAACAAACGGAGTTCAAATTGGAACGATTAAAGCACATGACGCCGACACCGGCGGGAACGCCCAGCTAGAATACCGGATTTCACCGGAGTGTCCCCAGAATTTCATGGATATCGTCGAGTTAGATAAAGACAGTGGAGTTCTTCGCTCCACCGGCCATCTCGACCGCGAAAAGTTATCTACCCTCAGCTGTAAAGTCGTCGTCAATGACCAAGGAAGCCCATCTCTCTCCAGCACTGCAGAAGTCGCAATCACTATTATCGACGTCAACGATAATGCACCGAAATTTGAGCGTGCAGAGTACAATTTTCAGTTATCTGAAAATGTGCCACTCGGTACGCTGCTTGGTGTAGTCTATGTGCACGATGCGGACGTTGATCTAAACTCAAAATTGGACTTTAGCCTTGAAGGCATTCAACAGATATCGTGGCCTCGCGGGGGTAATATGGACACCCTGTTCAACATCGTTCCACAGCCGCTGGCGAGAGAATCAACCAGTGGTGATCACCTTGGTCTCGTGCGCCTTGAAGCCTCGGCCAAACGGACGCACTACTCCGAAGAATTCTACGCAAGAAATTCAACCGAGGGCAGTTCATACGAAATTCGACTCTACACTGCCGCCGTAATTGACCGAGAGGGGCTTATTAAAACAAGAAGTGTTGTCGGGGACAACGGCACATCGGCAGCCGTCCACTTCAAGTTCAAACTTCGCGCGCAGGATTACGGTAGTCCAAGACTCGTCAATCGAGTCACCATCACCCTACGGATAACTGACACAAATGATAACTACCCAAACTTTATTTTCCCCACGACGGATTCTCCAAATGTCACCGAGGTCAGACTCTCAATAAAGGAGCCAATCGGATTCCAATTTACCAAGGTGAGTCGGTCACATTTGGTCGATCGTCTTTACATTTGGTTAACTAATCTTTGAGTTTTTCGTTATTATTAATTTCTCAAAACATGTTCCACCAAAGTGCAAGGATCAACATAAAATACAACATTTGAAGCTTGAAGACGCAGTAAAACGTAATTATAATGTGCGTGTGTGAATCGGTTTAAATATTTAATTATGGAGCAGAACTTTGGCCACTTCAGTGGACCACGGTATTGGAATAAGTAGTGCTTGAATGTTTCAAATATATGGACTTGTTTCGTTATAGGTTTGGTGTAGATGTTCCTTGTTTTAGAAATTAATGGTTGTATTCCAATCATTCATTATGCGTTGCAGCGTAACACATGTTCGCACCAATGTGAAAAACCTATAGAGAGCCATTTTTCACAGGAACGGTTGCTCCTCCTCCCCGAAAAATAAACATTTTTGGTCATTTGAAGCTGATCAACGGGCGACCCTTAGCGGTATACAACTTTTGAAACCTCGTCTTCTGCAGGATGCGAAATCGTGAATTTTGTCGGTCCGTGGCAGAACGAACCACTGGTCCGATAAATCCAAATTTGCACGGCTAGAAGATGTCCTGGCTTCGGGATAGGCCGCCGTTATTGTTACTAAGTTGTCCGTTTTCGGCAACTTGCGTGAACTCAAACCGCATCAAAGATACCTCGTTGATACCTCTACCATTCAACTCATGCAAAAACCGCTTCCACGTCGTTTTCAATGGGCTGAAATGTATGCCCCTGTAGGATTTTTAAATGCACGCTTCTCTCCCGTTGATTATCCATTAGAGATGATTTCTAGTTTGCGCGGCTCCTACTAGAGGATAAAGGGGCTTCATTGTGGTTTTCCATTGAGATTCTGTGGGATATTTTAACAGATGGCAGTGTCCCCAGTGCAGCCTGCCATCGCCTCACCGGGGTGCCTCTCACAATCAGAGTGAGGACGCGAAACGTTACATCATCGGACCACCTCACACCGAGCTAAAACCACAGTTCGCTGAAAATATTCTTCAATGGGAACATAAATAATATTTAGCTCGGTGCAAGTGAAAGAAAATAATGCAGATGCATTTCAGAATGCGTGATGATGCTCTGGACAATGATTTGCCGATGTAGTCAAAAATCGCAAAATCCTATTTGTTTCCTTTTTAAGCGCTATCGTCGTTTCCGAGTAATATTTATATTTTATCGAAAACAACCTTTGGATTCAGGTATCCACTGTTAAAATATTGGTGCCCGTCCAGCAGATACCTTGTATTTCCTGTCCAGAAAGTGAATTAAGGCCATAACCAATGTTTAATTCAGATGATGTTGATGATAAATGTGCTCGCATATAGTATATTTATATTTTGGCCACTACAAGTGACTAGCAACTTTCAAAAACCTACCTTAAAAGAGAACTACGGAGGTTTAGGTCGAACTTATTTTAACTGGAAGCCTACCCCGCCTAATTGCACCTCTTGCAAAACAAACACCGAAAAACAACGGTTTCCGATGCGCTGAAAACAACCAAGCATCTATCCGCCCAATTCTTTCTGTCTCCCGCCATCGCTTGTCTTATTCATTGCATCCGGCGACTTTGTCTTGAGCAACAAAACATCCCACAAGAGGTGAAACAAAAAGATCATTGAGTAAAGAACAGAGATACGCGTCGGCAGTTGGGATGGCGGTTCGTAGCAAATATCCGCGATTTTGATAACTCCCCCCATTCCGGCTGATTGTTGCCATTGAGTAAGGGTGTTACAGCATCCCAAGGTGTGGTTGGCGCTGATGTGCCGAGGCTGATGTAGGTTTCACTTCCGTAGAAGGGAGGGTCGGTAAAAAGCCTCTTCGAAAGGAGTAAAACATTTATGCTCGACTGGAGATTTGGAAAATTGAATTAAGCATGCATGGCAGCTAGGCATCTCAGAGTCCATGTTGGACTTAGTTAGACGAGGCAGAACAAATATCTTCCTTTAGACTGTGAGTCATTCTTTTGATCAGGATATCTATTCAGCATTAATCGTTTGTGGCAGCAAACATGCAAAATCTCTTTGACGGATTGTTTTGCACGAAAACCTTTATAAAATAGCAGGATGTATAGAGCCTTAATTTCGTAAACTAAATCACTGCGTTTTTGTGTGCAATCATGTTGGCTCTATTTGTCTTGCCAACATATTAGAGATATTTTATCACCTATAACCCTCGCATGTTTTCTGCAGCCGCTGTAGACGCGTGACCGTTGATTTCCACGGAGGCAATAAATTGAGGATATCTAATTGTCAATCTTAACGCAGCAACATTTAGTCTCGTTTTATTATTTGCAGACATGTTTACCTTGGCAACGCTATTCATTAGTCTGTTTTGGCCATTACTATAATTCCATAAAACCCCGCCCGCTCAATTGTTCTATTGCTGCGGTATATATCGAGTTATTTATTAACCTAAATTACATATGCTTATGCTTTTCTTGGGCCCTCCGCGTGCAATGAACGGTAATTCCCTGCTTATTGGTTGTTCTCCTGCAAAGTTCACACCCGATATGCCGGAGAACTAAGACGCTGGGGTTGTAAACTGGGCGCGCTTGGTTTTTCGCGTTGAAATTGAAGAAACAAGTCTAAAAATGGACCGAGACGCGGCATAATTTGACTAAACCACGCCCAGTTAGCTGGAAATTGCTACAGGACCACAACATCATCTGCGGCAGCGCAGAGTGCTAGCTATCAGCTGGCCCCGCCATCGGTGTCTCGCCTTTGCGAACTTCACAGCACCCACCCCACCCCATCCCACCCCACTCCCTGCTCTACCCACCCACCGCCCCCCACACAGTCTCTCTGTCTCTCTCTTAAAAAGCGGATGAGGCTGGTTTCGCTTTCAAGTTGGGCCCTGCTAGACTCGGCTTTCGGGTTGTGGTCACACGTGGGAGGACGAGTAGGAGGAGGCCTTGAGGCTGCTATTTGGGCTAACAAATTAAGGAAATGTGCGGAAGGGCGTATCCTTACAAACGCCCAATTTATCCAATATTAAGGTCCGTGTTCCTGTCGTACTGATACACTAGCGCGTTGTGGATGGAAGCGATTCGTTCTTGAGAATAGGCGAGATGATCACGAGGTTCGAAAGACAGAATTTGGGCATGTCGTTTGGATGAAGGCGTTTCGAATATTGAACTGGTTTATTACTTGTGGGTTTAAGGGTTACCGGAACGCTTCGTCGGCGGAAAAATTCCTTTTCATAAACACAGTAGCTACCCATGTCCAATCTTCGTCCTCTGGAAAAATGTGGCTCTACTTTTCATGATCTTGTTCGTGATCATTAGCACTTTACACTATGGGGCAAATACTCAATTTCTGGGATGAATGCTTTTGGGCTGATTCTTTCACCAAGTTTCACAAGTTCGTCGGCCGCTTTATAGGTTATGCAATTAACGAATTTCACAAAGTTTAGGGCATTCAATGGAATAGGAATAAATCCAATGCTATATGCACCTCCGAGTTGTATTTTTTGGTCATTCAGCATAAATGGGTCATTCCGGTTGTTTGCATTAATTCTGCTCAAAAGAAGTACCGTCTTATATCATCCTCCTCTCCATATATCTAGTTACAGGGAGCCGTTGCACAAACGTTTAACGAGCTCGCGTCTCTTTTCCCAGATTGCAAGTCGAGAGGGGGGATCATAAAATCGACATTAAGCGCGCCAGGGTGCATTAACGGTGAACAGACGGCTTGATGACCTGATAGAAATATTGTCTTTATCCGCTAACCCCCCCACATTGCAATTTTGATCACGGCGCACGATTTAAGTCAATTGCTTTGCTTGCAGTCAGTTTTGCCTGCCAGGAAAATACCTCCGGCCTCTTACGAGGAGACCACCCTGAATTTGTGGAGCGTTTAAAAGCCTGTCATTCCTTATTACACATCCGGAGGTTTTGTGAATTGTGGTCGGTTTCGAATGAAAAAAGAAACAACGTTCACTTAGTAATCCCAATAGGGAAGTGAGGGGACGCATAGGGGGTTGGGGATGGTTGGAGGTAGTGAGGGCGAATGCCAGCCTCTGCTAATGAGGTTCTTATAAATTATTAAGCTCTTCGTGTGCAGAGATGACCCCTGCGCTCTGTGTCAATGTAGAATAACTACATCTGGCCGTTTGAGTTGACAGCACACGCATTAGAGATAGGGAGAGAGAAAGAACCCGCGGAAAGAAGATGCTTGGTATTGACTGTCCTCATCTCCGCACACGCATAGTAACAACAGCGGGCTCGTTCCTTACTTGGGACGGGAGGCTTCATTCAATAAACCGAGATAATAATAATAATAATATTCGCTTTATTAAGGTCACGAGGACCAAAACTTTCAGCATTAAAATTTACAATAAACAAAAATGTTACAGGACGTGTCGATTATACGTAGAAAATGCAGAATAAGTTAAGAAGAATAAAAGAAGTAACATCAGGGTAAATTTACAAGAAAGGTCAATTTAACCTACGAAGTATAAACAGTTTGGCAAACGGGAGATGGCGGCCATTGAAAGGCAGCCCAATCCAAAACGCACGATACAAACGATTCTATTTCAATTTTTTTCACCATTTCTGGTTCGCTTTCGCGGTAACTCCACAACTTAAGTGAGTAATAATCATGAAAAAGTTACGTAAATTTCTGTTAGGTGCGCGTAAACGGACGAGGTGCGATGTGATTTGGAGCGTAAACTTTAATAATACTTGGATTCTCTTTCATTCCTAACTTTTTACTCGTTTCATGCTGTTCATTTGTTATTTTGAAGACAATTTTGCGCACATATTCCTTTCGGTTCACTCTTTTTTGATGTAAACCTTCCGATTTGGAACTGCGTACTTTTGGACTAACGAAACTTTACTATTTATTCCCTTATATAAACAACCTTCTCAGACAAGTAACCAGGACAGCGGAATTTCTGCGATTTAGTACATAAAATATCAAATATATCGCCCATATCCAATATTGTTGGCGTCAATAACTTCCGTCAGTCAGAATAATTTCGCTGAATTTTGCCCAATTGATCAAGCAAATTAACTAAAACGTACCAACCTGAAGTCACTAAATTCTTTCAAACGAATTTAATGATCAAATCGAGTCATGTATTTCACAATTCGCAACGAAATAATTTAAAAATAAATCGAACCCCTCCCTGGACTTTTCTTTAGTTGTATATTCTGAAAAAAATGCCATCCATACCGACTCAACAATTCGTTGGATGTGCTTCGCGGAGCAAACCGGAGCTTACACTGTTCTAGACTCGAGAAACGCTTGGCTTAATTGATAGGTCTTCGTTTTATTGCCCTGCCACGTGGTGTGTGTGTGGTTTCACGTTTCTTTGACCCCGTGTGAAACTGTTTCCTTTCCTCGCCTCGGGCAGCCGTGAGAGCCATAAAACCGCATTGCCACGATCCCCGGCTCCAGACGCGGCAGAAGTGTGGGGCCGTTGGTTTACGCGGAGTGAGTGGGTGCGTGGGGTCAAAGGTTATCAAACGCCCCGGTGTGTGCGGACGTGTGGCTTAACCATGGCGACAGTCATCTGATACCTCCCCCACCCCCACCTACAAGATTCTGCCACACACGGCTACCCATTTTAATGGCGTTCAGTTAAATGTTCCACACTTCCGGGTAATCCTGGATAAATACCGAATTTTCAAATGCTCATACTTACTGGTTACGGTAGAGGGAGGGAGTGCATCGTAATGCGGGTGCGTTTTCCCAGGGTTAATGCCCGTCCTCGTAGTGGCAGGGTTGTTTCATCGGTGTTCGTTCCTAATATGGTTTTCTCAAATTTCAAATCATTCGTGAAATTTGGCAACAAACTGGAGGGACCTGCAAAATTAAATGTTTTCACGAGAATTTCGATTACCGTATTTTGTGAAAAGTGGGTATGTATGACTACGGGGGTAAATCATTTGGCTTATTAGACGAAATGGTGTGTTTTTTTGAAATGCGGATAGCCTTGTTTCAGCATGCTGGTTCTTTTAAGGAGCCACCCATTGTGCACATTTTTAAGCTTGAGAGGGTCCTCCTTTAACAGTTTGGAATTGAAAATTTGGTCTGTGCGCTACCGACTAATGTTTCCCTTAAAAAATCAGTTACTCAACCCAAAATGTCCAAACACAAAGACGCTCTGTCTTGGTCGTTTTTATTGTCAGCATGATAGATAGCGCCAGACCTGTTTCTCTGGTCGCAAACCCATTTTGTTTCAAACGGCCAAGCTGCAGACGTATTGCGATTTTTTCTCCAAAAGGCCATCATTAGATAGGATGTCGAGGTTTAGCTATGGTTACGTGATGAAACCGAACAAATTCGGTTTTATCGACTTTTGTTATGTTGTTTTTTCATTATCGCTATGGAAATTTGTGATGTTTAACTTTTTCAAATGGAACAGTAGTCAATATGAAGCTGTACAGTCCTTCTGAACCCCTGTGGGTGAATGACTAAAGCCAAACTGAGGTCTTGTAGCCCCGGAAAGTCGCGTTTAAAAAATTCTACACAAACCTGAAATAATCTTTTTTTTGTTTGTGATTTCGTGGCAGAAACGCCCGTTATCCAGTCGACTGTAGGCGCAGTGGTTGGCTGAAGCTGGGATTCGTGTTTTCCGTTGCAGGGCTCATTGCACTCGAATTCTTCTGCTGCAGCACCTACCGCCAAAACCCAATTTGCCGAGTTAATGAAACGACCCTCCTGGTCAGAGGCGCTATGCCGTGTTCATTCCAATGTCCCGAGAAAAAGTGTTTCAGGACATTGAAAATTACCGATGTTTTAGCTATTTCAATGGGCCCGCAAAGTTATAAAAAAATAGAGAAAGAGGTCCAAGCTGAGCCAATTAAACCCACAATGCCCGTAAAAACGTGACGCATCTATAATGGAGGACATCGCAAGGCCGAAAACATAACATCCGTCAATGTACGGGATATTTGAAGATAGTGCACCTCAAAATTAAAAATCATCAAAAATAACTCTCGATTTGAAAATGGAGAGCGACGGAAGCTGTGCTATTTTGACAGAATCGGACAAACTCTGGAATATTTGAACGAAATTAGTTGATTGGAAGCTTCTGAACATAGGCCAGTATGGTTAAGCCACCAGAAGAAATACATCAGGTAAGATTTCGGGATTCGAAACTAGAAAATCCTGGCGCTGGGGTGGCCATTTTTGGTGTAAAATGGCCATAAGAGGAAGCCCTTGTAGAGCCCATTAATTCCATTTTCTGATGCGCAAAGACGATAAGCCATGCTGGGAAAGCGGAGGCTGTTACAGAACGGCTATCGGAAACCCACCGACATCCACATTAAGGACACAACACAAACAAAGTCGGAGCCAACGCGTTTTGGGCAGCGTATGGTCGGTCACAACTAGTACCCCTTCCGCCCAATGCCGACTGAGAGTTGTACTGGCAGAGTGAGAGAGGGAGAGTTATGAACACGCGTCATTAATTTCATCAGTCCTTTCCATTGAGTGTTCCACCGCCACCACCACTGCCACCAACCCACGCCCCGCCCAAAACTTAAGGATGCTCTGATTACGAGACGCATAAAACGTGATGAGGATGACTGCGGAGGAGGCGAGCTGTTTAGGCAGGTACAGCAGCAGCAGCAGCAGTCTGTTTAATTCGAACCACTAATCACGTTGATGACTTCTAATTTGTGGTGGCATAGTCAGAGAGGACACTTCTGCATAAACAGTACCAACGGTGCGTTTTTTGGCGCAGCCGTATGCTATTCACGGGGATGAAGAACCGTTGGGGTTGGACGATAAGACGGCTGATTTCCATGTATAATTCAGAAAATATTTTGTCCTTAACCTTCTGTCTACCGTATTTTGGTATGGACGCTACTTTCTTTCCTCACAAGCTAAACTCTTCAATAATCTTATATCAGCCATGAAATCTAGTTGAAGAAAATACACAGAAGCCGTTACTTTCTATTGTTTAGCTATTAGGTTAACAGTTACGTCGACGCATCTCAAAAAACATCGGTTTCTCGGGGGCGCTTGTTGTTGAATTTATCTTCCGACCATCGTTTTTCAAGCGACATCCGTCACTCAAGTGAATAATCAAAATTAAGCGACGGCATTGGGTATTAAAGTTTTGCATTCGAAATTAGCTATGACCAGAAACCTCACGACACATATTTATTTTTTATGAAGTATTTCTTTATTAAGGCCTTGAAATCCAAAATGCGAAAATAAGCGATGATTGGGTTCGTTTTGCGCCACGACTGCTTCTCGTAGGCCTTGTGACGCGGCTTCTCTTCGTCATCGATGGATAAAAAAGGCGTCTGGGGAGGTTTAAGGCCGTGCTTTCGAAGAGAAAGTAGTCTTTCGGGAAATGTTGGGATTTTGACATTCGTGAGGAAGTCGCTATGTAGTGCAGCGGTAAAGACGCCCTTTGAAACAGAAAAAAAAATCGTTTTCGTCCTCGTGCTTATGCTTAATGCTTAAATTAGTTAAATTACTTAAACGCAGTAACCTAAAAGCAAAGAAAATCTAAAAAATTGAAATAAAAAGGCTGCAGCAGTTAAATGTTCCTTCACCAACAATAGAAAGCTTTTGTAAATTCGAAAGCGGTAGAAAATTCCTTGATCCCAGCTAAAACCAATAGACGATGGCTAGGGCAACAGTACATTGTCCAAGAAGCATTCTCCATTTACCCAAAAAAGATTCGAACAGAAATGTGAATTATTTGTAGAAAATAATAGCGATTAGGTTAAATGCCACCGATGTATTCTTTTCTTTTCAACGTAACCGCCTACAGTCGTGTAAACGTGTATCGCATATCCGTTTTACAAGCTGCAAGCTGGAATGTAGTCTCTCGCTTCTCCACTGAATGGATACAGAGTGGTGCTGGGGTGGGCATTTTTGTGGTGGCAGAGGTTCTGGCGCCAAGTGAACCCTTATTGTCTGACAAATTACGAGCGAGAAGGACCGGCCTGGGAGAGAGACAACCGAACTGAATTATCGGTAGATTGAAAACAATACAGTTGTTATACGTGACAACTGAATGAATGGCGAATCGGTCGGGCTATTGTGCCACACGAAACGCATGCCTAATAAATGCGCTTTTGTTAATTTGCGCATCGGAAAAGCCAGCCATCAGGCAAACAATAAGTCCGATGAGTAGATGGTTGAAATCAATTGGTTGAGCCGTCGTGTAGAAAAAAATAATTTTAATTAATTTTAAAATATTTGCGAATATAATTGAGAACTGGGCTGAACATCGCTGATTGGAAATATCAGAACACGGAAGGCTGGAAGACAAGGGAATAAATTAGTCATTTTTCCAAAAAATATTTAATATTTATTTAACCAATTTCGCAAAATACATCTAGGAGTTATTAATACTTATTGAAGATGGTAAAATTGACAGATATCTCATTTATTCGTTTCAAGATGTCAGCAAGGGATCCAGACGCCGGTGAAAACGGCACGCTGGTCTACCGTATTCGCGCCGGCGACCCCTTCGACCTTTTCCAGCTGGACGCCCACAGTGGTGAACTCGTTGTCGGGAAAGAGTACAACTCCGGTCACCTGGGCCAGTACCTCTTGTTTCTCGAGGCCTCGGACACGTCCGCAGCGCCCCTTTCAACCGAAGCCAAGCTCCTCGTGATCATGGACAACTCGGATCCCCTCGGGCGCATCGAGCGAGACATCTTCGGCTTCCCGGTCCACTCGAGTCACGGGGTCATGTCCAGTCGCAGCCTCAACCTCTACATAATCATCGCCATCATAGTGGGATCTTTTGTGATATCGACTATTTTGATTTTCGCCATATGCTTTGTCGTACGGAGGGGACGGCGAGAACTCAGACGGGATAACCGGTATCACGCAGTCGCGGGGGTGGCGCAGATCGAAAACGGATCAATTCTGCACGATGGTGCTGCTATCGGGTATCTTAAAACGTTTCCGCTGATCAATGCCCCAAAATATGCTCGCAGTGATCCCATGGAGGAAGAGGAAGGTGGGCAGTTTTTGAGTTTGCTAATAATTCAGAATTAGAAACTGCTTTTTCAAGCTAAAGTGATATGCTTTTGAGAGCGTTTCCCGTAAAGCCACAGGCATATCGGAATTTCCTTGACAATTATAACCTGTTCTGCCGTCGCATAATATAAGATTTTCTAAATTTAAACCATATTTCGGCGAATGAATTGGTTAATTTAAAAAAACCTATCAGCTTCTTCGTAATTGTTCACTAGGATATTATAATAAACCGTGAATTATAATTTCTCCGCGTGTTTATTGGGCTGATAAGATTATAACGATTGATATAAATATTTTGTCCCGGCAGTTGAATTGAAAATAGTTTTGGAGCAAATTAAATACCTCCAATTATCAGCTGGAGATTAAAATGTTTGATCCGCGTCTATTTGACGACATTTTACATGCTTTTTCTAGATGCAGCTTCCAACGTTTAAATTTCACCCATTGGCGCCACCTTTTATCAACAGATTAATGTTAAATGTTTTATTTTTGAGCAGTTATATGTTATCAAATCAATTTATTTAATGCCAATTTCCACCAATAGATGCTTTGAAGCACACAACACATTGTATCACCTCCACTTACTGACTGCACTGAACCACCTCTTTTCCGTAGACTTTTCCGATGCCCATTTCTCCTATTTGACGTCGCAGCCAAGCACTGGCGGCTACCAATTTGACGAAGCGGCCGCCATCGCGGTGTCTAGCGGCTTCCAGTCTCCTCCTGTGCACGACGGAAGGGCGTCACTTGTCTATATGGGAGCCCACAGCCAACTGAATTGCCCCTCCATGCAACATCCCATGCCGTCCCGATATGACCCGATGGGTCTGAAAATGACAACACCAACTACGAGGCCCGAGGCCACCCACCATCTCTCTGGTCTGTTGACGGGCAAACAACCACAGACACTCGGACGGTGCAACCTATCGGGCTACAGAAAAGTGGTAAATTGTCTTTAGCCAATCCTGGCTATATTTTGCGGGGGTATATTGCCTGCGTTTTAAGGGACAGAGGGGGGATTATAAATCTTGGTTCAAATAAAGTTTCTAAAAAACAAACAAATAAATCTCTTGCCCTTAGGGGACAGTTGTTGCGGCCGCGAAATTAATTTCGCTTTATTAAGAGAATTTATCATATCCGAAAAAATGTTTTGTGCAGAATTTTCTCTCAAAATACCCAAGGCATCTCGAGCAGGTATTGGTTGGGTAGACGGTAAGCTGGGAAAAGGGCATTTTGGCGGTCCGAGTGGTTGTAGACAGACGAATCGGGCGCCTGTGTGATTAACTGTCACCGGGATGGCGCCATTTTCATTTAGTGCAGTTGCCAGCATATTAGTAAACCGGTGTCGCTAGGTAGGCCCACCTCCCAAATCCATTTTCTGAATGAAATTCAAAATGCACTCACGTTCGGGTGCGCGCAAGAATGAGGGGTAACAGGCGATTCAGGGGGGGTGGGGGTGGGTTGGGTGAAACTGACACACATACAGAATCTTTCAAGCTCGAAGTTTTTCAAATTCAAATTAAACACCCATTTTGAATGATAATATCATCATCTGTTAATTGATATGTGTATTAGGGGGTCTACAATTGTCTAATAATAAATGATTTATGGGAAATATTCCCCGCTTGCACGCCTAAATATGTCGATTGTGTTGGTGAAATTGTTGATGAATAGTTCCTTGATTTATGTGATTCCTTAATGAATTGTCACCATTGTGGTTATCCAATGGTTAAATGTGACGCTGAGCCTGTTACGGATACTGACTTTCGCTATTGTAGATTGTCTTCGACATTCAATTGCATGAAGACATTTAAATTTGTAATCGTAGTGTTTACATCAAAATAGGCACGTCAAATAAACCAGAATCCTTTGATTTTTTGCCGTCAGAAACCAATTATTTTATTATTTTTACGAGTAGGCTTTCCGCGTCGAGATAATGGTTTCAAAACCTTCTTTCGTGTGTTAAATGCGCACTTCATAGACATGACGCGATTTCGTCTGTGGCTGTAAAAGCCAGATATTGAAGAAAGTTTGTTTTCTCGATTTTTCGCTTATTTATTTGAGGAAAAAATATGACAAATATAAAACACCCACAAATAGTATAAGTCAATCAGGTTAACCCATTTACGCATATTAGTTTATAGTAACTCAATCATATTGCTAGAAGAAAATCGTATTTTATGCATGTTTAAACGTGTATAAAGAGTACATTTCTCCAAATACCCATCTCGTTGTCTATTTGCATTCTTGTCGCTAATATTTGCTTCACAAACATTTCCAAAATGTGCCAACACACATAACAGAATACTTAGAAATAAATTTATAAACTTACACTTGTTTTAGAAAACCGTTTCCTCTGCAGTCAAAAATTGAACGTTTTTTTAGGTTTCACTGTCTTCTTTGTCCGCTACTTTGTCGTTTGCAAACGGATATCAAGGAGACAGGCGATTTTGATGAACTGGCAATAACTTTCGTTTCCCCATTCTATTTATCAAATTTACAGGTTTGCCTTCTTTTATTCCACATGCAACGCAAATACGCATAATTTGAGTACGCAACATTTTTTCGAAATCCTTGACAGAACCACTGAAATATTAATGACGCCCGCTGTTCATCAATATGATCTAAACCACGGTGTCCTGGGAGAGACTGGTTCTGTCAGATCATAGCGAAAAATTCAGATTTTGATAAACAGTAACTGAAAGCCAAGAATCATATTTTTTAAAGAAATTACTGCCGAACAAAAGATACACAGTTGTTTCGGAGATAAAGTGGGTTTCATGAAAATAAAAGTTGCAACGGAAAATTGCATTAGAAATGTCCATTTTAATATGGATGATACCAGTCTCATATAATACAATCAGGCCGCCTCAAGTTTAGTTTATTTGTAAGAAACATACAAGCAATATAGTGTACGGATATTGTTACCGTTGTCTGCTGCCGATGATATGAGAGATAGTATTTAGGATAAACACAAAATCAAGTCACGATTTTGCTAGTAAAATTATTTCCTACTAGGGAAATGTTTGGCTCTTTGAAGGACTTCATTTACAGCGTTTTGATGGCGTGCCTGGGTTCCTGTGGAACCTGCTTTACGAAGCTTCCAGCCAGGGGATTACCTGGGAAAAACTGTCTGGGAGCGGTTCAGGATGGGTTACCAATTAAATAGAAATAAAAAGAGTTATCGCGGGTTTGCTTCTGACGTTTAATTAAAAGGCCATCACATTGGAGGACAACAGCTACAAAATTCCTTCAATTATAACCAAACAAAAGAAAATTTCTTTAATATTATTTGATTGGGTGTGATACAGATGCCTGAATAAACAACTGCGAAGTCCGGGGTATGGTAGAACAAACAAAAACTGATTTCCGCCCCTTAGGCACATGGACGGAAATAGCTTAAATGTTTGTGACCACCGAAAGATTAACTGCAGACCCAAAGTAAGGCGTCATTAGAACAGCTTAGTCGATACTGACGTACCTTTCGGCTACTCGTATAATGATAATGGTAAACGCTTCATTATCAGGTTTAAAATATAAAGATAAAGGCAATTGTTCTTAACTTATTCTAGAATTTTCTTTTTTTCTCTGCAAAGTTCTATCGTGATAAGCTCCCCCACGAATGACTTTGGCAGAACCGAGTTAAACACAACTGAGCTATTCAGCCAATTAGTGAAGTTCTACATTAGTTGATCAGCGTTAGGCATGCATCTACTATTTTGACACCACGAAATATATATAATAATTGCATACAATCGAGTCGTTTTTTAAATTTTTGTAAATCTGTTTCTCTTCATTGAGATGGGCGAATTTATGCTACGAAATCTATTTCCAAGTTATTCGCTTTCTCCGGGACCTTACAAATAATTATCTGTTCATTGCATTTTCATCAATTTAATATTATAAATCTTCCTGTCTCAAACAAACTCCTACAACTGCCAGGTTGAACCCGTATTATTTGAAACCACTATAGAGACGACTGCATAACACCTTCACGGCTTCCATTTTAGAACGACGAACGGCAATTGGCGAAGCGCAACAGTCCCACTGATCGAGACTCTGGCAACGGGGACAGTCTAGACGTCGTAACATCCAGCCATCCATGTTCTACCCTCCCTCTTGGGCACCGGCTTTTTTCGCTCCACTCTGATGTCGAATCTCTCCGCAGCTGCTCTCCCTGTTTTCAACAGTGTCACGCAACCTCGGGCGAGTCCTGCGGCCAGTACATTGCCCTTGAACTTCGACCTACCCTACCCGGGACGGTTATCGTGCCCGCGGAGGAATCACCTCTCTACAGACTACCAGAAAATTCTGCAGAGGGGCTGTCTACAGGCCCTATAATTGCCGACCTTTTGCCCTCTTTCACGCGGATCGATACCACGACTTCAAGGTTCAATCCAGCTGCAGAGGATGCTGAGAATTCGACTCGTATAACGTCGACCTTTGTTTGACCTTCGCTGCAGTAGGCTTCGGTGTACCCCAACCCCCTTGCCCAAAAAGAACCTGACCCTCATTGTATTGATGTTTGTATAAAATCTTCACCCTGATTGTGTTCAACACAGGGTCAGAAGACCATGGAGACAGGAAAATGAACCAAATGCCGAAAATTCCACCTAATTCCTATACTTCCAAAAGGTTTGGAGGTAACATCAATGACTATGTGTGTGCTTGTGCGTGTTGAATTCATCGTATTGTTTCTTAGAAATAAATAAACATTGTAAATTTATGGATCATATAACAAAGGTCCGGCTCATTATACCTTCATAATAATAAAGATAAACATTGGCGCATATATCCCAGTTGCCAGGGACCAGTTGTGCACACAACATCGTCGAATCGTCTAATTAAAGGCGGTTATTATAGGTACTGTGTTCCGTCCAATGGTTCCGTTTACGATCTTAGAACACTTATATCACAGGGGCGTCATCCTCGTGACCTCAATAAAGCCACTACAATTATTATTATTATTATCTAGGTACTGGAAGACGTATCCTACTTCTCGCACATACACAATATTCAGAACACGTCGTTGTATAAACCCTCCGTCATCTATCGCTCGTGTTTCGGTGGTTTTCCACTTCATAAGTGTTTTTTATACAGAGAAATGTTAAAATGTGGATGTTTTATTTAAAAATAGGATACATTGACATTGAGCGCTCCACTGATCGCCAGGAAATTGAATTCCGGAATTGACTGTTTTTTCGTTGCTAAGGCAGAGCACGGACAGCATCACCACAAATTGAGGTATCGTCAAATTTTAATTAATACTTGACAGCTCATCTTTACGTGACTTGGCCATGGTGTGGGGTTATTAACTCGTTAGTTCAGGTCGGGGCTAAAAATTAAGGTGCAATGTCGCAATTCCGTGTGGATGATGACAAAATATAGTAAGTACCGAAGAAGGCAGACTAATGCAAGTACAGGTTGAGGGGTTGAGAACATGATACTACTAATAATCATCGTTTAATTGGGTAACAAGAACCATGGACCAATTTAACAATACATTTATCTAAGTTACTGCTTCTCGTCTTTTGGTGAAACTAAAAATCGCGTAAAATGGTGAACAAATAGCTGAATTTCGATATGCAGCCGTTCTTGTGGGAATAAAGGGTATAGCCTACGCATTGGTCGAAGATATTTACATTGAGACAAGCTAGAATAGCGGGGATAGAAGGAGAAAACAACGAATGCACAACGAAGGGACCACGAGGAGACAACTACGATGGACTACGCGGGGACAACGATGGACAATAACGCGACAAGAACGAGGGACTTAAAGGAGACAATGAGGAGAATGGAACAGACATCCACGGAAGCCTTGATTCCGTTCTAGGTCGGACCAAGGCGCTAGAAACAGTCCAACAAAAAAACGGACGGCGCGTTCCACAAAGGCAACATCTGCAAAATCATTCTACAATAAATGACTGTTGAAATGAAAGCCCAGGGATTTGGATTTTGAGCCGGAGTCGAATTTACGCAGTTAAGCAATCGATGGTGCATCAACATCTGTTCTTGTGGAAAATGTGATGGAGACGCATTAAGACCTCTGGCAGTTTTTAACCAGAGACCACAATTTCCGTTTTCTGATTGAAACCAAAGAGCGCGATACATAAAAAATGAAGAATCGCGAGAGCATTAGTAAAAGTAGCATTTTTTTTTATTTCCACACACTATTTCGTCTTCAAGAATTAGAGTCACGACCTCTCCCACCTAAGGTGGCGTATAAATTACCAGTCGTTATCTAAACTTTGGTAAGATTCTCGTCCAGGAATACTTATTTTTACGACCCAACCCAAAGGCCAGTGATATCATCATGTTTACGGTTACATTAAGAGGTAATGAATGTTAATTTCAAAAGAAGCACTGAACATTCTTTCTAAAGCCAGACGATAATTATTCTCTATCTAGTGATCTTACCTCATTCGTTTCGAAGAGATTGAGAACATCGTTCTCATCAAATGAGTTTTAAGGCCCAGTTCACCAAAAATTGATATTTCCTGTTTTTACTCACCACCTTTAAACGGAAGTACGCATATAACATTTTCACAACTAAAATACGGAACAACCTCATGAATATTGCGCGTCTTTGGTCGCGGGTTTCGAATTTCGTGAGGTCGCCTTTGGGTCGCTGTAATATTCATGAAAAAGAGCAAAGATTATTGCTTACACTGAGACACACACGTTCGTGTGAACTTGCATGCGAATCTACCAACTAATATCCTTTGCTCTGGCCTGAACAGCACGCAATTTTCCTCCTAAATTATTAATCCTGATCGTTTGAGGGGAAACACGGGCAAACGCACTAAAAATAGCCCCACTTGGCTTTTTAAATAGAGCGGATTTCAAGCATATCTCTTGATACCCAGTTAATTGAAAATCATTCAATGGGTAACCAGCGTGTACACTTCGTTGCACAATTTCCTGTCTTTAATCTGTGTCATGTGGGCTAATCACTTTAAAATAAAGAATCTCGAGCGATAAAGTAAATGTTTGGATGGAAAAATAGTTTGAAGAGGTAATCTTAGCATCTTGAGTGGAATTCTTGGGCGATATGTTACTTTACCCAAGAGGACCAAAACGTTCAGCATAAAAAATAATATAGTTAACTATGCTATATACGAAAATTGTCTTTTATGTCCTGCTTTGGTGAAACTAAAAATCAGGACAAATAAGGAATGACCGAATTACGATATGCCGCCGTTCTTGTTGGTATTGAACGGCGTTGTCTTCACAATAGCCGAAGAGATTTACATTTCGACAAACTTGATTGGAAGGGATGAGTTAACGAGAAGTGAAATGCCGTTGAATGATGGTCCTTTGGATGGAGAGCATAGGCAAACCGCTACAGAAAGAGATAATCTTAAAAAAACAGCGGAGTGTGTGGGCTGGTTACCTTAGAGCTCTTGAGGCCAGCTAACATTTTGGAGTCCGGATTCGTGGGTTGGTAGAAAAGTATTGGGGTTAACAGATCCAGCGTGTGGCAACGCGAAATAGTCAGTATGAATTGAGGCGAAAATGCCCCCTTGCAAATACGGGTCAAACTAATTTCATACATACAACACATACTTGCAATCATTTTCGGAATAAAGTTAAATAAATTAAAAAAACAGCTTTATGTAATATTTGACAACGACGTTTCGGGACGTCTATGATCCAGAACTCAGCTTGATGTGAAAAATGATTTTCAGTCTCCTCGGAAATGCCTTCAGAGTATTGAGTAGATGTCCTTTGCGGAAGTTGTGCAAAATATCGAGCCTGTCTACAGAAATTTTCTTCACAAGAAATCAATGAAGGCCACTGACACGTTCTGTGTGATTCAATTAAATGAAAAATGATTCAGTTGGACATTATAGTGAGTTTAGTGATGAGGCTAAACCAAATGGTCAGGTGTGAATTGATTAAAAGCGAGCAATCATGGGCTTACAGAATCACTACTATTCGTAGTAAGTAGCGCTATTTTGTTATATGATTGGGCTAAAATACGCCTGGTATATTCCGTGGGTTACCGGCAGATAGGCGGTGCCGCATGTCGGTTGCTACTCCTCGCAACAGAACAGCACAATTGGTTGTTTAAAATAACTGAAACCCAACGGGGGCGTGGCAAAGGTGTTGCTATGCGTTAGCAAAGTAGAAATACACAGTAAGCCACTGTGTAATGGGTGAATTTCGATGTTAAAAGAAACTTCTTAAGGAATACAGAGTAAGCTAGTCTCGTCCCATATTTGTAGCATCATCATTGCGACTGAGCATAACATCTATTTATGTCACACGGATAATAAGTTTCCAGCCCTTTTGAATCGACTTAGACTGTAGGTTTACTCAAGACTTTGTACGGCACCAAAATCTGTCTCCAGAACGCAAGGCACAACCGTCTATCTCGACAGAATATGCTGCCCCGCGAATTTTAAAATGCGAAGGTAACTCAAGATATCATCATTGATTGTGCACAGGAAATACGGGCTTCATAAACTGCGTAAACTAACCCCCCATCTGTTTGCATAGTTAAATAATTAGAAGACTTTGATTGGTCAATGGCATGTGTGGCACGCTCGTATACAGCACGTCGCTCGAAATCATGCTTTCGCCGATTGCGAGTGTGTGATTGATGATCAAACAACGGCTGCATCGCTGTTAGTATACTGGTATTCCTAAACAAGGAAAGAACGCTACTTACCATATGGCAGTATCAGAAAAATGGTAGAAGTGGCTTTATTTCGCTTTGGAAAAAGGTGTTCAGTAATATGAGATAGGTTCTAAATGAAGGACGGTCTGGTTTGTATTTGATACGTCGGAATCCGCGTAAGATACACACTCAAGGGTTTTCGTAGGCTGGATTCTTGGTCATCTTGGGACAGAGGAAAGATGATTCTCTGCGAAAATTATTTATTGGAAAAATTTAAGTCGTGGACAGCCAGGCTTGTCAACGATTATGCTGTACAATATTTCCTCAGTGCATTCCCATGTACATGAATTTGGAAACGTTAGTCAGCATGAAATAATCCTTTTCATAAATCCAATTTAAATAGATGGTCTCCAGTAGGACAAACTTGTTTTACAGAGGGAGTTATTACCATTTCTCACATAAAATGCAACACTCATGGAAATGTTTGACCTCGAGCAGCTAGTACCATAAATGACATCAGATATTTCGAATTCGCTTTCACCGAAAATAATGTATCTAATGTGCATGGCTAAACATGCCCCAAAGGTCACGGTGATATATCAGTTTGCATGATTCAGAGGGGATGCATATGCGAATGCCCGCAAAGAATGTTCTACGGGAATACCAACAAAGGGTCGGCTGTAACAACGTCAGCGCCCATCAGTTTGGGTTTTTCATAGGTCGGAAGAATCGGACACATGTTTTCACTCGCAGGCAACGCACGAATTGATCTACTTCCCTCGAATGCGGCAGGATGTATAAGGGGGGCCGATGAAACAAACAGGCATACATGTTAAAGAACAAGGCGGGTGGGGGTGTGGGGTCAACCAATCTCAAGAATTGTCTTGGACACGTTCGTATCGATTATTTCCGCGTGGTCAGCTCCTGCTAGAGGATTAGCAGGCTTCATATATGCTTCCATGACGATGCTTGGGCATAGAGGACATGTGGCATCCCCATTGCCACTCGAGGAATTGGGAGTGGCCGCCACTGCGTCATCCAACTCGGGTCTGGTTGGATTCTGGATGCCGCAGCAGTCCATCTCTGCCACGTTGCTATATTAGAGGCGCACACCGCTACTTGTGGCAATTGCGTCGTTATGTTCATTCGAAAACTTCGTCAACACGAATAGTTACTGTAGTCCAAAAACTCCAATTCATAAATAGTTTGCCTAAATCCGCCAGTTGATCTTCAGTAGGGCTACCCAGTTATACAGAGGTAGTTATTATTTTTAGAAAGCGAAACTAATAAATAAGGAAAGGGTGAGATCAAAAAAGGTAGTCCGATAGTATAGCGGTGAACATGCTCGTCCTGTCGGTGAGGCACGTTTATCCGGTGGACTGGGGGCACCATATGTTAAAACATTTCTGTCAATCGTCATGACCCCAATGAAGCTGTTCTATTCTCTAGGAGATTATTCGATTTATTATGCTTTTGGTACTGGCAATGCTTGGACCCCTGCGAATGTAAGCAGGGTCGATTCTATAGAAAGGTTCGCCGTTTTCAATGTATAATTCCGGAGCCTCTATGCTGAATAAAACATTCCCCTGGTAGTCTTATTGCGATTAAACCATCAACGAAAGCGTTCGGAATACCCTCAAAGAAAAAACACGACACATCGGATTTTTTTTTAATATTGATGGCACTAGACAACATTGATACGATTTAAAACCGGTTTTCTATAATTGGTTTCCATTGATGCACTTAATGGCAACAGCCGATAGCTCTGAAATAAATAAAAACGGATAAGAAGATTTACGGAATGAGGAACACAAGAGTTGGCAAAACATTAACTACTGCAAACGCTCCTGGACGAGTGCGCAATTATTGATTTGCTTGTGAACAGATAAGCACGTTACCTGCAGCTGGCTGTCAAATGTGCCGCACCAAACATAGTTGTCAGGAGCATAAGACCCATCAATGAAAAGAATCCAAACTTTCCCCTGGATCTCTTAGCTGGATCTGCAAATAAAAGACGACGGATAAAGGGAGACGTAACCACACATAGAGCTCCGATGCTTATACAAATGCTCACCCCCGCTGGTGTAACCGACATAGTAGTCATATCTCCCGAAAAGGGTGACAGTACCAAGAAGGATCGCACCGATCTAAACATATCAGTTTAAAGTCTTTTAGTTACCGGACAATACAATCCTCCTGCGAAAAGGCCCATTAAAAATAATGGCAGTGATTCAAGACTAGATAAAAAAAGCACAACTATAAATTGAATTTACTAATTTTGGTGAGATCGCTGAATGCAATTGAAGTCACTGTTTGTTGGATGATACATATCAGGCGGCTTAAAAATTGCATTGACTAATGTTACAGAGTACCATAAAGTCAATCTCCTTTCGTGCTTTCATCACTTTATGTCCGAGGAACATGTGCATGCAAAAACTGCCCGCACCAACAAGCACAACGCCACCATAAAAACGAGGGAGTTGTACGGGAAATTCTCGAAGACTAGGAAACAAAAACTTCGAATAGCACACCACTCTGTCCATTATGGGAGTATGCAAAAGAATGGCCTTGAATGTTCGAACGTGTAAACAAATGCTGGACATATTTCTAAATAAAAACATTATAACCGTTTCATTGTTTTGGTGTAATAATAAGCTCCAATGCAATTTAAAAAAGATCTTTATTCAATAAAATCAAAAAATGGTATTGTGTAATACTGTCCGTCTTTTGGGGATTAACCGCTATAGCCTTAATAATAATAATAATAATAATAATAATAATTGTAGTGGCTTTATTGAGGTCACGAGGACCAAAACTTTCAGCCTTAAAAAAGGCAGGATAACAAATATTAGATGCGAAAATTGGCTTGTAGTTCCTGTTTAACCTGGTCTGGTGAGACTAAAAATCGGGACAAATAGGGAATGACCGAATTGCGATATGCCGCCGTTCTTGTTGGAATTGACCGGTATGGACGGCGCATTGGTCGAAGAGATTTACATTCCGATAAACTGGAATAGAGGGGATGGGAGGGGTCATTTAAAATTCGGGCAGCGATTAATGAGCAGTTATTGAAGTGGCGTTCAACGATGATTTCTTTGATAGAGAGAATAGGCAGACCGCTAGAAAACGAGATTATTTTAAAAAGTCGATGAAGGGTTAAAAAGTCCGAGAATTTAAGGCCGGGGAATATTACTGGGGAACAATATACAATCAGGGAAATTATACAGGCATGGACGAAGGTTTTTATATTGCTCGAGCTCAAACCAAGTCTCCTGAATCGGCGAACAAGGAAGCAAAGACGGCGGCTTTTACCAAAGACAACATCGACATGATCACTCCACGATAACCGACTGTTAAAATTCACCCCGAGATACTTCGATTTTGGGCTCGAAGCGAAGTTATGTAGTGAAGAAATTTCGGGGGTGTGGGCAGCGGCAGCGGCTGTCAGGGAAAATGTGATATGTTTGCATTTTGATGCATTCAGCAAAAGATCATTCTTGGAAGACCACTCAAGTACCTCAGTGAATGCCTGCCCGAGCTGTTGAGAATCACCTTGCGTCTTGCATGGATGGCACAAAGTCAGGTCATCCGCGTATTTTATTAGTGTCGCGTCGTTAGGGGACCGAAGGCTCGACGTGTAGTAGTTGAACAGGAAAGGAGATAGCACAGCGCCTTGAAGTACACCGCAGTTATTTGGCAAGGAGGATGAGGCTTCATTTCCGACTCTGACATGTTGACGTCGATTGGAAAAATAGTTTTGAAGCCAATTTATCAACCATCCTTCGACGCCATCTTCACCTAGTTGAGACAGGATGCGGGAGCGTGAGATAGTGTTGAAAGCAGAGGAGAAGTCCAAGAACACCCCTTTGACGGCTTTCGCTCTGGCATCAAGTGAAGAGTGGAGTGTGTGCGATAACGTAGCCACGGCGTCCAGAGTGCTTCTATTTGATTTGTAAGCAAACTGGAAAGGGTCATCGGCAGCTTTAAGCGTGTCATCTAATTTAGAGAGGAGGTGCTTCTCAATCACTTTTAACCACACGGATGAGTTTGCAATAGGTCTGTACTTCACAGGTCCAGCGGAGCCATTGGCCGGTTTCGGAATGGGTGTTATAGCGACGTCTCTCCATTCCGAAGGAAAGGAACATTCCCCTAACGAATGATTTACAAGCTGGGTCACAATTGGAGAAATCTCCTGGTGACAGATTTTAAGAATCGCGTTGGCGACCCTGTCGGGACTAGCCGCGGTAGAGTTCTTGAGGCCAGCCAAAATTTTGGAGATAGAGGATTCGTGAGCGGGCAGGAAAGCGCTGGGATTAAGAGATCCAACCAGAGGTACCGCGGAATGGTCAGCGGATTTGAAGATAAAGCCATCGTTCAGAGCATCAAGGTCAGGGGCACCACTTGGTAGATATGGGCGGCGGGTTCCTGTCAATCTGTTAAGATTTTTCCAGAGGTCACCGGGTTTTGATGTTCTGAACAGCTCATCTACAAATATTTTGTTAAGGCGATTTACCTCAGCTGTGATTTGTATCGAAATTGCTTTAATTTCTCGATACCTCCCCTGTCGACAAAGTCGTTCCTTTTTTCGCCTCAGTCGTTTCAGAAATGGAGAAGATATTACACGAGGGGTGAGGGATAGTTCCGTGAGTGGACAATGCGTATCGTACACAAATCGGAGATAACTATTGATATTGTCGATCTCTTTATCGAAGTCGGAATCCTCGAAGACTTTGAAATCGGTTGTGGCAACGGCATCTCTTAAATTGCACTGGTTTTGGAGGCAGTGAGAGCGGATACTAATTGTTTTAGGTTTGGGACAACATTGATGGTTTTTTTATCCTTGCCATATATTTTCGGTCGACCAACAACGATGCAGTGGTCCGACTGGGCTAAAGGTGCACGTTTTCGACATGCATACAGAGAAGAATCGGACACAAATATGTGGTCAAGAAGATTCCCTTCGCGTGTTGGAAAATTGACTATGGTATTTAGACCAAGTGTAAGAAGAGGGCTAATAGGCGCAGAATTAAAATCACCACACAGTAAAATGAAAGAATCATCCATAATTGAAGAAATAAAAGGTATAAGCGAATCATAGAACTTAGAAATGTCTGCACTGGTAGAAGATGGGGGGATATACAAGTTAAAGACTGACACAGACTTGCAGTTTTGAAGAGACCTTGGATGGCACATAACCCCAACACATTCAATAGCACTAGCTGCATAGCAGAAAACCTTTTTGTTCGATTTTGACCAGCTGAGATTGATGCAACTCGCGACACCACCACCCTTGGATTTAACGCCGACCACTCTGTCTTGACCAAAGCATTCGAAATTCTCTGGCATAAATATGTGATCAAGATTGATGTCCCTAAGAAAGGTTTCTTGTAGAGTCTACAAGAAAAAGGACTTGCTGCAAGTTACAAGGTCGCTCAACTATTGGCAAAAAGGAAAAAAGCACACTCTGATGGTGAAACAATAATCGCACCAGCGCTTGCTATTGTTGTTGAAATGATTCTTGGACCTGAAGCCGCTGAGAAAATCAAGAAAGTTCCTTTGTCAGCTGACACAATGTCTCGCCGAATCGAAGATTTATCATCCGATTTAAGAGATCAAATTCGTGAAAATTTCGAAACTGAAGTCGATTCAAGGATGCTGTGGTCTCTTCAAGGCGATGAATCTACTGATATCTGCGGAAAAGCTCAGCTTCTTGCGTTCATCCGGTTCATTAAAAATGATAAATTCATAAATGAATTCCTTTTTTGCGATGAACTGAAGACCACGACGAAAGGAGAAGACATTTTTGATTTGGTGAACAAAACTGTTTTGCTTTTCAAATTGAAGTGGAACAACTGCGTCAGTGTGTGTACTGATGGATGTCCTTCTATGCGAGGAAATCAAAAAGGATTCGTTACGCTCACTCTTCGCGAAAATCCAGACATAATCACCACTCATTGCATGATTCATCGCGAAGCCCTCGCGTCCAAATCCTTACCGGAAAAAATTCAGTCAGTATTGAATCAAGCTATTAAAGTAGTGAACTTCATCAAGTCTCGGCCGCTTAATTCAAGAATTTTCGCACAACTGTGTGATGCAATGGATTCCGACTTCACATCGCTGCTTTACCACACCGAGGTTCGCTGGTTGTCAAAAGGAAAAGTTTTGAAGCGTCTCGTTTATCTCAAAGTAGAAGTAATTGCATTCTTGGAAGTCGAGGAAACAAATTTTGGAATCGATCTTCGTGACGAGCTTTGGTGGCTCAAAGTTCAGTTTCTCTCTGATCTGTTCGATAAACTGAATTCTCTCAACTTGAGCCTCCAAGGACCATCAGAAAACATTATCTCATCGACATGCAAACTGAAATCGTTTGATGAAAAACTGACGCTATGGAAAAGCAAAGTTTCGAAGGGTATTTTTGAATGCTTCCCTTCCGTAAACGAATCCCAGTTAAAGAACACAGTCGCTGATGACATCAGTTCCACACTGATAAGCCTTCAATTAGCAATTCACCATTATTTTCCATCACTTAATATCGACGAATATGACTGGGTGATCAACCCGTTTGGAAGCAACCAGACATCAAATCTTTCGTGTCAAGAGGAAGAAGAGCTGATCGAGTTGATAAATGACAAATTCCATCGACTGGGATTCGCCGAAAAAAGTTTGGACGAATTTTGGCTCTCCTTGAAGCAGTTGTTTCCAGCTCTCAGTTTGAAAGCAGTCAAAATCCTTTTGCCGTTCGCGTCTTCATGGTGTTGTGAATTTGGATTTTCGGCTTTGACTGAAATCAAATCAAAAAAGAGAGCGCGACTCCTTCGAAAAGACGACCAAATGCGTGTTTGTTTGTCAACATTAGAGCCCCGTTTGAATCTTATTTGCTCTCGAAAGCAAGCCCACCCATCGCATTAGAAATAAACACGTTGAAAAAAATTTTAAACAAATTTTTTTTTGACTTAAGGTGTGTCGCGTAACTTTTCAGATATCCCAAGTGTGTCGCGAGTTAAAAAGTTCGCGGAACACTGTTGTAGACAGACCACGCCGACAGGTTTAAACAGAGCCGTTGTTAGCAGCGAGTAAAAATCGTCAATTTTGTTGAGAATTGAACGCACATTAAAGGACGCAAGAGCTGGAAGTGATGTATTGGCGGGATAGCGACTGCGAACAGCATTAAGCCAACCAGCTCGATGCTTCCGCTTGGTCTGAGTGAGTGGTAGTGGCGGGGGTGCAGTAGTTGTAGGCACAAATCTGTATTGACCTTAAACGTCCCTTTTTGTTTTAACGCCCACGAACCGAATTCGACCCACGAACGCACCATCGCCGACTTAACGTCGTGCCTTTGTATTATTGAATCAAGAACCCTTTCTTGATTATACTTTGGTTTGCGGTCTCATATATTACCCTTTTTAGACGCGTATGTCGTAAAAAGGTTAAGTGGGTTAAGTTATCGTCGAACCTCGAATCACGACAAATCCACTGTTCTCATGCGGTCGGTCGATTAAAGCCTCATTATGAATGCGAGAAGCATATTGATTAATCGATGCCTTTTTATAAAATAACCTGTTAGACAGCGATTTGCACTTTAGAAGGGACTCAGATAGACTTGCGTCAACAATCAAGTGTTTGCGGTATTCAGTCAGCTGTTTTCGCGAGTATTTTCGTTTTGTCAAGGGTAAATCCATGAAATTGATGAGTTTAAACAGAGGAATTTTTTGTTGCTAAATGTAGTAAAAAGATCGATGAAGATGTTTTGACATAACAGTTTTCTATAATAAAGCAAAATAATTTCTTTTTTGATGATGGTGGCCGTCAAAGGCCCCGCACCAGCCTTGGCATTAGTCGAACGGCAGAGCGATGAGGATTTAAAGATGGAAGGCGATATATATTTATATACAATAAATAAGAAGTCAAAGCAGTTTAATGAAAATACATGATCGCATTCAGTATCTAGATCACCCCCCCCCCATAAAATAAAACTATTTTTAATAGCCTTCAGGAAGATTCGGAGCATTATGAGTGAGAGAGAATACTATGAAGGAATCATGCAGTTATCCACAAAAGCCGCCCTAACATTTTAGCTAACCAAAGGACACGAAAACGGCAAACTAGGAAACCAACACAGTGGTATTTCGCGAAGATTTGTTCACTCCAGCAAAGGAAAGAGTTGAACGTAATATCCTGTAATTTCGATGGTGAGCTGGATGCTAAATAACAGAGTGTAGCAGTCGACGGTAGGTCAAAATTTTACCTCTGAGAATGCGAGATGGATTTGATGATATTTCGGTTAATCTGTGCTAATGTTAGGAATGACCCAGGTAAATTGTGCATCAGACACAATGAAAGTAATCCAGGAATGGTCGTAGAGAAGAAATTAGACCAACTTAATGTATGAATAAAAATGCTGAAATTCCTGGTGTTTTCTCCACTTTATTCGTCACAGGAACGGTCGGCTTTCATTTTTTGAATAAAGTCTTAGGTTTCTCTGTGGAACTTTAAACATTTATGAGAGCACTGTTAACCGTTAAGTGGTATTCGCTGCATATTATTGGGATAATCCCACTGTCTTTTAGGGGCCCGACGACTGGCGATACCCACAGAAAATACTTTATTGCACTGATAATATGATCAGATAGAGAGAGTATGGAGCTCAATTACTACAGGGTCAGTCAGAATGCTATCCCACTCCAACTCTTCTGGTGAAACTAATGCCTGGGACAAATAAGGAATAAAAAAACTGGGGGAGTTTTGTACCACACTTTTGAAGAATATACAATTCCATGTTGCTGCACGTGTTCTCATCCATTAAAGTTCTCGGTTAGCTATTTGAGTTATACTGTCTGGTTATACTGACAATTCGCCTATTCTCTATTACGGGTTAATTCAACCCTCCATACAATCCTATCATATTTGGCGTCGCAACTATGTCAAAAACGAACCTGGAATCCGTATCAGTTAATGCAACTTCCCGAGAAGTCTCGGAATATACTGAGCGTTTCGAAATTTGGGCTATCTCCTAAGATAATCTCGATGAAGAAAGTAAATCGGCTTATTTTCTGAACGCTAATGGTAAAGACGCTTATGCTCTGGTAAAGAACTTGGTTTATCCGGAGATTCCCATTAAAATGTCACTCGCCGAGATTCATCAAGCTATTCTTCAGCATGTTCAGCCTATAGCATTTGAGGCTGTGAACGAAGCATATTCCATACTATCATGCGAAGAAAATAGCCAATGATCCCAATCTGCATAGGCAATTACTACTCCTCAAGAATCCCACATTCCAGAATGTTCGTGCTATGTGCAAACAGTTCCAAGATGTCGCGAATGTTTTCAAAATTTCTCAGATCCCAGATCCCGTGTTTCACTCCAGATCTATGCCTAGGAGACAAAACGCGCGGATATTAAACGATTGCAAAAAAGACGGATAATTCATTCCGTACTTGTCATTCGTGTGGCTAATTGTATTCACGGGAGCAATTTATATTCCGTGATGCGAAATGCTATAATTGTGGCAAAACAGGCCATATCAAATCGGTCTGTAAATCAAAGGTTTGTGCGATTACTAACGATTCAGACGACAGCATATCCGACATGGCTCTGATGAGTTCCAGCAATCATAGCCGTGACCATATTTCCAAGGAACTCATGAACTCACATGGGAAAAATTGGTCCTTCATCGTTGATACCGGGAGTGTGGAATCGCTCATTCCGATCCATGCATTGAAGACGTTTTGTCCACGTCCATGTATGCAGAAGACCGTCCAGTCGATTATTGGTATCACTGGTCATTCATTGGAAATAATTGGCTTCTGTATGATCCCTATTGTCCGACATGGTATCAGATTCCCATGAAAATTCTTGGTGTCAGCAACGGGTCCAGCCATTATCGGTTTGAACATCATGAAGAAGCTCAAGTTCCAACTGGGTTTCTATTCATTACCGGCAGTTGAATCCGAGTTGAAAGATTTGGTCCAAACGTGCACCAGAGCGACTGGTGGAATGAAAATTCCCAAAGTCATACTCGAGGTTGCCGGAGATCCCATGTCCTTGAAGCGGAGCATTATTGCCTTCGGCTTACGAGTCTCTGTTGAACTGACTGTGAACCAATTGGTAGAGCGTAATATACTGACTCGAGTGGGCTGTTCACAATTGGAGTGGCCCATTGTGCCACCACTAAAATCCAACGGTTGTACACCCTGGATATGTGGTGATTACAGGATGACACTCAATCGCCGATTGTTACAGAAGACATGCACTACCCCGGAACCGGAAGACATCTTCTACAAATAAAAGGGGTCAAGTTTCTTCTCCAAAATTGATCTAAAAGATGCCTACTTACAGATTCCACTGGATGATGAATCCAGTTTGCTGACAGTTATTACTGCACCCTTTGGATTATTCAGGTACAACTTTCTACCTTTTGGGCTAAATGTTGCCCCGGCTATTTTCCAGGATTGCATTAATGGCATATTGGATGGCCTTAATGGTATTGAAGTTTACCAAGATGACATTTTTGTCCATGGTGTCAGCAGGCATGATCATGACGAGAGACTCCTCCAGCTATTCCGAAGTTTTGTAGAGTATAATGTGGCGGTTAATCTGTCGAAATGCAAATTTACCGTCCAAAGGTTTGATTGCCTCGGTTTTACTGGCGATGGGTCTGGTTTTTACCCAGACAAGAAAAGACTGAATTCTTTGGTGGAAATGCAGTCCCCGTCCAATTGCAGTCAATTACGCTCTATTATGGGAGCCATACAATACTATTCGCGGCTTATACCGATTTCGCAGTTATCGCTGATTGCTTATTTGAGCTTCAGAATGCGCCAACCTTCCTATGGAATTCTATGCATGAGCAAAAATTACGAAAGTTGCTAGCTTTTTTGAATTTAGAAGCAACCCTAAAACCATTCGCACGAAGAATGCATTCAACACTGATTACTGATGCGTCGCACACCGGCATAGCTGCTGTGTTGGAGCAAGAGGGCCGACCTGTTGTCTGCATATCACGGTCTTCATCCACAGCTGAACGTGGATACGCCCAAACGCATCGCGAAGCCTTGGCGGTTTTCTGGGCTGTGATGCGGTTGCATAAATACATATTCGGCAGACGATTCACGATTTTGTCTGACCATGAACCGTTGAAATTCATTTACAATCCAATTCATACATTGTCAAAGGCGTCTCGATTTGAGCGCCTATAATTATGACGAAGTTCATCGGCCTGCCAAGCATATCCAGCATGTCGATTACTTGTCCAGAACTGCTACTACAGAGGAGATTACGGAAGGCTCGTATCTTTTGCTACAACCACTGCATGTGAGTCGCGATGATCTCATCTCGGAGACGCGATTGACATTCAAAAGGATTCTAACGGCACACAGAAAGGGCTGGAATAATGCAGATAAAAAGAAGTTTCTACATTTCTACTCTCGGAGGGACGATTTGGGTTCCACTCCTGAAGGTCTTTTATGTTATCAAGGCCGTATTGTGGTACCACCAGTGCTACGTAAATCTGTTCTTGACGATCTGCAATCCGGTCATCTTGGTGTTGATAAAATGAAGTCCTTGGCAAGAATTTAATGTTGGTGGCCAGAACTTGAAGCTGATATCCGGCGAACGGCTGCCCCGTGTGATTGTTGCTTGCACAAGCTGCACTCAAGGCCTTCTAAATGGTCTCCATGGCCAGGGTCCTGTGAGCCATGGCAACGAATACATGCTGATTATTGTGGAACATTTCTCGGCAAATACTATGCTCTTGTCGTGATCGATTCATTTCCACGTTGGCCTGAAGTATTTCTGAAGTATGCTGACTTCACCAAATCGTTTTTTCGGAAGTTATTCAGCTGTGGAGGCATTCCGCTCGTTTTGGTTACGGATAATGGTACACATTTCACCGCCGACCATTTGGTCAATTGGGTCAAAGGTCTCGGATGCCGGCATTTGCTCACGGCTCCCAGACATCCTCAGTCCACTGGCTTAGCAGAGAACTTTGTCAAGACCCTGAAGGCGGCTATATCATCCATCAAACCAAGTAAATTTACAGAGTTGGATCGGTCTATCGACTATTTCGTGATGCATTACCGTAATGCTGATCAAGCAACCACCGGTAAAAGTCAGGTTGTGTTATTCAAGGGGCGAAAACTCAACACATCGTTTCAATGCCTTGGATCGGGAGAGGTCACCTTTTTCCAAAGGGTGTGATTTTCGACCGTATCGCGGTGTTATTCTTGGAAGAAGTGGAAATCGTATGGTTACCACCCTCGATGTTACTGATTTATCAAGTCATCGTCGGCATGTCGATCAAATCCGATTCGATGAACCAGCTGTGCCTGTCATTGATTCCCATCCTTCTGAACCAACTGATCCGTCTAATACGACTCCATCCGTTGCAGACCAAAGCTCGCAAGCTCTACCTCGGCGCTCGGACCGTCTACGTTTGAAATCGCCGGTCGACTACCGCATGCCATCCAAGCTGCCAGTGTAGACTTGTGATAGCAGACATCGTGGAAGACGTTAAATCGGTTAGATCTAAAATTGCAAAATCGACAATGGAAAATAGTGCGTTGCGAAACCTCCGACTCGAGTCCTTTGCCCCGTAGTAGAATTGACGAAACGCGGACGAGAAGTGCCCGTAACTATAAGAAAGTGTCTTTAATCTCTGTTGCCGTGGGATGATTTACGCAGACGGTTTCCACACGGAAGATAAAGAGTGCTGTATCTCTTGGATTTCGTGTCTACCGATCGAATCGTATGCGGCGCTGCACGGTTAGCGTTCGAATTGACAAAAACGGGCAAGGATAGCATATAATGATGAGAAAGGACTTCTATCGGTGTGGGGGCGATTTAAAAAGGTTTCTTTTATTACGATGAAGTGCGTTATATCACCATTCGTTATATCAGCATTCGATACGAGTTGTATGCATCGTAGCATGACTGGCGTTCTGGTTGACTAAAGACGACCCATGGTAAGTCTCAATGGCGAGAAAAATGGTTTCGGTGGCTGTGGTACAATCTACTCAGACTTTTCCTCACGGCCATGAAGAGAATCCTATCACCTGGCTTTCAAATGAACAAATATTTTATGGTCACTACAAGAGTACAACTAGTGAAGTGGCGTTGAACAATAATCTCTTAGGTGGCGAGATAGAGATCGATAGGCCACTCGAAAACGAAGTGGTTTTAAAAAACTACGGAGGGTTAAAAGGTCAGAGCATTTGAGGCCAGGGAAAATCGCGGGGTAACAATATTCAATAATGGAAATTATACAGGCGTGGACAAATGTTTTATGCGGTCCTGAATTGGCGAACTAAGAAACAGAGGCGGCGAAATTTACAGAAGACGACATCCACTGATCATTCCAAGATAACCGACCAAGGAATTTTTATTTTGAGCTCGACGCGAAATTATGGAGTGAAGCGATTTTCGGAGTGTAAAAACCCTGCTTTCAATAAAAACCGAATGTATATTCATTTTAATGAGTTCAGCAGAAGGCCATTCTCCATGCCTTCAATTAGTCGGTCTACGAGATTTGTCTTCCTGAAAAAGCGGGTTGACGAATGAAGACTGTGTATTGCTATTCCGTACTTCGAATCAGTCTTTTTCTGTGGCCGATGTCCGGCTAATTCGCATCTCATTCCCAACACGCTTTATACAAGGATTGTTTACGAGTCTTTTTACGTAGAAGGGTTCCTAGGGGGTTAATTGCATTTATTCCGTTGGACACTCCAACTGAAAGGAAATTACAGGAGCTGTATTAAATGCTCGAGAATACCGACGTCGTGTCCAAGATATAAAGAGAGATATGTGTATTAATAGGAAGTAATAATGGGCAAGTGGATTACGAACTGCGCGGACCAATAGGAGAACATTTACCATTTAGAAGTGTGGGTGTATGGCTAATTGCAGAGAGCCAATTGATCTCAGTTGCATGTCTCGTCTTCGACGGCAATCGATAGTTCTTATTAATCAACCAATGATCTGGGCAATGTATTGCTGATTCGTTTGGCAACTGTCGTTCAACACGCACATGCCTCCCTGTCAGCGTTTTCGATGCAGCTTGTCTGTGTCTAACTGGTGGTACGATAATAAGCTGTATGATTTATTCTCTTACTTGCATCCTTCTTCTTTGGTCCGGCCACAAGCGCGGCGATCGGAGGCGTGGAGGTCGGTGGAGATTTCAGTCTAGTTCTGTCTCCAGCGGCGAAATCCGTAGACGGACTTAGAGTCCACACACTCTATGTACGCTTTGATGTTACCGATGCACATTTTTAGTTAACCACCGCTCCGAGAACGCCAACATGGTGAAAGTGTTGGCGAAAGACGTAGGTGCGAAAGCTCGGTGTCTGGCCGGTGTTGTGGAAGGGTTGGCAATTTCGTATACGCCGCTGGGACCACATAATTCGGTCTGCTTTGCAAGCCGTTGATAAGAAATGTATTGATAGCATTACGCGTCGAGGTGATTGCTGTAGGGACAGACAATAAATACGGCTGGCTATACTGATGGGTTGCCATGGGCGCGTACCATTGGCATCCACGAATAGGCTACGTAACCAAAACCAAAAAATTAATTATGTTTAAATTATAGTGGATTTGATCTCTATATTTAACTCTTCTACTTCTGAAAATATATAAATAGGGTAATCTGTGATTTTTGCCGTTTTCATGTACCGCTTTGAATGAGAATAACATCATGGTCATCATTATTCAAACCCCCATCTCTGAAGTCAAGCAGCGTGTTCAGGTGTCTTCTGTTGCAGACATCCGCGTGTTTGGTGACCTTCTCGCCGTTACCACGCCACGGTTGGGCATGCCGGAGCTACGGCCAATTAAAAGTATGGATTGGCGCGATGAAAGAGGACACGGGGTTTCTGTGCCTGCCGTTCCCTGTACAGAGTGTGTGGCTGGGCGAAAGCCTGTTCATCCCATCGCCGCACCAAAGAACAAGAAGACATAGTTTTTGTGGTATCTTGAGTTACTTGTGCAGCATTGTCGTGGAACACTAACCCGCGATGTAAATAAGGAGGCAACTCAGCGTTATCGACATTATTGCGTTCTAACCCATAGTAGAAGCACACATCCTAAACATTGCCTGCTAAATGTTGCATTGCAGTGTGTTTTCAGGCTAGTTTGTGAAGTTAAAATCAGAAAAATTGAGGGAGAGAGTGAAGGGAGGGGGTTATGCCTGAGGGGGGTATGAGGGGTGTGTCCGGGGGTAGTCGGGTAAGCTTTGACCCCGTCTACCCAAACACCCAAAATCCCCCACCCCCATTGCCTTGTGGATTGCGGCCAGCTGTTTTAATGGCTCGCGGTTGTTGGGGGCCAAAGCACCATCGAAGCAGCTTACGGCAACGCACCCGTGGTAGGTTATACCAATCAACGCCGCAATTTCCCGAAGTGTGTATTCGCCCCAGGTTGTGGGTTTCAGGTTCGTAAATTGCTGCACACAAACAACAGTTGCAAATACACCGGAATTAAACTAAATGAGCGCTCTCGAATAAATTGTATCTAAATTGTTGATTGTTTAATACAACTTGCTTTTTGTACTCGCTCTTCAAATATCAGAGATGTTTTTATTATACCTATGGTCGATTTATTAAATCTTCGCGAAATATGTATTTGTTAATATAAGGAAGAAAGAGCGTTTGAGTGTTTATGGATACTTGCAGGATGGTTTCCTTCCTCGTGTTTTGACGATGTTTCGAGTTGATGTGGGTTATTCCGACAGAGTTTAATTTCATGAAGCGCAATGCTCCCTATTGCTTGATTTTAATGATTCTTACGCACTACAACCAAAACGAGCGTACGAGTTCTCTTTAAAAAGGGGCTTCCAAGGTTGCGATAAATATGTTTTACAAAAGGGGTGTGGGCATGCTGACCTCCGGGTTAAGTGTTTACAAATGGGTGTGGAATAATGCGAATCCTCTCGTGCAACACAGTATGTTTTTCTGGTTCATGTGCATTCATGCAACGATCTTTGTAGAGTTAGGTCTTAGGAATGCACAGATGCGTCGACTTTGGTTTACGGGGCGAGGCTAAATCACTGACATTTGGAGAAGCCATGTTTTGCGATGGAGACCTCTCTTATATTCACCTCAACACCCGAGCACCATCATCTTCTCAGTTCTCGTATTTATGAACAATCATTCTCTCCCCACTGGGCCCGTTGGACCCATTCCGCTTTGTCAACGCCGCTCCAATCACTGATCGGGAGAGAATGCAGACAGTGGCGCAAAAGATTGACTGCATGGCCAGGCAGATTGCAAAAATTCGCCACACCGGCGATGAACCCCATACGACGGCAATCAGCGCCATTCCCCAAGTCAAGAGCTGTCCCAAACACGTCTTCAGGGCCGCCATGAGACGCTGCTTGCACTGGAGACCCTTGCCGAGCGAAACCTTCGTCTCCAGCCTACGCAGCGCCACGCAGACCAGCACCAGTTGGATGAGCAGCAGTGCAGTCGCCGGAATCAGCAGAAAGTACAGAGTTGTTACGGTCGGCAGAAAACTACAGGTCCGTGTGAACATCGCCCCGTTCTTCTCCGTGAAGAGGACGAAGGCGCCGGGTCTTTCAAACGCATGCTTGATTGTCATGCTCAGCGGGAAGCCCAGAATGCAGAAGAGAGAGATGGCGTTCATCCACGTTTTTCGCATCAAGTTGGGGCTCCTCTCTGGACTGGGGCAGACAGGGGAGGAGAAGGTTTGCTCTTGGTTTGGCAGATGGCAGGAGACAACGAAGGCGCTTAGGATGGAAAAGAGCTGGGCGGAGATGTTGAAGAGGTATCCGAAGTTTGCGCCGATTTGGATGACGTGGAAGGCCCGCGATTCGACGGCGAGGCCGCAGCATATTAAAGTCAGGAGTGAAGAGAGTCCAAAAAATATTTGGCCAATGGAATAACCAATCCCATAAATCTGACGGGCCTAGTGTGATAATAAAATTTAAAATATTTAAAATACCTTTGAGTGGTTTATGGCAGGACATGTGCGTTGTTTTCAAAGTGTTTGCGTGTAAACATTTATTATTGCGTCAAATTAAATCGAAATGAGTTTGTAGTTTGTTATTGGGGACAATTTTAAGTCTTTGTACATTATATGGAGCACATAAACAAAATACTTCATCCGAACCCTCCAAGTATATCTTTTGATCCGTATGTATTTTTTTCAATTTTGGTCAACGATCTACAAGCAATTGCCACATCCGCTAGGATACTGAACAAATTTTCACTGTAGTTTGAAAGATATTCGGTCCTTCGCAGTGTGAGCTTGTAAACTGAGACATTTTTCAAAATTTGGGCAATATTTTCAGGAAAACAAAGCACCACAACAATGAAAATCTGCGGTTCCCGGAAATGACAACCGGCAAAACATGCAAATGCCACCCATTGAACACCTGCAATGGTCTTCCGGTACTGTACGATCGGATTTCAATCTCGAATGCTCTTAAAAATAAACATTTTAACAAAGATTCATTCAAACGTAAAAAATAAAAACGTTGCTCCTTAAACTGTACACGTTAATGTAATCATTTGGATATTTTGAATACACATTGATATTATTTTTCTATGCTATAAATTACTTGAATACACACCTCGATTGATGTTTCCTGTAAACTTGATTTTCGAATGGCTACAATTTGATATATTTATGATGGAGACGGTTTAATCAAGTAATATCTTACCTTTTTGAATGTCGCAAGGGTGGCCAGGTGAATAAGAACAACTGCAAAATTGACCCCAAAGCAGATCCTAGTCAGCATAAAGTTATCGATCGCGTTTTCCTTAACCAGAATTTCATTATCACTGGATGCATTCTGCAGGTGCTCCATTTTTGTTTGAGGGAGAAAATCCAAAGGGAAATAAATTTCGCCAAATGCGTTGCGCCCAACCATTGGGCAACACACACGGCGCGCGTTAGTGTGCGTGCCATCGTGGCCCAAGGATTGAACCAGAACCAAACTGCTGCAAGTTGATTGGCCAAACTAGGGGAAGGCATTTAGACTTATCTTTTCTATTACCGCAACCGGTAACTGTGTTGACTCAAAGCCCATCCGTCTCAACTGAAAATAAATTGTGTACTTTAATGGACAGTGTACAAAGTATATGGACTGTTCACGAGAAGTTTTTCTTGTGTAATTGAGGGCGAAAACCGCCGTTTGGGCGAAAGATTAATAATGATCATAATCAGATGCGCATTATTGAGGTCCCAGGACCAACACTTTCAGTATAAAAAACGTTATCACAATGCTTGATACGAAAATTCACCGTTTCTGGTGGAACTAAAAATCAGGACAAATAAAGGATGAGCGAATTACGATTTAACACTGTTCTTGTTGGTACTGAACGGTAATGCTTTCGAAGAGATATTCACGCAGATGAACTTTAATAGAGGGTATGAGAGAGGTCATCTAATATACAACGATTGAACTGGCGTTGAACGATTATCTCTTAAATGGAGAGCATAGGCAGGCCACTAGAAAACTAGATTATTTAAAAAAAATCCACGGCAGTTAAAAATTCAGACCATTTGAGTCCAGGGAAAATCGGCCTATATTGAATATGACATCAACATGATCACTCCAAGAAAACCGACTGTGGAAAGTAAAGCCGAGGAATTTTGATTTTTGAGCTCGTGGCAAAATTATGGAATAACTAACATGCTTTTAATAATCCAGTGTTCCCGGAACACTATAGATCAGAAACCGACGACCATAAGCAAATTGATGCTCTTTCTCCTGAGGCGAGCAAATGTAATTCATAATCTTCTAGTTGTGATATAGTTTGCGACCTAGGTTCAGAATACTACTCTATTAAATCTGACTGATTAAAACTTTGCTCAAATCATAATCGTGAGGTTGCCCAAAATATAAAATTTGAATGCGATAAATCGAGATGAATTTGAAAGGAAGTATTTGTCTTGCATATAAATGTTGCGGAGATACTTACATATAGCATTGTGAAAATGCAAATAAATTCATAATTTAGTTTATTTATGCTTTATTTTGTGCATACAAGTCCGTTATAAATTGTGTGGTTTGCATAACATGACACAAGCTCGTGTTTTAATGCATACTTATATAGACCGCTTCATTGGATATTTCGTTGAGGGATGTCGTCTGTTGGTGTGCCTATTAAAGTGTTACACGATGCTGAGGGGCATGTTATCACTCTCGAAAGTGTGAATGGGGAGGTGTTTCGTGGTAAGCTTATCGAAGCTGAAGACAATATGAACATTCATATGCAAGAAATCATAATGACAGCCAGAGATGGCAAAACATCAAGTCTTCAACACGTATATATCCGTGGTAGTAAAATCAGGTAAAATATAAATGCCGAGTTGTTATCTTATGTCTTCAGGTTCCTTATTCTTCCTGATATGCTGAAAAATTCGCCCATGTTGAAACGTCCACTTGGCGCGCGTGGTTTAGGCACTGGTCGCGGAAAGAACGTAATTGTTCGCGCCGGAGGTAAGATAATATACATTATAATTCCAATTATGTGTAGCCCGTGGTCGTGCCCGCCCTCTTCGCGGTGCGCCAAGTATCAGAAGATAAATATTACATTTCTGTACAAATTTCGCATTTGTAATAAATTTTATTATCTCCGTTCGTCGCCTCATACTTGAATAATTCCGTACAGCAGTTGGTGGCATGTGGTTTCTAACTACAATAATACTTGATAACAACCATTTTTAGAAGATCTTACCTCGGCCACCTAGTCTAATAATACCAATTGATCGCTTGAAAACATCGAAATCGTTGGCATAGTGGCGATACATTACATAACCGTCATCGTGGGTATATCCTTTGGTTGGGGCAAAGTGCCGAGCATTGGTGCAGGCGTAAATAGAGATCGTTGAAGGAGTCAGATAATGTATTTGAAGCGCGGTGGGAAATATCAATAAAATGGCGATTACTACAATTGTCTGAATGGTGCCGGAATGGACGAACTAGGAAACGAAGACGGTCACATTCACATGGTCAGTCAAGGACGAAGTCACACATTCTTATTTGCGTGGATTTAATGTTAGGAAGTGAAGCAGTCGGTGGTGTTGACATCTTACCGCAGTGAAAATGTGATGACGCGTTGTAATGCATTCAGCAGTAGGCTATTCTCAGACAACATCAATTATTGCCTGCCAACATCTGTGTAACCGATTTATCCTCGGGCAGTAGAATTCCTCACGAAAAAGGTTATACCCTGTTAGGAATCCTCGCCCGTCATGTAGACATGATTATGGTCATGCAGTGAGAGTGCAACAATTAAGAGGTATATTCTATAGTTAATGCGAAAACTCCAATCAACTGCTTTTGGATCGATGGAAGCGTCACCTTCCCACTTACTGTCGGAACCAGGCGTATGTCCTTGCTGTCAATTACCTTGGGTCAAGGCATGCAAATATGATCGATTTCACGCTATGATTACAACTATCTTCGTAGATCTGAAGTCATGGAATGTTAAACATTTGACGTTCCGCATAAGATGAGAACAAGACATGATTAGAGTCGCCGTTTTCTAACAAACGATGAAAGTAGATTAAGCGATCTTTGGTGTCGCCAGTAGGGGAAATGGTTGCGCCAAACGATGCCATTGGCAAAGTGCTGATAATTTTAACGAAAGGCTAGATTTTGTAGTGGTCAGCACCCTCGCTTCTTTGTTGGGGGACCCGGGTTCGATTCCCAGGTCAGGCAAACTCGGGTGGCACCGGGGACGCCACCACCTGTAAAAACTATTTTCGAGAAACCTCGTCGATATTTCATAAAGTATACTGCAGACCATTGACCGAGTAAAACTTCTGGACTTGCAATTGCATGCAGATCGTACACCAGAATATGTAATGGCCACCAATTTGGAGGGTGCGATAATTTCGAGACCTGTTCATAGGTAATATCCGATCGAACAATAACCTGGCATAACGGTGGAATTTATCAGTCACGTACTGTTGGACAAACACGCACGGTATCATCCCGTCAAACAACACGAGCGTTCCCAAGGGGGTGTAAGGGAATCTGAGAATTGATGTAAGTCTGATAGTTGGATGCTTCGACCGCCAATTAGAGAAATAGTCGAACAAAGCATGATTTCCGATCAAGATTTAGAGATGAAAACGAAAACCGGAATCACTATACGCCTGGGCCGGCAGCAAAATAGATGACGGCGTCTTTAAAGAAAGATATTTAACCGCCTAGGAAGTGCGAGAAATGCCAAGGCTGTCCAGCAGAGGTAAATACTATGTTTAGGCATGTGTATCAGACGAGTAAAGCAAACTTCACCAAGCGTGGCGTGCCTTTTCATGCCTGCCGCGACTCTTCTAGCGTCACATCAGCTGATACCGCGTGGCACGGATCGATAAGCGGCCCACGCGGCAGCCAAAGGGCCTCAATTAGGTAGACACAGAAATTACGCAGCGGTGCTAAAAAAATGGCAGAAGGCAGATCCGGTTGTTCGGCTGTTGCTCGCCGCGAAATGAGCAAAAAAGCGGAAAATCTAGCAAAACGACTTGTCGACTACCAGGTGCTCAAAGGAAAATGCGCTCAAATGTCCGAAGTCGAATTGACAAATCTCTGCAATTTCATGCCCGACATCTTGATGGAAGACCCGATTGTCATTGACCTAACGTTGACCTCCCCAATTTACATCGTCGGTGACATTTATGGTCAGTTCGGGGACCTTCTGAGAATGTTTATGCTACTAGGATATCCGCCAGAGAAACGATACCTTTTCTTAGGGAACTACGTTAACCGCGGTACGAGGTCAATCGAAACAGTTGCTCTGCTGTACGTCTTAAAATTGCGCTTCCCGAATCATATTTATCTGCTCCGCGGGAACCACGAGTGTCAGCACATTTCGAGACATTATGGCTTCTTTGATGAGTGCGTGAAGCGCTACAGTCGACGACTTTGGCGGGTTTTCGTTTCCACTTTCGACTATCTCCCGCTTATCGGGATTATTGAACAAAAGATATTCTGTTGTCACAGTGGAATGTCCCCAAGTGTACAGTTTTCTGGAGTGTCGAACCTGCAAGAATTCCGGGACTACGTGACCAAGCTGACTCCACGCCCAACTGAGATAAACAGCAGCATCTTAATGGCCCATTATACGTGGTCTGAACCCGATGCTGAAGTTACCGCGTGGGAACAAAACCCCGCTGGCCTAGCCTACTTATACGGTCCATCAGTAGTAAACGACTTTTGCGAGCGCATGAAAATCCAGCAAATTATTCGCTCAAATGAACTGCTCGAACGGGGCTATGAGTTCTTCCACGACAATCGGCTGTTGACGCTTTTTTCCGTTCCAAACTTTTTGGGAACATTCACAAATGACGGGGCCATTGCGGAGATCACTAAGGACGTAGAAGCCAACGAGTTGGCCTGCCGCATAAAAATCATAAAACCGATTATGCAACTTCGAACAAAGATGACGGGCCGAATGAATATAATGATACAGGACTCACTAGAAACAAAGAAAGACGACAAGGAAGACGGTATTTGGGATATCTAAGAAACGAGCTACTGGCTTTCTGTACATAAATGCGTCAAGCCGATTAGAAGGTCGCTTTCTTAAATAAAAACTTAGCAATAATTGCAACGACTCATATAGTCAGGGTTTTCAGCAACCGTCAAATAAATTAAAAAAGTGTGCTGTTTATTCGTGTGGATATCTCCTGCTCAAGGATGAACCGGTTTCATGCAGAAGATTAAATAGGTGGAAGTGACCGCTGCATCAACCAACACAGGCGGGACTCGGGCTGGTTATATTCCGGATGATGAAGAAGTTGGTTTCCGCCACGCGGCGTCAAAGTCTCGAAAGCGCACAATCAGGTCAAGCCAAACCAAATTACGCGCGATCATGTGTCTAATATTACCCAAGGAACCACCAACACAGCCAGTTTTGCGTGTACACACAATAACCATAATAATGAGGGCATTGGATGAAGTGGTTTTTCGTAAGGTACGATAATTTAGGCTCTAGATTTAGTAAAAGTACGGAAAGAGAGAAATATGCGAGGGTGGCGGAGGCGGTGAATATGGGAGTGTCGGTTATGCAATGGTGTAGAATAGGCAGTGGTACAAACACATACGACAATTAAAAGTGAATCCACAGATAGTCTTGGGTGAGCCATCAGAAGCAACTCAGGCTCTCGGGGACCTGGCGTCCGAATCATCGTCGGGGCCCTCTGATGCAGCAGGCGGATTAACCGCGGCGACATCCTGGCCCGATTCCCCGCGCTTAGGCGACCCTTGTCCCGAGATCGATGAAGCCGGGGAGGTGGCGGGCTTTCCGGCGAAGTAGGGTGGTGGTGCGTATGCATTGGCGGGAATCATCAAGGCCTCCTATAGACAGATGCAGCTCATTTGATAAGAAATTGAACAGTTCGGCAACTCTCTCTCCAATCAATCAGTTGCCAATCATGACCACGCCGACTAGAAACATTCACGTCTAGCGCATTCAGATAGATAAAAGTAGATAACAAAAACTTAGTTCGAAAATATTGTTTGTCAACGGACTTTTTCTTGTCATTTGCCTGAAAAAAAACATCGAATTGCGAGTTTGGGCAGTTAACTCATTGCGATTCAAAAGGCCATCTAAAAGACTACCACGAGCACAAAGAGACAGACACACTAACAATTTCATACACAGACGCAATCGATTACCTCGTATTTGGGTAGTTCCGAGTCCTTTGGTGGTTCCGTTGGGACTCCGGTGACAACTGAGGCGACATTAGGGACACTCAAATCAGCACCTTCGCCATTATCTCCACGAAAACGGACCATAACGAAAGGTCTTCGAGTAAGTAAACCGAAGAGCGAGAAACGTGGGAAGTTTGGCAGTGGCAGACCAGAAAGAAGTCCGTGGCTGTTTGTTATGAGGAGGTAACGATGACAGTCCCACACCATCCCGATACAGTACGCTTTGAACGCAAGGATGAGACAGGAAGTAGAAATGAGGATGCCAGAAACGGAGGTGTTGGACAGATGAACTGATGAAGGCGAAACACCCTCCTAGAGAAGAGAGAAACCGTACCGTGGAGATTACACACATGGATAGATCCGTTTTATTCAAAATGCATGAACTGATGAAAACATTGTAGACAAATATACATATCGATGACCAATATCCCGTTTAGAAGGATGAATTATAGGGTAGTGGTAACCATATTTTCGAACAGCTAAACCCGTTCCTCATCAATTGCCGTTATAGATGCTTCTGCATAATTATAAACACCGCAGAAAATCGATGTAGAAGGACATGCGGTGTACGTGAGAAGATGAATGGCGGAGTTCACAATATTGAGGACATAATAAAAAATCCTTTATTCGAGATTCTGATCCTCTCTAAATAATAATCCCTTTGGAATATAATGGCCTTTTACACGCACAACAGCGTATGAAAGTAAACTCACTTGATTTGCAATTTTGTACTTGAGCCAGTGACCGATATCAGATGCTGATGACATAAATCCAAGCATACAGATTAAAGCGACTACGAAGTCGAAAAATTGGAGACAGAAAAATGGAAGAAGATGTGCTGGCTGGCGCGAGATAACCCCATGAACAAGCAGATATCCAAAAGCAAGAGATATCAGAGCTAAGCAAAGCGAAAAGTAAGGATTTGTGCGACGTTCAAAACAACGATTAGCAGCGCCGGACTTCAGTGTGTCGTCGAGAACAATATCTGTTTTCGGGTTAGTGGATACAATTTCGGCATCATTTTTCACAGCGTCGGCCCTAGGTTCCCCCATAATAGCCTTCATCAGATCTGGAAAACCATTGGAATCCAAGCGGACATCGGTCTGCTCATGTTGAGGAGCGGTTTCATCACTTAGACGAGCAGAAAGATCCGAGTGGGACTTGTGAAAAATGGTGAACCCCGGAACAACGTGCATAAGTAGGAAGAAAATGTCCGTGGCTAAAACATATGCGGGTTTTATGGGTTAATTAAACGTAACATAAGTATTGGTAGGTTAAAAATTGTGCATATTTACGAGATTGGAGTTAAAAGTATTTTCATGTAAATATAGGTGATATATAACTAAAATAGACTAGAATAGCTCACGTGGCTTGCTTGGTTGACAATTTGATGTAGTCGCAACGTTAAGTGGAGACTTTATTGTTAGTACATCGTGCTTCAAAGCGGCCATAAGCAAAGTCGAAACAATAATCAGCTGAAGGAGGATATGAAAAACTCCTAGAATGATTGTGCCCGTACGTACATGCAGGTAAACACAACATCTAAACTGGGAATCAGACTGATCAATAACAGTCATCGTTATATAATTGGCGCAATTTTAACGCTAAAGAATAAAGAAACAATATATCGACCAAAAGTAAAAAAAATAATCTGTTTCATTACCCATTTTACAATGGGTTATACTTTTTCTATGGTTAAACTGAATGTTTATTTTTCTGATTTATGAACAATAGTATCCGTTTTGTTTCAGCTCCTTACGCAAGACACACTTCGCAATTATTATTTAGATCACGACGTTCCCATTTGATCGATTGCATACTTATCTGCCGTCTGAACATTTATAGCCACGCGAATCAACCTGATTGGCAAATTATTGCCTCGAACAAACCGACCGGAAGACGACCGATTTAATAACTCGGGTATTTGCGGTGTCTCGGTCATGACAACTAACCTCACTCTATCGTCAACATTCCAGAAATCTGCAGGAAATACCCAAATCAAATGTGTCTGTAAAGTTGGACTTGTGGCTACCACGCGCATAGGATCATAGAAAAAGGCATTGTTGTTTCCTATCTCTCCACTCCAGTTTGTTGGCAGTCATCAATTGAGGATTTCCAATTCGGTTTTACGATGATGCGATACGGTTGATGGGCTTTGTGACTGCCTTGCGATAAATACGTAAATTGTTGCTTCTTGTGATACTGGAGGCACGTGTTAGAGATGGCGAGATTGGTGTGGTCTTAAAAAAGTACTCAAAGTTCATCAGTACCCTGTGCAAGTAGAATATCTCCGACCGAAAAAACGCTGAGAGGCAGCATGTCACTGTGTTAGTTGTGTGTGCATTGGCTGCCGGTGTCTAGAAGTGTTAAAGCCTTCGAGCATGCAGAGTGCACGCGATGGCTGGTCCGCTGGTAATACGGTTTGCCCGAGTATGAACGCTGCTGCATGCAGCTACTTGGATACAGGTGTGCTATTTGATATCAAAGTGGATAACAAAGGCCGGGTGTTGCCATGAGCTGTATAACCGACCAAACAGCCGGAAAAACTGCTTCTCGCTTGTGACCTCATACCTCTCTGACTATAATTTACACGATAGCCGCTTTGGAGATGGCATAACTGCTAAAGCTCTGGAGACCAAAGTCACACGGAAACCCCCCTTAAAGACCCACTCAGAAGTTTTCCGACCATGGTAAAAGACATTCTTTGAACACCGCAGAGACCATGCTTGGAATACCCAGGCTAGTTCAATTCGGAATAATAATGTAGCCGGTTTCCGCCACACAGCCTTCAAGTCGCTGAATAACAGATTCGCACCGATGTGCCTAGCTTATTATTTTGTGGCCCTGACCTAAGTGTCGAACCCATGGTCACTTTCGAAAAGAGCAAGGATTCTAAATGCTACTCTATCGGGAAACTCTCGTACCACTCCCCGTTATTGACTGTATTCGATGCCTCCTGGGCTGCAGTACATAACCTTCGCAACCAAGGCGAAGGAAATCGAATGAAAATGCTGAATCACACGATATGTGTATTTAAAAGGGTTGTTCTTCAACGTTAACGAAACCATAAATTTGTGGAAAAGGAGATTTGTCTGAGTTGGACACTGTCGATGGATTCAAAATCGCAAGTCAGCAGACGAATGTAACAAAATGGTATTCCATTTGCCATAGTCCCCGCGTATATACGTCGTTTCCCACACAAGGTACTGTCTTAATATATCTACGACAAGCGGGCACTACTGATGATTCATCCCAAATCAGGAATGTGTTGCAATGACCGCTTCGGTGATTCACCGATTGAAACAAACAGTGTCCGCTGTTCTAGGTTCTAATGAGTTGCCGCACACATTCAGCGATTGACGCTCTTCAATATCCAGTCCTCTTAATTAATGGCGTTTTACTATCTGAATATTAATGGCCTATCTGAATGACGACTGAGGAATTCGAACATTACTTCTGACTATTATTTCTTATATGTATTGACTTCCATCCAAAACATCGATATTCAATTTAAAAAAATTAATGTATTATCAATAATTATTCATTAAAATACAAATAAATGTGGCGCAAATATAGATATGCTTAACGTGTTCATAGTAGACGGATGCAAGAACGCAATATCAGCAGAAGAATTTGATACAATTTTGTTCAGTTGTAAGATATCATTTATCGGCTGCAGTTCTGCGCACACATATGTCGGTGCCAACGCTAATTACTGCCCTTATCTCTCTCTCTCTCTCCACATCGGGCGGCCACAAGGGGTGATTCATGCAAGCGCATAAATGCAAACTCGCGTTTCCCAGCGCGCCTCGGTGATTCACCGATTTAAACAAAGAAGCTGCGCTTCTAAAGTGTTTGCTTAAAACCGGGGAACGCGCGTTGCCGTTTACACTCTGACGCAGTTGGACCTCCAGCTCTCTTACAGGCAGTCGTTGTATTGCCGCCAGTATCCTTAACAGACGGTATATTGTATAACCGCTTAATTGGTACATGAATTATTTATTGAATCACACGACTGAATAACTGTAAGAGTACTGTTAACTATTATAACCTGCACACATTCATTTGCAACACGATTTTGCAGTGTTTAAAGCCCCAAAATCAATTGATTTCGAAAGAAAGCAACCCCCATTCCTTCACGAGAATCTAATTCGTCCATTCGAAAGTACTGGTTGAAACCCCAAGAAAGTACGAATTACTAAATTATTCCATCGCCCACGGAATATCTTTCGCGGGCTAGTCACTGTAAAAGATGACGGTTACACTTCAACTGCTTCCCACGCCTATCGCGGTTTGATTGGCCCGGACTGTATCGACCGCCCGATTGACGTAGGGAGGCATGTGTGCGCGCGCGTTCGCATACGCTTGTTAAAATGGCTCGCATACACGCAGCGTCGCCCTTTTGACAGTGCGGTATGCGCCCAACTCAGGAAACGAGCGAAGCTAGTTTATATTGTAGTGTCGTGTGAAATCAGCCGAATTTTTAAAATTTTGGGGCATAAATGTAAACAAAGGTTGCTGTAAAGTTAAGATTCTCGGTAAATGGTTTTAAAGGTGACGTCCACTGTGACAGTGGTTGCCTGACCCGAGAATCGGACCCAGGTACCTCACAAACAGGGCGAGGATGCTGACAGCTGCACCATCGCCGGGCCGTCTCAATTTGTTTGATTGGCTTCCATCCACGTCAAATCAGCTAAATGATAACAAAATCATGATCGTTTTGTCCATGAGATATTCTGGACACACGCCGCGATGTCACTATAGATTTGCAGATGCCGGTGGATACTGTGATATTTTCGGGGAGGTGAAATTTTCTAAAAGATTATTATCTAAGGAAAGGTTGAAGTGCGCCAAAATATTCTTCCCCAGTATAGAAAACACGGAAACGGAGGGCCTTTCAATGGCCGCCATTTCCCGTTTGCCAAACTTTATATACTTCGTGGATTAAATTGGCCTTTCTTGCTAATTTACCTTGATGTTACTTCTTTTATTCTTCTTAACTTATTCTGTATTTTCTACATATAATCGTTACGTCCTGTAACATGTTTGTTTATTGTAAATTTAAATGATGAAAGTTTTGGTCCTCGTGACCTTAATAAAGCGAATAGTATTATTATTATTATTATTATTATTATTATTATTATTATTATTATTATTATTATTATTATTATAGCTATCATCCCCAACATACCAGACGAGTCCACAAAAAGAACCGCCCAGAGTCATAGATACTCTGGCGATGCAACTTCTACATTCCTGATCTTACCGATTCGAGGTTTGGGTGATAATATACTAAACCGGCTCTGGAGTCTGCAATAATAACAGCGACATCTCAGATAAAAAATTACCTTCGAAATCCTAAATAAAATGTAGGGTTCTTTACGCAATCGGTGGGAGTAGTTGCCACAATTTCATGGTTCGAATAATATCATTTGGTAAATCATAGATTATAGTCTTGTCTGGTGACTACCCACCAATTAAAAAAACGATTAATGACGCACTTAAATGTTTATTATTATTTTTGTTGTTGAAATGAGAGGACGATAAAAGAGACAACACCGAATTTCCTGTAAATGTCGGGTGAAATTAAGAGGTCGACTGGGAGGGAGGACGTCTTAGTACTCCTCACCCTCCTCTTCACCCTCTGCCTCGACGGAGTCGATACCAACTTCCTCATAGTCCTTCTCAAGAGCCGCGAGGTCCTCGCGAGCTTCGGCAAACTCACCCTCCTCCATGCCCTCGCCGACGTACCAGTGTACGAAAGCACGTTTTCCGTACATGAGATCAAATTTGTGATCCAGGCGGGCCCAGGCCTCGGCAATGGCCGTGGTGTTGCTCAACATGCAGACGGCACGCTGGACCTTGGCGAGATCACCGCCAGGAACAACGGTTGGTGGCTGGTAGTTGATGCCGACCTTGAAGCCCGTAGGACACCAGTCAACGAACTGGATGGTTCTCTTGGTTTTGATGGTTGCGATGGCCGCGTTGACGTCTTTGGGCACAACATCACCGCGATATAGCATGCAGCAGGCCATGTACTTGCCGTGACGGGGGTCACACTTAACCATCTGGTTGGCCGGTTCGAAGCAGGCATTTGTGATCTCAGACACACTCAACTGCTCGTGGTAAGCCTTCTCGGCAGAGATGACTGGCGCGTAGGTGGCCAACGGGAAATGGATGCGAGGGTAGGGCACCAAGTTAGTCTGGAACTCAGTCAAGTCGACATTGAGGGCACCATCGAAACGCAACGAGGCAGTGATTGATGAGACAATTTGTCCAATGAGTCGATTCAAATTGGTGTAGGTTGGACGATCAATGTCCAAATTGCGCCTAAAACGTTTTATTTGTGGGTTACAACGCGATAGTGATTTAACCTACCGGCATATATCGTAAATTGCTTCATTGTCGACCATAAAAGCACAGTCAGAGTGCTCAAGTGTGGTGTGAGTGGTTAGAATGGAGTTGTAAGGCTCAACCACGGCAGTTGATATCTGTGGAGCCGGATAAACAGCGAACTCAAGCTTGGACTTCTTGCCGTAGTCAACGCTGAGACGCTCCATGAGGAGAGAGGTGAAACCCGACCCCGTGCCACCACCGAACGAGTGGAAGATCAAGAAGCCCTGGAGTCCGGTACACTGATCAGCAAGCTTCCGAATACGGTCAAGCACAATATCGACAATCTCCTTGCCGATGGTGTAGTGACCGCGAGCATAGTTGTTGGCGGCATCCTCCTTCCCAGTAATGAGCTGTTCCGGGTGGAATAGTTGACGGTAGGTCCCAGAACGAACTTCATCCACGACGGTGGGCTCAAGATCAACGAATACAGCACGGGGCACGTGCTTTCCAGATCCAGTTTCGCTAAAGAAGGTGTTGAAGGAGTCATCACCGCCTCCGATGGTCTTGTCGCTCGGCATCTGGCCATCGGGCTGGATTCCGTGCTCCAGACAGTAGAGTTCCCAGCAGGCATTGCCCATCTGGACACCGGCTTGGCCGACATGGATGCTTATGCATTCGCGCTAAAGGTTTATAATCACTCGTAGTCATTATCTTACCATTTTGGTGGTTGTTTAAATTGGAAAGAAAGACCTCGAAACGTAAACGGAGAACGAGAGAAGCAGGCAACCTACTTATTAAAATGGCAACTGCAAGTATTCGGTATATATAGTAAACAACGCAGTCGTCTGGTTGGCTAAATCTAACCAATCGGGACCTGTCCTGCGTGCGCGCATACACGCAAAAACGCTGTCATGGTGGCTCTGGCATGCGTGTTCTTGGGCAACGGTTGCTGATTAAGTCATTTTCAATGTTACCAAATAAATGTGTTATAGTAGGAGCGAGCGCTGTCGATGGCACATCGCTCGTATATTTTTATTCTCCGTAACTTATTCATCGATGAACTAATCAACTGAATGCATTAAGCAAAACTGGATTTGATCAAGATTGGGTTATTCACCTACCGAAGAGATCGTTATTTTAATGAATATCGGTTTAGACATGTGTATAATTTGACGATACGAAAAGACTCGAGCGTTTGAGTCACATTGGACATCGACTTCCACAATGACAAGGGTGTCAGGGGGAGAGTAACAGCTCCGGTCGAGGTGTCTGTCTCCACTTGACACTCAACTTTAACCATTGCCTCCAAGGCCGCATCCCGCTAAACCGCTTGAAAGGCGGACCAAACCTGATGCAGGTGGCTGGGAAGTAAACCTCCTGGTGATATCGCGAAGGAAAATCGGGTCCAACTGGACGCAGGAATTCGATATCAGGATCCAAAGGTCAGGAAGGCAGTTTTTAAAGGCTCTATTCGTACTTCGAACAATGCCGGGTTGTCCTGGGAACGACACGTGTCCCCAAATATTCATGAATTTATTCATGATACAAAGTCTTCGAACCCATGATAATTTATGGCAACTAAAGAATAATACTAAGAATACTCATTATGACGTCTTGATGCGCTAATTCCTCAAAGCACCCTATGGCATATACTTCCCATGTTCCTAAAATGTTCAGACTTTTCAAGCCTTTGTAGACTTTCGTAAAATAATCTCGTTTTCTAGTTCCACTCAATAGATCATCTCTAGTTGTACACATCTCGCTTCACCCCTCCCATCCCCTCGATTAAAGTGTATCTAAGTGTAAGTATATTTGACCAATGTGTAGGCAATACCGTTTAATAAAAGACAGTTTTCGTAAACAGCATTGTCAATTGTATAATTCCTCTTGACCCCAATACAGCTCTTACTATTATTTTATTTTCAGTGTGTTCTTCGATCAACTATTCGACGTTGAATTTCTAAATAAACTGGATAGAGTGTTCTAGTTTTGCCCATGGACAATCAATATGTTGATGCGCCCTGTGAATTATTTCCTGCAACATTCAAGGAGAGATGTCCCGCATTCAGCCATAGAAGTAGCCGAGGATTTTATTGGCGTTGGCGGTCTAGATACGATAAACGTTGTTGAGTAGTCATTGAATAACGGAGTATGGGCCAGGCCTTGGGTTGTGGAATTTGCTTTGCTTTGCTTTCCTTGTGGTGGGTGAGGTCGACTGAGCCAAATTGTGCAGCTGGGCTGGAACGGTGACCCGTATCTTCGGCGATCGTAAAACCGGGCTTGCACAACTTGAGCGCGGTCGAAATCCGTCGGTTTTGGAGACGGGAATTCGGCGTGTGTAATGGGTAGGTAGGCGTCCAAGGGGAGTTTCGATTCCTGACCGTAAGTCATCCGCGCGGGGTTAAAGCCTGTAGAATTACGTAGAGTACTACTGTAGACTAGGAGTCAGTGTGATATTAGGGTGTTCGGCAAGTCCTTACTGGATGTGTCAACGAAGGCTCGTAGTAGGGACAGTAATGATTGTTTGGGCCGTTCTGTCTGGCCGTTCCCTAGGGGATGGCATGTTGTCGTCCTGGTTTTGATGATACCGAGCTTGTCGAGCAGGTCATGCACCGGATTTCTTTCGAGGTTGCCCCATTGGTCGGAATGCAGCGAATCGGGGACGCCGATGTGCTCAAGATGGCGTCGGCAACAGTGGACACGTTCTGGTCAAGCATGGGTTCAACCTCGGCCAATTTAGTAAAGAAATCCACCATCATCAGGGGGTCCCGGTTCCTTTTCGAGATTGAGGGAACGGTCGATTATATCCAATCCAATTCGCTGATTAGAGTTACCTGTGGCGATGGGCTAGAGTTGCGCTCGGGGGTTGTGTCCGGGTGCTTGAATCGGCGACAAGTTTCGCTCTGCCTGGTTTAGTTTGCCCAGGCCTACGTGGTCCCACTGGTGGTGCACTACCCACGAACATTGGCTTCTATTCCAACGTCGCGCGTGCCCGATTGAGTATGTGTGATTTAGAGCGTAATTCGATCACCGCGCTAGATAATAAACCAACTGTAGGGTAAGGTTCGCAATTTAACCTGATGTATCGCACAAAAACGCGGAATGCGAGTGGTAGTCGCCATCTCAAACTAGAGAATAATGTTTTTTGAAGATTCGGGGTAGTCTTTTACAGGTGATGTCTCCAGTACCACCTGAAGAGGAGGCGGAAGTGTCTGCTGCAGCATCCAATACTTAGTCAACGCAGGAAGCTGGTATGGAACAAAGGTTGGTTAAATTCCCGAAAATGCAGCCAGTTTCCAAAAACGGGCATCCTCGTTGATCCTACCCTACGGAAGTTGAACCTAGCCGCTGCGCATCGAAGGTAGAAGGGGATGAGCAGTATTCGATTAGTGGTATCTGCGACGAATCTCGAAATCAGACTGGCGTGACGAGCGCTCCAACAAAACAAGGCGTCGCTTTGCCGACGTGGTTCTGACAGGTTCTAAACCACGCACAGGTTGGCGTTGTCAGGACGAATGGCAGCTAAAAACGTTGATCGAGACCGCCAAAGCGGACATAGATCGCTTTGGACTACAGAGTGTTTGCGGGGTGCTTCGCGGGAAAGAGAACTAGATCAACACTGGTACAACCTGGCTTCCGACCGCCGCTCGTGGGTTGGTTCGATTCTCAACATTTCTGAAGCCCGCCAATCCGCAGAAAATAGCTAGACGCGCCAAAGAAGATTAGAATCAGACACTGTTGCTCGCTGCCTGAACTGTGTGTCGAACTGGGTGTCACTCTCGAACAGACCACTCAGGCCGCATCGAGTAGTTGAAATTGTCTCGCTTAAATCCACACAAGGGAAACGGGAGGTTAGACGCAGCCTTCCAGTGGTGTTCGGGGTTTGACTAGGCGTCAGGTCACGCCAGGAACGAGCACGGATAGAAGACAATGGTCAGGCCATGTTGTCTGAAACGTGTGGGGCATGGAGAAACAATCCCTGTTTTTTTAACGGAAATATCTCCTCGTCCGATTCGGACAGATGAGTGACTTATTTTTGCCAGAACGCTAAGGTGCTTTTTGTAAAGTAGACAACTCAGCGTTCTTCCACTAACTTTCTCGCTGTGCGTTCTGTTTTCGTAATGAACAGGACTTAGGTTCGTAGCAGAACAACCACAGATAGAAACTGCACCGGTGTGGGATTCAAGTTGTTCTAAAGAAATCATATTACGCTCATATTCCTCGAGAATATAATATCGAAATAAGTTTTAAAACCAAAAAATGCGTTTCGATTTAACTAATGCACACGAAGCTCTTAAGGGCCAAAAATATAAATACAAACCCCTGGAATAATTGTTTTTTAGTAATCTATAAGTAGATAGACGACAATTAGTTGATCTTTTTTATGCTTTTAGCTAATTATCGATTTGAGAGGCGTTGCTAGGCCACCACACATATGCCTTAGTTACCCATTTGTGAATATGGACGCAAAAATGTTGCGTTTCATCTCATTGTTTATCGTAGCCATGCCAACCCCCTCATTTCGCTACCCCAATATGCACAAATAAGTACTGTAACTGGACACAGCCATTTTGAATAATCAATTATTATGATGACAGGTAGAAAATATCCATTGCAGTGGTTGGCTAAAAAAGAACGACAACATATTTCTAAGTGGTCCGAATATTAAGAAGGAATCATCTTGAATCAAATGCCGATGATGCTTAATGTGCACTGCGATCGCTTTTAGAAGCAAGGGAATCAATTAGGAGCAAATTATGACAGCCTGTAGTGGTCGGCGTTGCATGTTTTATTTAACAAACGATAAATGATATTTGTATATGAAGGAGTGCGTCGGGGCGATCAACATCGCCCATCACGGTTCCTCCCTGCCTTACTTATTAGTTTTTCGTACGAATATTATTTGACTACGTAGTAACCGGAAGAAAAAGACTAATTGGAGGATTCATTTACTGTAGGGACGCCGTTGGAATTGATCTCTACTGTGGAGTGGCGCGGTGATCACGCGGTGGCCAATCTCCCTTGAGTGACTCTGGGTTGGTGTGGTAGTATTGTATAGACTCTATACAAGTTCAGTTTCTCTCTGATCTCTTCGACAAACTGAATTCTCTCAACTTGAGTCTCCAAGGACCATCGGAAAACATTATCTTATCGACATGCAAACTGAAATCGTTTGATGAAAAACTTACGCTATGGAAAAGCAAAGTTTCGAAGGGTATTTTTGAATGCTTCCCTTCCGTAAACGAATCTCAGTTAAAGAACACAGTCGCTGATGACATCATGTCCACACTGATAAGCCTTCAATTAGCAATTCACCATTATTTTCCATCACTTAATATCGACGAATATGACTGGGTGATCAACCCGTTTGGAAGCAACCAGACATCAAATCTTTCGTGTCAAGAGGAAGAAGAGCTGATCGAGTTGAGAAATGACAAATTCCATCGACTGGGATTCGCCGAAAAAAGTTTGGACGAATTTTGGCTCTCCTTGAAGCAGTTGTTTCCAGCTCTCAGTTTGAAAGCAGTCAAAATCATTTTGCCGTTCGCGTCTTCATGGTGTTGTGAATTTGGATTTTCAGCTTTGACTGAAATCAAATCAAAAAAGAGAGCGCGACTCCTTCGACTTGACGACGAAATGCGTGTTTGTTTGTCAACATTAGAGCCCCGTTTGAATCTTATTTGCTCTCGAAAGCAAGCCCACCCATCGCATTAGAAATATACACGTTGAAATTCATTTTAAACAAAACTATTTTTTTACTTAAGGTGTGTCGCGTAACTTTTCAGATATCCCAAGTGTGTCGCGAGTGAAAAAGTTTGAGTAACACTGGTATAGAGGGTTGAATTAACCCTGAATATAAAATAGACGAATTGTCTGTAATATCGGTAGAACCCAAATAGCCAACCGAGACCTTTACAGAATGAGAACACGTGCAGCCACGTCGTATAGAATATTCTTAAAAGTGCGGTACAATAGTCAGCATAGTAAAACACAATTAATAGTTAACGTTAGCAACCACCACAGTTGGACTCCCGCGACAGAACATCAGGCGTAGCGGCACGCGCCTGTTATCCAGCCAACTGGAGCCGACTGGAAGAATTTAAACCACCGAAATTCAACGTGTGGTCCCTGCGTTGTTGGTTTAGACGCAGAAGACGCAGCGTCCACTTCAGCCACCTCTTCTGTAAAATATTCCCAAGAAACCTGAATGAAACACCGTTGAAGCCGGTTTATCGTCTACGAAGAGTTAGGCCAACGAATATATCTATATTATCGCGTGGTTTGCACACCTAGGGTCAATTGGAACGTGTTTTGGTGGATCCTCAACCAGTGGATTTATGAATCTCAGCTGCATCTGTTATAAATGCTTTATATCGGGATGCATTTAAATCCGTCGACCAAGTTGTTAAGTGAAAAACGTTTAAAGCTACTTCTCGTCCACGCGTACTTTTGAACCCCGGTGAGAAATAATTGACCTTATTGTTCTTACTTCGGTAGGCATCAGTAAACGCCCTGACAGCCCTAAAGACAAAGAAGCCAAAAAAACAACGAGAACAACATAAGAGTTGTATTATGCAACTGCAGTGAAGCCTCGATAGCGAATAGGCCGATGCGCGAGGAAGAATATCTGGTCAAATGAGCATGGTTGTCTGCATGCCCAATGTTGGCATACTGCAGACCTAAACGCGATCTACACACCATTCGAACCTTTTAACCGTACACTACAGCGCAAACGTGGGTATCGTGGGGCCCCCCTCTTAGATGGCTGCATGAAATTAGTGGAATGCCTTCAGTGCGTTTCTGACATGCAATGGAACGTCGGCCTTTAAATATGCCGAAGCCAAGATCTTTGAAAGCGCATACGTATTCAACCTATTGATCTTACGCGTAGATGGTCTGGGGTTTGTTTGGGGAACGCCGGGATGCGGATCTCCAACCCGACTGTCTTTGCAAATTGGTTTTTTGGACTTAGTACATGTGGTAGGACAGTTAGGGTATTAACAAGGACCACCATGTCGTCTGTGGTTTATAGGTTAACGATAGATAACGTCGGCGTAATTTGTACAGGCCTGTCAGTCCCCTAATGCAGGTAGAAAGTCTCGTATATTGGCCCTGTCTAATGTATCACGCAGCACACAGTTATAATCGGCCTTAGCAATAGTCTTGACTCTCCTTGTCTCAGTACGTGTTGGGAAGACGGTTATGCTCCGAGGTGCACCGCGAAAACATATTATGGACATCCTCGGTGTTATTACGTTGTTGATCCTGCCCGTGATAGCAAATTCACCACCATATAAGTGAGTGTGTTCATACGATAGTGGTGTGGCGCGGGGGTGGCTGCACATTTACTGCTAATGTATAGACGTTTTCCCACATTCCAGCCGGATATGTTTATTAGATTCCTGGTTTAAACGTTTAGTTGCCCAGCGTGCTCATTTTTCACCTTGACAACTTGGAGAGTGGAAGGAGCATTACGTCCTAGGGACACTTTGCGTTGCGATTGGAAAAGGTTTCATGGATCGTGGTTATTTTTTACGTGTGTCTTCCTTAGCACGGATCTTGGCCGTCAGATCTTGGAGTGGGTATCCTACGCCCAGTCTTCCTTAAATCTGTTATCTCTCTTTGGTATTCGGTGTAAAGGTATGTAGAAAAAGTTAATAGTCGAGCATTCAATTCTGCATAAATTTTCAAGCAAACATTATAATCAGAATAATACCGGGCAACTAACACTATAAATGGAAAGAGAATCGCTGAATTGACACACATAGATTCTTTGTGCAAATATATAATTTACCGACATGGCCCATTGTTTAATAATAATAATGTTTACGCTTTATTAAGGTCACAAAGACCAGAACTTTCAGCATTTTAATGTTTAACAGGAATGGAGGAAATAACAACGAGGTAATGGCGGCCATAGAAGGCCTTGTCCATAACGCGCGCGAGACAGTTTCCGCCACCCGGCCTCCAGGTTGCTAGATTACAAGCGCACGCATAAATATAGTGAAAACACAGAAGAGGCATAAAAAATCGATGGTTTATGAGAAATTAAAAAAGTTTGAATCCTGTAGGATTGATTTCTTATTGTTCAGAAGACACTTAAAATCAAGAAATTTAATGCATTTTCTTGAGTCTGAAGGGTTGCAAATGTAGCCGCAATCAAACATCAAAATAGCACGAGTAGTATGAGAATTATTATCAATGCAGATGATTAAGTAACTACTTTTACTGTTTGGGTGTAATACAGGGCCGTAATTGGTGATCAAATATCGATGTCACTGAACGCGCTAACGGTAAAACCAGTTAATGTTCAAATAGAAAGTGACTATTTAAATGATAACCGAAAATATATCTCACAGAAACCTTATAAAAATAAACTAGTTCGCGTTGTGCGTAATTTACTTTTTTTAATATCACTGCTGTGTTATACAGTCTTTTAACAAAGCGATATTTTCAAAAACAACATTCAGAGAAATTAGGCCTATCAGGATAAAGGTATTGGTGTATATTTTGTTTCGTTAGAAGCGTGTATAATGAAGCTTAATTTTAAAGTATGTATTGGGATTCTTGTGTAATCGCTTTAGTTCACAAGTCTTTTTGGGACAACTTACAAATCTGGAAATTTAGAATTTACACAAAATGGGAGCTGCTTACTTAGCCCAGTTGGTAACCAGGTCACAATTTTTCATCTACTGCGGTAACTTTTCATTTTGGTTTCCTTATCTGTTGTTAGTGACGAGTCTCGAACCTTATCAGTGAATAGTAATTTTAATTTGACTCATGTTGCTATATCGCCCAAGTTGCCAATTCTTTTTGCCGTGAATTGCAGTATGTTACTTTGTTGTATTATATATGTATAGATGGCGAGGCATCCCTTGCTTCACTCCTCACCGGAAATGTTATTTCAACTTATAAATTCCGCCACCCCATATCGGCTGTGGCTTTCAGTCCTAATGGAAGGTACAGTCGTGATCAGACCTTACATCTTTAGATATTTGGCCATCTCCAAAAACCATTGCATTATGGTTTTTCTTGCTCCAGAACCCAGTCGAAGTGCAAATTCCCTGGAGCTTTATAGATTCCTCTATGGATTTCAAGATACTATCAAAAATATCGATTGGTCTTCTGACTCTAAGTAAGTTTTTATTATTATCGATCCTAAAATAATTGTAATAGGTTCATTGTCGCGGGCTCTGACGACATGACTGCGCGTATACTATCTGTCAAGAAATGCCAAAAGCTTATTATCTACACCCTACCTGGTCATAAAAGTCCCGTTTATGGGAATTTCCTAAACGAAAATTCCCTTGATTGTCTCACCGTTGGGACGGACGGTGAATTGAAAATGTGGTCTTGCAACACGCCACTGTCTGACGTAGACTCGGCAATTGGTGATTCTTCAGAGAAAGTTAAATTCCGCCTCATATCAAAGCATATTTATCGGAATGCGAATGATAGAAAAATACCGGATGCGATTACCGTGATCGCTTTTCACCGCAAACTGCAGATTCTAGTCACGGCTTTCGAAAACGGCGCCGTTATGCTTCACCAAATGCCAGAATTCACCCTTATTGACAAGACCAAGTAAGCTTTTATCAATATAAGGATTTGAGTAGTTTTTTGTGTGTTACCTATTTAGTTCGATTAGTTCTTTCTGTGAGTATGATACATTTAAGTTTAGTACCAGTGGAGTATTTGTGGACTATATTTTTTCTAGACCCCTGTTTGACGATGCTGAATGTTATAAATAGCATTTATTTTTTGATTAAGGGAATTTAAAGTCGCGCTTGCACCGGCACGTACCAAGTATTCGTTCAACGCTTCTAATATCTAGCACTATGTCCGAGTCAAAATTCGATAAAATCAATCAATTTCAAAATTATCTCAGACCTGTCATCAATCTGAGAAAAATATCGGACCAGTTATACATTATTGTATCTATAATCACTTCCATATTCACGACGGTTAATATGATGAAGCAATCAGATAAACTCGATTATCTGTCATCTTTCACGAGGCAGTGTGCCCTTCGACACCTCCCCAGCGAAACATTGCAAAATACGAGAACCCTGTTGGCGATGGTTTTCGTTGGTGTGATTGCAATGTGGTGGGCATGAGAAGGACAAAGTATCTCTGTTACTATGAGTAGCTCGTCGCGTGAAGTGGTAACTCAGGGTACAGGACTTTGGGGAGTGCTATGACCAATGCTGTTGTGATAATGTTTTTTTAGTGAGGCTATTTTCTGCAAGAGAGGTATGAGCCGGTTTTGTGTATGAAATTTCCTTGAAGAATCTTTGTACATGTGGCGTCCCCACTGCCACTGAATAGGTGGAAGTGTCCGCCACTGCATAATCAGGCACTTAACAAACTCAGGGGCCACACGTGGAACTCGGGGTGGTTTAAATCTGGATGATGCAGCCGGTTTCTTCCTCCTCCCCGGGTTACCAAGTCGTTAGATACAAGGCTCACGCAGCTACGCCTGCCTCTGGCGAACAGAGTGACTTACGCGAACGTACCGCAATACCATCGGGCCATTGACGATTTTGCTATGCATGTTTCAGGCTTATGGTGGATCCTATAACCACAGTGACGATCAATCCAGCCGGCGATTGGATAGCCATCGGCTCGGAGGAACACGGTCAGCTGGCCGTCTGGGAGTGGCGCTCCAAGTCGTGTCATTTGCGCGCCGAGTCTCACGCCGGGGAGATGACCAGTCTGGCCTTCTCGCCCGACGGTCTGATGCTCGCCACGGGCGGTCGAGACGCCAAGGTCAAAATCTGGAAGGTCGGGAGTGGCCGCGCTCTCGTCACCTTCAACGAGCATCAGGGTGCCGTCGCGCAAGTTGTCTTTCCTTCAATGAAGCACAAGATTGTCATCTCAGCGAGCTTGGATGGCACTGTGAGGGCCTTCGATCTAAGCAGGTAACCAACCTTCCAGTATCTGGTTCTGTCAGAATTCGCTTCATACTCGTGTGTATGCCAAATTAATTATCGTCTGATATGTCTAAGCACAAACTACAGCCCGTACATCTTTTCTGAACCATATATCATCCCCAATGTGTCCACTTAATGAGCCACACACTTAAGGATGAATGGGGGTATTACTAGTGATAGGTTCGTATTCAGAAGCTTTAATCGCATTTGTTCAAGTACGAATGCCACAATTTCTGCCTAAAGTTACGTTCTATTAATACCCCCATCGGGAGCTTTTGATGCACTGCTGTTACTACCGCACCTCTCGCGCGTATTATTAGATGTTATCACTATTGGTTATGAACTTCTCGTCGGTAGTTGGGGCAGTGGGCTCGCTACTTACAATGTCGAAGTAGCACATTCCCCAGCTATTTTTGTAAGTGGGGATAACAAAAAAATTGTAAAATCACGATAAAGAAATGAATAGTAATACTATAGTTTCGTTGCGAATATCAAATCCACACATCTTGATTGCTTGATTTGGTTATATTGTGAATCTCTTGTGAAAGACTAAATTCCGTCACACATGCTGGGGAAGCCATGTGACTTTTGGGAGAGGCACTCCTAGTCTTGGCCCAATTAACTCAATTCCACAAATTGGCCGGCTTCTCTGCAATTTGCCAATCAAGAACAAAAACATACCTAGCTTAGACCACTTTATTAAAATAAAACGTATTTATAAACGCATTGAATAAACAGAACAAGTTGTTAAATTTGATTTTCCAATCAGGATGGTCACATTAATAACAGGTAAACCGGAAAAAAACAATCGCAGTTCCAAGAGCAGGTGAAACAGGAACTAAAAGAAAATTTTCACATCTAATACTTGTTATACTGCCTCTTTTAACTGCTGAAAGTTTTGGTCCTCGTGACCTCAATAAAGCCACTACAATTATTTAAAAAAAATTATTAAAACAATCTATACTACTACTCTCTTCGCGCGGTTTACCGGGATGCCCAATGTTACCAGCTGCCCGGAGCCACAATTGTGAGCGCTCAGATCCAGGTGGAGATAATGGACCTGAAAATGGCCACAAGAGCAATTGGTCGTATATTGGCGCGATTGAAAAGTAAATCAAACGGTTATTTCAGTTCTAACTGTTCTGGAAGGACGCGTGGTTGTTGCAGCTGGTTCACCCACGCCCGCCCAATAGGTCAGTTTGCTGAAGTCAATCCGTCGGGTTCTGTTTTGATGTTGGATAGCGTCGTTTCTTCAAACACCGTTCTTCCGTTTTTTCTCTGGCCTCGGACGGACGGACTTCTTGGCCATCCGTTAGCTTTTAAAAACCTTATCTATCTCTAGGGTATTATCTATGCTTTCCATTAGAGACACCATTGTTCAGCGGCTTCTCAATAATCTCCCCCCCCTTCATTGCTTCTCGGGCATTAAGTGACCCCCTCGGTTCCACGTGAATGCCAAGACTATGTTGTTTAATTCCCACAAGATTGGTGAAGAAAGAACCCTTTTCTTGTGTAGAATTAGCACATTCTCTGTACTTTTTATGATGCAGAAATCTTTGGTCTTAGTGACCCGAGTAAACGGATCGTCATTGAAGAGATGGCAAACACGGACTAGAGACGGTGGTTTTTCCTGCTTACAAACAATCTTACCCCCCACCCCCTCTCCAGGTACCGCAACTTCCGAACCATGTCTGTGCCCTCCCGCGGCGTCCAGTTTGCGGCGTTGGCAGTCGACCCGACTGGCGACCTCGTGGCCGCGGGCGCCCTGGACTCCTTCGACGCCTACGTCTGGTCCCTGCGCACCGGCCAGCTGCTTTCCATCCTGACGGGTCACACCGCGCCGGTCTCCAGCGTCGGCTTCAGTTCCAGCCTGGAGGGTATCAGCGGGGGCCTCGAGGTGATGACGGCGGGTTGGGATGGGTGCGTGCGCACCTGGAGTCTGGCTGACTGCGCGGCTGCAGCCACCTCGGGCGCTGGCAAAAATGAGGTCGCTGGCTGCACCGTCATGGAGACCATCACACTGCCGAGTGACGGTAAATGCCCCCACCCGCGCCCACCCTTTTCGTGCTAGAGCGGAAAATGATGATACTCCGCCTTCACGGGGTTCAGGTTGCAAACCAACGATTAACCTACACCACAGGGGACTGTTTAACTTTATTATGATGCAGCAGCCGGTTTCCGCCCCCACCCGACGAACACCAGGCATATCTTGTGGGGATTCGAACCCAGGGTGAAGATGCTGTCCGCGACACCATCAGGCCACGTCTTAATGTCACCCGTTTACCGCAATGACAACAAAAACACCTACCAGTATTGTTCACACCTCTTTGGGGTAGTTGGATTGTGGAAAATCCCACGAAAGAAGCAGCCTAGAGTCGCTCAAACGACTACCTCGTACCTCGTATTGATCATTCGCCTCACGTTCTTGGTTGCACCAACCCCCACTGGAGCGACACGTCTAACATTCATATTTGATTAGAACAGTTGGGATAGAGTATGGGACGCACTTCTAAACCATATCTATCTACTTTTGGGCTTCAACTGATCAAGACAGAGAGAAGGAGTGAATCTGTTCTTATGTGTTGTCGACTTTAGACTGTTTTGGCCCATGTCAAAGTCATTTCAACTGTGGGAATTCCACAAGAATTACACGAGAGCTCCTGTTAGGTGTTTCCCTGATTCTAAATGTAAACTCTGTTGCTCCTGCCTACCTTTCGCTCTTAAATCTAATTAATGGGAAAAAAAGGGAGACATCGGGTTTGTTTGCTACCTAAATGGCAAGAAAGCGAGGCTTGTGCCGCTCCGGTGCTTTTTAAGTCGATCCAATAAGTCTGCAGTCGAAAATCTCGCACAATGCTCCATTTTACTTAACCGCCTCACGGCCCCTTGTATGGTGGTAAAAAAACGAGGTGATGTTTTCAACATCAGCCTCTGGCACACCCATTACCAGAACTCTCAGCCACGCGGCATAAGGCCCTGATTTAAAACAAAACTCGCATTTTCCTCCAGGCACTGCGCTTTTAGGAGAGACATAAGTCGATTAGGTAAATGACCATCCATTTATTTTCGGTGGGTTTGTCACTTGTGCGCCTTATCTGTAGTCCGCGGGCCTCGTTTATTTTCTTAATTTTCCCATCTTTTTCTCCTTCCCAGTCATCTGTACGGCATATCGCCAGGACGGTCGCGAGCTAGCCGTGGCCCTGCTGAACGCGACCATTCTCTTCTTCGACCCCTCCGAGGGACGTCAGCTGGGCAGCATCGAGGGCCGTTGTGACCTTGACGTCGCCCAGGTCGCCGCTGAAGACCTCGTGACGCCTCATCGAGCCGCCAAAGAGAGGTGCGCCCCAGTCCACCTGTTTGTTCTTTTGCTTGTTGGGGGCAGGCATCACTAGGAAAAGCTGTCTTCCAATGCGTTTACGAATCTCTGGAAAGAGCACTCCCCATTCGTGATACAACTATAACGTGTTCTTAGACCGAGGTCGAGCTGTGGCGTGCGATAGACCTAGCGGCGTGCGCGTCTCTAATCATCCAGCGACTTTGAGGCTACCGGGTGCATCATCCGGAATTCACTAGTCAGTCCGACTTCCATGTGTAGCTCCTTCGAGGTTGGTTAAGTGCTGCGTGATGCACCATCCACTTCCAGCTCTTCGGGTGGTTACACCGGCGACACCACATCCTGGGCAACATTTCCAGCAGTCTCCATGTAAAGACAAACAGACAAAGCTGGCTCATTCTCATCTGGCCTCATAAAGAAACCAAGATCCTGTTCCCTGAGGACCGCGGATGGTTTGGGACAGACATTATGTTGGTGCGCCATTAAACCCCGTAAAGCTTTGTGCTTTGTAACGAAAGGCACCCTGGGCCATACAATAGCAAAAATTCACACATGAGTGCGCTTTTTTATTGCAAGAGGTGTTAACTAATTCAGCTTGCATTTTCGTGCAGTTTTCGTGCAGATAAGGCATAGCTTTACCCTTTGATCTTTCATCTCCCAGTGGGTTCTTATTTTGATCGGAATCACTTTGGTCTCTACTAAAATTACACTCCATCTTATCGAAATGTAGGCTATTCTACATTCCCGGCCATCACAGAACACCCAACGTGCATTCTTTACCTTCTGTTTTTCCCACACGGCGGATCGTAAATGATGATTATTTGCTGTCGATTCCTCAACGTCTTTTCTTCTTCTTGTTTCAATCGAACACAGGAAATTCCTGTCTATCGCCTACTCCACAGACGGCCAACACCTGCTGGCTGGCGGCGAATCCAAATACGTCTGCCTCTACTCGATTCCGGACAGGCTTCTGCTGAAGCGCTTCGAGATCACCCTGAATATGTCGCTAGAGGGCGTTCAGGAGGCCCACGACCGCCGTCGTTTCCTCTCCAACTACGGCGCCGAAGCCGCTGCTGCCAAGGAGGACGGCCGCGAGGCCCTGCCACTCCCGGGGGTTCGCACGGGGGATGACCACAGCCAGCGATGGTGGCGCCCCGATGTCCGCGTTACGTCGGTTCAGTTCTCTCCAACCGGTGCGCCCTCCCCATTATCTATCCACACCTGTCTCTATCTGAGCAACATTGAATTTTCCCGCTGGGGGCGGGCTTCCTTAAAGTCGGTTCGTAAAGTCCCCTTATTGGTTGAAGGAGCATGATGCGTCAACGGGCCATTAGAGACGCCTTGGCACTCCACGCCCTCCCGCCGATGCCCGCGAGCCCATGATTTTAAAGTTCTCTTAACCGAATACATTGTATCAATTTCAATTGTAATCGGTTCAGCCACCTAGAACTTTCATCTTTGGGATGCGGACTTTTAATTCCTTTTCATAATGTACTTTACTGGCTTCTGTGGTTGGTTGCATTCTTGGGTGGACCGCTTCCTATTTGTGATGCCATAACGAGGGAACACGGAGTGCGTGGGAAGGCAGTGGTACTAGACCGAAATCGGGCTATGGACATGCGATTGGCTGGGTGTAGCAGCGTCTGTAATCCTGCTACTCGGGTGGCGACAGAAACCAGCTGACCCCATCGGATGACCCCCACGGCCATGAAGCATCCACGAAGCCGTTTCATTCTGAAGCAGGCAAAGCAAGGACGTACGATGTACGTCCTTGTCGTCAACCGCACATGTACTTCCATCTGCCGTCTAGTCATTTTTGCCACCAGTCTTCCGTCAGTTATACGAGACAAATTCTCTTTCGTCATGGAGTAGATATTTATTTCCAAGTAAAAAAACCGTATAAAACATTGGGCGGAATAGGATCACCTTTTGTCCTCATCTGTGTATCATTTCTATTTGTTAATTTTTTCCCAAGAAAAGGCAACGTTCATTGTCCGCAACCATCACACGCAGGGTTTATCTTAACTACCAATCATGTACGTGCCAGTGAAACAGAAAGCTCCTGATTAATAGACAAACGCAAACGATTCCATCGACCAACTGAACCACTCAAACTGGGCCGTTTTGGCGCTTCTGCACGTCCACTGGAACAATCGTTTTGAATTTAAATTCCCACCTTAGCATTCCACGCATCGGTGACTGTGCGACCATTGGACGTCACATGTACAATATTCTAAAGCATCTTCATTGAAGCATCATCTATTAGTCCGTGTAGTCCTCTGGCAGAGGATGGCCACACGAAAAACAACCCGGAAATGGGTTTACCCAAAGACAACGCTTTACCACCGAATCTACCCTTTCTAGGTGACGCATTTGCAGTGACGGCAACAGAAGGCGTCTTCGTCTACGCCCTGGAGAAGGCCGGTCTGAGTAGCAACATCCTTGGCGGGGTCAACAGCTGGCTCTTCGACGCCGTCGGCACCGACGAGGACACCACGCCGAGCAACGCGCGCAACCACATCGCCGAAGGCAACTTCGCAACCGCCCTCGACATGGCCCTGCGCCTCCAGCTCCACGAACTCATCGAAGAGGTCATCGAGGCCATCCCACACAGCCAGAGTAAGAATACAATTGGGGGGCCGATTGAGACTCATTTGCTGAACACCAAGATTAAGATTTGTTTTTGGTTGCATCTGATTGGATGTTTCGGTGAGCCCAGGATCCCCCAGTACCTGGAAGAGGTATGAAGTGATTCCTGTGGAGCCGTTTTTTTCGTGGGTCTATCTGGAAGGATAGTCCCAAGGTCATTAATGCCTCGAATATGTAGGAGGTGATTTCGTCGTTGTCTTCTGACGAATACGTAAATAGATGGGCACGCTTTCGCGTGGTTGAGATCGGCATTTTCTGACATTCGGGGGGCGGCGAGAAGCACGCTTGAAGCGAAATCTAAATGTTCGAAGATTTAATTTCATGTCCCAATCTTGCTGATTCCCCAACGGAATTTCAGCGCATCTTCTTTTTTTCTCATAAACGAAAAATAACATTCCATCCAATTTAGTAAACCCAACGGATTGTCATGTACTTCTGGAATCCTCCTGTAGGCTGTCATGTCCAATAGCAGCAGTGGTAGAAGTAGGACAAAAACCAGTTCCCTTCTCTTACCCCCTTCCCTTCTCGTGGCCTGTCAGACCGACTACTGGACTCTTCTCCTCATCATGCCACATAACACATCACACACCCACTTAGTGATGACGACAACTATTTTTTCCGTCGTAATGTGTCATGCCATTTCTTTGCCCGAAGACGGCGAATTCCAGAAACTTGCGGGTTTTCGAGACAATTACGTAATGTATTTTCGATGCTACAGTCAGGAGCGTGTCGTCTGTTGTAGACTTTATATTTCACGGTGACCTTATGTGCCTGCTAGAGGATGCACCAGCTTCATGGATGATGTCGCGGTTTAGGAGATCAAGTCATCAAGAGTTGTCTTCTCCATCACAGCCAGGTCGGAACAGGCTGTTGTCCGGTTCTGGCTCCAGCGCGCATTCACAGGCCCTACGTGTCGCCGTTAATCGTAGCTGCCCGTCGCTCCGGCGCTGCCAACCTGGGCGTAGCGGTGACGACGAGAGCCGTCGGTTTGAAGGGTCCGTGTCTGGTCGGCGTTGTACGCGGGCGAACCACTGCAGCCCGGGAGGAAATGATTTGCGGTGGCCCCTCGACCAAAAGCCGAGTAATGCTGTCAACTTGTAGGCGATTTGCGCGCGAAGACAATACCGCAGAGGCTGCAGCATCACGGGGTTTTCATACCACAAAGGAAGACAGCGACTACTAACGAAAGGTTAATCTTTCTGCGACATTCTAGCCTAGGGATATCATTGTCACAGAGGAGTTCAGATTTTTTCGATTAATGATGCCACACAAGCACTTGAAACGAGTACCAAGACGTCTCCATGGCATCGTCGATCAGCTGTCAAAAGCAGCTCAGTACGTTCAAGGATTCGGGTCGACTGGCGCAAAGGCACGCGGCCTGTTGCCTCGGCTCCACACGCCCCACTCTCAGGCCCTCCGTGTCCGCTATAATCGTACCTGCCGCGTCCTCATCGTAATGGCGAGAGGCCGCCGTAGAACGTGGCCGAACCACCACTACAGCCGACAGCTTCTCAGTGTTTGCACAGCGACGTCTCTTGTTTCGTCGTTGGAGAGCTGGTTGCGCCATTCTGATTTAGAGATTCGTCGGCGACAACAGTGATAGAGTACCTCCAATGTCCACGTGCCTTCGATGCGCACTGGCCAGGTTTCGGATTTGACTGCTTGCATCATGAAATGTTGGGAAATGTTTCCGAAGGTCGATCTAATTGTGGCCCCACGAATCGCCCTCCTGGCGGCGTCGTCGTCGTCGTCAATGCGCATATGAAATTCGTCCTTCGACTGACTGTTGTGGGGCGCCTTTTTAGCACTTCTACTCCTACCAGGTACCCCAGACACGCCCTGAGAGTTGTACAGATGTTGCACCCGTCTCTCGGTAGCGCTTTGGGGTCATGCCACCCGGTGTATCTCCCACTTTCGAAAAACGCGCGCTAAGACGTAACCCTTCCGTGCCATCAAGAGGGTTGCCTCACAATTCCCAGGCCGCACGGGGATCTCCTGGGGACTTCGTGCAATAGTCATCCTTTTCTGTGTTTAGCGTCTGCTACACATTCCTCCGCGTTGGGCGCGATGGCCAATTGTGTTTACATTTTCTAAGCATGGAAAAGTCCCTCCGGCCTTTGGCTACCATCTCACCTCCACGAAAAAACGCGCTTTCCCGAGCCACCCCTCTTTCACGAATCTTAACAGCGTGCAACGATGCGTAGCAACGTTTACTAAAACACACGATAGTAATCGAAGCCGCGCCCACCCGCCCACTCGTTTGTCGTTTGTGTGGTCATCTCCCACGAGGGGATTAGCCGGATGTGGCAGTTGATGCAATTTGCTGCAAGAGTCATGGGATTCACGTACAGGCGACACCCCCCCCCCCAACCTCACCGTATTGGTTTAATCGGTGGGAAAGTCACGCTTTGCGGGGAGTGATTACGTGAAAGCGGACTAGAGCCCGGTGGCCCGCAGTCTGTCTTGGGAACAAGAACGGGACCGCAATCGCAGACTTGGTTTTCGAGCGTTATTCATGAGCTGCCGCGTTCAGTGACGAAGCCGGCTCATCGTGCAGCCACTCGTTGTGAAATGCAGAGGGTTTTCGGGTTTTTCGAGCGGAATCGCCTCTCCGGTGCTTGAATGTCGCTGAAAATTTCACCCGCCAAGTCTACCACATCTTCGGCGAACAGCAGTCTACCCGCACATGGTTTATCCCACCATTCACCTGGTCTTGCCGCTCACAACTACCCAGAGCTGCAGATGAGAGTTGACTGCTAGGTGGAGACGACAGCACGGTAGATTGACAGGTCCCGCGAATAGCAGACACGCTTTGTTTCCCTTTGTCACACGCCCCCCTAGGGAAGATGTTGTTCAGCTCGCGGTGATAAATGCAGACCCAGGGAGACCGCGGTCGGATGTTTTAGGGCGTTGTACGCCGAGACCGCCGTCGGATGTATTGTTCCCAATCGGTTTGGGTCACTTCTATGGCTTCCGACTCGCGATTTGCGTCTTAATTCGCTGCGTGGTGCGTGCATGTCTGACTACAAATTCCATCGACACGTATTACATTTTCTTTTAATTGATCTTTGATGATTATGAGAATGATGATAGCGATTATATTATTCAACCAGATGCTGACGGCATACCTTCAAACGCATTGCCGTGACCAACCCAAAAGCCACCACATGCCCACACATGACTGCAATCTACCGGTGTTTTATATTTTCATTTGTCTCTGGTGGGGCTTCCCCCCCCCTCCCAATACCTAATTGATTCAACAACAGAGCGTACACTAGATGGTTCATTGGCCGGTTGGTGGGCGTATTCTGGCGGAGAGGCCTAGCGCCTCCATCCTCCATCCCCGCCCGTCTTTGTATTTGTAAGCCGCCCATCAAGTGCTGGTGGCTTGCGTGCTGAATACTAAAGTCGGATTTCGTCTAATTGATACAAGTCCGTGTTTTGCGTGACTTTGATTTGTGTGTGGGCGGGGGGGGGGATGCCTGGGCAATAGCGGCGCCTCTTGAGGAATTCCCATTTCGTGTAAACAAATTCTCATGTGATCCGATGGTGGAGCGGCTAGCATCGGGATTAGTGATTGGGCCTGGGTTCGACTCCCGTGTCAGGATGCGCCGTCGTGCGCCTGTAATCCAGCAACCAGGAGGCTATCGGATTGCGGAAGTCAGCTGCATCATCCGCAATTTAATCTTGCGAATTCCACGTGTGGTCCTCGTTTGTTGGATAGTGCAGGGTCCCCTTAGTCCTCCTGGGGGGGTGCACTGTAGACGCCGCCTGGAAGCCCCCCGGGAACCGGTTTATCCTCTAGCACAGTGGTACTCAAACTGTGTGTCGCGAGAGATGCCCAGGTGTGTCGCGAGAGTTTTGAAAAATATTTAAAAATGCTAGGGTTTTTGAACTCCGACAATTCGATGAATCTACTGATATCTGCGGAAAAGCTCAGCTTCTTGCGTTCATCCGCTTCATTAAAAATGATAAATTCATAAATGGATTAGTTAAAGAACACAGTCGCTGATGACATCATGTCCACACTGATAAGCCTTCAATTAGCAATTCACCATTATTTTGAATCACTTAATATCGACGAATATGACTGGGTGATCAACCCGTTTGGAAGCAACCAGACATCAAATGTTTCGTGTCAAGAGGAAGAAGAGCTGATCGAGTTGAGAAATGACAAATGCCATCGACTGGGATTCGCGCTAGAGTCTAGCAGGAGAATGATGCGCCAAAATACTGACAATGTCAATAGCCCGTTATCTAGACAACGCGCTGAACGAATTATTTCCGCCGTGAGTGCGGGGTATACCCGAACCAAACTACCGCTAAAACGTGGCTTCTCCATCATAATCACGGGGTTGGCAGGCGTTGGTGTTCGCCAAACAGGAGCCATTATCCGTCCTCTGCCGCGCGCTTCTCGTGTTTACATACCATTTTTATTACCCAGGACTTTTGTAAACGCGGGAATTGGGGTATATTTTGTTTTTGGATTGGAAGTATTCGAATCTTGAAAGCGGACTGGCGTGCCCAGCTCTTCAGCAACGAAATAAGGCGTCAATCCTTCTACCACGCCGTCGGCTGCAGTGGTTCGGTCACGTTCTACGCAGAGCTTCTAAACCTCTGTCGTTCGCGCCCGCCATGCACAGTTTGGCGCGGTCATCGCGAAGGTGAACTGAAATTCTGGGAATTCTGACCAATTATCGTTGTGCGTCGCTGGAAACAGTGCTGGATCACTCTGTGTTGCGCCCCGCACGTGTGTTGCGACGATTCGTGGCATTCACGAGGCCGACTCATCCTCTAGCAGGTGAGTAGAGTCGCGCCAACCCAGCTTCACTCTGACCAACGCCGAGTCAAACAACAGCCACTGCAAGCCCAATCCATTTCCGTGGATGTGGAGCCATCAAATATTTATGTACCCTGGTTTATTTGATTTGGCTAAAAAATGATCAAATACGTGCTCCTGTCAAACACTGGGCGCCTTAACGTTTTGCGGGGTCGCATAACATCGCCATTCCCGTATTGGTGCCTTATTTTGATGTCATCAGCTGACTGTTTTCTACACGCCCAACATGTAGCGAGTTCAGGTGCTTTGTTTATTTTAAAGCATTAAGTAATCCTGCATTCAGGGTACATTTTCTCTAGATGCATTAAGCAGCTACCCCTTAACTGTTCCTGAAACTGAATGGACATGTATTATATGTTCGCGATTGCCTAATAGATTCCCTGTCATTCTTACAACCCCCACCCCAAAGTCATACCCCTTACAACGCCGCCGGTGCCCGCCCTGCTTTTTTTTCGCTAGCTCGACCAACCGAGTCAACCGTTCGTCGCGTGGGGCGCATTGCATTTGTTTCTCACGCTGAGGAAAGGGCGATGCCCATTTTGTCCCCTGATTCCTAATTATAATAGCCACACATTCAAGTGCACAGGCATGCGCCTCTCTTGGGGTGGCCGGCCCAGTGGGTAGCCCTGTCAAGCTGAGGCGTGTAATTGAACAACGTGGAGGCTGGCGTGATCCGAAGTCTAAGCAGCCAGTTTTCCATGGGTGGCTCTTCCCTACGCGTTGGCTCAATGTTTAATGATGATCCGGTGTCAGCTTCAGGTGGCACTGCAGGGGATGTCGCCACCTCTCCAATATACCCATGACATCTTCAGTGCTAATGCTCTAGTCGCAAGAAAACCAAGTAACCAATTAGGTGCCCTCTAGAGGTTATACATTGGACTTCTGTTGGGGATGAACGAACGGGGCGCAATATTAGAAATAGGACGGAATAAGATGACGGCTTAATGGAGATCTTTAAGATCGGGTAGTCATTGGTACAGATTTTGCGTTCGCATCTGAGCCGCGCTAGAGTCATGTCGGCTGGTACTTTTTCAAACGGTGGAACCGTTTTCTCACACTTCTTTCGAGTTTTTCAGATGCTTTCTGTACCCACGAGATATCTGGGGAATCTGTGGTCTGCTTTTCTGATTGCGTGCTTACCGAAGTCGCATTTTAGCCACCATGATGGCTCAAATGTTGACCAAATTTGGGACACTGCCCTTCTGTCTGTCTGGTATAGCAATGCCCGAAGCAGCCTCCTTTACCATATGCGCACTTACTTCGGGTGACAATATATCGAAAAAAAACTATTTAGACTACCGTCCTCGTCTACCATCAACCCCAGTTCTTCCCGACTTTCCTAATTATGTTTCGCTGTTCGACGGATGATTAATACTGGCTCTTCTTCTTCTGGCATTCCGTTGGTGTTTAAACTCGCATGCCGTACTGGCGGGCACACGTTTTCACTCTGCTGCCACCCTGGGCGATCCTCCCCACTGACACCCAGGGTATCGGAATTTTTTCTACCTTCCTCCTACCCCCCTCCACCACCACCCAGATTCTTCATCGTGACCCATGACGCCCGCAGCACCAGAAAAAAGGCCATCTGTCTTGAATCTGGAACGACATCCACAGTTCGCTTGTGCGTCGCCTGGTTCACGGAGGTAGAGTGATGGTGGTGGCGGTTGTTGTTGTTGTTGTTGTTGTTGTGGGGGGCGTGCACTGCCCACATTCTCCATCTATTTCACCCATTGTTACTACTCCAATCAAGCGTGCGAGGGGAGGGGGGGGTGTTGTTGTCGTTATCTAGGGCTGGAGGGAGGCGAAAGAGAACAGTGATATGCCCATTAAATTATGTTGTGTCTCCTCTGAATTACGAAGTTCCTCCAGTCATTAATCTCTCGGTTAAAATAATCCAGTCGTAGTGGAATGTCCGCTTCTGCCACTGACCTTGTGGAATACCCCTACCAAATGTGCCAGGGTACCCGTTTTTTTTAAAATTCGGATTTTGTACCGAATGCCATACTAGTTTTCTTGCGTTTTAACTGGAAGTAATCATTTATGGGTTTAGGAGGAAGATAGGATGCAGCCGCGTGGGTGGGAATTCGACTTCATCTACTTCTTCTTCTACTTGCAGGTTTATAACACCAAAAGGATTGTGAGTAATTCAATGGCGAGAGATGCAAACTATTTCTTTCCTTATCGAGATGTATAGTTAATTGTCTACATGAACAAAATCCGTCTTGGGGCTTTGTATCCCGTTAAAACCAGACCCGCGGTTGGGCCTAGAGGTCTCTTGAGAATGGGACTTTGAGTCATTCACCATCTTGGTGCAGTTTTTAGTCGCAGTAGTTGTTGCAGTCATTTTTATAGCACGTTCGCTGGACTATTTCCGTGTGTATCCACGATTAATCAGTTTAAATTGATTCCATTGTTTGGGCCACCAGCCCAGGGTCCAACGGCTGCAGGTGCTAAATGGGATCCAGTTGTTGGTCTGATTGTTGTAGGCTAATGCGTGTGTAGATGGTTTATTCGGACCGCGGGCAACATGAATATGTGTACTTGTACCGAGCAGAGGGTCAGAACAGACGATTTGTTGTCCACACGTGTTTGCGATAAATCAATAGGCCCAAAAGGACCTTTTTATCGGGGGGGGTATTTGTTGATTACTTTCCTGATTGTGGTAACAGCACCCAGACCCACTGAAATATCGTTCAGCTCACACAAAGTGTATTCCCAATTTCTTTCGGTTGCAGTCAACTACATAACTCGCCGTTTGCCGCTGGGCCAGGTCATCCGCTGCCTCGTGCCTTTCCTCGCCCGTCAACTGGAGGGAAATTCACGGCACGTCGCTTTCTACATGGCCTGGACCGACACCGTCCTGCAGGTACGCTCGCTTCTTTGTTCTCCTCCTCCCTCTCCTCCCTCTCCTCCCTCTCCTCCCTCTCCTCCTCCTCCTCCTCCTCCTCCTCCTCCTCCTCCTCCTCCTCCTCCTCCTCCTCCTCCTCCTCCTCCTCCTCCTCCTCCTCCTCCTCCTCCTCCTCCTCCTCCTCCTCCTCCCTCCCAATCTTTCCGTCTCTGTTCAATGGTTATAATGCTCCGAGTTGGGGGCATAATAATGCGCCGTTTTGGCTGACAACAAAGACCAACATGCTCCGAACACAACTCCCAGCCCGTCTACTTAAACGTGGCGCCAGTCGGTATGTCCCAGTCCGTCAAACCAGCTCCACTCTCCTGCCGAACGATCAAGCGAAGGAGGCAGCGCCAGGAAGGCGTTCCGCCAACTGTGCCCAACCCTGTGGGGCCTTCGCATCTACCACGCGGCTGTCCGCCCAATCCTAACAGAATGCTGCGAAACCTGGCCCAAGCGCGTCGAAGACACCAGGCGATTGGAAGTATTGTTGTATCAATGTTGTCGTCGACTGGCGTAACCAGCTCTCCAACGACGAAACGAGAGACGCCACTGAGCCAACACAGAGAGGTTGTCAACCCTACTACAGCGTTGTCGGCTTCAGTGGTTCGGCCACGTACTACGTCGACCAGACTCGGGCCTTTCAAACGGGTTCCTCTTGCTGCCACCCTGCCAAGGTTGGTGCTGCCAGACAAGAATCTGCTCCGACATGGCTGCCTCTGATCGCGGTGCACGGGCGGCCACGATTCGCGACATGCTTGAAGCCTGTTCATCCTATTGTGGGAGATGATCGCGACAAAGAAGAAGAGGAGGAAAAGTTTGACATCTGAAAGGCGTACATGAAACAAGACATGGCCGCATGCAAACACGACCCTGATTATTTGAGTTTTTTAAAAGAATAATCTTAATAGCTTTATTGAGGTCACGAGGACCAAAGCATTCAGCTTAAAGTGATGAACATGCCCAGCCTCCTTACCGCGACTCCCAATACGTACCCTGGTGCCAATCCTCAATTATGTCGACCTATTTCTTGGAAGAATGCTTGTCGTAATTTGATGCTGTGTTTCCTCCACTCCGATGCCACTTACGCCAATGTCGCCTTTAAACTTAAATTGCTCATTTGTGCTTCTTAACCCTAACGCCCCCATGCTATGATTGACCGATCGATTCTTCGGAACGCTTTCCGGCGACGAAGGATGTGATGGGGGGGTTGTCTTTGTGTGTGTTGCAAAACAAGGCAGCCTTTGAAGAGTGGGCTCTTCCGAAACATCCACGTCCCTCCCGATAGATGATCAACCGGGTTAATATAGCGAAATATTAATATTAATGAATGTGGCCGCCATAAGGGTTTGATTAACCTTCCGTGTAAGGTGTTTGGGTTTCGTCCCCAGCGCCGCCATCATTTGATGGAGAAGGGGGAACCTCTGCTAATCTGCGGGGGTCCTGATGGTAGAGGAGAACGGTCTCTATATCATGTCAATGGGATATAATAAGTGGTGTATTTTGTAGGTGCATGCGGCCACTGTTCGGGCAGCTTTGGCCAACGCTGCCCGTCCGCGTTCCACCGCAAAAGACCTCTCTGCAACCAAGCTCCTCGGAATCGCCGAAGACGACGTTGAAGCAGTGGAAGCGCAGCTTAAACAACCCGGCGTCCTGATTGAACTGGGCGAATGGAAGGCCTTCGAGGCTTCGTTGGTCCGACTGCAAGCCGGTCTGGAGTCGGTGAAACAATCCCTCTTACACAGGTAATCAAACGGATCATTTAAATCATGTATTCATAACTTCTTTCGCCCAATGTCGTACACGTTGTTGTTGTTGTGTTCGGTTGACATATGCCACAGGGGGATTTAGTCAATTTTGGTAATCGCCAAATGCCTGATTCATAAGTGTTAGCAGCGCTTTGACTTCATGTGGTGACAGAGCAAAATAGAAGCCGAAATGCAAACCAACCAATATCCCAGTGAATTAGAAAGGAGGATGCCTTTAATTCGTTGAATTAGAGGTTCCATGCGAGCGTTTAAGTAAACGCCTCGCGTGGGGTTCGGGGTCAATTGAACACAGAACCAAACCCCCCAATTGCAGCGTTATTTGGGCGAGGCGCGTTTCAGGATAACGGCTGATTCGCTGGCTTTCTTGGAATGAAGGCACGCTGACATCACAATTGCCAGTGAAGGTCACGTAGTAGCCTACAGACGCTAACAACCCAGTACGCCATTGGCCGGTTGTTTCATGGCAGCACCATTGAAGTCGTGTTATCCTTGGGTAGCGGACAGCCGCAAAAGTCTGATTTGATTATTTTCTGCCTAGACTCGACGGTCTCGACTCCACTTGGAGTTATCTCGCCCAAATCGCGCGTCTCAACCGCGCCAACCGCGAGTTCCCCCTCCACCAGGCGCAGACAGCGAGGAGGAGGAGGAGGCGGAAGAGGGGGGCGCTGAGATGGAACACCCGAGTGAGGCGGCTGTAGCATCCGCTTCCTTCCAGGTCGATTTGGACGCAAACGAGGCTGATCGGTCGCTGAAGTCGACGAGTTCCACAAAGACGCGGTGTGGAGGCCCGAAGCGAGCTACTCAGAGACTCAATCCCCCATCGCCAAAGACCCGATCCCCGAGAAAGAGGCGCGCGGCAGTTGCTTTGTAATGGACTTGCGTCTGGGCGCGCGTGTGTAAAATAGACTCACATTAACCGCAACTTCCCTTTTTTCGCTACTGAAAAGTCATATGATGATAGTTGGCTGTTAAATTTCTCGTGGACACACTAGGTCTGGATTCCCCACCAATTTAGCCTAGTTCGATTTGAAGATTGGGGTGATTACAGGCGCCGGGATCTCTGAGCGAAAACATATCCTGGTAACCATTCGCTCCATCCCTCCCTCCCCCCACGTCGCGTTACATCGTCAACAACAACACCACCAGCCGCACAAGTATCATCAAGTTTGACCTAGGAATTAGGAAAATCGTGGAAATATGGAGGCGTTCCCACGGATGAGAAGAATTGCGGGAAATGCACAGTGGCTACTTTGGTTAATTGCGCGACCATTCATCAAACTGTTGAAGCGGTATCAAATGTGCGAGCGATAAACTTATGCCAACAATGCTAGCTTTCACTACATTGTCCCAAAATATCAGCTTTTAAAAGTATTATACTACTTATGAACAACCCACCAGAGTTCCTGGTAAAATAGGGGAAATTAGGGATCCTAGAGTTGCGATATGTGTCCGTTCTTGTAGGAATTAAGTGGCATAGCCTTTGCGCTGGAGACAGACGATAATAGAAGGAGAGGCAGAAAGTAACGATTCACGAAACGAACTGCGGTTTCCCTACTGGGGTGTAGGGATAAGCCACTTGGAAACGAGATTATTTGAAAAAATCCCACGCGAATTGGAGAGACCCTGGGCTAAGACTTGCATTCAGCAACAGGTCATAACATAGCGATAGGTGGTAACATAATGAATTGATGAGACAACTACTGTCGTGATCTCAGACCAGATTTTTCCAAAAAAGCAAGGTATACATACACCAGCCTCTTTGTACTTACGATCATAACTCAAAGATTGGTGCACTATTGGCGTTGGCTGCATTTGCGTGAATGTCAAGGTAGTCACTACAATTTCTACTCTTCAATCGCGAAACGGACTTATTGCTCTTTAAGATCGATCTTGTCTGGCATATATTTTAATTGCTACCATCTTTTCAACATAACCAGTATTGGAAAAACGAACTAAAATCCATTATTCCGTTTCTTTTTCCACTTACGGCATATTCAATGTCATAAAATGTTTTATTACATCTGGCGGCAAAATAAACGGTCTTCTAAAGTCAACTTGGAAACCCCTAACGAAACGACGTTCCCACATCGCATCAGACAGTTTAATGACATCGCATCGTAACTCAGGAATTCTTCACAGAACCATGGCGCTACATTAATGCCCCTTATTGTACACACCGGTTCTGGGGGGAAGTATGTTTATGGGCCTGCCCACACATGGCTATGAGAGGCGCTTGCTTCCCCATATTAAAGGATGAAGCGGCAGCTGAAGGGGGCATGGCGGATTGGAGGCGTCGACGCCCGGCGATGTGAGGCCGATTCGGCGAAGATTGAGGTGCAGATCTGGTGCAAGCGGCGCTTTGACGTACCGATCCAAGTATTTCTGTGCACACACACACCCGTGGTCAAATACTCCCTGCTCTCCGCGACGCGAAGTGGCCACGTGGGTTAGCATTTGACGGCTTGCAGAATGAAGGACGCAGAAATGTATTCGCAGGCTGTTGTCTGCAGTTGGTGCAACACCTCCACGGTGTCGTCGACACTCAGACGAACTCCGTCCTTCAATTGACCCTTCTGGAGGTTGGTGGACCGTTTGGAGGGTAGACGGGTTGAACGGCAACAGATTATCTTCATTCGCAGGAGAATGAATAAGAGAGGTCCACATGGATCAGTGTTTCTCAAAATCTTTTCACTTGCGACACATTTGGGATATCTGAAAAGTTTCGCGACACATCTTAAGTAAAAAAAACTATTTTGGTTAAACATTATTTTCAACGTTTATTTTTTAATGCGATGGGTAGGCTTGATTTCGAGAGCAAATAAGGTTGAAACGTGGCTCTAATGTTGACAAACAAACACGCATTTCGTCGTCAAGTCGAAGGAGTCGCGCTCTCTTTTTTGATTTGATTTCAGTCAAAGCTGAAAATCCGAATTCACAAAACCATGACGACGCGAACGGCAAAATGATCTTGATTGCTTTCTAACTGATAGCTGGAAACAACTGCTTCAGGGAGAGCCAAATTTCAGGAAGTTTGAGATAGTTTGTAATCTTGTTCGATTGAAGATTCTTTTCAGTAGCAAGCTTCTCAAAATATTCTCTTGGTTTTTCTTTGTGCGCTGGATGATTTGACTCATAATGTCGCTTCAATTTATTTGGAACCAGGGACTCATTGGACAAAGTAGAGTTGCAGATCAAACAATAAGGAACCTGAGCATCTTCTGGTCCAGATGCTATGAAACCATATTCGATGTACTCTTCATTGAACTTTCGCTTCGTTCCTTTTCGTTGATTCGGTATATTTTCTTTTACTAAAGAAATGTCGGAGTTCAAAACCCCCTGCATTTTTGAATATTTTTCAAAAATCTCGTGACACCTGCGAATCTCCAGTGTGTCGCGACACACAGATTGAGAAACACTGACAGGGATGGTTGAAGTGACCATTAATATGCCCGTTAGCTATAAAGAATCAGCTTCAAAATAAGGAGTACCTCCAAAAACCCAGAAACATGGGAGGTCAATGTAACAGGTCTGTGCTTTTGCCCAGATGTCTTATTTTCGTTTAATTTTCATTTATGAGAAAGATTTCAGTCGTTGTGGCAGGCGCACGTCTCTATCAAAATGTTACATTGCGCGATCGATTGTAAATTAACCCCCAAAACGCCGTCTGAGATACCGAGAGCGCTGCCAAATAATGTTTTGTTAATTGATTCGACCAAATTCACTCATTGAATGCGGCTATTTAAATGGAATACATAATTAGATTAATATCAATTTCATCTTTCGAAATCGCTGAATCGTACTCAGATTTACCGGACACTGGGTCTATTGGCTGTGACTGGGTTTTGTTCTCTATTTGCCTAATGAAAACGCCATGGTATTATCCGGTAGCATTAAATGGGGTGCTTTTTTTGGCCATTTATGCTCCAAGGTCCTCAACGGTCATTTAACGATCAAAATGAAAAAATCTTCGGATATATATAAAACTATTTGAGCTTACCCTAATGCGACCGACGCGATCAAAATTGAGGCGACGGCATCCATATGATCACTCTAGTGTAGCACGTTTTGTTAACGTAACGCCCTGGAATCTGGTTAGGAGGTGGAGGTGAAATAACCGAGCAAAGCGAACGGCAACGTTAAAAGACGATGAAGACAAATTTTGATGCGTTCTGCAGCATACAGTTCTTAGAGCATCGCTCGACTTACTCAGCAATCAATCACCGTCCTTCTTGCATGGGGTCAGCCAATCCGTGTATTTGATGAATCCTACACAATTAGAGGAACCTCAGTTTGGACGTGTAATAATTGAAAACTGGGTAGAGACCCCTGTACCTGTAGCACCCAACAAATATTGGGTAGGAAGTAAGACTTTGAATTTCCTGCTTAAATACGACTACATTGTCTCTATTTTATGCAGAAGCATACATATATGTCTGGTGTACTTTGGTATTTTGTTCAACATCTTCAATATGCAATAATTCAGATGTCTAAGCTATCCACGTATTTTTAGGTTTAATGCCTGTTTTATGTCCTCACAGAGCCGCCTCTGATCGTTTGGCACCTCCATAAAACAATACATAGGGCCACTAAGTCTGCTAAGTGGGGCGGATGCTCTGGCATAATAACCATTTTATTGCGCGCCAACCCCGACCATAGTTACGACTAATTATAGATTCTTGGTGAAAAAAGCAATTCCACACGACCACCAACACCACCACCATCCACATCGAATTGCTCTCAAGGGACGCGGCTTCTTTGAAATGCTTCCACCTTGACGTCGTGTCTCAAAGCAGGAGGTAACGTTAGGAAGGATTGCGATGTTCGACCTCTAGCTCAGGAATTGTCTGACCCCAACACGTTGCATGAACGTCCCCGAAATGATCATGGTACTTTGGTTGTCCGTGTTGCGGGCCTATTGTACTGCGAAAAAGGCGTAGTGGATAGGGACAAGCGATAGTCGCATCGGTGGCAATTGGTACAGCCCCGCGTGTACCGATGAAAGTCGTCGGGTCAATCTTTTATAATGAGCAAACGTCTTCTAAACCCAACGGAATCACTTCATCCACTTAAAATAGCCACGATAAGCGATTAGGCAAAAGCGAGTCAAATGGCGATGAGTGGATTGGGTGTACAAATAATCTTATACAAAACGTAATTGTTTAAAAAGACCTACCGAGGGAGGCCATACAAGATAACGGGTGAAACCACGCCTTATAAGCGTTATGATTCGTTCATGGCTGCGACGATGTGTTTACCAAACCATTTTTGGAGTGAGATGTGCCTTTCAGATTGGCTTTGTTTTGGCTTATGCTGGCCACACAGAGACAACAATTATACTGTCGCATAAGTCCTCTAGATTATTTGAAAATAGATTACCAACGATTGAGTGTACTGTTTTGTATGTGGTGCATTTAAATGCTGAACGTTTTGGTCCCCGTGACCTTAATAACTCGGCAATGACTTCTTTGTGTCGTGGAACCACCGCTTCGCGAAAATAGAAGTCATGTCAACTGTTTGCGTGTTTTTGCACAACAAAGATACACATGCGAGACGTTGAGGCTGTTGTTTGGGCATCGTTGCGGGGGGGGGGTATGTACTTGCCGAAAAGAGACGTCCTATTCAATACAGGGGGCATGCTCGTTTAAATGTCCATTGTCACGCCATAACCAAGGCTCCGGGCAATTTTTGTTTACGTGAATAAATTTGAATATCATGTTTGGGGTGCGCGTTGACGAAAAGATTTAATCTCGCAATTAATAGAGAACGTAATGCCCCATGAACTCGATACAATTATTTCACCGAGACGCATAACGTAAAGGATTCCACAAGTTTCTTGAACAGTAGCATTTTGAGATGGTTTGTTTAATGCAGTTTTTCTTCTTGTCCATTGGAGTTGTCTATCTATGCAAGACCAATTGAACGATTAATTGCTGTCCCTCACGGAAAAGGCTGTAACGGATCGCTTCTTTTGGCACGTGTTACGGATGAGGCCTTTCAATGGCCGACTTTACGATTTTTCTAAATTTAAAATACTTCCAGGGTTTATTTGGCCTTTCTTGCACGCTAACCTCTTTCTTATTTCACGTATTACTGTTAATCTTTTCTCAGATGTCGTTGTTGTCATGAAACAATATGCCCACAGAATTTCGCAAATTTGAAAATGAAAAGGAAGAAAGCAGAATTAATCAAGGGAAGAATCGTTTGAAAATCAATAATCTTCGCTTCCTGATATTTTGTTTGCTGTTAATTTTAATACGCATAGTTTTGGCCCCCGTGAACTCGTATAAAGCGAATACCATGTTAATTATTATTATTTAAGAGGAAAGAATGAAAAAAGAAATAATAAAATCTCCCATCCACGCAGGGTTTAGGGAATAACATAACAAATTCTTCAATCCCATTTTCACAATGGCGGACAATGCAGTATTTCATTTGGGCATAAAGAAAATACTAGCTCATTTCGTGCGAAGCGAAACATTTTCTGTTTTTCTTCGTAAGCCTTCAAATTCTTGATTTATCATACCCTGGAGTGGCTCCCTGAAATTGACAACAAAATGAGGAAAACAAAAAATATTTTTCTGGGATGCTAAATAATCATTGGGCACATCTCCCTAAATCGGCTTCCTTCTTCAGTGAAATTTGACAGCATTTCATTTTAGCATTTCAGTAATCTTGTTGGGGACCTAGCGTTTCAAAGGTTTCCAGGCAAGGCACTTAGCAGGCAAACACAATGTTTTCCATTTAATTGTGCTTGACATTAACCCTATAGGTCAAAAATCAAAGACTGCCGCCAAAACACGAATGCTTCCAAGACAGTCGATAACAAGAGCTGGATTTGTTTACTTCTCATCATTCAAATCACTTTTGTTCAATCATTCATTTGATGTTTTTAGACTGCACAAACTGTTAAAATACTTTATTTACAGGGCGCACAGAGAAAAAAAAATTCAATTTTTAAACTGCGCTGTTTAGTTTCAGAAATATATTGCGCTAGGTTATAAATCGATTTAGCTTGTATGTATTACTTTCAATCTGTCTTTAAGTTTTTTCGTTTAATGTCTTATTGCTCTACTTCTAAGGAGGCTGATACCCATAGACCTGTCAGAAGTTGACCGATTTATAATCTTGAAATTCTTAACCGATTAACGGTTTGACGGGTTTCCTGAATATTGCCGATATCAGTCAGATCGAGTTCAACTCTACCATAGACATTACAATCTCCGGCCCGAAATTTAAAAACATGTTCACCACTGCGGCGGCAATTTCAACGAGTGACTGTTTTATTGGCTGAGTAGATCGTTTGCCATAAGTGGCCCATAATTTGGAGTCAAAATCCGCCGATATTATCAATCAACTTCAATGTCGTCTCCTATGGATCGGCAATCCACGTTTACACACGTATTTGATGAGCTTTTAGTGGGATGTGTTTGAATACAAGGAAAGCAGATCTCTTTTGCGAGTTTGATATGCGTTGCTCACGGCAACGGCCGTCTCTCAGACAAGGTCTAATTATTAGACTCTAATAGATGCGCAGCATTTTTCCAAATGATCGAAAAACGAGATATCCACCTGCCGGTAAACTTCATTAGGTTTCAAAAATCGGGTTCGTTAATCACTAATGTACAGTTTGATATTGGTTGGGATAATTATGTTTTGCTCAGTGCACCAGACAAAAAAAGATATTTAATACGCGCCGAATGCTTATAAGTTTGAATATATATTAGCCAACAGCATCGTAAAAAAAACCCGCAAGATATTGCTGTTTTATATCACACATCCACAGTTTATCATATTTTACAATTAATTCATTTAAGTGAATACATAATTTGCAGGAATTTAGCATAGAGGATTCTGAATGTTGAACAATTAACCACTTATACGCTTACAGTATCGTGTGGCCAAAGGAACACGATCTTGAATGTAAATGACCTTTAACAAATGTCATATCAAATATTTTGTATGCGACAAGATGCGCTTAATGGCGTTTTCTGTCGCATAACAGTGCAGATCGCTCTTTTCCAACCTTGAGTTTTACACGAATCACTACCGCGAAGTTGTCGTTTTTGATGGAAACTGAACGGCTACTTCGAAACTAGCGTCTACCCTTGCTTTATGCTTGATTTGGTAACGGCAGGATGTAGAAAAAAGGCAAGTCGGCTGCGACGCACCAATTTAAGAATTTATTTCCGATTTATAATCTATATGCACTTAATTGGGTATTGCACCAACACGATTCGAAATTCCATTAAAATGCTCAAGCCGGAAGAACGTACGTGAGAAAACTACATTTCTATTTCATGCTACTGGTCAGTAATAATAATTATGGTATTCACATTAATAAAATCACGAGAAACAAAACGTTTAGCATAAAAAAATTATATTATTAAAAACGTTTTGTTTACTAAAAACGCCTTTTTATTCCTGCTTCACCTGTTCGGGCGATAAAAAAACCGGGATAAATAAGGAATGACCGAATTGCGATATGTCGCCGATCTTGTAGATATGGAATGGTTTACCTTCGCATCGATCGAAGAGATTTACATTGAGACAAACGGGAAAAAAGGAAGGTTGCAAGGGTCATTTAATAAATATTTAATTATTTTGCTTCGATGAAAAGTCCTAGAGGTATTTGAATTTACATTTCTTTGTATCGGAACTAATGAAATCAGTTTCGTTTTTATCGTAATGAGAACTGGACTTTATATTAATACACCGCATCAAAGTCAATAACCTTTTAATTTCCCACTTGTAATTCAGATGGGAGCTTAGCTTATGGACGAGAACAAAAATATATTCCGTTTTTAATGCCTCACTTAACCGGAATCTCTTCCGTCAGAATAAATCAACTCAGGTAGGTTTTAATAATTGTGTCAGGTGATCGCAGATAATATGAAATGGTCTTTCTCCATAACGGTTGCATTAATAGCATGGAAATAAAAAAATATTTTTGAAAGCCAGGAAGTTTTAACCTCCACCGATTCTTTAGTAATATTTCAAATAGTTTTTAAATAGGTAAACTTTCAATTATTGGTTGCAGGATGCCTAATGGTGCGTTAAATTAAATTGTTACAAAGTGATTGAAGGACTTTATTGTAGACTTTTATTCACAATAATGAAACAGAATAAAGATGTACTTTGCGGTGGGAATAGAGAAATTATTCGCAAGAGGTTGTCTTTTTCGATATTCACGGAGTTTACAGATACATAAAATAGTAATAATAATTGCAATCACTCTATTAACTACATACGAAAATGATTTGGAGTTAGGATGGGCTCACCTAATATACAAGAATCGAGGAATGAGATACGTGTAAAATGACATTGAAAAACGGTGTTTCTTTGATGATGTCAATATATAATCGATCAGAAAACGAGCTTACTTAAAAAACCTTCGGACAGTTACAAATCTAGGAAATTTGATGGCTGGGAACACTATTCTATAAGGCGAATGACCTTGAAATTGTTTGAACTGACCTCATTTCGCATGAACCGGCTGACTAGGAAAGAGAGACGACGCCATTTCCAAAAGATGACATTCATCTGATCATTTTAACATAAACGACTGTTGAAAATAATGCCCAGGAATTGTGGTGTTTTAGCTGAATAGGAATTTATGGGGTGAAACATCTTTTCTCAGAAACAACTCCGTGAAGGCGCGCCCAGGTTGCTGTTATCCTCAGTCTTCTTGCAGGCATCAACACAGGGTTAGGTCGCCCAACTATGTGATGGTAGTCACGCAATTATGGACCACAGTTTAGACGTACAATAATTATAAAAAAGGGGAAAGGGTATGGTCCAGTAATTGGGTAGGTAGGACGATTTTAAGTTTTCGACTTTTACGTTCTCGTAGCGTTGAGAGAATTTGTTTCGACGCCAGCTTATTAACCATCAATGAAACCCCATTTTCACACATTTCGTATGATATACGGAAGCATGAGATATAATTGAAAGCTGAGCTCAAGTCTAAGCAGCTATTTCCAGCGTTGGCTCCGGCATCGAGTCCAGATAGCTTTTATTTAGTTTGTTAAAACAACTGAAACGGGTCATCAGCCATTTGTAATGTGGCCTCCAACCTACTGTTGTTTCCAGAATAACCTATAAATAAGTCGCTTTGCGTTGGCCTTTTCAAATAGAAACACACGTGTCCACTAGAATGTTGTTCGGATAACACACCTGATTTCACGCTTGACTACTATGACGAATACATTTCTTCATAAAATTAGTCGAAATACTTCCGAAATATATTTATAACCCGGACGCGACGAGACGACCAATTCGAGAGTCGAAAAACGTCCTAGGATAACTGAAACCCCAGCCAACTGATATAACCAAAATTTTATGAATCCGAAAAGTGGGTTTATTTTGTTCGACCGAACTCTATCACGTATCATAGAAATATTAACCTACCAAAACCTGCCCATTTCGTGGTGTGATTCAGCGCCGTTGTAAACAGACTACGGTGTCTCGCACTCGTTTCAGAATTCATAATATCTTATCAGTAACGACCTCAATGTGGGGCTATCAACTGGCTCGTGATTTATTATTAATTATCTGGCTAGCTTAAGGTATTTTGCCCCACAAGTCTCATTCGGTCTGACTTTATGCCACCACTGGCATTTTATAATAGCAGTATTTGTTTAAATATGCTTGAAATCGTTCGGTTTTAGAAAATAAGAGGAAATTGATTTGTGCAAGCAAAACGTTAACGTTTTTACGTTGACATAGAATTTTTCAATTGCTTACCACAAGAGTAATCCTTATGATAATTCGGACTTCACTTGGACACTAAATATCCTTTTAAAACAAATTTCCCTCGACAACTTTAACGTCTGGTTAAATTCTACATTAAAATAACGCCCGTGACAAAGATCGCGAACTCATTTATAAATCAATATATTTATTCAAATGCCTGCATTAATTGTTGAATTCTCGCATCTATATTTTATTTTGGCTTTTGATTGGTGGATTATATTTCAACATTCTGATTGGCACACATTGCTAGGGAAAGCACCCTATTGCCCTACAAGAGCGTGCCAGGCTACACGGAAAGCTTGCCTCATCTTTTCCATTTTCATGAATCTTATGTTCTTATACAGAGTCTGGAGTCATTCGTGAAACCCGAACCTCCACTATGGTACTCTTAATAAACAGCGTTCTCCCAACAATCAACTAACCGAGAAAAGGCTTCCGGATTTTTCTGTGAATCGCTGGCCTTCGAAACAGGGTAAGTGACCCAATGATGTCCCAGCTTTGCAAACAAGACGATTCGTCGGGGCAGCCGCCACTCAAAAATATGTCTAGCGTTATGTCCAGCGACTCCACTTACCAGCGGACACCCTTTCCAAGACAGAGGCTCGAAAAATTGGCTAGCACTGCGTCTAACGACTCCAAAGAAATGGACGAGTATATTAGGTGCGTTAGTTGCTTCTTATAGATCTCATGACATAATCTCAGCACATTTTATAATTAATGTTATTTATATAGATCATGGGTGACGATATGAGTTACTTTATACTGCCGAATGTTTGCCAAACTGTCTTTTATCGTACACTTTTATTTGAAGATGGCTGATAGGGTTCGCATGGAATTCATTGTCTATATTCTATTTTCCCTCTTTGTAATAAGTAATTTTCGATGTGCATAAAATGATGACGAAAAGTTGTCGACGTTAAATAATTGCTTTTGAGGGAATTTGTAACTCCAAAATGTTACGATTATTGTCAAATACCAAGTTTAACAAAAAATCTGATACAGGGACTAACATTCAGGAATACATTTTTTTTACCCTGGTCTGTGACAGATAATAGTGTAAATAATGGTCTGACGATAAACAAATAAATAAACAAATAGCATTAATCATACAGATATGCATAGCTAATATGCTTTTCTAACTGTTCAGCAAATGTGGCAAAACTAAATGTCAATTTTTTACGTCACGTAGTACTTAATTTGCATGCGGGCTATATAATGAATATATTTTGCCTCAAGCCAAGGAATTCGAGTAGTGCAAAATATTCAAATTCGCAAAAAGTACATCTAAAGATCTTTTTAAAAAACAAATACACATAGACCACCCACCCCTGTGTTTCAAGTTTTGCATCGCCTCCGAAATCTCGTCTGATTTGATAATTCCAAACAGATTAAAGACAACAAACAAGACTTATATCACTTTAGATGGTTTATGGGCTTTTGCAAAATTCATGATTCTCTTAAAAAACCCTAACCACTATATATTTTGAGAAATATTTAAGGTTGACATTTAACCTGTTTACCGACAAAACTATTCCAATTATTTTATAAGGTTTCACACAAAACGAAAATATATATTTTTTCACACTGCTTTCTCGGCAGCTGGAATGAAACAAACATTTGACTGGAGACCGGTGTGTCGATCCTCTTTCCGCGATCCAAGATACTTCATTGGGTTTTGTAATAGTTAATTTAGCTTCGCAATTGAATTTCGTTTCATTTAAGAAACATTTCATTCGATCGCCCGGCGTTTAAGAAATGTGTGATCGTCATAGGATTAATAAAACAATATTATAATAATTTAGGACACGAAGAATTTATAAAATGTGCCTCTTTTTCTCGAATACCGCAACTGACATATTTACCAAAACCTTCTTCCAATACTTTGAATGTCTGATTGCTTCATACTGTACGCCCATGTACGCCAAATATTCGTGGCGGTTTTCGTCAATCTTATTTAATCTTAAGGTATTTGAACGTCGATTTATCAATGCACAAAAACCGATAGTCTAGAACCTGTTATAAAATGATTTTACTTGAACAATTTACATCTTGGAATGTCAATTAAGAAAAGGAGTCATGATCGGACCCTTAACGCTGTAAAGAAAAAGGAATATCTTACGGTTATTCTGCCTTTCGGCTTTATTGAAAGCTAGTAAGTTTCAAGAATATTAGGTCATCCGCATTTGAATGAGTAAGTTTTCAATGTTGAAATCAGTGTCGTTGAATCCGACGAGGATTCTCAACACCCTCTGAATCGCACTCGATTTCATTTACTCCCGCCCTTCAGATACAACTACGAACTCGGTTGGGCCAACAGTAAACGGTTCATAAAAGAGCTCGTCAAAGACAACATTGACACAGCTCTATTGAATGAGGAATTACAACGGCATGCTGAAAGTCGAAGGTATCGTGGGTAGGTCTTTGCAGCTTTTCTTTTTCATATCCGTTTGTGGTCCGAATGCGTATTGGACGGCGTCCTGGGGTTGTAGAAGCTGACTATTTATTTATTTATTTGTTACTTGATGTTAAAATTCCGTTATTGCCAATCAGGCAACATTCCAATCGACAAAGCACAATGGTTATAAACAATATTTTCGGGAAATGAACCAACCAAAACCACCCTTTAGCATTTAAATCCAAAACAACTATATTGTTGGACAGGAAATGTGTTGCACACAAAATCAGGGGATTCGATAGATCGGTGAATAAAAAGAAACGGACTCTTGAATGTCTGAGGATTTCTTAATTTTAAAATACTCGTTTTTTTCTGTCACCTTGCGCAAAACGTTGTTTTTCTCGTTGCAGCGAAGTTTGTTGTCGCTTGAGTTGTGAGTCTGAAAGGGATGTGAAGCAGAAGATAAAAGGCTGCTAAATGTAGAAAAAAACATAATTCTTTGAAATTACTTCAATCATTAGAGAGACCGAAACAGCGCCAATTTGGTTGCCTTTCTCGCTGTACCAAATCATGCGAAAGAACAACATTACGACAGTTCTTATCTGTTGCGTAACCGTCGCTCCTCGTGACCTAAATAAAACAATTAAAATTGTTATCATTCATCTGAAAGACTAATGTTATGAACTCAATGTTCCGCGCTTTAAATAACACTGCATTAATTAAATTCATTTTTAATTGAAGAAACATAAATTCACCACCTGTTACAGACAATGAAGCACTTAGAAGTCTAAAAATACACAACTCTGGCTGTCTGGCTCTTCCACGCTGGGCCTCGCAAAAAGTAACGTATCATAAAATTGTGTAGAAACTTCCTCTGACCAATATTATGTCTGTTTATAGTCAGTTGGATCACGCCTATATGTTTGCCATGTTTCACACCCCATCATAATTTAAACAAATTCGTTTGTGTAGCCCGATGACCGACACATTAGTTTATCCGTGTATAGAACAGGAAAGCGGATGCCGATCGTCCAATTTTAACTAAGAAATCATTTCTATCTCCAAGGTGAGGCACCGCAAATTGGCGTTCGGTCAAATGTCTCAAAGCCGTTATTGATATGTAGGAGGCCGTTATTAGGAAGTTGGAGCTGCCCAACACCTGTTTAAAAAACCATTTGGACGCTGCGCAGTAATGAGTTTGTAAATACACTCCATACATGACGATAGAAACCGCTTTCACAGTATACGCTATTTTGGTGGATACTTATTTGTAAGAGAATCTTCCAATGGTGGAAAGAAGTCCAGTGGAAGCTAAAAGCCAACCCGCAGGAATTCGGCCCACTATTCGTTTTGAGGGGAAATGGTGTTTTTTTTCTTTCACACAATGTGCTTGCTTCCCGTGTTTAGTGTTGAAGTGCATTTGCAATTATTCGCCAGCAGTTGTGTTTGGTCATTATGCCTAGCAACAAGAACCCACCAAATTACAGCAGTTTCGTGTCAAACGAGTGAGTTGTTGATGGACAGTTGCCAGGAGTAATTTGATAGAAATTGTTTATTCAGGGCACTGTCCTGTACAAAACATAATGGAGTGGTTTACACACATATAACGCGGTAATCCGTTAAAACAATACATCGCTTCGATTGCTTAGGATTCTTGGGAATGTTTTGCAGGCGGCATATCCAATGCCAATCGCCGCTGCATAATCCAACACGGGGGTCACCGGGTGAAGGTGGGCTTGTCAGATTCTGACCCCGATGTATCCCGATTCTGGTGCTCTGACCTGGGTGTCACACCCAGGGTCACCCTTGAACACACCAACATCACCGGGCCACAAAAGCGGTTTATTTGTAAAGTTATAACCGGAGCCAGCCATCTTGCTCCATTGTTGCCCGGTGGTTTTTATACAGAAGGTTGAGGACAGCTTTTAGCATATCTATGAGCAGGGTTTAGCAACAATCATGAACAGCACCAACCAGGCAGCACAATAGGACAAAACCCCACACAATATTTAAAAAAAGACACCAGTGCAAGCGTATGCACCCAAAGTTATTGTGCTGAATTGATTCGTGCGTTATTGCTACAACATTCATTTTTTTCGATATGATTGGCTTTCACGTTATTAGATTAACATTTACCCTTTCCGATAAAAGTCGCCATATAAAAGGAATTAGGAATATTCATAAGAGGAATGAAGAAATAACAAGCCTTCCCTTATCCTTTGCATTTCAGATGGCGTGCTAAGTGCCTCGGAAAATTCCGTAGTAACATCGCCCAGATTCTCCTCTGCATTCTGGTACTAATCGACTCAGGAATTGTAATAGCAGAAATTATCCTTGAAATTCGATCCATACAAAGTAAGCCGAGACAACATTATTTAAAACCTATAATATATATTTTTCATCGTGATACAATAAACGAATGAAACGCATTGTCTTACTGAGATTAAAACCAATCTACCAACTCGCCCGAATTTGCTGGTAATTCCTAATAACCTTTACATAATATAAAAACTTCCCCCAATCCCACCAAAGGGCACATTTAGATTTGGCGTCATCTGTGGTTTTTATCGAGGATACTTGCCCACCTTTGCTGCTAACTTTAAAACAGACGGGTCGACAACGAAATTACATTTCGAAATTGTTTTTCATTCACACAGTTAAGCCGTTCAGAAAAGACTAAATTATTTATTATTGGACAGGCAACAGCTTTTTGACAGCCGTTAATTTTTGGTGAAATGTTCTGAATATACTGAATCACCCAACGGTTTTTCAGTTGGATGCCTAAAAACTGGATAAATTCCTTGAACGTTATTGCAAGAAAACGCCACTTCAAATTGCTTGAACAAAGAAGCATTTGGTTGCTGAAGGTAGCAATTCTTCGATTTCTGTATACCTAAAATAGCACGTTATTGCAGGTCTTAGGCACGTATAAATGCACGACCGTGTGTCCTATCAATGTCTTACCATAGTCAGCCATTGTATATCTTTAAATACGACCAACACAGTCAGATTCCTGGTGTTTTTTCTATTTTATTCGGTCTTGCCGCGTCGAATCTTTCGCCACACTTCAGCATGCACCAATCATACCGAAAATTGAAAACATTCATTAAAAAGGCTTCGTTTACATCGTCCGCATCAGTTTTTATTATGTACATTTCTAGACTATAAGGAGCTCTTCAGTATTCAAGCTCAAAATCTCATTTATGACATGGCATCCCACGACTTCAAGTGGACAGGAATCTGGTGTTCCGGAAAGAATCCAACCCATCAATTCCCCCCTGACCAAGCATCCCTCCATAACCAATTAAACTCCAAAGGTCGCCGAGACAGTACTGCTTCAATCGACGAACATCGTCTGGAAACCCTAAAGGACTTTAGTCAGTGCTGGCGAACCTTCGTGCAAGAGTCCACTCATGCAAAAATACATGGTGAGCCTAATCGATTCGATCCCGACTTATTCGTGAGCATTATTTACGATAACCAATGTTACGATTAAACGGCAGCACAACGGCGGAAACGTGGGTGTCGACCATCCACTCAACTGAGGAATTTGATAAATTTGCTTCTGGCAACGTCGTTAATGACGCAGACATTTGCTCGGCAGCCTGACTAGATTCTCTGGTTGATGGGTGAAAATCTCTCCTCGCTAAAAGCAAACGAAATCCACATATCCTAGAGAACCGTTGGCCTGAGTGTTTCCAAAATCCAATCTCGGCACCCTCCGGATATTAATGGGGCACCCCATGGATATGGCTTTTTGATAGCCGCCATTATGCATTCGCAATTTATTTTTTTATCTGATTTCATTCGCCTTCCTTGCAGTTTATCTTACCCTTTTCCTAATTTATTTAACCTTCTTCTGGAAAGTATAGATATTGAAAGCATGATATGATCGCAACCTAAAACTTACAGAAAAATGAGGAACACGGAAAAGAATACCCATTTCTCCTACTGCAGCTCACATCGTGAATAATTCTCTAGAGGAGCCGTTTTCTCCTCATGAAAAGATAAATTCAAAATAACGCCTATTTATAAACAAGGCAATATTTCTTCGGGACCGTTAAGTACACAACAATCAGTCACCGCCACTACGAATAAACGAGAGATGTCTCGCTCGTGTTCGCTTAGTAACCCAATAGAAGCACTATAGTTGCCGTGGCCGCGTTCTTCCAAATCCCCAATTCTGCACTAGATGCTGACGCGCAGGCCGTTAAGACCGTCTGGTTTTACTTCAGCATGACTTTCAATACGATCTCGTGTTCAAGCATCTTATGCCAATTGGGTGAAGATGGGGATTAGGAATGGCTGATAAGCAGGTTTTAAAATTATTTTTCAAACCACCATCATCCAGTTTGAATTTTAAATTCAGACTCCAGTCCAGAACTTTCTAAAATATGTGGCGTGCAGCAAGGAGAAGGGCTTTCTCTGTTTTTTTCCAAAAATTGAAATTCGGAACCGCGTTCCTCCAAACCGCGGCTCTCATCAAATACATGAATGACCTCACCCTAAGCCATGCCTGCACGAGGTGTGGACGGCAATGCCCAACGGTTTTAATAGGCCATCAGCGCGATGGTCTCGTTTACCTCTGACAACGGCCGGCTGTTGAACGCATTACAAGGCCTCTTCGACACATTTCCACTGAGAGCGGATTTCACAACGCCCCCAATAGCTGCGGTACGTAATTTCACATCCACCAAAATACCCACCTTTCTGTGCGCTGCATCCAGCAGTCGGTTATCCTGTAGTGATCAATGGGAAGTTGCCTTCGTGAAATTCCGTTGTCTCTGTTCCATATTTCGCGGTTAGCAGCTCCTTGCGGTGAGCTTAAACACTATTTGGATCTCCGTGCTTGATGTCTGCATTATTCCATTTACTTTTTCGATTATTTCCAATAATATAAATCTCCTTTTTCATACTTCTGGCGAAATATATTTTGATTGACCCGTCCGACCCCCCTGCCATTGTCAATTCGCGCAATGCCCAGAATCCTTTCGTTTGATTCCTCGAAGAACGGCTCCATATCCCAATTTGTTTTGTCCCTAATTGTAGTTTTGCCGTAACAGAAACGTATTCGCGTATTGCCGCGTGAATTTTCATCCTGTGCTCTTGTCCTCCTAACCTCAATAAAACGATATAAATGCAAATAATAAAATAAACGAATGAAAAGCTTAAAAATTGTTGTCCTTTGTGAACTTATCTCCCAGGATACGGTCAAAGAATGTTCAGATTTTTTCGTGTGTGACCGAATGGGAGGTGCAGCCGAATATACGAGCAGCGGTGAGTGAAAAACTCTTGAAATGGCGTGGAATTATGGTCTCTTGGATGGCAAGAATAGTTAAGCCACTTTAAATGAAAACTTTCGGTCGGTTAAACAGGCAGACCATTTGAGACTGCGAAAAATCACGGGGGAAAAGCATCACACGAGAGGAATTATTCAGGCATAGACGACGGTCGTGATGCGCTTTGAGCTTTGAGCTTACACCAATTCTCCTAAAACGGAAAACTTAGAAAAAAGGACGACGGAGTTTACCGAATACGGTATCAAATGAAGGTGATTTGTAAATACCGCAATGGGCACTAGCATAAACGGTGTTATCATGCAGCCAATGATAAAGTTTACAGCATGTCGGTATTTAGCAAATACATTGTTTCCGGATTAGTAGAATCTCACCCTTATATATCCCCTATCTTTCTCCACAATATTGATGGCGAAGTGTTTTGGTAAACATGTTTACCCATTAAAAACCATCTTCCAAAACCCACACATGCACACTATTCTCTTACTAATTACAGGAATTCGAACTTTTATTGGTACTTTCGACTACCAAAGCACCTTCCCGTCACACTGGATTCGTTTTTAACCATTCCAGGAGGACGAATCACCTTCATTGATCATGTTACAGGCAATGATATGTGAATGAATAGTCTTGGAGATAGGGTGGACGGGGCGGGTCCAGCGATCAAGGTGCATTTTCCCAATCAAGTTCGTCGTGCAGAAGCAGCAGCAACAATCACCCTTCTGGCTGTTGAATTAAGGAGAAGATCTCCGTCGCCTCTTGTGCAACCGAACGTTTGGGTTTATTTGGCCAGACGTCGAGGCGCTCCACCGCTGCTGCGTGTAGACACCTTACCAGAGTCAGGTGATAGTTGGGTGTCAAGTGGAGACTGAAAACCAGCCACAAGAGTGGCATGTCTACTTCGCCTCACCAATATCCCATACACATCTGATAAACAGAATCTAGCATAAGAAATGCTGACCAAGTCCTCCATTCATAACTCCCGGCACAGGTTGTGACCCTGACCTTCAACGGAAGTGTCTGAAAATCAATTCGACGGAACTGCGAACTCCGGACCCATCGTCGCTGAGGATGTTAAATCCCGCGATGCTCCACCACGCCTCTGAGGTGATGCATTTCGTCAGCATCGGTGTCACGGGCCTCTTCATCTTCTGCATCGTACTTAAACTCGTTTGCCTCGGCCGAAAGTTCTTCACGGATGTATATGAGGTAGGCCCAGATCGCTACTATTTCTGAGGCATATATGCACAATATGCTTCACGACTTTTAGCCTGGTGAGCAATATCCCCAGGAATGGCTGTAATAACGAACGGGCGAATGCTGAAAAGGGAGAATTTAATTTTCTATTTAACTGTTAAATCGTCTTCCTCTTACTCTTACTTCGAATTTTATATTTTGTGTGTCCACCAACACTTATTAATTAGTCTAATTTCGAAGCACCATAAATTCGAAATTGAAGAACAAAACCTTCTCGAGTTTTAGAGACGTCCGATTACCGGAGCTTCTTGACCAACAAGAATCCCTAAAGTTTGGCACCGTTGTAGAAATCGGTACATGATGTATTCGCTTAACCAGCACTCGAAGTTGTAGAAATATAGACTACTACGGTTGGAATGCGGGTGGTAGGTTGTTTTTTGTTACAGACAGGACGTTTTTTAAGACAAAAGAAACGACCAAAACTATTCACAAGAAGCTCTTGGAAACATGTGTCAAGAATTTTACGTGAATACGATATGCCGTCTGGTTAAGAGGATTGTGTTTTTCTGTAATCTTTCAAATGCTGCCCTAGAAAATACTGGCGAAAATTTAACGTGGTTTAAAAAACAAAAATTGAAATATAACGCGGAAATATCGAAAAAAACAAATTTTTCGAATTCTGGCTGAAATTTCCTGAAATGATAGCAACCCAATGCATTTGTTATTTAACGGGCGATCGGAACCACGACAGAATAAAAATAAAATTTGAAAATCCAACGTTAAAAATTTAATTAATAAATGTAACAGTATGAGATTTCGTTGGCCTCCAAAGTAACAATCCTCAACGGAACCATCGCCCCTTAGAGGCGCCGAAAAGCAGCCCGAAAGATGCGTTAGAAAGCACTTTGGTTATTCCTCGGGCGTAGAGAATTGGTAAAAGTTTAGATTCGCGTCATTGCCAGTGCTTTCCCCGAGGAGAGAAATTAGCCGCAGAAAAGGGTACTCTACGTTTTTTCGCCTGCAACGGGCAAGGAGAACTGTCCATTAAATATCACCGTCGACCGTAACTGTTGGGTGGTTAGCAATGGAGACCATCAGATAATCCAACAATGGGTATTTGCCACGGTGAGAGATATCGAGGAGGTTGATTGCATTTTTAAGGATTCCATTTATAAATGCATTTAAGGCAGTTGAGATACGCGCTAACATCGTTGCAACCAGTTTCATGTCCAATCCATCGGGCTATTTGACAGGCGAGCAGAAGTTTGGTGTTAATGGGAAAACGCATTATTCAAATGGTTTAGCGATTATATAGTCGGAAATGGGACTTCCGAGCCTAGTTATTTATAAATATAGTTTATGAGATGGATGAACGTGAGCTACTCCCGTTTGATTTATGCCGGAAGGTTACACAAACGGGAAAATCTGTGGCAAACAGTCAGTAGGTCAATTTTTATCGTGCTTGCAAAAAAGGTTGATATAGGCAGTGGTAATCGAGATGTGTAATTTGATACCTTTTCATTAATAGAAAGATTTCATTCATTAACATGCATTAAACAATTTAAGAAAATCTCTTTTTTTTACGAAATTCCACTATAGCTTTATGCTCCTTACGCCATTTTTATAATGATATATATTGCAAATTAAGTATTGAAAAAGGCCTTAGCTACGTTGAGTTCTGAAGATGTGCAAATTAATTATCTCCAAATAAGCCACTGAAAACCATCGCCATAAAGGGTACACAGAAACGAAAAAAGACTTGGGATTTAACTTGCATTTGATAGAATTGTGTGTAAAAGAATTGACTTCATGGGTTTTATTTGCCCAGCTGGCCCATATATCACTCAATCGGTTTAATTATCGGGTATCATTGATTGACAAGAAAGGTCAACGCGCTGTAGACGGGACATTTCATTTGATTTGCCCACAGTCTTGCCACAGTTAAGTGCGTTTGCCAAACTACATAACGTAAGCGTGCTATTTGATTGATTCAAACGGCTTCTTGTCTTCTTTTGAATGCAGGTAACAGACGCACTTGTTATCCTGATATCATTCGTTTCCGACATTTCCTATATCAAACTCGATTCTCAGGAGATCTCTGCAATGGTCATCCTCCTCCTATGGCGGATCGCAAGGTTAATAAACGGTTAGTTCTTAGTTAATGAGCTATTTATATTACGTAAACGTGTTTCTATCTATATTCTGATGTAAATTCAATGACACAAAGCGTAATTTTGAGGCGGCTGTTATGGGTATCTGATTGGAACTTTCGATTTTTTACCAGCATTTCAACTGTGATTTCAACCTAATTCCACATTTCTTCGTATTACCCGCCAAATATAATCCCAGACAGACAATGGTTTCTGCTTTTGAGACCGAATGTCATTATTCCAATCCCCTGAAAAGTGGCACAGCAAAAAGATCTTCGATTGATGCGCAAATACTTATCATTAATTGAGTAATAATCTATAATAACATCACACGCCTTTCAATGATAAGTCGTAAATGTGGCCAATCTTTATGATATCGCGTAAAAGCGAAAACAATTCTCTTTGTAAAATTTTACCCGATAAATCGATATTCCCGTGTGCGCTTTAGCGATGCTTATGTACGAGCGACAGCGATGCGAATTTCGCGTGGCCTTGCAGAAGCGAGCCAGGAGGCTGCAGGAAAGAAAGGTTGACAGTTTGGAGATGACGAAAGAACTGTGCGAGGCAAGCCAACCATCCATGATCATTGTCTTTAGAAACACATTTCCAGCCTCCAAGAACTCGCTCGCGTCGGAGGGTGTTCTGAAGATGCCATACGAGAATGCAAACCGCGATGTAAGTGGCATTGCATTTGATTTTTTTTACGAAACAAATCATAACAATTTGAATTGCTTTATTAAAGTAACAGTGAAAAATATCGGCTACATTAAAATTTAAAATAAAACGAAACGTTTAACAATGTTTCACAACACGGTTGATCGGGAATAGCTGAATTTAAACTTGATAATAATAATAATAATAATAATAATAATTGTAGTGGCTTTATTGAGGTCACGAGGACCAAAACTTTCAGCATTAAAAAAAGGCAGGATAACAAATATTAGATGCGAAAATTGTCTTGTACTTCCTGTTTAACCTGGTCTGGTGAGACTAAAAATCGGGACAAATAGGGAATGACCGAATTGCGATATGCCGCCGTTCTTGTTGGAATTGACCGGTATGGACGGCGCATTGGTCGAAGAGATTAACATTCCGATAAACTGGAATAGAGGGGATGGGAGGGGTCATTTAAAATTCGGGCAGCGATGCCGTTCTAGTGACAATTAAATTGGTCAAGGATTATACAGGGAGACACGCCACAAGAAAGGGCAACGGTGGATGAAACATTCTGCATATCGGACACCTGAAACTCCTACGGGGCAATATTTTATAATCAAAATGATGAAGACGCCGGAAAATGGCTGACTATGAAGTATCTTTGACGATATTTCCCGCGGTGATTTCCAAACATCGGACTTGTGAATATGAGGACAGAAAAATATATATCTGTATCTTGAGGCGAAAGGGAAATATCCAAGCAAAAGACGTGGGGGTGTATTGGCATCTGTTTCCAGTGTACAGTTATGAAAGAGCCTTTTACTGCGTTCCGAAGTGGCGACGTCTGACGGGATCACATGGTTCAAACAGTTGGTAATCCACGCCAGTTGATTTATTAAGGTCACAAGGAACCCCGTTTCAGCAGAACAAATTTATTATACTGAAACGAGTTCCTGTTTTTCGACAAAAATTGGGACAATTAGGAAATAACCGACTTGCGGTAGGCAGTCGTTTTCGTGGCAATCTAATGGTGTAGTCCTTGCATTGTTCAAAGAGTGGGTTCTTAATAGCCCGGAATTAACAGAGTGTATTGTATATGTTGCCCATCTTTGTAGATGTTCACCACTCGAAGGAACAAACACAGAATGCACTAAAGTCGATAGCGGCCTTGACAACAGGATTCATGGGTGGCCTTGTAGGAGCACCTATGGCTCACCAGGAGACAATCGCGCGGTTTTCGAACGCAAAAGAATGCCAGACCGCCGATTCTACTGGGAGCCCAGTCCAATCGACCAATCAGGTGAATGATGAAACCTTAAAATATGGGTTGTGGAATGTTGTGCATCACTGTGGTATTCAAACTATGTGCGTCTCTCGGTGGACTGAAATAGGGACGATCGATTAAATCGATAAAATATCATAAAATGCATGTTTAATTGCTCGTACTAAAAAACAGGTGTGGAACAACAGATCGTTTAGTAAACGGTTTTTTTTAAAGAGATTTTTTATAAAGGAGCCACGTTGTTCAATATTTGATATTTTAAATAATTTTGAATGAAAAAACATACGTTTCCCGATTTTGGATGAGGATATTAATAATGTAATTTACGATTGAATAACTGACGAATAAAATACGTTTATCACACGAGCGCCAATTCTGTTTGATATCGTGGATAGGCATTTCAGCTGTGATTTCAACTAATCTCAAATTTCCAAATAATTTTTCAAACGGTGTTAACATGGGTGGTAATCCGTTGGCTGAAAACACACATCTAACATTGACGGTTTCCTGTCGTTACAAATTTATATGTCCTATTAATTTAGATGGCTTTGCCGCTTTCTCTCACGTTGATTGGAAGACTTCATGGAGGTGACAAAATCGCTTAGCGGGACGCCGTTGCTTAGAAACATTTCCGAGGACAATCCTGAGACTAGGGTACATGTTATGTGCCCAGCGTCATTCGAAGTTGTGTGACCACGAGCAAAAACAAATGCCCATCAGTAACTAGGTTACTTATTAAATTATTCTAGGGCCCCTATTCATTACTCTTCGATGGCTACGCCGAGAACGGGGTCTCTTCAGCCACCTACGATTCTCTCACGAGTTCCAAGGCCTTTCTGACTCCTCTTATGCACGAAGATAATGCCTCGAACGGCGACCTAAACACCAGCTGGCATTCACTATCACCTTCAGCCAGAAAGGGCTTGGCGTTTCGCAATCAGGCCGATAATCTCGTCAGAAACGTCCTTCTCCACCAGCTTACTTCAGCCATCGAGGAGAGTGAGACGAGCCTGGCCCGTCAAACCTCGCCCCATCGGTCTCTGGTAGATTTTCCCGAAACGGGGAATCTCAGTATGCTTAAAGGACTGCTCGGTGGAAACTATCGGAAAAAGGTTTCTTTCGGCAAAACCGGCAGTCAAGCCAATCAAGGGTAAGGATAAATGCAGATATGTTTGTGCTACTTAATGGTGGTGTATCTTGTTTGGTCATTACCTATATATTTTGTCTATTTCTACTTAATTTCCGCTTATTTTTTTAAGTCAGCCTGTTCACGTGAATTGTAATCTGTTCCAAATGTGAACGAGCGAATTAATCATCATTAGAAATGCGAAAGTCGTGAGCTATTGTTAGTACGAGACTGACGTGCTGAATTAGGCTTGCATTAATCAAAGCAAAATTAGCAAATTAGAGGTTCGGATCATTTTTCCAGGAGTTAAATATTTTAGCTCGGTATTGTTTGAAATATTTGGAATTATATAGACCATAGTGGTGAGTACATGGTAAACTGCTTCATCCGCAGCCAAAAAGAATAGGAACAACGCTTTATTAAGGTCAAACTGACGAAAACTGTCTTTTAGTTTCTTGCTTCAACTTTTCAGGGGAAACTAAAAAATTGGGACGAATAAGAAATTTACTGAATAGCGATTTGCCACCATTATTGAGCGGCATTGACTTCGAATTGGTCGAAGATATTTACATTTAGACAAACCTGGATTGTGGGGATTGGAGGGGGTGAGCTAATATCCAAGTAACGATGAGTGTACAATTAGTGAAATTGTGGTGAATTATGGTCTCTTGGATTGAGAGTTTAGGTAAGCCACCAGAAAACTAAATTATTTCAAAATCACTTAAACAGTTAAACAATTTGAAGCCATGGAAAGCCACTGGAATTATACAAGCCGGGGCGAAGGTCTTGATGCGGTTTGAACAAACTCCGATTCTCCTGTAACAGCAAACTAAGAAACGAACACGGCGGCTTTTACCGAACATGGTATCCATTGGATGACTCCAAGATAACCTACTCTTGAAAATAATGGCGAAAAATGTTTATTTTGAGTTCGTGGCGAAATTATGAAGTGAAGCCGATTTCCGGCTTTTCATTTTCAAGAGATTCTAGAGCCACATGTCTTCATCCGAATAACACTGTTCTATTACATTAAAAAAAGCTGCAAATCGATTAGACCTCGAATTTGGGTTTCTTGAGTAAATCCCCACTTAAATTGCAAATTTCCATAAGGCCAAATCTTGGTCTTCCACGAACGAACGTCTAATTTGAGGTTACGACGATTTCTTTTGTTCAAGTATGTAACTGATTACAAATCACGTGTCCAGACTCACTTATACAAATGAGTTAGAACAAATCAGCAAGAACATGATATATAAAATCGAGCATGCAAAATGTTTTACACAGTGTAAATTGTTCGAAGCAATTTTCAGCATTAACCTTATAGCATTGTATGGAAAATACCAGGTTGAATGTCAAGCTAACAGGTACCGCCAAATAAATTGGGTATGCACGGAAGTAAAGAAATCCAATTTGGCATAATTATGAGAAACAGTGACGCGACGTTTCTTACATAATCCCTAATCACAATAGCGTTTGGGGCATGACACTTTAGATTTGGCGATCGTCCATAAGGATAATGCGTATGCACAATATTTCTTTGATTTTAAGTCAGACGGGCATCATTTTTTGATTCTTGAACGATGCCCATAAAATTAACAGGTATTGGAACAGTTTTAGGCATAAAGAAAGACATCTTGGTACAACCCATTGAAGCCAAGGCTGAAAGCTTGTTTGTGGCAGTTTGAATATATTAAGGATTTCAATATTATCTGCACGATATCTTCTGGCAGATAACAACGTCAAATTAATTCCAATTGATAATATGCATCTTGGACGCAATTTCGGAAAAGTTGTTGATTTTAAGAAAAACAATTAGAACATGAATTATGCAACTTTAAACGATCACACTTGCAAAGGTTATGCTACAGGAGACGTGCGATTATCCGTCTGGATAAACGGAATGCTAGAACATTTGCACTGATGTACTTTATTTACATGATGTAGCCAACAAGCGGTTTAAGTAATCGAATTAATCGTGCCCTATATTTGACCCAGAAGTCTAAAATTGACCTAGCATATGGTATGATAATGGCTTCACTCAATAAACCCCAGTTTACTTTGGCAGTCTTCCGTATATCGCAGAGAGATTATGCTACAGGATGCATGCTGTCCAGACACAAATAAATTTCACTAGTATGTTAAAAATAAACAAGAATACAAAACAGTTCCATAAACGTTTTCCTGGTTTGAACACAGACAGCCATCATAATAAAATGTTTTATGTGAACACGAACGCGAAGACGGGCGGAGAAGAGGATGCTTATGCGTCCAATTTCACGACCTAACGCCCCGTTCGGATTATATCGAAGTTAGACTAAACCAACTATATGGCTTTCTTCCGAGCACTCTAAATGATCTAATTGGAACGATTTTATATTTCCCAGCGAACGATTATTAGCTGTGGTAAAGATGCGTAACCAGGAGTAACTAAATTTCTCGATTGATAAATTTTAAATCGTTTCTACCTCTGCTGGAGGGGTAGAAAGGATCCCACAGGCTTAGACGGTAAGCCTAGTTGATTAACGCGGGAAGATGTGAAATTCGCCTGGGCGTGAAAGGAAACCCATTGGAATGCGCAGATGCAACGCCGGGCGCAAACAGGATAAAAATGTCTTCATTTTTTGAATAAAAGACTGATGTAGAAACGTAATAAAACAAAACACGATAACGGGAGGTCAATATCAACAGGCACTTACAATTTGGACCAATCTACCTTAGTGAGGTCATTGGAATCCATTAGATGCTTTGTATGCTTTTAAATTTATTGAATTTAATGAACAAGTTTGACTATCGTGTCATACAGCTGGGTCACGTTGATCCAATGGTCTAAGCTCTACAGATACAGCGAATCTGGAAATAACATGTTTAACGGAAGGCTATGAAATAATGAACCGACTATCATGGAATCGGCACAGGCAAATTATATTGATCGCATCGATGCCATTGTCTCTGTTTTGAAGTTCTCAATTTCAGCTGCGTTGGGGTGAGATCAAATCGCACAAAACCCTTAGTTGAAACCCGTATCGTACCCCCTATACGATTCTGCTCCCTACATATTTCTTTTTAAATAATTTCGTTTTCAAGTGGATTATCTATGCAATACAAGAGGCTCGTTTTTCCCTTCTCGCATCATGCCTCGTCTGGTATGTTGTGAAGTCCCACTAGAAGCTGTTTGGAGAAATTAAATTTTAGATTTATTCCTATGTGATGTATAATTATTGATAGTTTACCTTATATTTCCCCATTTTATTAATGATATAACTAGTTGCGTAAATGAATAATGTTTCCATATTATATTCAGTCGCGCTCGAATGTATGGCATCTTACTCATCGTGAAATGTACATATTTAATAGATTGGGTGTGATGTACCTGTCACAGAGATCGACGCACAAGCCCTAAAAAGTTGTGCCTGACTGGCAAATCGATTGCCATCGATAAAATTACGATAATTTACTTAATTGCGCTTAATTGACAAACAGTACAATTTGGTGTTTCCAACTACGTGCAGACAGCACCAGGAGGACGCTCCACCAAATGTGGCAGCATCGAGATTAGGCTCCGGACAAACGTTCGCGTCTACCGCACAGAAATCCGCCCAATCCTTATTTACGGTTGTGAAACCTTGCGTTTGCGCGTCGAAGATCCAAGGAGATTGGATGACGAATCTCAAAGAGAAGCTGTTAACCCTTCCACATCGCCGTCGGCTGCAGGGTTTCGCCAGTAACTGGTTCTACAGCGATCAGACAAGGTCCTTTCAAACCGGTCTCTACTCGCAGCTTGCCATGGGCCACAATCTGCTCCAAACTGGCGTCCGATGGTCGTGCTTGAGCATCCCAAATGTGTGACTTTCATCCTACCACCGCTCTAAAAGACAGCTCCGAAAAGAACTTGCAAAAATAAGAAAGTGATTCCAAAAAGGAAAATTATTTGAATTGAAAGAAGTCCAGATTATCGAAAAGCGCTATAGACTCGCAACCATTAATTAGCCCTTGGCGACCCATTGCCCAGCTTTTCGTCGTTTAGTCGCGAAGACTCGCAAGCTTTTCGAGGCGATCAACCACTTTTTCATCAAATAATCATCATAAAGGCGTTGTTAAAACAAACAGGCTTGAAAGTTTATAACAATGAATATTTTTTCAGACCATTTGGAACTATTCGTCATCTGTATGTAGTAACGTGCAATGAATACAAAATACCCGACAATTCAACACCTCTTCCTAATCATTCCTTCTTCAAACGTATCCAGGCCTTACCAGAACCGCAATCGACGACAGACCTTCGCTCAACTGAGCAACCTCCAGTGTATCTTCCCTGGACTCAGCAACACCCCAATATTTCCCAGCCAACACCCGCCGGGCACCAACGCCGCTTTCGACATCGACGAGGAGACCCCCTTCTTGACGCGCCCGCCCGAATCCCCACACCCACTTCACCCAGACCCCGTCACAGACGAACCCGGCCAGAGTCCCCTGCCCCCGATATTGCAGATAAACGCGAGCGTTGTCGTGAGCAATTCAAGTGGGGAGAGCAGTGGGGTGTGCAGTCGGCGTTCCTCTGAGGTGGTCATGTCGAGTCTGGGTGTCAGCGGCGGTGGCCTAAGCATCGCCTTCGGGCTGGCGAGACGGAATTCATACTGCCCGTCGCGCCTAGCACCGCCCGACAGAGAGGAGTTGCTGATGCCCGACAGGAAGACGAAAAGCGAACAGGGAAGTCAGCCAACCATCGTCCGGACCTCGAGTGAAAGGAGGTTCGATGTGTGCCTTGTGGTACGTCAGTCTTGTCTGCTCAATCTCCTACTAGAGTATAAACCGACTTCATGGGTGTTGTCATAAAGAATCTCGAGGTTAGCATCCCTGAAGCTGTCTTACCATCTAGTGGGATATGGTTACACGAAAAATGCTGATTCATTTGTAGAATTTGAATTCCTAAAAATTGTGCAGTAGACTAAACAACTAATTGGGTCGCACCCTTCCAGATAGATACTAAGTTCTGTAAAAAAGGTATGTGTTAAATAAATTGGAACTTGTGTTTCCTTTTACAGCCTTCACCGACGCCATGCGATGTTGCTCACAACCCAGATGGCCTGAGCAACTCTGTTGCAGTGCTATGACAAGAAACCCTATTTTTCGAACAATCCAAGTAACTACCCTTTTGTCCAAAGACAAAAAACGGCCACTACCGACTACTTTGGTGGCTGTCGATGAGAACCAAAATACATCTTGCATCCTACACCACCACATAAACTTTCATACGGCCATCCGTTAACCGATCAAAGAACCCACCATTGGACAGGAGATTTGCCCACATGACAAGCCCTGGTAACGAACAGAAGCGAATGGAACTTCCAACGGCCAGTAATTTTCTCATCTCCTTCCAACACTCCCTTCATGGTTGAGTGACACCTTCACCGCAATTACTACAACAAGCAATCTGCCTACCACGAATTCTTCTATAATATATATATCTATAAATATTACACCCGCGTCACATTATCACCCAGTGCTATGTTTTAGGTCAGATCAGACTCATTGCCTCGTGGCCAAGAAGAGTAAAATGGCTATTCCACGGTTTTCGAATAAGTCTATTTAAGTCTCATGATTGGCGCCTGAACTGGGAAATAGAAACTAAGCCAACAGCGACCACGCAGAATTGGAAGTTGAATTCCCAGGTGATCGGGCCGGCCTTTAATGAAAGACACCGGAAACAGGGTCAGTTGGAAACGTGCCCTGATGCGTGAAACACCCGAAAAACAACGTGAGAATGTTTGATGGAAATCAGATGTGCAAGATTTAAAGTAATTGCTGCAGGAATTTATGAAGTCACCAGTAGTTTGCGTTCTAGCCCATGCTTTTGACTCGGGTTTGCTTATTTGCTGGCATTGGGCGGATATCTACGGCCAGAGGATAAACCGACTTCGTGGATGTAAAATCCATGGAGAACTGTTGATGAAGGATCGTGCGAATATTTTACACGTGAATCAAGTTGATCCTTTCGTGAACTCGTACCGCAAAAGGATTGCTCCAAGTTGATGAGGTTCGAGCACCTAGTAGAATTGTTGGTTTAGATTGCCTCAGAGCAGGAAAGGCAATGGCCCAAGGAAAACTCAAGATGTATGCAAACACGTCAATTAATTTGAGCAATGAACGGTTGCCGGGATTGTAATCAGAACTTAATCGAATTTCGCAGATGACCTATTCTAATTAAAAACACTGCATTAATGAACCGATTTCGCTGAAGTGGACTGTTTAGGGAGGGTGTTCCTTGTAGTTATGTCATAGATCTGGAAACTGCCATTACTCTTTTTCAAGATGTGTTTTTGGTCAATGTGGACATTAAATATGGCTGACAACGCAATTGTTTACAAATCCAATATCCTCACACATAAACAGGAAAGATATACCTGGCGAATTTTAATTCGTTTTATGGCCTCGAAAAAACGGGTAAAAAATGGTTAATAAATTCTTCACCGTATTCAGTTCCAACGGCACGAATCTCCGGTAATAAAATTTTTCTTGTGACCAAATGACCGTAACAAATCTACCGCGATCGTAAATTTGTGACATTTGGTCGTTCCTGTTTTTTTGGATTCAGCGTTCATTTAATGGTAAACACAAGCTTCGCTAACTTCGAAGTTACTTAATGAGCATTTCCAATCATTACTCCGCAAACCATTCACTTTACTAGGGTAATATTGGTTTATGAACAGTCATAACTTGTTTAGACAGGGTTTTTAAGTTTCACACATTTCTGTTTCTAAAATTATTTTAAAAGCACCTTAAAATGCCTATCCCACTCCTTTAGACGAAGCATGAATGAACAGTACTTAATTTCATTGTATATTTAAATTTTTAAGTGGTTATCGTCCCGCCCTGCTTCCAAATACTATCCAACGAGTATCGATGGATGCGTTTGTTGATGCCATCGTTATTCACCCTGTAGCTGTTGTTATCCATCATATTGGCGCGCGTTTTGGATCGGGCCTTTCAATGGCCGCCATTTCCCGTTTGCCAAACTTTATATACTTCGTTGGGTTAAATTAGTCTTTCTTGCAAATTTACCTCGATGTTACTTCTTTTATTCTTCTTAACTTATTCTGCATTTTCTACGTATAATCGTGACGTCCTGTAACATTTTTTTTATTGTAAATTTTAATGCTGAAAGTTTTGGTCCTCGTGACCTTAATAAAGCGAATATTATTATTATATTGATTTTCATGATTTTAAATAAATTTCACGTGTACCGATTCGGTTGTAACAGTTGACCCTGCAATTCCACCCATCCGACCAGAAGAAGTTGGTTCTTGCTAGTGAAGTATCACATGTTGTCAAGGTCATCCCCGGGCCTTGTCTACCCCTCCCAGAGTCACGCAGCCCCTATTAAAACATACGAATTGTAAAATATTAATGTGCTCGTGCTTGTTAAAATATTTAACGGGTATGAAGCCGACTGGGTTGATTAAACGACTGGAAAATCGTGTCAATTTTGGTACTTAGCGTTATTTCACACCGACATTGATTACAGCACCATGATTCGGATTAAAACAAATCTGAAATTATTTTGCGAACATCCATTTTGCACCCAATATTCTTCATTTCGTTTGACAGAATAATTTTGAATCTTTCTCAAATCGGCCGAAAGTTTCTTAGAAATGGCCTTAGTCTGCGTTAAAAAATTCAGATTTAAAAGCCGAAGCGCAGTGTCTCCCATGTGGTCGTCTTCGTGCTCCCAGTTCAACAAGTTTACACCTCGTGCCATCCCAAAGGTCCAGCGCCCTACATTCAGACTTGTCTGCTACATTTTATTTTAGTAAATTTTTAATTGCGGTGTCTTAAGTTGTCAAAAAGTTAATCCTTGCTGGCTTTTTCGACATGGTTTACTCTATTTGCGTATCTTTTAAATTCAACCTAAATGCTTTGAACAGTTTGATAAAGAATCCTCAAATATAAGCTCCACAATATGCATGAAAACCTGCAATTCACGGCATGCTGAAATATGTGAATGGACCGTTTCATAAGATATCAGGCCCTTTTTGTACGTATTCAGGGGCTGAAACTTTTCAGCGTTTTACCAGGACGTTGCGCAGGGTTTCAAATACCCACAATGTACAGCATGCTCCAATAAGACGCCACATTAGGTTTACCTTACCAACGTGACGGTCATCTTTTATGAGACAACCAACGTCCCGGTGAACATGTTGCGATGGGCAACCACATATAACCTTCTTAATAGAGGATTTTCCACTACCGTGAGCTACACAATAATTACAGCACCCTATGTATTCGCCAGAACGGAGATACAAACCACCGCAAACAGATCAAGACAGACAACTGGATTTCTTTTAGATCCCACACCACCAGAAATTCGACCTAGAATTCGAGATTGATAAATCCCAATGATGACAACCGGAATCAAGAAACCAAGGCGGCAAATTGGAAACACCCGTCATATTGCATCAAGAAGCTGACTCGTCTTGGCGAATCCCTCCACCAATTGTTTAGGAAACGAATATGTCACTGTTGTCTGTCACCGAAACCGCTTTGCGTTCATAGTGAGAATTGGTTAATCCATATACCGACCCTTCTGACGACGCCACTTTTCGTTGCTGAAGTGTATGGAAATAACGCGAAGCCTGTTTATAGAACGCCCTCAAATACATCGAGAACGGTTGACTACTGTTTATGTTGTTTGCACCAGAGCTACTTTCCCAAGAATTATGACAAATTAATTCGAATAAAAATGGTGAAATTTAGCCTGTATGGCAATCCCTCTCACGAAAGCTTATTACAAGCGACCTTCGCATCAAAGAATCCTCAGTATGGTACGGTAAATTGCATAATCCAGCGGATATAGATGTACTTCTTTACGCAGTTAAATGCACAATCATACCTCATTATGAATATCATAAAATAAACGACAAGTAATAAAGGCCGATGAATGCAATCGAAATGAATAGAATTTACTGCTAACAAAAATTCTTAGAATAAGACTTTATTTTGATATATTCGTTCTCTTATGAAAATTGGATTCTATTAAAGAGATTTTTGAAATTGTCTTCTGTCAAATGTTTACTATATGTTTTCGTCAGAAATCCAATAAGAACTTACCGTCGAAATAAATTAAAATATCACACATTTTCAATTATTTTTAACCAACGTAGAGCGCCAAATAAAGGAACCCGAATAATGCCGTTACAAATCAAGATTCGGTTGTGATAAACAGAGACTAACAAATATGCCTGCTACTTAATCATGCCAGTAGCATTTGATCGAATCATTATCGATTAAGGAATATTAAAATCGGTAGCCAAAGTTAAATGAATGTGGGTCTGCCCCGAAAACCCGACGTACTTAGAAAGATCACACCGCTTGTCTATATATCTCGACATTCGCTTAAAAATTAACGCAATTTGATGCAATTGAAAATAGGAATAACTGCATTTCAAATAAGACCGAGACAGAAAGCTCAAAACACGCGGCTGTTGAATTAAGTATTTGGTGGATATTTAACATGCATCGAGAATAAATGTGATAGCGGGGGTTAGCGATGGCGAAGGCCTGGCATCCACTACTTTGGTGTCATAGTGAGGGCGGTTGAGATCGCAAAGCCACAACAGAACTTGTTAGCCACCATATCAGAAGGGGCTGCAAAAGAGATACGCACACCAAAAGATAAACGCCTCGGCGGGGATTAAGGGAGGACTGGCGATCAGTATTGGTCAAAACCTGCAACTTGAGCGACCGGATCTACAATACAAAACACGAGTGACACAATAATTGTAAAGCGCGACACTGGGTAGGAGGCGCTTAAATTTACATCTGTGTTTTCATGGTCGGTGACACATCACTATTTATATGCAGATATTGAAAATACCATGGTAATAAATCAAGAACGTTTTCGTGAATCATCGCGGAAATGACGGACAGGTAGCGTGAATACGAACATAACTGAGAAAATATTTTAAAAAGATTGGAAAGACTATTAATAAATTACAAACAGCGTAGGAAACATACCTCGAAGAAAGCAAATGCAAGACCGGTCCATGTTAAACCAAAATAATACCCGGCACTTGAAAGACACAAACAAGCCAGCACAACTGTAATCATACTGAAATTCAAAGAAAGGGACTTTCAAGTGGTGTGGAATTTAAGAACAAGGCGCTTCATAATGGCAAACACTCACTGAACAAATTTGTATCCGCTGTATGCAAGGAGGTCGAGGTAACTAAGACTAGATTGGATATTGAGAAGATACAGTGCAAACGTGAGAACGCAGACTTCGAATATCAACCACCCGAGAGACTGGCTTGCAAGAATCCCAAGAAGCTCGGGAGCAAATCGGCCATCAACACCAAGTGACAGGCCAGCAACGAGTACATAGGTAATGAAGGCCATCACCGGAATGTACAAGTCAGGTGAGTTGATATGTGCTTTTGGGGGGACGGGACCCGATGAGTCGTATTGCAGATCCCACGACTAAATTGTTAAATTATTAATAAATGAAACTTACAGTGTGAAAAAAGGGAAACATCAAAAGGCCTAATTTGCTAGCGACATATCGATTATCGACGGCGAAATAGTGCTTCAACCTCGACATGGAAATATATTTTTCTACCTAACGATTAAAGATATGTTTAACGTACCTTGCTCTGAACTGCCTGTCTGCCCTGATCGAAGGCCTCGGTGCCATAATGCATTGCCACATTTTGGGCAAACTGGTTCCCAAAAATGGGCGTTTCTTTTGGAATATAAGGCTCTGCGTGAGGCGGCACCGGTTGGTAAGGATCCATGTTGTAACTGTCAGGTATCATTGGTTGTGGAGAATATCCCTGTTGTGGGACATCGGAGGGAATAAAAAACTGCTGCGGGTTTGGGTTTATTTGCTGAACGTTGTATTGATATTGATATGGATCCATGTCCACGATTTCAACACGAGTAAAACTATGCACACTAAATTACACAACGGAGAGGAGCTTTGATTGGTTAATTCCATAAACAGTCAAATATATAAGCGGTTTCTTGAACGAAATTAAAAAGAGCCAACATAATGCAATAGACTCTAAATAATCAGTAAATGCATTTAAAGTGTAATAGTTGTGGTGGGATTATGTCAATTTGGCAGGGTAGTTACGAAAGAAGGTTAACTCTTTGGCGGTGACCCAGATACGCATACGAAGCTGGATACGTCCAGAGGCGATATTCATAAGGAACTAGAGCGGTTTATTTGCGTGAGCGCTACATAAAATGGAGGTTGCTGATCGACGAGGGTCGATATTGAGAGACAAGTTCGTCAAATTAAAGAAATAATGATTAAGATCTGAACCTTTTGAAGGCATATGGATTTCAGAACCAGTATCATTTTAAAGGTTATTAATTATTTAATTAAATCATTATATAGTGTATACAAATTTATTCCTTATACATAGAGGACTCGCCGCTGCAATTGCAGGGATCAAACATTGTCGGAGTTGTCGGCAACGGTTGTTGTCTTACCATTCTTCTAAAACAAAGGCCCATTTTAATTTCGAACATTCATATTTCTACATTGCGAAATTCTGAGCATTCGGCCACGAAACAGCACGAAACAGCACGAAACAGCACGAAACAGCACCATACTCAATACCAATAACATAATAATATACGATAAAATTAGATTCAATAACTGTTTCCTTAATCAAATAACCCAAGAATTGTGATCTCAGTTGATGTTTACAGGTGGGTTCTTTGTTTGTGCAATGTCGAATCGATTCTGTTAACATTTATTTGGCCTTTTTAACTGCTAACGTTTCAAGGTCATCTTTTAATGCGTACTTTGATATATTATTCATCAAATGGTGTATTTTGTTAAATTACAATTGGATGTCCAACGAAAACAAATAACCAATCTTTATCGCTTTGCTATATAATGGTATTATTTATTTTATCTGTTTATATTTTATAGATTAAAATACATGATTAAGATAACTTATTACTATGTCCGATTTGTAAGCCATTCGTTGCCCTTTCGCAGATACTTACAACTATTGTTTATGGCAAGTGTTCAATCACAATCCATTGTTTTAAAATATTTTGTTTTCATGTGTTTCATGAATACCAACACTCATTTGACGAACTGATTGCTGTTTATGGAGTTTCCGTATATTTAGCTTGTTTGGTTTTATGCATCGAATCAGTACCATACAACAAATGCATTGACCTTATAATAATACTCTATATGCAACTATTAATCAGTTTTTCACATTTAGGCGATTCGAAAATGGCAATAGGTGGGTTTTGTCCAACTATCAGCAATCCCCTATTGTTTTGAGATTATTTATTATCAATTTATAGTTCATGAATCAATGCAGCGCCTTTGTTTTCTGGTTGGAAGATGGAGGGGTATGGGAACTGGTATATTACCACATAACGGCAGGTTCCAATTTGAAGAGGAGCTCCACATCGAGAGCATAGGACAACCCAACTTTGCTTATGCGTAAGTAAAAATTTGTGGCCAGTCAATTGTTTCTTGTCTTAGTGCAACTGCATATATTGATGGAAAACCAAAACACCGAGAATCTGGATTTCTAAAATGTCACGAAAACGGCCAGCTTGTTTTTTGTCTAGCGGACAACCTGGGTAAGTATTTGTATAATATGTTGTTTGTATCGTTGAGCACAGTAGAGAACTCGCCGTTTCTCACCCCTAAATTTACCTGAATTGCGAAATTTCTTGATCTCAGTTCGTTGCCAATTTGAATACCGATACCTTTTAATTGGGTCGGTTTATTGCTCGAATTTGATAATCGTGTTTTACCATGCGTCCATTTCAGGGATAGTTTCGTAATTATTTGTCAGATCCACATGATATTTCATATTCTTCAATTTTCGGATAATTTTTGGGAAATTTCTTATTTCCCTAAAGAAAACTCGGTCTCATTTGCCATCATGCCCGTTGTTGGACATCGCCGCTTTGCGCTTGTGTGACTCATTCCTCGCATTCCTCATTAGTTACCTTTCAGCCCTTTTGCTATCCTCTCTCCCATTAGCTCATCGAAGCATACCATGCACAACCGCTTTCTTGGGCTCCTGTAATGTGGCTTTGCACCGCACTAGCCTGTCTGTTTGTCTTCCCGGACGTTGAGGCTTTCTCTCGTAACATTCAGCACCCTTGGCGGGATACATTAAATCGACGCATATTTGGCAACGTTTTCTAGTCATTTCCATTTTCTGCTTACCTTACATGAACCAACGAAATTATGGTTTCTTTTAAATCTAACGTAGCAAGCGAAATATTGTTTAAATAGAATGGTATATCGTATTTTCGAGTTGGTGTTGTTGATGTAGCATCGCTACTGCTGTAGTCGCCTTAGGGATCCATCAAAACGGACCCCCAACGGTCTGACCACGGCATGGTTGTTGCTTTCCAAAAATCGATGATTGGGATGGGAAAGTGGTCCGACGTCTACATTTCTTTACATCCCTTTCCACTATTCCGAGAAGAGGTCGGTTGCTACAATCGATTGGTCAATATAAACTGAATCGGACTTCTACAATAAAAGTAATCGATTTTGTGCAGCGCACTGCTCGCTTGCCGATCGTTTCCTCACCCGCCGTGTCATGTGATCTTTTTTTCCAAAACAATTGAGGTGTCGCAAGAAACGACTAAGACACCAGGACAGGTATCGGGAAATCAGGGTATGATTACGACTTACCTAAATCGGCTTAATCTGAAGATGAGCTGTTCAGATCCCTGGACTTTGATGCTCGGAATAATGAGTTTATCTAAAATTCCATTGACCCCCGTTCAGTTCCCCGCAGTGAATGTTTTTCTGGCAGCCCACGAATCCACTGTCTCCAAACTCTTGGCGAGACACAGGATCTGCTACTGAAATCACGAATGGCGAAATTTTGTCTTTACATCGATTTCTAAAATATTCAATGTTTTTCGTTCGGACCTGTTAGGTTTAGAGGAATCGCAAACTCCTAACAAATGCAGACGATGCGTTATTGTTTTTAAAAAAATATAATTACTCCTGGCGTAGTGACCACGTTCTCGAAAACCCTTGAGGCGTGTTCTTGGATTTCAACTCAGCTTTTGCACCACCTCACGTTCCTGTATCTTATCCAAACTGCGTGAAGCACGGTTAATCAGCTAACTGCAAAATTGCCCTTTGTCGAATGCTTTGCTCTCTCAGTTTGCTTTCAGCGCAACATCTGTTAAGTTCAACTATCGGCTCTCCTGTGATGATCGTGTGCAGTCCTGCTTTTCTGTTTCCCAGTTTGAGCTCAAACCCACTCAAAGTGTCCCTGGATACCCGTATTATGTCCAAAATAGTATAGTGACCCAGTCGTTTTTTAAGGCCTCTGATGTCTTTGACCTACATCGTTTTTTTGCAATGATTTCTTTTTATCATGACAATGTACTTGGTGCAACCCATTTTACGAATTGTTCTCTCTTCACGTTACCCGGCTCCGCCTATTTAGTCAGTCTCGGTGTTGATCACTTCGGCCAATGCGAAGGCAGAGCCGTAAATGCCCCCAAAACAGCCGCGCATATCGCAATTCGGCCATTCCCAATTTGTCTAGATTTTAGTTGCTTGTGAACTGTTTCATGCTGCCTTTTTTGGCCTTCGGGGTCTCAAATAAAGCGATAGTCATTATTCTGTCGCCCTCAACACGCCGGTTTCATTTTTGTCCTGATTGTTAAAGCCAGAACGTAAATGAGGACATTTTTTCGCGGTTTCCTTTTAGGTACATGTACAGTGCTTCTCGGTACCATGGGACCCCAGCCGACCGATGACACCAAAATTGTTTTGACGTCCGACTCGATTTCACGTGGACCGTGCAATAAAGGACCCCACGTGATCCAGGTAGGCTAAACTCTGCTACTGCAACACGAATTAGCATGCGAAACGAATTTAATGCTACATCTATAGCCCCGCTCAATCGTGTCTCGGGTGGCGTTTGGTGAGGCATCACTGAGACTGAACGCATACGACGATCTGATTGGTTAATCAGCCAAATGCTGCAGTGGGGTGGTGGTCACTTTAGCCTAACTGAGTGGCAACATTTTCTTCTGAATTGTTTAGCCGTTTGGTTTAGTCCTAACGTAGGCAAGCGCATAAGCGATACCTACTGGAGGTGCGTCGCTTTGCGGTGTAAGATGATGAAAACCTGTGGCCGTAAATCAAGCGAATCTACGGTGTTTTAGGACGCCTGTTATTATTGTTAATGATAATAATATTCGCTTTATTAATGTCACGAGGACCAAAACTGTAATCGTTATAATTAAAAAAATCAAAATTGACACAGGAAGTGGTGATTATGCACAGAAGATTCAGAATGAGAAATAAACAAGATAACGAGGTAAATTCGTAAGAAAGGCAATTTAAATCCTCGAGGTATATAAAGTTTGGTAAACGCGGGTAGAGAAGGGTCACCCGAAGGAAAGAAGGCTGTCTTGGATAGAGTGATTAGTTTATTTGAGGTCACATTAAACAACGGAGGAACAGGTTACTATGGGGGTAGTGATACAGGCATCCAAGAAGGTCTTGGTTTGTGCTTACTCGAAGTTGCCTGAAACGGCGAATTAAGAAACAGTGACAACGTTTATGGTGGCCCAACCAACCTGTTTGAAATCCTTCTTCGTCATTAGACTACCGTTACATCCAGTTACTTGATGATATAATAATAATAATAATATTAGCTTATTAAGGTCACTAGGACCAAAACGTTCATCATTAAAGTGTAGAATAAACAAAAATGTTACAGGAAGTGACGATTATACGTAGAAAATGCAGAATAAGTTAAGAAGAATAAAAGAAGTAACATCAGGGTAAATTTGCAAGAAAGCCCAATTTAACCTACGAAGTATAAAAACGTTGGCAAACGGGAAATGGCGGCCATTGAAAGGCCCTATCCAATATGTTCAATGCGGTTTACAAAATACAGTGTTTCACTCAAAACAGACATTTTTTGGTATGCGAGGAGATCCTAGCATACCAAAAAACGCAAAACCAGAATTATAGCAGTTTTATTGGGCGGCGATTTCTGGACCCGCCTTGTCAACCGGTTTTAGTGCCACAGAGGACATTTGGGGATTATAGTCTGCGTGGACTTTTGTTGTGCAGGGGATGTTTATTCTGGCGTTGCCCAACAGAGTTCGGATAATTCAGTGCGGGTTAAAAAGTAACGGAATAATTGAACTCCCATGAAATGGAGAAATTCCTTCCGTTTCAGTTGCCAGACAGGAACAGGCAAGAGGCTGCCTAATGTTTGTTGTTTATAACAACGGAGGTGCTCCGTCTTTGTGGCGAAGAAACCACGTTGACAGCAGGGCAGAGATCGACTGATTCGCTTTTCAGTTAAGGGGCAAATGGCAAGGATGTTTACCATGGAGGCTGGAGGTTAGTACCTTCAAAAAACGTCCTTTTTTAAACGACCCAATAATATGTTAATCGATTTTTTAATCGAACCCTAAGGACAATGTTGATTTTTAGTACCCATGATTGCGGGCGATAAAATGATGCCTGTGCCCACAGCGTAGTTAAGATAGACACGAAAATGGCGCTATTTTAAAAAGAGTCTAAGACTGCATAACCAAGGTCTACTTAGAAATTCTTTGATATCTTCCAACATAATTACCAACCGCTTACCGAGGGTGGTAGAGAAATGTGAATAGATCATTAAATAAAGCAGTAGACAATGTTAGCGGTCTGTTTGTGTTGGTGGGAGGTGCTTCGGTTTGGTGTGTGTGGCAGGACAGTTGCGGGAGACTGACAGAATTTCTTGATCGCAAATAGCACTGGTGCCTCGTGGCCGCCAACTCAATTACAGGTAATGGTCGAAAGTGGTGTCCTTGAATTGTCGTATAGAGCGTGCAGTTTGGCATATCACACGGAGATGGAAGCCTGAAATACTACAGCTTCATGTGGGTGAAAGTGGTTGCTGCGGGAGTGGGTGAAATGCACAATAAAAGTAGAGAAAAATGATACACGGGTCTACGTCCTAACACGATTTGCAGATCCAGTCTGGGGGCCATCTTAAAACCCAGACTCCTTCTCTGGAAGCCCCGGTTGATAACCACGTGCGGGCCAGAGGGAATTGGGTCTTTGCTGCACAAATTAGTTATTGTTACCCTCTCTCGGTTGTTCCTTTCGTGTGATCGCCCTGGTAAGATGGAGCCCAGAATCCCCAGCGCCTCTAAGAGGTGTATGAGCCATGCCGGAGGTTGGGAGGAGTGAATAACGCCCGACCTTGACCAACTCTGGAATGTCTCCTCAGCGCGACTTTGAGGTTGTCGTGTGGCGCAAACCGGCTGCATCATCCGTAATTTAACCAGCCTGACCTTTCTACGTGCGGATCCTGGGTGTTAGATGTTGCTGGGGGGGGGTCACTTCCACCTCTTCGTGTGGCTCTGGGGTCGCCACCGAACGTATGGTAATTCTTCACGAATAAATGCCTGCTCGGTGCCTAGTTTGTTACCACTATTTGGGACACTGGTCCGGTAAAAATCTGGGACACCCATAAAAAGTGGCGAACCATGTTTGTGTTTAGTTTGGGGCTGCGATCACCATGTTGTTTTTATGGTAAGTCGGCAGTAAAAGTGACGGTCACGTTCATCGTTTCGCGGAGCCCAGCAATCATCATGCCGTGTTTTTATCGAGTTGATCTGCTGTCGCCAACGGCCTTGAAGAGGTGCTCTGGAGCGATTGTGGCACGCGTCTCTATTTCGTGCACACCTTTCAATTATCTGTTTGACTTGTTGAATGGTGTCTATCAATAGGATGTCGACAGTAAACCCAGGCCTTTTTAATGGTGTCTTTCAATTCCGGCGGTAGCATATGGTGAGCAAATCTATGTTCACATTGTTACATTAAACCATAAAACCCATGTAAGCCATCTGGAAAATCATCACAAGTTGAAAAGTCGTCCTGAGTTTAAATCTATCCGGGGATTTCAGACCCATATAGTCAAACACACCCAACAGGCATTTATTTAAAAATTTGCTTCATTAAGTTCACGAAAACAACGTCCTTCACCATTCGAATTTCCTGCAATAATTGGTTTCGTTTGCTCCATAGTAAACTCAATCATGCGATCGCGTTATTACATTAGACGTCTCCTCGTTGTAGATACAGCGCGAGTATTTCAAAGACGGCGCGCATTTGCACCTTCGAGTCAAGATGGCCACATCGCGTGTGGGAGATTTGACGGACCACTTGGAGGTGGTGTACCATCGCGAATCGGAATAGGCGATATATTAACGTCATATTTTTGACATTATTCTTCATATTGGCTCCACAATATTCGTTTCTAATATCATTACTACTTACAAATAAAAATAGAAATGTTTCCATCTCCCTCGGAGATAGGAGGTGCTAGTCGCACTTGTTGACCGCTCAATATTGGATTATTCTCCAGTACGGAGACATCCGATTTTTGAGCGTAGATGATTGAGTCCGTAATCGGTATCATCAAAACCCAAACGTCTTGGAACCAATTGCTCCCTACAAACTCATTTAACCGCTTGATTAATCGGAAAATTACGTATGAACTGCGAAAGAAGACGCATCTGCTGTGGCGATTTCGAAAATCGATAATAAATATTGCGTTCTTAATAGAAAGACCAACTGTTGAAACTTAAAAATCTTGAAGCATCCGAGAAAAATGGTTACTTAAAATTGTGAGTTTATTCAAACCAGAGCTGGATAAATTTAAAACGAAGATATCAAGATCAGAGATCGATATGTTTCGCGGGAGATAATTTAACCCAGGGAATAGTGGCTCTGGGACAGGGTTCAAGGCCATCGACGATGTCGTAGAAAAGTTTCCACAATCTCTTGTCCTTCAGGCACATTGTTCCCCCACCGCGGGAGAATTGGCTTTTCTGAAGAATACAACAAACAATTCAAAACTCTCAGTGCATCAGCGACTTGGTGATTATGCATATATGGCTTGAATATATATTTATTCACATGTGATACCCATTTTTTTGGCGCGCGTTATAGATAGCCATAACACTTTTGCCAAACTTTATATACTTCCAGGGTTTAACTAGACTTTGTTGTAAATTTACCTTGATGTTATTTCTTTTATTCATGGTGCAATATTCTGTATCTTCTTTGTATAATTACCGTTTCTTTTATCCCTTTTGTACGTCAATTTTAATGCTGACCGTTTTGGTCCTCGTGAACTTAATCAACCGAATATTTGGATTAGTATTATTGTAACGTTAATGGGGCTAAATTAAAGCACTAGGACGAATCTGTGGTTGGTCGAAAAATTCCAATGCTTCAGCCAAATAAATTAATAACCACGGTTTTTACGAGGGATCACGAAGCAGGTTAGAATTATGGCAAATTCGATGAAGGCATCCATTTGGGTCTAAGTTTAATCACAACGCATGAGGTCATTTTTTGCTCTTATCTTTAACAAGAGAGGGTAGCAGGTTTTTTTAATTGCAATTCCATGAAGATTCGTCAATATGTTAAACAGGTAGCGCTCCCATCCCCTGTGGCCACATAGGTGGAACTCTTTCTGGTAAAATTCGGGATGATGATGATGATGATGTTGATTCAGCTCCAGGTTTCCGCCACCACCAGACAGTCTCGGAAGTCGAAACGCTCCGTTTAGGTATGAGTATGTAAATACGGGTGGGTTTTAGTTGTTTCGAAAGCAAGAAAATTGGACAGGAAACGATTGTCCAAGCGCAGATAAGAAAGAGTGAGGAAACTCACCGAGCGGTTGATATCCCCAAGGCAGAGCCAATTTCCACGAAGATCATCGTCATCATCTTTTGTGACGGCCCACTTGGAATGATCCAATAGTGTCGAAAACCCCACACTAATGCTTACCGGCCATTTGACGCCAATAATGTTCATCACCTGTTGGGATTAATGCAAAAGCAAATTAGATGGTGGCATTTTTGAAACCTTTAGCACAATAATCACTCTTTTTCAGGACGTGCTTGGTTATTGGCATAGGTAAACAAAGGCTTGACCAGAAGAACTGCCAACAAACCATTGAGAGAAAATAAGCGCACCATAGACAGCGTAAATAGTAGTTTAAAAAGCTTCGGTTTGTTTAGATGCCGAGAGGCTGTCCACCCTTATACAATGCCGTCGAGCGTAGTGGCTGGGACACGCTCTACGGTTTCAAGCTTCTATTTTTCGCCGCTGACGGGGCGAGGGAAATAGAAAACAAACAATTGATAAAGCATACCCAATGGTTTGGCGTGCAATTGGAAGGCAAATTGGAACTGGTGTGGCGCCAAGTCTCGCTTAGTAATGCGCTTTGAAGATTAGGTGCAACGAGATCCGCGTATAAATCTAAAAGTCAATGGGCATCAATCACTAAAAATGTAATCATAAGGCTTTGATCATATAATAATAGAAACCGTCAACATAGATTCGCTTTGGAAAATAGGGGAATGTATCTTTTGAAGGTTACCCGAGTTCGTGTTTATCGAGAAGAATTCTCACGAAGCGCTGGTGTCAGGCAGGTTTTATTTACACGGCGCCGTTGAACTACCCGGAGGACTGGTTAAAGTGAGAGTTCCGCGCAAACGACAACGGTGTTCAAACGACCCCGGGTTTATATATCGGTGCCCTGCAATTCGCAGACAAAATCGTTGTCTTGGGGGATACTCCAACGGTAAAGGCACTAGCCAATGACGAAATGAGATGTCGCTATCTAAATAACGAGGCTGTGAGCCTAGATACAACGCTGTCGGCTGTAGTGGTTTGGTCGCGTTCTACTTTCAGACGTTCGTCTTCCGCAACCATCAAGCCCAGATAGGAGCGGTGGGCAACTAAACACTTGGATTGCCACTGTAAAAGGAGATCTCCTTTGTGCACCTTTGAGACCAGAATTGTATCCCATCTGCTGTGAACTAACATCCGATCACCGTTCGCAGGTAGCCGCAACCCGTGACATACATGAACGCGGTTTATACTCTGCTAATGTTAGCTAGTCACATAGAGCAAGCAGCCAATTGGAAACAGAGAAGCCAGCATTAAATATTTAATTCCACAATATTGATGAAACGTGGGGGGAAATCAAGCATGGTTTTAACGGGGGGATTGGTAATTGAACTCACCAAAATGCAAGCGATTGGCTTTTGAAAAGTGACGCATACTCATGTCCCCACTGGTGCTTTTTAAATCCAAAATACTCTGTAGCGGATAATCCCGCTGCTGTCGATGCGTAAAGACATCCTGGAGTGTGGGAAAAGCTTTGGCTACCGATTCGGGTAGTTGATAAGATTGAACTAACGGTCTGCTTATAGCTAATTGATGAGCTAAAAACAAATCAGTCACGTCATTAAGAAAATTAAACTTTCTAAAAATCATTCGGCAATAGAAAAACTGCTAACCAATGCCTGCGAGTGCAGAATAATCAAAAGAAATACACAGGAAGTGCTGAGCGTAATGCTCGCTCGTGTCTGGGTACTGGAACGAATTATTTTTCATTGAAAGCTTGGGGACACTGTGAATAAGCCAAAAGCCAGTCCTGTTTTCCGGAAATGCAAATAGACCTGAGAGATTCGCCGATGTTAAGGAGTACAAGATCAAACCTTTCATGTGGCCATACCAAACATCACGGTATTCAAACATTAAATCTGGAATTTCGTCGTTGTACATTCCGTATACAAGGGAATCATCGAAACTATTAAACGTCTGCTCAAATATGTACCTGAGAAACCCATCACCACGCAAATCTAATTCTGATCTTCGCCAGTTCATGGTCTCCGGCGATATATAAGCATACGAAAAGCCATGAGGAAACTTGTACGCGATAAACCTGGTAACATCATTTTTTTATGACTCGGACTATACCAATCAACAATATTATTATTTTCGTCGCGGCATCCTATGTTATCTTGCTTCGAGAGACATATCAGAAAAGCCAAATATCCGAAGCAAAGAAACGATCCTGTTGGCGCCCACATGTTCTAAAACATCTATGCAGAATTCTTGTGAGTAAGAAACCTAGAAAGTAGATAAGTGATGAATGCGGACCCCATATTCAAGTAGACACCATCCCAAACCAACAGTCACATAACAGCAAATAATACAAAATAGAAAGAAACGTGGGATTAGAATAGTTATCGAAAGTCGTAAGCTTTGTGCACGTTCGGAAACGAAAGAGGGCGGAATAATGATAGACACTGCCGAAGGAGTTGGAAAATAGAAAAACTTGTTTGGCCATCTACTAATTGAGGATAAACAGGCTTCGTGACTGTTTGCAACGATGAATCTCGTAAAAACACATAGGGCGAAATGTACAAGGTCTATTGGCCAAGGCAACACATTTAAGATTTATTGAAGAATGCGGTCTCAGAGTACAACTACAACCTTGAACGCAGAGTATTAGACGATTAACAAATATTTGACATGTATATTGTAGCGCACAGCACTTTAGGTAAATTATGTATGTAAAAAGTGAAATAAATGGCCTAAATACATCTCTTATTTTTTTATTTGTACGAAGCCGTTTATTTTTACGATGGGGTTATCAACGAAGTACATTCGGATTTTACGGCACGTCCGGTGATTATCTTCCAATTCGTGAATTTTAAAATAAGTTGTAGAAGAAGAGAAAGACAGCTTTAAAATTAATGTCTTCACTTTTGTGAATGGTTGCTTTTTTAAATGTGTTGTTATCGAATGCACGCGTCATTTGTTAACCGGACTGTGTGTTGGTTTATTTGAGATGCAAAATACGTACCAGTCTGGGGAGAATCGAGTAAAGAAAACACCAGAAATCTGAGCCTCGACAATCTTTATACATATCGAACCGTGCAAGAGAATACTCCGACTCATTTATTCGCCGTTAACCCGACACGTGCCAAAGGTAAGTATAATCGTATCTTATTATAGGTAAATAAAATGTAAGCAATCATTCCTTTTTGCATAATTAAATATTGAAATTTTGTGTAATTTTGAAAATGAAAGTTCCTGTAATGGAGAGTGTTTGTGAAATCCAAAATAATTATAAGGCTCGTTTACTCTAGCGTCTGTTTAGGTAGGCTTACAAACGACTGCCGTGACCGGATCTAATTGACAGCGTGCGCATGTGCATTATTCAATCGATGGTTTTGTCAACTCACTGGTGGACCATCGGGTACGCGATAAATGCGTTTTCGACGCAGCGTCAGATGCAAGTCTAATGCCTACATGTCTTAGCGTTCCTGGTTGAAAGTGTTGGTACCCTTAGTTTGTATAAGATAAGACGAATATTTACAACGAGCAACTATTTGGTCGATCCATTTGTTAAAAGGAGAGGGTCATTGCTCGATTCGCTTGTCGACTTTTAATGAAGACCGTTGTCGTTGTTTGTAATTATGGGTTGGTCGAGCGAGAACTTCTTTAGGGAGAGGATAGTTTGCATTAAAAAAGATGAAAAATGGAAAAAAATAAGACGTTTTCCGCTTGTCGTATATCCATGTAACTTGAACCCAACCGCAATACAATCTTTCGAAAACACGGATCATTTATGCAAAATTACTCGGGCTGAGTTAGTAACACATTATGATTGGTTTCCTTTTCAAAAATGTTATCGTGTCATTATAACCAATGTTTTGAACGTGTAGCGGCTTAGGATTTCGTTCCTCGCGGTCCGTCATATACGTGTTTATTAGTCCTGACTCTACTTCATTGAAAAACAAATATCCAACAACCTATAAATACAACTGACTACCATTAATAACGTGCACTTGGTAACGCGTTCAACTTTGTTAAATCAATACCGTACCAAATAAAAAGTCAACAAGAATATTAAATTTTAGTGCAGAGGTATAAAAGGAGACATTAACAGTGTTCTTTTTGGAAACCATTATCTCAAGTCGTCTTGCGTCGATGCATAGAATATAGATTTGTTCTGGCAAACCACATAAGACACCCTGCACACGAAATTACACTCGTTCCACTGGGCTTAAACGAGCGTTCTCTCACGAGGGGGTGGATGGCGGGCATCCCGGATCTTGTTGGCTGTTCTTCGCAACACTTTCACCAAATATTGTTTCCATCCTTTCATTGCTACCACCAATCTCCGATCAGTCTTGTTCTACAACCTTTCCATGCAGGAAGTGTCATACGGAAACTCAGAAACTTACGACGTCATGTGTGTCAATTTCATTTGGACCAAAGTGGCTACTCAAACCATGGACATGTGTACAAATCTCATGCTTCACAATCTGCCAGCTAGACGGAGTACGCGAAGCACATCTGTGCGCTCATCCCACGGTATAATGGTGTACGATTAAGAATTAAAAATCTTTATTTTTGTAACTTCTTGCTTTCAACACTATCTCACGGTCCCGCATCTTCTCTCAACGATGTGAAGATGGCGTTGAAGGATGGTTGATAAGTTGGCTTCAAAACTATTTTTCCAATCGACGTCAACATGTCAGAGTCAGAAATGAAGCCTCATACTCCTTGCCAAATAACTGCGGTGTACTACAAGGCGCTGTGCTATCTCCTTTCCTGTTCAACTACTACACGTCGAGCCTTCGGTCCCCTAACGACGCGACACTAATAAAATACGCGGATGACCTGACTTTGTGCCATCCATGCAAGACGCAAGGTGATTCCTTTGCTTCCTTGTTCGCCGATTCAGGAGACTTGGTCTGAGGTCTAGCCATATAAAAACCTTCGTCCATGCCTGTATAATTCCCCTGATTGTATATTGTTCCCCAGTAATATTCCCCGGCCTTAAATGCTCGGACTTTTTAACCCTTCATCGAATTTTTTAAATAATCTCTTTTTCTAGCGGTCTGCCTATTCTCTCTATCAAAGAAATCATCGTTGAACGCCACTAAAATAACTGCTCATTAATCGCTGCCCGAATTTTAAATGACCCCTCCCATCCCCTCTATTCCAGTTTATCGGAATGTAAATCTCTTCGACCAATGCGCCGTCCATACCGTTCAATTCCAACAAGAACGGCGGCATATCGCAATTCGGTCATTCCCTATTTGTCCCGATTTTAGTCTCACCAGACCAGGTTAAACAGGAACTACAAGACAATTTTCGCATCTAATATTTGTTATCCTGCCTTTTTTAATGCTGAAAGTTTTGGTCCTCGTGACCTCAATAAAGCCACTACAATTATTATTATTATTATATGTTAAGTATTTGACTTCTGATCAATAGTGAACAACACAACTATCCGTGACAGTTGTCACTTCTGCATTTGTGAACAATTTCAACTGCTGAAGTAAACCATAAAATTAAAATTCGGACACAAGTTAAGAAATAATATTATGTGAATTATTTATGATCCCACACCTTCGTCTATCTATACCTTCCTTTAATCAGTCCATTATATTTGGTATTCTCATTTTTCGGCACAGTAAAAAGGCATCTTTTTTATACGATTAAATTAGTAATATTACTATATATTGGTGAAATAAATCCAGCAAAATAATGTTTATGTATCTGGCTGTGGCCTTGCGGGTAACACATATTTGTGTTTTTATTAGCCAATGTCTGCTTTATACTTTAGTGTTTTTTTAAACTAGTCCGTATGTACACATCACATGTTTTAATTGTTTAACTTGATTGGGTTCACGAGGCCTAAAAATTTCAGCACCACAATAGAAAACCAAAATAAATTATACAGGAAGTGCCGATTTTACATAGAACAGTATTCATGCATTTTCCAATGAACTTTCCCTTGATTGGATATGTAGTCTTCTTTTCTATGTTAATGCAATTTAAATCCCATGGATGTCTGCCGATTAAATTGATGACTGCGTGAAGAATGTTGCGTCTGTTTGCCTTCTTTTCGCCTGTAACAGTGTATGATAAAACGTTGGCACGTTCCGAATTGATGTAGATAAATATGCCAGTTTTCGCAGCCGTGGATAGAATGTCTTGTCAATTCTTCCTCGTGGGGCTTATATATAATGTCATAACGTTGTTCAGATTACTGGTGTTTTCTAAGCTTGATTCGCCCGGACCGGCTTTATCGGTGACCCCCAAACCAACCCACATACTGTCCGGTTAACGAATGATGTATTATCAACACACGTCAAACAGCCAAGTCAGAGAAAGTTGCATCGAATACTTTGGTTGTCATAGTTCACTACTTCTGCACCGCAACGATTAAATGTCAGCTATACTGATCCAAGTAATCTGGCGTAGGTTTTGTGAATCATGGCGTTTTTCACACCAAGCTCAAACTTCGTCAATGTCTGATCTATTAATTTGATATTTTTATTCTAAATTACCAAAATTCATTTTCCAGATTTCCCCTGAGTTTATCAGAGACTACCATTGTACCATCGCGGTTTTCATTCGAAATAGGTTTCGTCACCTTAACCGTAATTCAAAGACTTCAGGCATCTTTCGTTAACTGCTAAGCACACGAAGGTACATCATCCTCCAGTAGGATATGACTGCAAAAACGAAAAATACCCTAAAGTTTTGTGATGTTGAAACATATAAACTGCCCATCGTTTTTTGGATCCGACCTTCTTGCCGAATAACAATGATCTCTTTTTCGTTTAGAGTTCGATGGCGGATATGTTTAGGCGACTTCTAGAAAGTAAGTCTGTTTTTACTTTATTTTAAACACATTTAGAATAGATGTAAAACGGTATGTATCGTTTGTGAATACATTGTTTACACACGAGCCTAAGCGATGCCATAATTGACCCCATCTTCGTCGGACTATACATACAAATAGGTGTATCAGTTCCTACCGAGGGTCTACTTCAGTGGTTGTTTATCATAATGCGTTAGTACTCAGGATTTGGCATAAAATACGAATTTCAGGTCATCTTCAATACCCAAATCCGTTTTTTGTATCTGTCGTTTGACCTTTCACTATCTAAATGCAGGTCTTTTTGCGCTACATATTTCCGTATTCGTGTTTAGCTATTCAGCGGTCATTGTATAGACAGTGTTCATTTGGGGTTTTGGATTCACTGTGTTTTCGTGCGGGTGGTATTTGTCACTTATGGAAGCAAACATGCGTTCGATGGAACTCTACCAATCACCAATGGAATTCTTCACACATAGATTACAAATTGTTAATTATTGGTATGGAATAAGTGGCTGCTTGGACAATTCCATGGTACCGACCTTCTGATGTCAAAGCTGGCACACTCTGAATCCATGAAATAATAAATTGGTGTTCAAAGTTGCCATTGTTTTTGCAAATCCACCCCACTGGACATTCACTTTCCTGCCGCAGGTATAATATCGTTTCTACGAAGACCTCACTGTCGAAAGACGCAAAGTTGACGTATATAATTTTTTCTTTTTATCATAACAACGATGGATTAAAGGATTAACTTATTAGGTTTCTTATTATGTCGCCGGAAATCGTTTTTTTTAAACGTGAACCGGTCATTATTACTGAGACTGTTTCGAAAGTGTGCGAATAATCTGCCCAATTCCTCAGTAAACCATTTTTGTCCTTACTTCAGACGAAAAGTTTATGAAACGGATAGCGCTGGTCTTCCTCACCCTTCAGAATGTCTCCGTGGTGTTGCTGTCTCGATATGTGCGCTCACGACCCGGAGACATGTTCATTTCATCCACGGCAGTGCTGATGAGCGAAGCCGTCAAACTCGTCACCTGTCTGTTGCTCATTTACATTTTCGAGGAGGGCTGTAACTTCCGGCGTTTCCTCGGGAACGTCCGCACAAACCTCTGCACGGACTGGTACGACAATCTCCTCATCGCCGTGCCCGGCATTGTCTATGCGGTTCAAAATAACCTCATTTTCATAGCTGTTTCGCATTTAAACGCGAGTGTCTTTCAGGCAAGTTTTACGGTCATAGGAGATATACTAGGCGCTTGAATTCGTTTGAACGGATTGCAGACGTTCTCCACGATTTCTTCACACGAATTGACGGACCGCCATAACCCCTAGCGTGTCAAGTGGCTGAATTGGTTTACCTCGTGCGTTTGATACTTGGGGTTCATTTTATCAATCGCTTGTGTCCCACCAACAGTTGGATCCATGGATTCACTGCCAACAACTTAGTCGTAGTATCCGATTTTGCACTGTAAACCATCAGCAACTTGCGTATTGGTATTGGTATCAACATCTGTAGACATTTTGCTTTCACAGTAGATGCCCTTGTACTCTCCCGGCGTCCATCGCCTAGTGCTTACTTTTGGTTTCTAATCACATGCCGTTGCTATGTGGGTGGTAAAGATGCCTGGGCATGCAGAGCGGCGTCGTCATGTCAGTGCCATACGTAAATTCACACTCGTCTGTTTAATGCACTAAATATAGCCTTCTTAAGCCGCCGCATTGATGTTTTCTGTTTTGTTTTAATTGACTTTTTATGCTAGAGGTTACAAACCCTTGTTAGGCAATTATCGTGGTGCAATGGGAGAATTCACTGCGGAAGTGGAATCGGAGATGTTTGTTTAGGTATCACCAGCACAGCGTTTACTAATCAGGCGAACGTTACACTCTTACTACTGATATAAAAAATGAGACCTTTGCTCGAGTGTGCTTTCGAGAGTTTTTCTTTAGCTATGTTGCCACTTGCATGTTATTTTAAACGCAATGAAAAATTTCCCACATTTCTCTGAATCGGCGGTAAAGAGATCATGGGGTGACACTGTTCGTCACAGTATTCGTGTCTGGGTGAAGCGACTGAGTCGTAAAATGAATACACATAACAGTGTCAGCTAGAAAAAAATGCCTCTGGGAAACATGCTATTTCCCGATGAAGACCTGTATTTTTCATGAAGCAATATTGATGCTACGATTCTACATAGTCTTACGTTTACGAGAGGAATCCCAGTTTCTTATCAGGTTACCCATCTTCCTCACCTTTCTCTGATTGTTCTGTGTAATAGTCTCTTACAAGTGTTGGGTATCAGTTTTCTTACTGGTCCACGCAATTCGTGACATTCTCATCAGATATTTTACAGCGTCACATTGGCTCTATCTTCGGCACACAATTGCAAAAGATTCTATGTTTTCATTTGATTTTTTCGGGTATTTTGCCGTATGTAAGATATTCTACAGTTCTTAACTGCAACCTTCTGCCCGGTCACCATTATATGCATTCAATGGGATCGAAGCGACACTGATTATTTTTTTGCATCTTTTATTCATTTCAGGTGTCATATCAGCTTAAGCTGTTTACGACGGCCATCTTTTTTCGCGTCCTCTTGCATCGCATTCTTACAACCAGGCATTGGCTCGCCCTATCGATTCTCTTCGCTGGTGTCGCCCTAGCCCAGTTGGACGGGGCGATGGCTCAAAACCAGAAAACCACTGCCGATCAACCGGAACAGAAACCTTGGTTCGGAATGCTATGCGTCCTTACTGGCTGTGTGCTTTCGGGTTTCGCTGGGGTCTTCTTTGAATTGGTTCTGAAGTCCACCAAAAAAACAATCGTAACCCGCAACATTCAGCTAGCGGTGTATGGTATCCTTGCGAGCCTAGTTCAGGTCTTTCTGCAGGATAAAAAATTGGTGTATGAAAAAGGTTTCTTAGTTGGCTACGACTCTCTTGTCTGGATGGTAATATTCATTCAGTCGCTTGGTGGACTCCTCGTTGCGGCAGTGGTGCGGTACGCGGACAACATTCTGAAGAATTTCGCCACATCCGTTGCCATTGTCCTGACGCTTATTCTCTCGGTTGCACTGTTTGGCACCCAACTTACTCTTCTCTTACTTGTGGGAAATATCTTTGTAATCTCCTCAACGGTCTTCTACAACCTGCAACCACACCCGGCCTTAAAACAATCTGCCCTGCCGGTATTATCCACCGATGCAATGGATCCTAAAACAACCCCTGTGTCGTTGATATGAAATGGTAGCACTGTCTATCGGCTGTCTAATTTTTTCTATTGTTTGCTCTTTCTTAACACCTCACTTGTCTTTGCTAATGATTTCCTTCGCAGTTACACGTTACTGGGCCTTGTACCCAAATATCGAGTTGTGTAGCGTTGGCTTGTTCAGGAGGATGAGTGGGCTTCGCGTATGTCGATTCCAGGGACGCCATAGATCGAAGGGGCACGTAGACGACATTGGTATGAAGAATCTGTTATATAGGGCATGCAACGTCCCGATCGACTCCCTGTTTCGCACATTGAATACAATGGACCAGGGCTTGCAATACCGTAATTATTTTGAATGACAATGTTCAAAATACGGCGTCACAACATCGAAATCACGCCCGAGTTGGATTTGGAGATATAGGGAGTTTTTCCTCCTTGATATCTGTTGATATTCGTTCGGCTAAAATAAACAAAACCTATTATGGTGCATGATATTAGGATACATGGGGAGGCCGAAGTCCGACTAACGTACGTTAATTGCAATATTTGCTAACTTAGGTGTACTATTTGGCTGCAACGTACTTTATTTACAACCTATACACGATATAAACCGCCACAAACCAGTTTTTTTCGGGCACGATGGCTCATTTGTTAGTCGAAATCCATCCCATGTAGGGTAAAGCGGTGCAATCCGTTTTTGGGAAATGAGCCTCCGAGCTCCACGAAGACCTCAAACACTGATTGAAAGGTAGCTGTCGCTCACGACCGATTATCAGTTGAGAGTTTTTAAGGAATTCAAGTTGAGCTATTTATCCGGGTGGTTTTCTCTCGGGCAACGAATACCCTGTCTCCCAGGTTTTGGCAGGTGTCGATTCTATATTGGTTCTCTCTTAGACAGGGCTTCCAAATGTGTTGCGCCGACATTTGTCCTCTATCTACCCAACCCGTGAATTACTCTATCGAGGAGTATGCTTTCTGTGCTGCATATAATGAAATAAGCAATGATTAGACGAATCGCCAACTACGCCGTTTTCCTGAAAGTGTACTAAACAGCGGAAGACCCGTTCCTGTTGAAAATATTAATTTACAAATTATTTTTATACGTCGTGACTTTAAAACCGTTAAAACGGTCAATATTATCTTCGCATTGGTTAACATGCGTTAATGCTTCAAATTGCGGTTATGTGGCTTAAATACAGCGATTTCATGCCACTACCCTAGAAATCCCAAGGCCATAAACACGAGTGCTTTGATCAAACTGGATAGCTTGCCCAATTACATAATTTGGTGTGTATAACCGCCTTCGTCGAATTAAAGGCACGTTTCAATGGCCGAAGTCGTCGAACGCAATATCGAGGACAGTCTGTCTGAATTTTTACACATTCGAAAGGCGAGACTATTTAGCGAAAATGAAATCAGGTAATCACTAACCTTTTTTATTTGATGTACTCGAGCATATTGCCATATTATTTTTGTTCATGATTGGTAGACAATATCTGTGATCGCCTATATTGGCGTGTCTGTTTATATACATTTGATCGAAATTGATATATTTTAAATTTCAGAGACATAATTCGGCGACGGCGTCAACATGAATATAGTTTACAGAAGCGTAACAAGCGTATAACTGATTTTGACTCATATATCGCAACTGAACTCGGCATTATGAAACTAATATCTCTTCGCCGGAATAAAACGTCAGACTTCCGATTCACTGACAAAATCGAGAAATCTATTATAACGCGACTTGTTCGGCTTCATCGTGTAGGTATTTGCTTTCCGTTTGGAACCGCACGGGCGTTCTTTTTTCATCTATAATTTTTATTTCAGCAAGTATGCTATAGATTCCAGTCTCGTGTTGACGTTTGGATCCGTTTTATTTGGTTCAATCGACAGCTTGGTCGCCATATGTCAGTTGTTCGTCTGTGGGATCGCCTTTTGCAAGTACACGGACGAACAGATCCCCGTCTTTGGTCCTCAGCTGCATCTTTTCATCTGAACGAGGGTGCTGCCGCCCAGGCACGTGGTGCCCTCTCGAAGCTCAAGACGGAATTGCGGGCTCTCGGAAAAACAAAGAAACGGGTTGCTGATCTGGAAAAGACCCCTAGCTGTACCACTGAAGGTGCAGTACTCAGTAAGTATTGTGTAAACCTGTTCACGGTTAATTGAATTCAAAACTTCAATTGCAACTTCCAAATCCAACTCTTCTAGAGGATAAACCGGCTCCATGGGGTTTACCATGAATATGTTAACAGGTGGCGTCCCCGGTGCATCCGAGTGGGCCTGACCTGGGAATCGAAACCGGATCCCTCACCAATAGAGCGATGATTCTAACTGCTACACCATCAGACCATATTTATTCCATGCAATAGTCCCCAATTTCGCTTTCCAAATGGGATATTGTTTACCATCGTAGCATAATTATGGTTGATAACCGTCTTTTGATTAGAATTTGAACGTTCGAGTAACATAACCGACTCATTCCTCGTATATATGCTAATTATGTCGAGATGCATGCACTTTCTCTACGCCATTTGCTCGGATTTACCCGCAGGACTCGAAAAGCTACAACTATCGAGACTACAGGCATCTCTTGGGCGATCACTTCGCCTGAGCTGGGATCGCGCTTTCCTCCATGGTCTTCGCGAGGCCCGCCGCCTTCTCGCCCAGGGTTTGGCTTTCAACGAGAACTCGACCTTCCTTTTGCTCGAACTTCTAAAACTGGAGGGCGCAGCTGCTGACTTTTTCAAAAAACGCGTCGCCCTGCGTAAACAACAAGCGGCTTATGTGAAATCCGAGGTGATGATGTGCTTGGATGAAAAAACATCGGAAATGGAGGAGGAGGAGGCAGAAACCCAGAAAACAAAGGGTGGTCTCAAAAAGCGGCAGAAATTGGATCCCGCGGAGTCTGATAAAAAAGACGCGTTGGAATTCGTAAGTCATTTCAATGGAATTAGCCACATAGCAGGAGCGCGATTTGTGCTTTTACAATGCACACGTTTTTGCACATCTATTAATATTTTAATTGTCCTTTTGTAAGCTTTTAACTTCGCTACATTTATTTCTTTTAAATGAAGAAAACTACGTCAAAGCAACTCTTGAATATCGCTAACATTTCAATTAAAATATTAAATGTGGAAGTGTTTCACATGTCCCTCATCATTCCTTTGATAGGTATTAATTTATTTCGCGTGGCCTTAAACCATTTTAGACAATACCTACACAATTATATTATGCGCGTGGAATTTTGTAGCCCATCATTTATTGCAATCCAAAATTGCTACTCATATAGTTTAAGTAGTACGTACATACTCTCGTGTTCAAAACAAACTATTTCTTCAGATGCTTGAGGTTACTGAGGATGTTGATTTTGTCGTGTCTGGAGGAACTTTCAACCTTGTCCTTACGCGTCTTCTCGCGGTCCCTAGTCCGACCTCGATAGAATTACAGACGGCTCTCGAAATCACAGGCACCTTTTCCTCGTTCGCCGAAGCTCTACTGATCCAAGAAATAACCCAAAAGCAAGCCTAACTTTAAAATTGTTTTTCTATTTTTCACGGACGAAGGATTATAATTAACGCAGCACTCATTTATGTATATATAGACTGAAGAGTAATGCCGACGCTGAGAGGACAATGCACGAAAATATCGACTCGAAGGTAAGAGTGCAGCGTCTAACTTTCCCTCGTCATTTTCCCACGCCCCTATTTTGTGTAGTTTTTAGACGTCCTTGCGTTGTAACACTTGTCACAGTTACCTGTTGCCACGGTGATTACGCCCACTTTTGGTTACCATGTGTACTGCCTTTCATCCTTTGATGGACTATATTAAGTAAATTCATTAATTCGTTTTATTAACCAGCGGCCTTCTTGTTAAATGTAATTTTCCTGTTTACCGTCAGAATATGTTCCATAAGTGTGTGTGTGCTGATTGTACAAATGCATCAAGACAACGCGTACAGACATTTTGGATTGCTTGAATCCGGAAGTTCATGTGTGGATAGTAGCCGGGAAGGCTATCTCGCACGTTCACGTATGAAGTGAGTTATTGTTATCGAATAGATCACGGAATGAGGGTCCCTAACGTCGATCATTAAGATAACTGCAAACAGACAAATACTGCTGGCAAAAGGGACTCTACATAGAATGGGTGGTTTGCATTTAACTCGATAAATACCGTAATGCCCTTATTTTTAACCCCAAACATGTAACCTGGCGTAGCCCTTTATCTATACCACGCGCCATCGCGACCGACTGGGGGTTTGGAAAAAACCATATTTCTTTAAACTCATCCACTATTATTGTAAACATCCTTCAGGCTGTCGAGAAGGCCAACAAACGTGCTTCGGAATTGGAAATTCTCTCGTCTCACGTCTCCCAACTTCGTGGCCTCCTGGACAACGTCTCAGTGGACGACGTGCACGCGGGCGTGGAGGCCGCTCTCGCCGCCTGGAATACCTGGTACCACCCACCGTCGGTACTTCTACAGGTCCAGGATCCCTCCAGCACCCCCCAGTGGGTTGATCTGTTGGCCACACGCCTTCTCATCGTCGGCATCTCTAAGATGCGGGGACAGAGCCTGCTCAACCGTGGCGGCGGTGTCGGAGAAGATTCTGTTGAGATGCTTCGACGCTACAACGAGTATCGTGTGGTACACGGAACCCGAGTGGCCGATGCGCGACGCCTGTTGGATGCACTGGCGACGTCGAGTTGGGGCTCAAAATCGTCGGGTTCGTTTTTTTTCGTGCGTCCAGCCGAATTCATGGATGTTTGCAGGAAGATTCGTGGTAATATTATACGAGTGGCAGCCTCCCCATCAGGTTGAAGAGATCGCGCCCCCCCCCACTAAGTCGGGTTACCTGCCCACGGTTGCAGGGCTGTTTGTGCAGCCACGTTTCATATTGCACCGTCTTTGAGCCGTCTTAATCGATATAGCGGTTGAGAACTGGAGACGTCCGCGGCACCATGCCACGCTTCATCTCTTTGCACCTGTCACCATGTGCAGGGGGCGTCACTGCACTAGATTCACCACAAATGCTGATGCTTCCTGGTAACATGCACACCTATGCGTGCGTTAGTGTGCTCTTTGTGCTGCCTTTCAGGGTTCTGGCGCCTCTACATGGAGTTTGAGCAGAAGGTCGGCGAGTGCTCACGGCTGCCGTCGTTGCAGTGGCGCGCCGAGAAATCCCTCGAGGAGGCGGCTCTCGTCCAATTGCACAGGACCCCCCAAACCGCCAAGGAATTCTTCTGATTGTAAATTTGTACATCCCAGTAAGGTGGTTACGATAGTAACACCAATAATAACGCTTGCCGTATACCTTTGAGGTCTTCTTTGGAGAAATAACGGCAGCATAACAATGCATTGCTTGGAATTTAACTGTAGTTATTAAATAACTCAACGTTTTGTTCGATTCAACTAATTATTTGGATCTGTTAACGGCGGTCTGCGCTCTAGTGGAGTTTTTTAAGCGTTTGTAGTTAAATACGGAATTTAGCGATCCTCGTAGAACTGAGACACCGCGAAACTGTTAAAAGGCTGCTTCAACCAGAGGGTTTGGCTAATCCACAAATACAGGAATCAGAATATCTGTTTACGGCAGTAAAACCGGAAGGATGGATGAGGCCTCATTCTCTATCCATAACTGAATCTTGTCGCATTGACAGCGCTAGAAGCGGGCTTGCCGGTTTTAAGGATGAAGTTTCCATGAAGAGAACATTGTGCAGGTGGCGTTTTCCCCCGGGTCACTCGACGAGGCCAGCGATGCTCCCGTGGAACCGACTCCAAACAGGCGAAACACAAATTCCTCCACCGACGAGTTCAATCAGAACATGGCGAAAAACCAAACTGTTTGTCCTTATACGCTTAGTTTAACATTGCACCTAAGTGGGAGTAGATTTTATAAATGGACATACATCTATTATATGCCCACGTGATTTATTTTACCATACATATCACGCAATAAAGCCGAATGTTAACAGCAAAATAATGTTCTTAAATTTAAATTCTTGTCAATTACATATGAGGGCGATGCACTTGTTCAGAATGGAAACGACAGCAATGTAATTTAAATGTGAATATCTGTGTGCCAGTGGCTTATAGTTGTGTATCATCAGTGATGGCGCATTCAATTATAACTGTTTTCATTTCGTTTAAATTGAGTCTGACACCCCTACTCGTCGCGTTCCCCAACCACTCCCATATCCATCGACTCGCCCCCGAAGTCCCCCTCCTCGTATCCCTCGTTCTCACTCCCGCCTTCTTTTTCCGCACCCAAGACCTCCGCATCCCCCGCACCCTTCGACTTCCGCGTGCTCTTTCGCATCAGGTCATTGGGCTTTCGCATGGAGCAGCGTCCCTTGTGTGAGCGTAGCACGCAGATGGACTTCTTCTGTTGCGGTGCCGACACAACGTAGGAGTGCGAGAAGCAGGTGCTTTCCCGGTGTCGCGAGGGGTCCGAACACTCGCTGTAGCCGACGTCGCCTCCATACCCCGACGAAGGGTCGCCGCTTTCGTGTGGGTCATCTGTCTCGCTGTCGTTGTCAACATGTCTGCCGGTGATCACGTGCATGTGTTGGGCGATCCAGCGCGCCTTCGCGATCAACTCCTCCTTCATGAGTTCAAAGCACATCGATAGCAGCGCCAGGCCCACTATGCAGTAGAGGGCGCCCACCACGAGCTCCGTGATTGTGCTTGCCTACGGAAACGTGAGGGAAAATTGTGTTAACCCCGTCTCGCGATAAGCCACTGAACTGTCCAGGAACTGCTGCATTTGTATTCAGCCCTTTCGTTTATTCCCTCGCGCCTTTACCCGACCAGACAGGACCACGGGCCTAAATGACCGTTTCGGGTCAACCAGGCCCCGTCGGTAAACACTTCCGACGACTCATTCTCGAATTCGTCTCGATTGCATCCGACTGTGCCTTATCTCTATATGGATACCAAATTATACCTTTCAATAAATTTGGCTGTTCGGGTCAACTCTCCAGAAGACCCTCGTCTTCTTACTGTCTTCCGGTTGGCTGGGATCACGGGTCATAAAACATGGCGGCTCAGGTGAGACGGCGCCACTCCCAGAATGCCGGAATGATCTAGCATACCGGCTGAGCCTCCAGAGCCGCATACACAATGTCATCTTCAACCACCGTCGTATTACAATCTTCCGGGTGGGTGAGATCACGGGTAATAATATGAAACTACTGTCATATTGATTGTAAAGCCACCCTACAAGACGCCAACGCTTTTACGCTATTATGTGTTACAGTTGGTCTCGTGGTGTGCCTGATCTATCCATCTATCTCATTGGCTAATTAATAGTACTACACACTTCCTGGTCAGATCGTTCAGAAACACCCTTCAAAAGAGTTTTAAAACTGGGGGTTCACCTGTTCAAATCTCCCGTTGCCGGGAACGAGGTCACCGAACCCTATGGTTGCGATCGTGATTGCCGCAAAGTAGGCTCCATCAATTATGGTCCAATCTTCCCAGATCCGGAATAGTTGGGTTCCAGCAGCGATGTAGCCGGCGATGACAAGCATCACAATGGTGATTGGGATACCCGCATCTTCGGATTCTTGGAATTCGCGGTAGATCTCACGAATTTCATCATCTGCGTCCGAGTCATCGTCCATGTTAATGGGGGTGAACTAGGTGACAGTAAAGTCTGCAATTCAATTGAACTTGTAACTTCGAATTACTATACAGGCCGGATCCCTCATGCCATTTAGAATAGCATATCTCAGTGCGTTGATTCTTTTGAAATTCAGAAGCTAACTACATCAGATTTTCGGTTCGTTTGAGATGATTTAAGCAACGAACCAAACAACGACAGGTTACCTATATTTACCTCGACACCAATGTTCCCATTTTCACTAAACACTTGTATAATGTCCTTGACGCTCGTTGTTGATTAGTGTACCTAAATTCGTAGATACCTGTGGTTAACATTAGCCGGGATTGTTTACATGTGCGCTAAACCGGCGGATATGCGTGTTATGAGCCTATCAATTATAATTACGTTATAATTGATGAACACCTTAACTGAAGAAGCCATCTACTCGTAGTCTAGTGGAAGTGCTGCAATCTGAAATTCATGCTTTCCATGCAATACGATGGGGGGGGTGTTAACGCACCTTTGGAGGGGGTACTGGTTCACCACGAAGTTTCGTCTGAAATTCCACGTGTCTCCGCAAGTCCTCTTCCAGTCTCAGGAGTCGCATGCGCTTTTTATTTCGACGCCGAATGCGCGCGTCGCGGAAACACCGACAGCAGCAGATGTTCATGTAGACGAACCGGAAGAGATACGCCAGCAGCTGGCCGATGCTTCCCAGGTAGATGAGGAGTAGGGGGATGCCCAAAATGCTGTAGAACATGCAGACGAGGCGACCCCATTGGGTGGCTGGTGCAACGTGGCCGTAGCCTTGGAAAAAACACGGATAGATTTATTCTAAGGTATTTTATGTCGAAAACTAAGCTAAATGTAAACCGATGTATCCCAGCCGGCCAGAAACACGGAATCGAATAACCCACCGATTGTTGTTACGATGGTCGCACAAAAGTAGATCGCATTCACCCAGTTCCATTTTGACCCAAAGGGTGTTGTGTGGATGAGGGAACAGTTCATGCTGGGCGGGAAGTCGAGGGCAAAAAGGGCGTCGGCAAAATCGATCATGGCATCCTGCAGCTGCTCTGCGATCACCTCTTCGCCGAGTCCGGAACCCGCGATACCCGTGGCTCGAATAACCGAGGTGTTCAGCTTCTCTAGGTAAAGACTGTAGGTCTCGTAGCAGGCGTTCGCTTCATTCCCCTTCTCGAGATACTGGAACATCCAGGCTCCTGCAACGAGGTAGGCCCCCAGGAGGACAAGGGTGCCTATCGCTGAAGTTAAAACCTTTATGGTTTTCTGACAGCATTTTGTAATATCTCTGGAGTAGTTGTCTTCGATGGCGGTGTTTATGGGTCGTCCCTCCGAGTCGAGAACTCCCCCACTGAGACTCGCCTCAAATGTATAATCGTAGTTGTTGGTAGCGGCCAACATGTTTCTGCGACCGGAGTAATGAAAATGTTTTCATTTCACCAAAACTTTCCTCGAAGCTACATACAGTGAATAGAAGACTGACGGAGCCATGGAAACCGAAGCGTATCTGGTGTTTGGAGGAACCAATGAGATTTTCTGATGAGATTAGGTAGCAACATGATAACAATAGGACTGTTGGATACAAAAGAATACTACAATATAACGTTTTGGATTGGGTAGAAAACACTTAATTATGAAAAGTTTCAATAGCTTATTTCTTCGGTCGGCTTAAAAGGTACCGGATGCAATAATGAATCTTTACAACTCATTTAGGGTGACTAATGCACTTAAAAATCTAATTTATGGGAACTCATGCAAACTTCAAATCTTGATGTCAAGCGTTTTAAACATTCACTGTAAATAATCGTTTCTTCACATAATAAGGCATCACTGCATGGAATTAAGACAGTCCAACGTCTGAGAGGCCTTACTACATTCATACACCAAATAGGTTACAGTTTATATTCTCGTTTATCTATAATATAGATACACCTGGGAATCTCTCACACAGGTTGTGAAACACTGATCTATATGAATCATACGACTCAACGGCAACCATCAGGTGTCAACGCTCTTATTAAAAGGCTAATTTGGCTTCGGCGTAGCGTACCGGTATTTCGAACACTGAAACATCCTCTTTGTGACCCTAATTGGACAGCTTACAAGGGAAGATGGACAATGAGAAGATGCAAGCGATCAATCGACTGTTTCATTGACTGCACCAGCTATTTTAAATAAATTAGTTCGCCAAACGCATAAAGGCGATGATCAGGCAGCATCCGCAATCGATTTGGGCAATTGACCTAATGGCTGGGAATCGCTTATGTGGCCTCTTTAAATAATCATTGACAACTTTTGGTCTTAGCATAACGTGCACATTTTCAATATACTCTAGATGCGACGCATTGAGTTACTTTTTTCGGCTTTGCCTTCATCCGAATTCGTGAGAAATAAAAATCCAACCATATGATTGATATCGGGCTAAGAGCGCAACAAAACCATCAATTTTCACATTTTTAAATAATAACCGAGTAATTAATGCAAATTATTACAGATACGAGCAACTTATTGCACCAATGGACATCGAGATAAATACTATGCCTTATTTGGAAGAGGACGAACCGTAGAAAATGTTTGAAAACACGTACAGAATTTTCAAATATTTTCTTGAACACGCCAACAAATACGGCTGCTGTATTATTTAATCATTCTATAAGAAACATACGTAGAAACTGCTCAAAATTACCGTTCCCATGACCTCCTTAAACTGTCGATGGCTTGAAATATCGTTCAAAAAACCGTAATTATCAAGTAAATGAATGAAATTCCACACACAACAACATTCGCTTTACAGTAAGAGCAATCAGGTACTGATTCCAAGACTTCTACTTTTCTTGGACTTTCTTTTGAACTTTCGCTTGAACTTTTCGCTCCTGGTTAGAGTTGGGGATTCTGGGAGCATGTCGACCGTCACGACAGGCGCTCTGGAATAGGAGGAGGAGGCTTCCTGCGGCCTACGATTGCTCCTTCCAGCCATCACCTCGCGCATCAGAATTTCTGGCATCCTCCGGGTATCTTCCTCTCTGAGAATTAGAGTCAAGTCAATCCAACACGAGTCTGGGTGCGCGTGTGCGGGCTGGAGTGCGAGGTGAGGTATCCCGTGAGTATCTGTGATTGGTTGTAGCCACTTGATGACGACGTTCGCATAACTTGTAATTGACATATGTGATTCATAACGCGTTAACATAAAAAAGTGCTCTATCCTGGTCAGTAGGACCAAAGCGATCAGAATTAGGAATACAAAGAACCACTATTGATTCAGAAAGGGGTGATTATACGTAGAACAGGAGAAACGCAATTCAAAGGATTTATCCGTTGGTTGTTCCCGCAGCCTGGAGACGATTCATCTCCTGTAAGGAGATGGGGGCACGAAAATATATCGAATTTATGGTGTTTCTTTCTATCGAATCACAGAAATATGTAATAATTTGTCATTTTTTGCAGTTTATTTATTGAAAAACTGCATTAAAAATGCAAATAAATAAACAGGATTTGAAGTTCGTGTATTTTAATAAATTCAAATAACAAAAATATATTTTGATTGGAAAAGCATTATTGATTATCCATGAAAAAAAACACGGCGGTTTATTAATACTAAATGGTGCATCCTAAATGTCCCTCTGGTGATCGCTTAAAGGTGTCACATTTTTGGCGTAAATCGCCGATGATATTTCGGCATTGTTCGGGTTCAATGATCAATACACCCACCAGACATCAGGCTTCTTAGCAAATTGCCGCGGTTTCTTCAATGCCAAAATACGGCAATTTTGTTTGTTTATGTACCGATTCAAATGATAATCAGCTTCTCCTGACAAGATTATCTTTTCAACAAAACCACCCGGTTGTGTATGAATTAAATTAACGAATTTTCGACGTGCATGCAAGGGAAATTTGCATTATATCATTTATCTTTCGTACATTGTAGACGCTGGCTATATATATCAATAAAAAATGATGATTTTCTATTAAAACTGGGTAGTTAATTTGAATTTAAAATAGGAAATTGAACTTTTAAGTCATGCACAACGTAAGTTTTCAAAAACACAAATAAAGCTCTCGAAATGCATACATTACCAACCACACATGAGTCCCAAAAGAAAAACACATCTATTGAGTAAATTAATAGTTAATTGTGCAGCGGTCACAAGATGAGTGCAGAGTCCTTTCGGCATTCAACGGTTTGTGCGCAATAAGCAAAGCAATAAATAACGGAAAACGTTAAAAATAATCAATAATTTGCGAGCGATTAATCTGCGTACATGATGGTCATCTTTTTAGATCGCTACACGGAGGACAACAATGCGGACGCTCAGTAAAGAGGTCCTGATTATAATTCTGATTGTGTGTGCTGCAAAGCAAAGTGTTTCTCGAGATGCCAATGAATTATTGACCGTCCAAAATCAATTAATTTCCCGTACAATTGAATCGGCCGATAAATACACGAACGAAATTGACAAGATTCTCGATGCAATTTATAACAGAAAACGGAAAGACATTGAAAAAACGAAACCGAAGACTACCATTGAGAAAAACAACCGTCCAATTGACACAAAAATCCTAAATATACCGCCGAAAGATGAAAAGAAAAAGTATACTTCGGCAAATCAGATTCCGGAAGTCCAGTAAGTACACATTTGTAAAATATAAATTCCGAAAAACCAATAATATTCAAAACAAAACCCTCTCTTACAAAGACACCAATCAAAACACAGTAATACAACATAAATAAAAAAAACACATCAGAATTCAGAAGACATACTGCCACGAAGTACATATATTCGCAGCCACAGTTTTCCGACAAAATGTAGGCCTAACGACACCCTTTCTAGACACTACTCGGATAAGGCGGACAAACAGGCGTATGGTGGAGGTCGGCATGAACTGACCGACGAAAGACCGCTTTCACCGCCGCCGTCACCGCCAGCCCCAATGAAACACAAGTATTTGCCACCGACGCCACAAAATCCTGGTCTTTGGGATGTGGTTCCAACACCGGCCATCGAGTAAGTAGTCATGAGCGCAACGACGTCATACTGCCACGAAGTACATATATTCGCAGCCACAGTTGTCCGACAACACAATGGCTTAACTTGACCCTTTCCAGACACTACTCGGATAAGGCGGACAAACAGGCGTATGGTGGAGGTCGGCATGAACTGACCGACGAAAGACCGCTTTCACCGCCGCCGTCACCGCCAGCCCCAATGAAACACAAGTATTTGCCACCGACGCCACAAAATCCTGGTCTTTGGGATGTGGTTCCAACACCGGCCATCGAGTAAGTAGTCATGAGCGCAACGACGTCATACTGCCACGAAGTACATATATTCGCAGCCACAGTTGTCCGACAACACAATGGCTTAACTTGCCCTTTTCCAGACACTACTCGGATAAGGCGGACAAACAGGCGTATGGTGGAGGTCGGCATGAACTGACCGACGAAAGACCGCTTTCACCGCCGCCGTCACCGCCAGCCCCAATGAAACACAAGTATTTGCCACCGACGCCACAAAATCCTGGTCTTTGGGATGTGGTTCCAACACCGGCCATCGAGTAAGTAGTCATGAGCGCAACGACGTCATACTACCACGAAGTATATATTTTCGCAGCCACAGTTGTCCGACAACACAATGGCTTAACTTGACCCTTTCTAGACACTACTCGGATAAGGCGGACAAACAGGCGTATGGTGGAGGTCGGCATGAACTGACCGACGAAAGACCGTTTTCACCGCCAGCCCCAATGAAACACAAGTATTTGCCACCGACGCCACAAAATCCTGGTCTTTGGGATGTGGTTCCAACACCGGCCATCGAGTAAGTAGTCATGAGCGCAACGACGTCATACTGCCACGAAGTATATATTTTCGCAGCCACAGTTGTCCGACAACACAATGGCTTAACTTGACCCTTTCTAGACACTACTCGGATAAGGCGGACAAACAGGCGTATGGTGGAGGTCGGCATGAACTGACCGACGAAAGACCGCTTTCACCGCCGCCGTCACCGCCAGCCCCAATGAAACACAAGTATTTGCCACCGACGCCACAAAATCCTGGTCTTTGGGATGTGGTTCCAACACCGGCCATCGAGTAAGTAGTCATGAGCGCAACGACGTCATACTGCCACGAAGTATATATTTTCGCAGCCACAGTTGTCCGACAACACAATGGCTTAACTTGCCCCTTTCTAGACACTACTCGGATAAGGCGGACAAACAGGCGTATGGTGGAGGTCGGCATGAACTGACCGACGAAAGACCGTTTTCACCGCCAGCCCCAATGAAACACAAGTATTTGCCACCGACGCCACAAAATCCTGGTCTTTGGGATGTGGTTCCAACACCGGCCATCGAGTAAGTAGTCATGAGCGCAACGACGTCATACTACCACGAAGTATATATTTTCGCAGCCACAGTTGTCCGACAACACAATGGCTTAACTTGCCCTTTTCCAGACACTACTCGGATAAGGCGGACAAACAGGCGTATGGTGGAAGTCGGCATGAACTGACCGACGAAAGACCGCTTTCACCGCCGCCGTCACTGCCAGCCCCAATGAAACACAAGTATTTGCCACCGACGCCACAAAATCCTGGTCTTTGGGATGTGGTTCCAACACCGGCCATCGAGTAAGTACTCATGAGCTCAACGACGTCATACTACCACGAAGTATATATTTTCGCAGCCACAGTTGTCCGACAACACAATGGCTTAACTTGCCCTTTTCCAGACACTACTCGGATAAGGCGGACAAACAGGCGTATGGTGGAGGTCGGCATGAACTGACCGACGAAAGACCGCTTTCACCGCCGCCGTCACCGCCAGCCCCAATGAAACACAAGTATTTGCCACCGACGCCTCAAAATCCTGGTCTTTGGGATGTGGTTCCAACACCGGCCATCGAGTAAGTACTCATGAGCTCAACGACGTCATACTACCACGAAGTATATATTTTCGCAGCCACAGTTGTCCGACAACACAATGGCTTAACTTGCCCTTTTCCAGACACTACTCGGATAAGGCGGACAAACAGGCGTATGGTGGAGGTCGGCATGAACTGACCGACGAAAGACCGCTTTCACCGCCGCCGTCACCGCCAGCCCCAATGAAACACAAGTATTTGCCACCGACGCCTCAAAATCCTGGTCTTTGGGATGTGGTTCCAACACCGGCCATCGAGTAAGTACTCATGAGCTCAACGACGTCATACTACCACGAAGTATATATTTTCGCAGCCACAGTTGTCCGACAACACAATGGCTTAACTTGCCCTTTTCCAGACACTACTCGGATAAGGCGGACAAACAGGCGTATGGTGGAAGTCGGCATGAACTGACCGACGAAAGACCGCTTTCACCGCCGCCGTCACTGCCAGCCCCAATGAAACACAAGTATTTGCCACCGACGCCACAAAATCCTGGTCTTTGGGATGTGGTTCCAACACCGGCCATCGAGTAAGTACTCATGAGCTCAACGACGTCATACTACCACGAAGTATATATTTTCGCAGCCACAGTTGTCCGACAACACAATGGCTTAACTTGCCCTTTTCCAGACACTACTCGGATAAGGCGGACAAACAGGCGTATGGTGGAGGTCGGCATGAACTGACCGACGAAAGACCGCTTTCACCGCCGCCGTCACCGCCAGCCCCAATGAAACACAAGTATTTGCCACCGACGCCTCAAAATCCTGGTCTTTGGGATGTGGTTCCAACACCGGCCATCGAGTAAGTACTCATGAGCTCAACGACGTCATACTACCACGAAGTATATATTTTCGCAGCCACAGTTGTCCGACAACACAATGGCTTAACTTGCCCTTTTCCAGACACTACTCGGATAAGGCGGACAAACAGGCGTATGGTGGAGGTCGGCATGAACTGACCGACGAAAGACCGCTTTCACCGCCGCCGTCACCGCCAGCCCCAATGAAACACAAGTATTTGCCACCGACGCCTCAAAATCCTGGTCTTTGGGATGTGGTTCCAACACCGGCCATCGAGTAAGTACTCATGAGCTCAACGACGTCATACTACCACGAAGTATATATTTTCGCAGCCACAGTTGTCCGACAACACAATGGCTTAACTTGCCCTTTTCCAGACACTACTCGGATAAGGCGGACAAACAGGCGTATGGTGGAGGTCGGCATGAACTGACCGACGAAAGACCGCTTTCACCGCAAGCCCCAATGAAACACAAGTATTTGCCACCGACGCCACAAAATCCTGGTCTTTGGGATGTGGTTCCAACACCGGCCATCGAGTAAGTAGTCATGAGCGCAACGACGTCATACTACCACGAAGTATATATTTTCGCAGCCACAGTTGTCCGACAACACAATGGCTTAACTTGCCCCTTTCTAGACACTACTCGGATAAGGCGGACAAACAGGCGTATGGTGGAAGTCGGCATGAACTGACCGACGAAAGACCGTTTTCACCGCAAGCCCCAATGAAACACAAGTATTTGCCACCGACGCCACAAAATCCTGGTCTTTGGGATGTGGTTCCAACACCGGCCATCGAGTAAGTAGTTATCAAGGCCACGACGTCATACTGCCACGAAGTACATATATTCGCAGCCACAGTTGTCCGACAACACAATGGCTTAACTTGACCCTTTCTAGACACTACTCGGATAAGGCGGACAAACAGGCGTATGCTGGAGGTCGGCATGAACTGACCGACGAAAGACCGTTTTCACCGCCAGCCCCAATGAAACACAAGTATTTGCCACCGACGCCTCAAAATCCTGGTCTTTGGGATGTGGTTCCAACACCGGCCATCAAGTAAGTAGTTATCAAGGCCACGCCGTCATACTGCCACGAAGTACATATATTCGCAGCCACAGTTGTCCGACAACACAATGGCTTAACTTGACCCTTTCTAGACACTACTCGGATAAGGCGGACAAACAGGCGTATGGTGGAGGTCGGCATGAACTGACCGACGAAAGACCGTTTTCACCGCCGCCGTCACCGCCAGCTCCAATGAAACACAAGTATTTGCTACCGACGCCACAAAATTCGGGTTTTTGGCAGGTTGTTTCAAGAAGGCCTTTCATGTATGTTGTATACTGTGTCGTTACTCCTTTGCATACAATATTTGTCCGATATTTATTTCGGATTAATTTAACTTTTTTTACTATGTTTTACCCGACTTTTATGATTCTTTTTGTAGACATTACTTCACCAATGCGGGGAAACTTAAAAATGGGTTTCGGCAAAGTCTTCCGGCAGTTCAAATGCCTATCTCAATGCATCGTCGTCTTATTTCCATGAAACCTTTAATTTCACGGTATCCGGGTCTTATGCGGATCGTTTCGACTATGCCCTTCAAGTAAGCCATTGACGCAACCACTGGTCGTTATCTAACTTTATATGTTTTACTTATTTTCTTGTATTCACTGCGAATTTATTGCTTTCTTTTAAACTTACAGATTTCGGTTTAACTATTTGTAGACACTACACGGATTATGCGGAAAGCAGACGTACCAAGGCCAACCAACGGGTCAAAAATCGTTTATAATTCCTCCCAGAAGATGTTTAATTAAGCGCAATGACTTAACTTATATTCTGCCGAATGCCGTTCTTTAGATTTCTGCTCCCACTTGCTTTTTCGAGTAAGTCGCGGTTTTATCCATATCTGAGAATGATGCAAAGCGGTTGTTTTCCAGATGAGTTAAGACACAGCTGACACCAGGGAATCTGCTTTATAATCAGAACTAAGCGCCTAAACGTATTTTTTCCTTTGTATCGGCGATTAATGCAGCATTTTTAGGATAAAACTTCGGTTTGTTTTTTAACAAATCTGACCACACGGATAGTTGGCACTAGAAGTGACGTTTGGGAACTGGCTATTTAATCAAGCAAAACCTTTCCCCTTTTCTTTAGTTTAACTTGCTCCCTCGTCATTAATAGAACTCTCGATAATAATGGAACGTCCACCCATGCAGTACATCATTCATGCATATCTACGGGCGGACAAAGCGCGTCTCCCACTGTTTGTGCAATCGTCATAGCCCAGTCGTACCTTCCGCTGGGATTTGAATCGCAACCATTCTGGTTGGCCTCACATGACCACCTCTCTGTATAAAATACGAACTCAAAACTCATTTCTTTCCTGAAATTCTCACCTTATCTTTCTGTCTTACGGTTGGGCGGTCTTAAGAGTGGAATGCCTAGCGGGTCATGAGATATTCATTGAAGCAGTCATTTACACGGTATAACGGTTGTGTACTTTGTGCATGCACATTATAAGGATTCTATGTCGTCAAGTTATGAGCATGCGAAAAGCTTGATTAAATAGGTTTATAATATTTGGCAGATTGTTAAAGCCACACAATCTGATTTAATGTTTCCCTGGAAAATCGGACTCTAATTATTGGCCACGTTTAATTTCGCTTAATAATTTTACTGTGACAGTCATTCGTAATCAATATTTGGTAATACCAAAGGGAAATATTAATTTTAAATAAGTACCAATGCTCGTTTCATTTATGTACCCATTATCTCCAATTTGGACAAGCAATTAAACCAGGCTTCTTCATGCGAGAAGCGACTTTGCTTAAAGCAGTCAGACTTCTCGCTTTGGTAGAACGAAAGCTTCTTATAATAATAATAATAATTGTAGTGGCTTTATTGAGGTCACGAGGACCAAAACTTTCAGCATTAAAATCTGGATCATCTAGTAATTGGCTGATGTCTTCCCAACTCTGTACGGAAAGACGCTGATACATACTTAGCATTATATAGCGTTGGAGCGTTTCGCCTGTGTTGGGACATATGATTCAGCGTCTTCTCAACAGTGGATTGAACTTTTATGATGTACTATAAAATGTATCCTGGATTTATTAATTATTTGTTCAGGTTCAACATCCAGGTTTTTCTCCCTTCTGATTCGCAACTGACATGGTCGGCTGTTCGCAACCTCAAACAAAGCCAAGTAAATGAATGAACTACCATTCATTTTTACCATAACAATGAAATAAACAACAACCATTCATAACCTTGGAGGTTTAAGTCATACATTTTAATAGTTTATAACATATAAATCAACGCTATCGTTATTAAAGAACATTATTTTCTTTAATCTTGTCGCGATATGACCATAATTTCAGACATTTTACAATGAAATGCACGTGTTTGGATATTTATTCCGGTTAGTTCACATTTCTGTTTCGTAAATTGTTTTTTTTAATGAAACGCGAAATCTAAACTGAACCTACGGTCCCGTTTCGGTAGCAATCAATTTATGTGGCCTGTTTTACATTCCTCGATTACAACAAATTATACACATGCTCTTCTACATAACAATAGTGTGCAGTGATTGATAAAATACCGGCATATTCTTTCACTAACTGGCGATGCATTCCCTATTCAATGTCACGTGGTTGTCGGCGTTTCCTGCGATGAAACAGCAATTATTGCATCAATCGCACGGCCTTAGACTGCGAAGGGGATAAAGGGTCGACGGAAGGTGTTATTGCGCGATGGATGAATTTTGAAAACAACAGCCAACATGACAGATACTTTCACGAAGGGGTTAAGCATTAATGATGCGGTAGCCAAAATAAAAGGTAATATTAAAATATAACGAAAAAGGTTTAAAGTCCATGATAAAAGAGAGTTTCTATGTATCCTATTGTAGAAATACCTGTAATTGATCCTCCAAAGACCCTCATTGTATCTCCGTTCTTAAGTATGACTTAAATAATAATTCCCATTACGATTTCGATAAATATCCGATAAGGTCATTTATTCATTTTCGGTAATTTCAAAACGTCTAACGTCTAAACGGAGTTATTTAAAAAGGTATTTTGAAAAGTTATCTTGTCGTAGAATATCAGTCCTCAGGCAATGAGTTGGGACATACGAACTCATTCAGTGGTTATACGAGCGGCGCTAAAGATAATAATAACGTCATGTATCCAAATGAAATATATCATTATTATATATTTTAGCTGGAAATCAGTCGCGAAAATATTCCCTACGGCTTCTAGGGCATCAACCAATTCGCAAACAACACATAATTTCCCAGCATTATTCAGGAATAATTAAGTCACATTAAATTGCTCAGAGTTTCAGTTTACTGCGTTTTCAGCAATTGGGAGATTGTGTTCACTTAAAATGTTTTTCAATTAGTTTAAACTAAAATCAAATTGGCGATGCCTATTGCATCAGAATGTTTCTATAAAAGACGCCTTTTATGAGCAGACCTCGTCAGAATAAAAATTTAGTTTGGACAAAAAAACGTGTTGGGGAGACTCTTGGATGCGTCCCGCAGACGAAAAATACTTGCAGTGGCATTGGTCGCTTCTTCGTGTCCTCGAACGTCAGATGTATCCATCTTTTTTGTTAAAGGATCTGCTCGTTGACGGTCAGGGCAATTATGTGGCTGCGGTATCATATGGAAGTATAATAAGAAGGAAGTCCTTCAGTTAATTGCGGTTCAGCTACATTATCTAATAAATTGTAGAATAAACTGTAATGCATGCCGCAATTTGTCACATTTCGAAATGGTTCCTTTTTAAAGTGTAGAAAATAGTTATTCCCATTGCCATATCGATCAATATCCGCCATCGACACGTGTTGATGGCCGGTAATTTCAAGATGTCTAACGCAAACATGTTCATTTACAGCGCAATATGATGATTTCAGCACTTCTTTAAACGAGCCCCTATAGGCAACGCCTTTCTGTGTTTGCGCACATCAAACCATTTTAACTGAATTCGACAGTCAAAATACTATCGGTGCCCTCTTGGTTATTTGTGCTGGACCAAATTAATGCACAAATTGATCACCATTTCAATTGCGCCAATATGATACGAATGCTGCTGTAGCTGTTGGCTTAAGTGGTCCAATTCGCCGCTGTCTGTTACGCAATAGCCTGCACCGTGGTGGTTTCTGCCTGAGAATCAGAAGCAAAAGAGGATCCACCAGTCATCTGGTAATTGAAGACAACCTTTTTTTATTGCTTTAATCCTGCATTCATTTATTTATTTCTGTGTGACTTCCATTGAGTAAATATCATTGTCGGCCTTTCCCGGAGCGTTTCCTAATGACGTCTTTTCTTTTTAAATAAGAGACAAACAAAATAAATACAAACGCAGGGTTTCCAAAATTCTTTCACCACTCATGTTTGCTCTACCAGATAGCCGTCGTTGGAAACCCCAACAGAAGTGGCCTCAACGTGCTCTCTAATCATGTTCAAGCATAGAAGGTCAAGGTCAAGGCGTCCGTTCATGAGTGCTCTGCGTGACCTCTAAAGGACACCGGCACCGGCAGGACCAGTATATAAATGCAACAGCGACCAACAATTCTCCAGCAACATGCTGGTCAAGCTTGTCTTCCTTCTCTGCGTTGGTCTTCACGTCTTTGAGGCTGAGGGTACGCGAATGGGTCCAATATTATGTTTGCACTAAATCAATCCCAGTTGCTCCCACCGAGGGACGACGCTTTTTGGGACATGGCCAAATCAGCACGTCGCTCTTTATAATCCAGCTTTTTCAGAATTCCCTTCTCTGTCCATTTTAGCCCTTCTGAGTTTCTGTGAAATGCCAATCGAAAAAGGACATTGCAGAGGCCGTCTACCTCGTTGGGGCTTCAGTGCAAAGGACGGACGCTGCATAAAGTTCGCCTATAGCGGATGTGATGGCAATATGAACAGATTCAAGACTGAACACCAATGCAACACTGCTTGTGGTCCACATCATTAGAGTGTTATTTCTGCCAATGTCGTTTTAATCTTAAATGATACATTTTGAAAACTGTATTACTGTTTTGACTTGTATTGTTCGGACCGGGTGGCTGGTGGTGTTGTTTAAATATTGGATTCCAAAGGGAACGTTTCTACCGTAGAATAATATATATCCATAACGTCCACCCTTCTTCTTGACAAATAATCTACCAGAAATAAGAAACTAAATCTCTTTTTCTTCCATGTGGCATTATCAGTTCGTGTATCGAATTTATTTATTCTAAATATCTAATTTTACATCGTTAGTTATCGTTAACTCAAAAGGCTAATAACGCTCATTTTAGGTATTTGGGGTCACAGCAGTTATTAGACCATTTGTAATGAAGAAAATTTACAGATTATTGAAAAAAACTGCACATGTCGATGTAAGAACTGAGATAAGAATCAAGGAAAGGCGAGTTTAAATTACTTTCACCAAACACACTGATATTAACCGGTGTTATAAGGACCACAACATTCAGCTCACAAAAATAATATAAATAAGAATGTTGTATTCCGAAACAGTCTTTCAGTTCTTGGTTTAGCTGTTCAGGATAAAAACTATGAGCCGGGACAATTGCGGAATAACTGCATTACGATATGCATCAGGTCTTGTTGGAATAAGGCGGTAGACGAGATATGTATTGAGGCAGACTTGAATCGACGAACGGTTCGCCTATGGAAGATTCTATTCATTTCGTTTTATATGCACCAAGGAACACCACTACTGTGAGAGATTTTCAGGTAGTTCTTGAATACTGCCGTGTCTCATTACGGGTAATTCAACAGTAGGTGAGATAAGGACTCTTTTTACCAATTTATAGCATATATGAGACCAGATCGTTCGCCACAAATTGGCGACAAATCCGAATTCTCGTCAGATCCACTAGAGGGGCAATAGATTCACCGACGCGGAGGTTCTGTGATTGGGTGAGATATCACATTGGCAAAACCGATAATAATTCGGTTTTTAAGGTTCGAATGTTTGACAGGAAACCACCTTTTAGTTTCTCAATTTAATGCTGCATAATTGACTTTTGGACCATTTTTGGAATACATAAATCTCCCCGAACGCGTCTCTTTTATCAATCCAGGATGTTTTAATATTTATTCCACTTGGAATAAGAACACAGTTGTCATGGATGTTGCTGAATAGAAAGAAAATCCTCATAATGCAAATCAGTAGAAGACACCGAAGCGCCTCTCTTTACTCTGCAGACATTGCGATCTAGAGTCTTGAACTCGAACATTCGGGGTTAACCGATTCGTGAAGTGAAGTAGCAAGAGACTTTGTTTTCGGCATAAATGTGTGGATTGCATTTGCAACGAATTTCAAAATTGACGGGCTACCCCGCAAAGCCTTCGAGATTGGAAATGTATAAGAATTCGATAGAATGTGTTTTAAAATATTATTATTAAAATTTGAGGAATAAAATTAATCTCAAATTCGATGTTATTATGACAACGTCGAATAGGTAGTAAACATTTCGTCATCATCAATCACTGCACACTATTGTTATGTAGAAGAGCATGTGTATAATTTGTTGTAATCGAGGAATGTAAAATAGGCCACATAAATTGATTGCTACCGTAACGGGACCGTTGGTTCAGTTTATATGTAGCGTATAATTTTAAAAAAACAATTTACGAAACAGAAATGTGAACTTACCGGAATAAATATCGAAACACGTGCATTTCATTGTAAAATGTCTGAAATTATGGTCATATCGCGACAAGATTAAAGAAAATAATGTTCTTTAATAACGATATCGTTGATTTATTTTTTATAAACTATTAAAATGTTATGAATGGTTGTTGTTAATTTCATTGTTGTTGTAAAAATGAATGGTAGTTCATTCATTTACTTGGCTTTGTTTGAGGTTGCGAACAGCCGACCATGTCAGTTGCGAATCAGAAGGGAGAAAGGCCTGGATGTTGTTCTGAACAAATAATTAATAAATCTAGGATACATTTTATAGTACATCATAAAAGTTCAATCCACTGTTGAGAAGACGCTGAATCGTCTGTCCCAACACAGGCAAACGCTCCAACGCTATATAATGCTAAGTATGTATCAGCGTCTTTCCGTACAGAGTTGGGAAGACATCAGCCAATTACTAGATGATCCAGATCATAAGGAGCTTTTTGTTCTACCAAAGCGAGGGGTCTGACTGCTTTAATCAAAGTCGCTTCTCGCATGAAGAATGCTGGTTTAATTGCTTGTCCAAATTGGAGATAATGGATACATAAATGAAACGAGCATTGGTAATTATTTAAAATTAATATTTCCCTTTAGTATTACCAAATATTGATAACGAAAGGTTTGAAAGGGCTTTTTGCCAATAAATATGCGAATGCAATCGTTGCAAAAGATGTGTGTGTTAGGCAAAATTATGGGTTTGTTGTAGGTGCCCAAGCAGACTATTCACTCTTCTTTGAAAACGTTAACACTTTTTTATGCCATTTGTTATGTCGTAGCAGATTTGGTTTTGGCGGGAATTCAGGAAGTCTTCTGAATCGGCTTTATGAATGTCGCGAAGCGTGACCATTTATGTGGCTTCGAACTCCAGCTTCACTTTCCGGAGACGGACTACAAGCTCAGAAGTTCAATGTCGGTTTTTATCGTGCCTTCAGGAAACAATAGAGATGTAATATGGTAATTCTTATATGATCCCAAATGCAAATTATTCTCAACGACGATGGGAAGCATATTTAAGCGTAATAATAGACGTAATATGGTAAATTCGAGCCATGGAAATGCAAGGATTTAGGTATACGCCAGCATTTAAATTTTCCCGGCGGTATGACGTTCATTGTTATTTTTTAATTTCAATCGAAAGTTTTGGGGAGTTAATAACATATAGGTTTAGGACTTTAAATCGTCTTGAGAAATTTAAAGGTTTCAGCTGCTTATTTAACTGTGCAATAATATGAAAATGATAAATCCAGTTTTATAAATTCCTAACCGATGAGGAAACTTACGAATTAAATCTTTGTAATTTGATTGGATTACCTATTCCAAGTTTGACATTTACTTATGATTCGCAAAATATTTCAATGGTAAGAGGTGTATTAATTTATGCATTTAAATAAAATTTAATAGAGTAGTGGTGCTCTAATATACTAGCCGCGAGGAGTGCACAACTTGCGCAATTGCGTTAAATTATTGTCTCTTCGATATTGTTCTAAAACAAATACTGATCGTGAAACGTCTTGCTGGCATTACATTAGTGGAGACAGAGGTGTAGATGAGCAACAGTTGAACAGGGAAAGAGAAATGAAAAGAAGGAAGACCCTACGTTTCAAACCTTATCGTGTGGGTGTCGGTTTGAGAAATTACTTTGATGCCAAATTATCACCCGTCCTCAACACCATATTCAGACACGGGAGCGTGAAATAGTGTTCAAAACGGAGGTGATGTCAAAAAATACTCTCTTGACGGCTTTTGCGTGGAATGCAGGGGTGTGCGAGAACGTGGCTACACACACTCAAAGTGTTGTAAGAGGAGGAACATTAAGCTGTAATCTTTCTGCGGTTTAAGTTGTAATTATTAATTTATATAATCTAGTAGAACAACAAGGGGTTTAATAGAGCAATTTTTCTTTAATGGACATTCAAGAAGACGGGAACCATGTATTGTCGGTCTTGACAAAACCGTACGAAATAATAACGGGCGATGTGCTCAAGCAATAACACCTTCTCTGTCAGGTTTTCGTCCAGTCTCTCTGGACGATGATAATCTCTGTGTGGCAGAGATGTTCGGAACTCTGGTGAGTAGAATTCTGTTTTTGATGTGTTCATTTCTAACCTGGTTGCTATTCTTAAGTGGTCTTCTTAACTGCGCACAGGCGTAAGGCTGCTGGGGCATCATTCCCAACTAACGCAAGCGTTCAAGGGGAATTCCCCAGAATATTCGCCAGAATATTCGTTCAAGTAGACAACAAGTGCGAGGTGGGCCTCAATTACCTTGATGGAAAAAGTCCTGCATGCGACATATTCAGAAATATATAGTCATTTGTAGCACCACAGTCGTGTTTTGACGCTCTTCATCGAACAGACCGCCCCGTCGAACATTTGATTAATCGTAATTGTATGTATATTTCCTCAAGTGAATGTATTTTTAAAAACAATTATAAAATTGACACAGATAGTATACGTGGAAAGAATACAATAAAGCACAATTTCATAAATAGCGAGCAATGGAAAATTATTTGCAGTGCACCACCAAAAATTTAAAATAGATATTTGGTGTTGACAGAAAAGCGTATTTCTTATTGTTAACTAAATCTATCGATATACATGTTACTTCGAGTGATGGGCAAGCGTTTTAACTGTGAAAAATAGGCTGCCTGTTGCATTCTGGTTGGTAAAATGCTTAAGTTAACTTTATTAAAGTGCTTTATTTATTTTAAGACTGACAGGTACGTTAAATTTCGTTTATCAATGATAAAGTACAGCTGCAATAATTCCAATTCTATTTATGTATTCAATGTAGAAATCGTCCAATAAAAATGCCTGTTTCTATAAATATAAATATTAAATATTCATCAATCATTAGAAAGACGCAATGAGGAACGGTGTTTTATATTAATTTGATTGTAGCGATCGATGGCGTGATTTAATAGGGTAACTATGTGTTACAAAAATGCAAAAATGGCAAAAATTAATTTCGCAACTAGTTTTATTTTAGCGCTTTTATAATTATTTATGTACCGTTTGCTTCAGCAAATTAATAACATCAATGATGCTTTTCAGTGTATATTGCGTGTAAGCAAAATAACTTTTATTTTCCTGAATAGATATATAATTAATTGATTTTTTCTATAATCATTAGGAAGTTTAAGTATCATTTTAACGCTAGTAATTGTTAACTTGAGTTGTATTTTAAATGTACAATTTTTTCTAATCGAAAATCTCCTTTTAGAAACTGCAAGAGCATGGATATTGCTCTGATGGATTGACTTTAATCGGGTGTTCACCCAATAGCGTTATAATTACAATTAGGGGAACACAATAATTATTAGGAATCGTTTTATGGTTCTATTTTTTCCGTAACTTCTTAGCAATATGCAGCGCATTATGCTGCCGTTTTCAGAATAGACGCATTCACAAACATGCTACTGTCATTTATGAGTATGTCTGAAATAATCAAGTCGATATTTCGAAGATGAAATGGTTAAAATTTGTTTTTTTCTACAATATGTATTAAAGTAACTTAAAGTGCAGTTTTTGACCAAATATTAGACATTTCCGCATTTTTAAAAACGAGGAGTGGCATTTCGATAGTGACGTAAGACCGAGATTTGGAGGGATAACTGCAAGTATCCTGATTGGTGATCAAACAAAATTATAACTTTTTAGGTTTGGCTCGAAATACATCGTTTACTTTGAATTTAATAAAATCGGTCATTTTATACAAACGTCTTTCGTTGAAATTAATATGAACTGTAGAACACAGAGACCTCCACAAAATCCGTTTCGTGTGAATAAAAGTGAATTTACGAAGCAAAAAAAATCTCTCCAGAAAATTTTCCCACAGTTTTAGCTCACCGTATCGACACCATAGCAGTAACGCCCACCGGATTCTGGCAATTTATCGAAGAACACTTATTGTATCCAGTGGTATTTTGTGTCATGGGAGAAATTTAAACATTAGGCTGGGCAACAGATTAATTATGCCAATTTATGTAGCCAGCGAAGATATAAGACGCTATTTTTCAATATTTTTATGCTGCGGCCAAAGCAGACTACGAACGTGTGTTCATCACAACAAATGGTAATTTAAAATAGGCATGTAGTTCTATTAGCACCAATCTTCCATCAACATCCACTACACAATCAAACATGTTTGAACAGGTTCAATCGGTATTGGCGTACGCGAGAACGTCAAAGCTGTATCCCAATGACCTTGTAACACAGTAACAGCGCTGACAGGGTTAACCGGCTAATGCAACAGGCTCTAGCAAATAACTCTGGCATGATAACGTGTTTATTTTCAATGTGAAGACGGATGTCCCAAATGCACTTCAACCTGTTATTTATTGAATAAATTATATTTTGAAGTCAGACAGTGTGTAGATAAAAGCCTTAGAACCAAAAACTGCTCGCAGCCAATCTTCGTCAACGGTGAACCAGTCGTGTTATTTCCGTGAATACAAATATCTTGAATTCACACTACCGCCGAACTGCTAACGTATGTATAAATTCAAACGCATTATCACTAAATCTAAAAAATGGTCCACCAGTTGCTAACATCTGCATTGGATCGTTTCGAGTTGAGTCTTGTGAGAAATGATCGAATCTTCCGACCTTAAATCTCCTCTTGTGCTGACCTACAGTATAATTGACTTTGGTTTCACTATGGTGTCGTTTTCAAGTATCCTACAGCCTCCAACATTGGCTTCTCTTATCAAACTAACGTAACTAGAATACTCAAGATGGTTGTTGTCTATTTAATGGATTTGGCGAAGTTCAATTCATTAGAAGGCCTTTGCAGCTGATTCTCAATTTCCTACGCGTACTCATGCAACCAACCCCACACGAATGACGCAATATGTGGTGTCTGTCACAAAAAGCCCCACATCGACGCACTCTGTAAGCCCCATTTTATTTTATAGAATGCAGCAATATACAATGAAAGAAAATGACATTCAATCTTTTAATTAAGTCTCAACGTTCACAATATTCAGTTGAAGCCCCTCTGGGAACCCTGAGAACCCGAAAACCCTTCACTTTGCAACCCCAAGAGCAAGCGAAGTACGGCTGCTGGAATGTCAGGAAGCTTTTTGAAACCGGTAACAAAGAATCAACCGAGTCCAAAACGCAGTATCTAACTCGTATGGGGGAATGGAACGCCAGCATCGGTCCATCCCACCAGCCTACGCGACAAATCCTTGAAAGCTTAGGCCCCGGACAACCATTTGAAACTCGCGACTACAGCTGGTTCGTCGTTTCAAAAACGCGCTTTTAACATCCAAAAAACATGCTAATGTGATCCTCTAATGACGGTCGATCGATCCACTGAATTGACTGCATCATTATACGCTCATGTTGGGCATTCTCGATTAAGGACTGAAGATGATTCCGGGAAGTGGAGACTAGCAACACGAACGCATCCGACTAGACCCTTGTTTTCGCGCTCTCAAAGATACGCATAGAAGCTCGTCGAAGAACCTTCACTCCCCAAATCATCGCTGCATTTTTCATCCCCAAAACGCTCATGACTCTCTGATACTGTCGCGTAACACCTACTTCCGAACCTTCCATCTGCCAGCAGTGCCAAGCAATCAAAATTGTTGTGCCACAAGCGACCGAGGCCGATCAGTGAACAGCAAAACACCAGAGGAATGACTGGGTCACCTAGAACACTTTCCAGGTATCTCTAAAGACCAGAAAAGCATGCCTGCCAGAGTGACCTAACTTCTAACAACTTCTAAATTCTAACAGGTCACACGCTCGTCGAGGGTGGCGTTAACAATTGCGCTCATTTCCAAGCGACTGGAACGCTTCCGCTGCATTTGAAGAGCGACAAGAAAGTGTTCACTGACATCCGTCGTATCGAAATGGCCGCGAAAAGATACTTCACCTCGGTGATGGACGTTCGCGCCCACCCTAACCCAGGAGGTTTCCGGTGGAAGCAATTTATCTTGTGCCATCGCTACTGGCACCAATAGCGAACCATAACATGTTAATCGACTTCTGGGAGGCATTGTACTCGGGAGTCGGTCTAGGAATTAATCGAAGCAGATTTGAAGCAAAACTTTTGAAACGTTTAAATTCATATTAGTCGTCTACTCGAGTAAAGGTTTCTTGAACGCTGGTCTTAGGCAAAGTAACGCCAGTAGGGTTCAACTACGTTGTGGTCTGATTATACAACAAGCCCTGGCGTCGAATTGACTCTGAGCTTTTCTATCGGCGACCCGGTGTTCGCCTACGATATCGTTATCCTAAGAGACACTTTTACTGCCCTGCAACCAGTACTAAGCCTAATTATAGGCCTTGCAAAGGCAGTCCGACTGAGATTAACCCGTCGAAAACCAAAGTATTTTCAACATACTCTGAACACAAGTTGTTTCCAATGTAACACCAGTGAAGTATTTCGCAGCATCCAAAAAATATTTTTCGCGTCTATCATACCTCTATCAGCCCCATCCAAAGGTACTGCTGTGAAATCTCGAAAACGGCATCCGTTTTTAATTTACCGATAATAAAATCGATAATGGTACACTTATTAAAGTGTAATGTAGACTCTCGGTCTTAGTAAGCATCTCATCTATCCATTTCGTGAAAAGAATTCAATTGCTCTCGTGAAATTTAAAATAAAATCACGAGAATCGACATCAACGCCCATAAGATTCATGCCATATCTACTCTTCATCACAGACAGCTTCACAAAATCGAATTCGTACGCGGCATATAAGTTCTTTCGTACTCTACCCACAGCACTGTGAGACACGTCGCTTACGCAAGTTTCCCCCGATTCCACTCGATTCATTCAATTTGTCCTGTCTGTCCCAGACAGCTCCATAGCGACCAATTTCTTCAAAAGCATTTTGACAACTTAGATTTAACCTAGATTTCGGTCTACGATGGCTTCCTCAACCACTTTATCCAGCTGTGTTCCTCCAGAGAATATCGAGCATTGCGGCGTCGATGACAATGAATGTCTGCCAGGAGTCTAACAAAACAATGACGAGAGCAGAGTCCAGACCAGATGATAAAGGAAAAAGGCTTCAAGCTTTTCTGCCAAGAGAAGACGACTTGATAATTTATGGCCACTGGATTATTTAATCAACAATATGTAATAATTTGGCGCGCTTCATGAACTTCGGTCCGTTATTTATGACACACAGTAAATACCATGAAATCATCAACACAATGCAATTACAAGTCCACGCGAAAGCTTTGATGCCCCTCTACATATCCTTCGACGATTTAATCCAAGATTCCCGAACTTCGTGGAATAAAACAGCACGGGTGGGCCAGGCGAATTCTGAAAGCATTTCCATTACGTTTTCCCTGAGAGCGGCTATTGACAATCCAAAAATCGGATCATTTTGCCCTATAAACAACCTATGTTCACCCATGCATAATTTTATCGTAAGTTCATAACTAGACATAACGGTCACCACATGTAGTCAATATTTCATAGAGTATATAGGCTATACTAAAAATAAATCGCCATCGGACAGATGCAGTTTATAATCTTGATTTGGTTTAATCTAGGGTGTGGAAGCTACCTGTCCCAAATTCGATACGGGTTATGTGACAACCCGGATATGCCATAGCAGCAGTTACATGGAGATACGAAATATTTGGCTATCGGTACTGACCTAAAATGTCGCAAAGTCACATTTAAATAACCAGTGTTCCTGTTTATGATTGCGAGAGAATGTCATATGTGGTACGCCTTTTTACGCGTCCACGAATCGACTGTCTCCAACGTTTTGGATGGTCTCAAGAGCTCCACGACGGCTGGTCTGGAAAGGCCCCACCCGCGGTTCCGAAAAACTGTCACCGCCAGACTTCTCTGATTGTCACCAAACTCGTCAATTATTCGCTTGGAGAATGGAGAGATGTCCCTATAACACCTTTACGGAAACCGGCCAATGGTTCCGGGGGACCCCTTAAGTATATATCTATCGCTAACTTCACGGTATAGTTGAAAGTGATTGAGAATAACCTCCTCTCAAAACTGGAGGACAAGCTTCAAACTGTATGTTTATAAACCAAATAGAAGCACACTGGTTGCCGTGGCTACGTTATTATATACCCTCCATTATTAACTTGACATCGGAGCTCAAGCCATTATAAGAGTATTTTTGACTTCACCTCATCTTGTAACACTACTTCACGCTCCAGCATCGAATCTCAACATTGCGAAGAGAATGGCCATCTGCAGAACGCAGACAAAATGCATCTCCATTAAGGTTTCCCTGAGAGCAGATGTTGACACTGCGAAAATCGCTTCATTCCATAATTTCGCATCGAGCTCAAAATAACATTCCTCGGCGTTATTTTCAACAGTCGGTTATCTTGGAGTAGTCATGTGGATGCCGTCTTCGGTAAATTTCGTCGCCTCTATTTCTTATTTCGCCGGTAAAGGAGACTTGAAGTTTGCTCAAGCCGTAAGAAGACCTTTATCCACGCCTGTTTACTTTAACCTATTCTATATTTTCACCGTGATTTTCCCTGGTCGCAAATATTATGACTGTTCTCGTTATCTATTTGCCTGCCTATACTCGCCATGCAAGAAACCATCATTCAACGCCATTTGCGATGGTTGTACGCTTCATGCTACTGGTATATTGGATTACTTCTTCATTTCGCTTGAGCAATTGAAATTGGTCGCTGTACTACGTGATTTGCGTTGGCGTTGAATATATAGGCATCGGAAATGGTTGGCAGGTATCTGCGGAAATGGCGATTGATCTTCAAAACCACACTAATTTATCATTGCTGTGCCGCTTTCGTGCATGGGCACAACTTGTCACGTGATATTTTGATAATCAGACGCAATGGTGGTTAGAAGTAGGAGATGAGGCAACGGCTCTCCAGCGAACTCAAATTAAATTTTACCATAATTGTTGTAGGGAAGGGTTGAAGGCCGTACGATCATCTCACTGCGATCCCAAAGCGGCGTTCGCAATTGGAGGAACCCTGTTTTGGTGAAGATTGGCTGGGAGAAGTATGTGAATTCAATCTAGAGGATATGGCATCTCGAGGTGCCGATCTTTGCTGAAACGGTCTAAGTGTAGTTCAGAAGGAAGTTGTTTTAGTTAGTGAGTGTTATGGATAGGACAATTCAATGGCCGCCATTACGCGTTTGCAAAAATTTATATAATTCCAGAGTTAAATTTGCCTTTGCTGCAAATGTACATCGTTGTTATTCCGTTTATTCATGTTAACTTATTCGGAACCTTCTATGTATAATCGCCAGTTCTTGTATCATTTTTATTTGTTGTAAACTTTAAAGCTGAACGGTTTGGCCTTCCTGAACTTAATTAACCGAATAACATTATTATGATCATGATCGGATTGTGTCGTCTTCTGATCCGGATAACAACCTTTGTCCCACGTGTATTATTCCTCTTATTGTATATTTTTCCCCAGTGATTTTCACTGGCCTCGAATGTTCTAAATTTTAAACCCTCAGTAGGCTTTTTAAAATATTCTCGTTATCTAGTGGCCTTCCTATGCTATCTATCCAAGAGATTATCGTTCAATGTCATTTCACTTGTTGTACACTAATAGCTGCTCGTATATTGGCTGACTCCTCCATTTCCCCAATTCAACTTTATCTAAATGTAATGACCAATGCGTAGGCAATACCGTTCAATACCTACAAGAACAGCGGCACATCGAAATTCGGTCATTCATTATTTGTCCCGGTTTTAAGTTTTACCAGAGCTGGTTAAACGGGAACAAAAAGACAAATTTCGTATCTAGCATTGATATACCGTTTTTTCTATGCTGAAACTTTTGGTCCTCGTGAACTTAATGAATCACTTGCAATTATCCTTATTATTATAGCTTTTGGCTAACTGGTGCCAACCGATCATTCTGTTCTTTTGTAGGACCTAGAAAATCTGGGGAATATTAGCGGGTAGCTTGAAAATGAACACGTGAAATTCCCTTCAAATTCAAACGTTTATATCTAATGCACACTTATATACAACATGAAGAATAAAAAGCAAAGAGCCTTGTATGTGCAGGATTCGTAAAACGCCGTTGTTTTAATGAACAGCTTTATACTCTAGACGAATCGGGTGTATAATGCATGATGCATTTCTTTCGAAATTTAATTAACTATTACGACACAATTACGGTGCTATAGATTAGGTTAGCATCACTTTATTGTGACTTTATACATCCACGCAATTTGGGTGTGTTGATCATGCCGTATTTTGTGGTTGACGAATGTTCAAGCTGCCCCTTTCTATATTTAGATTGCCGATATCCGTCAATGAAATATATTACAGTTCATATTTAAACAATTGTGTAGTTAGAGGCAACATCTTTAATATAAATTTAAACTTCAACGTAGAATCGGGAAAGAGGGACTTGCTGTTTTAAGCAAGCAACCCCTTTATCCTTGTCATTAATAGACGGCATCCTTTTCACTGCATGGTCGTCTTAGGTGACGGTAACAATTGCTATCGGGTTCATCACGATTTAATTAAATCTCGACACAGACTGTCTTACCCAGAGATTAAACAGAGTCATAGCTAATAATAATAAAAATAATTTTATGCGCCGAGGAATGTTATTTTGAGCTCGATGCGAAATTATGGAATGAAGCGATTTTCGGAGTGTCAACATCTGCTCTCAGGGAAAACTTAATGGAGATGCATTTTGTCTGCGTTCTGCAGATGACCATTCTCTTCGCAATGTTGAGATTCGATGCTGGAGCGTGAAGTAGTGTTACAAGATGAGGTGAAGTCAAAAATACTCTTATAATGGCTTAAGCTCCGACGTCAAGTTAATAATGGAGGGTATATAATAACGTAGCCACGGCAACCAGTGTGCTTCTATTTGGTTTATAAACATACAGTTTGAAGCTTGTCCTCCAGTTTTGAGAGGAGGTTATTCTCAATCACTTTCAACTATACCGTGAAGTTAGCGATAGATATATACTTAAGGGGTCCCCCGGAACCATTGGTCGGTTTCCGTAAAGGTGTTATAGGGACATCTCTCCATTCTCCAAGCGAATAATTGACGAGTTTTGTGACAATCAGAGAAGTCTCGCGGTGACAGTTTTTCGGAACCGCGGGTAGGGCCTTTCTAGACCAGCTCTTGAGACCAGCCAAAACGTTGGAGACAGTCGATTCGTGGACGCGTAAAAAGGCGTACCACATATGACATTCTCTCGCAATCATAAACAGGAACACTGGTTATTTAAATGCGACTTTGCGACATTTTAGGTCAGTACCGATAGCCAAATATTTCGTATCTCCATGTAACTGCTGCTATGGCATATCCGGGTTGTCACATAACCCGTATCGAATTTGGGACAGGTAGCTTCCACACCCTAGATTAAACCAAATCAAGATTATAAACTGCATCTGTCCGATGGCGATTTATTTTTAGTATAGCCTATATACTCTATGAAATATTGACTACATGTCTTGAGCTCACTCAACGTTTTATTTACCGGCGAACTAAGATATAGAGGCGACCATATTTTCAGAAGACAGCATCCACGTGACCACTACAAGATAACCGCCTGTTCAAAATAACGCGTTTTTGATCTTCTGTTTCAAAATGAAATTGGTGAATAGTTACAAGCAAATACTTTATGCAAATATCCGATATAGATCCACGTTTATGTCACAAGAACCCTTTGTAGAGTCCGATGTGATTCAAGGTACAATGCTACACTATTTCGGTGTACTCTTTTACGTAATGTAACAAACTTTTTCATCTGTCTCGTTTCGCCTGTAAAATTAGGCTGCAAAATCTCATTTTTCCCTCAATGTGGCGTATTTAAGAAAAACTGCAATTAAGATATTCTGAATATTGTTTTAAAAAATCTTTTAAATGATAAGAAAAATATTTGATTATTTAACTTTTTTGCTTCTGTGGAATAATCCTTTCTTCTTCTTCGAAGATGATTCTTTGTCTTTTGATTTCGATTCAGAAGAAGAATCGTCTGACGAACTGGAATCTTCTTCACTGCTAGAATCTTCTTCCTCACTACTCGAATCTTCTGAAGATGATGAAGAAGATTCTTCAGAACTAGATTCGTCACTAGAACTAGATTCTTCTTCGCTTTCGCTCTCATCATCTGAGCTCAACGATGCATCACTTTTATCATCTACTTTCTTCTTCGCTGCTTTTTCTTCCTTTTTCTTTAGCTTCTTTTCTCGATGTTTTTGAATCCACGTTGCAGTCATTTTTCCCAAAAAAATCTTTAACTGCAATACAAGGAGTGCTTATTATTAAACGAGTTAACAAAGACCAGGAGGTTTATTAGATATCAACATACCTTATTATAACTGATGAAACATTCCAGCTATATTTATAATATAACAACGCAGATAGTCAAGGTCAGATTACACATTAATTAGTTCTAACAAGGCAAGGTTTTCGTATAAACTTTAACTATAGAATTGTAAGTCATGGTGATTGGCAACCTTTTGACAATAAATTACATAAAAGAAGTGTTCGATGCATTTTCCGTTACAGGATTTCTTGACCAAAAAAGTAGCATGTCTGACTGCGTATTGCATAACGATTACCTATTAATGTCCAATGCTAAATCGAACTTATAAGATGAACTCTTCTGTGTTATTTGAAAGTAAAACATACCCTTTAATTCCGTACCAGAATATCTTTTGTGATCTTTGCCTCTCCTCAAACATGTTTGAGTTACTTTATGCATTAACAGGCGTCAGGAACTCCTCGGAGATTATATTTTAAATTATGTTTGTATGTTGCACGAAATTATCAAATTGTCGGCGGCCATCTTGTTTTTCCATGGTACTGATTAATTGTGTTGACAACCCACTGGTCCATTTCGAGTAAAGTAACCTGCTTTCTCCCAACCTAGGTTATGCCTTCCCTCTTCAAACTCTTTGTCACCCGAGCTTCCAGTTTTGGAGGTTTTGATAAATGGATCTGGAATGGTTTAAATCACATTTTATCCACCAAATTAAGGCCTTCTATCTGAGGTGTTGTCAAGTAAGAGTTTTTACGTAACGTTACGGTAACGTAAGAATCGGTGTACTACTTAAGTGACACGAAGACGTAATATAATAATAATAATAATAATAATAATAATAATAATAATACTTTTTACGCTTTATTAAGGTCACAAAGACCAGAAATTTCAGCATTTTAATGTTTAACAGGAATGGAGGAAATAACAACGAGGTAATGGCGGCCATAGAAGGCCTTGTCCATAACGCGCGCGAGACAGTTTCCGCCACCCGTAAAACGATAGATGTTTTGAGCTTAATAAAGCAAGAAAAGCAACACCACGATGACGTTTGGCGCCCTTTATCTAAAATGTTGAGATAAGTTACTGATTTGAAAACACAACATACACGTTATAAAATTAGTGCGACCGAGGCCGTAAGACTCATATTTATTTGATAGTGGTGAAGGCGATTCAAGTCATTGGGAATATTCCAGTTGGGATGACAATTCTGAAAGATTCTGAGCTCGAAGATGATGATGCAAATAGACACAAAATTTAAATAAGAAGTAAGAATCCATTATTTAACGCAAAAATAAATAACTGGAGAATTTTAAAATATATAGCCACGCGTGTAAATCCTAAATTCTATGCTGAATGACAAGGTGAACATTTCGTGTTTTTGTGTCAACGAAACTTAAAACCACTTAGTCTTTTTTTGACATACGCGTCCTAAATTGATTACAAATGAGAACGCAAACAAAATTATAATCAAGATTGTTCTCTTGATTTAATAATATAATTCACTACGTTAAGTAGGTGATCGCGCATGATTGGGCGGAAATCGGTTACTCTGTGTTAAAAAAAGGGAGTCACTACAGGTCTCCCCTCTTCGAATCTTCGTTGGCAGGTTACCCGACGAGAAATTGAGGGGCAACGTTTGTTAGATGCGTAGGTGTGCGGATGCCTCGACCGCTTCATGCACGGGTGGTCGTCAATGCGCCCGCCGACTCCGGACTGATTCGGACAGGGGCATGAGAAAATGACACAATCGATTTTCGTAGAGACATCGCGTCGTTCGGTTGGCCAGTGAATTCGGACGGATTAGGAATCGGAGCAGTATTGAAAAAGGGTTCATCGACGAAAGCATTTTTAAGTCGATCAATTGAGACCGTTTCATCGCGTCCATTCATAAATATTTTAAACTTTTTATCAGAACGACGAAGTAGCGCAAAAGGACCACCATGTTGTGGTTCATGAGGACGGCGGACTCGATCACAACGGAGAAAACTTGGGTGCATTTTTGCAGTTGTGAGTCGATCTGGAAGCCTGGCTGCCTGCTTTTTTTAGGCCGAACGCTCCAAGCAAAACTTTGTAGCCTCTGAAGAACATCGGAGACAAGAAGAGAAGGATCAGCTGTTCTTGGATTCACAAGGTAACCCGGTAAGCGGAGAGTTGCACCGGTTGATTTAATAATATAATTCACAACTTTGAGTCGTTGATAACGCATTCGTGGGCGGAAATAAGTTCGCGTGAGTTAAAAGGGGGGTTTTAAGGTAACTACAAACATAGCGAACGCCACACACGAAAAGCAGTGCTCGTACAATCCAATCAAACTTAAACGATATTTTTGTGATATCCGTGATCCTAAATTGATTGAGGTCCTTCAACGGGGCGTGGACATTTCTTCCGGTCAGCGCAAGTCATTATCTGCAACGTTATGAAGGCTCACCTAAACCTATTTGAAAATACCCCATGCTCGTATTTTATTGGGTTTCTATTGCCACAGATCGTTTTTTTCGACCAAGTGTCCGTCACATGGTTCATTATTAATTTAAGAACTTTAAAAATGCTGCAATAACGCAATTCGTTGCTTCTCTCAATAAACATGATAACCGTCCTTTTCTTTTCCTTCTATTTTCATCGTTTTCCTTTTCTTTTGCTTTTAGTTTTTTCGATTGTCTTTTCCTTTTCTTTTCCATTTTTTTTGTTTACCTGTTTTCCTTTTCAGCGCTATAAACACTACCCATATAGTGCGTTTCCGACACGTTTCACTTCCGATCCTACTTTTTCCTATGTTCATCGATGCTGTTGCCAACTACATTTCCGCGGGTGAATTCATTAATTGCGCTGCATTACATGTGTGTCGAGTATTCAGGAAACTGTTTGATTCTGCAAGAAACTCGTTTATATTTATATTACTTCCCCTCGCGTGTGAATCTATAGCTAAATACGGACACATGTAGTGTTTATGGGTCACTTCGGGTCACCCGCGTCTACTGCCACAATCCAAAAACATTAACGCGTCTCAAAATTAAAGAGAATACTGGCTCGATATTTAAGTTTATTGAATGATATGCGTGATTATTTTATGACGTTCTCGCTAATAAATACCATATACAGGGTCCTGAAACGGTGAATTTTCACATAAATAAAGGGATTCGAACAAAACCAGAAAGATTACTGCGAAATGTGTATCTTTTTATATCTAGAATTCGCATATAAATGTGTTTGAAAATAATACAACTTGTGTGTTCAATTCATGCGCTTAATGCATACATTTAATCGGTTTAATTCATTCATCATTTTTTTGGCAAGTGTCTTGTGCCGTCTAAACCTGTTGAATTGTTTATTTTGTTAAAGTTGCAACAAAATTCTACTTAGTCGTGTTAGTAGTATGTCTATTTATCGCTACGGTTGATTATCAGAATTATTAGAAAGGTTTATGTGCCACTGAACGTTTATTAACTGAAGATCTCTGAAAATTTATGATGTTCCCTTTACGCGGTTAAGTGTGGGAGACCAAATTAATATGAATCTAGCATTTAATTTGCACTTCGCGTACAAATGTAAATTTTTTATTTCCGTAAGAGGGAGATGCTCTTCGATGCACCCAAACAGGAGCGTATGAATTGCCCACTTTCCGCATTACCTTGCATGTCTTGCTTACTCTTACTTTATTTTAAACCTTGGATCACGCTTCACTTGATCGACTGATTGCACTTCAATTAACCGGCCTCCTATGTGAAGCAATTCTTCTTTTAACATTTAGAAACACATCTAACATGGACGCAATACTTTTCTACCCGCGTGAAGTACCCGGAACAAGGTCAAATGGCCTCGCTCGAGCGTCAAAAAGTCGGCCACCTCTTGAGTCAATGCATGTGTGGGCGCCCCCATGCCCTCCTTGACCAATGGCAGTGAGGAAGTCACAAGACGCGATGGCCACTCAAATCCAATGACGCTTCTGGTTGGTCAAATTGTTAGGCGTCGTGACAATCAGCATTCTGAACGGACGTAAGGTATCGTTTGTACCTAATTTGTATGGGTTAACCTACCTTGATTTTTTTCAATGTCTCCAAATGTATTTTCATTTTCATTACTTTGGTTTTACTGTTGATTTGCGCAAGTTTTTCATGTTATTTATCTGCCTCCATTTACTATTCACAATTTACTTTCTCCTCCTTTAGATGTTCATTAAGGTGCATCTCCTTCTCCTTAGCTGCTATATGTGGGCATTTGCTCAGCCAACAAATATAAGAGTCGCGGTATTTTCAAACTTCCTGCTGCCATGTAATATCACAGAACTTCCACAATCCCCCAATCGAAATCTCTTTCGGTGGTTCAAGGACAACCAACTATTGGCTGGAATCGAACATTTCCTAGCACCGAAGGGCGAAATCGTCTTTGAACTGGTGGATCGGACGGCGCAAGGCCATTATCTTTGCTGTTATGGAGGCAACATCATGAAATCCTGTTCCAATGAGGTCTCTTTGACAGTTGAGGGTGAGTTAATGCTCCCGATTTTTTTTCTGTGCAGCTATATCCTGCTCGTTTAGTTACCGGTATTTTCTTAATATTTTAGTGCCCC